>CM020215.1:218841876-219441876 GCA_009819775.1 Phoenicopterus ruber ruber
TCACCCCAAACCCCCTCTGCCTCCTTCTCCCAAATAACAAAGCTTGTCCCTCATTTCCTGAGGGGTTTTATGCTTTTTATGACTTCGAGAAAGTCCATGAGTTCATTTATTACAAAGACGGTGAATTAGCCGTTGTCGATCAACCAGAGCGCTGGAACTCAAACAGCTTCCAAGACTGAGAAATTCAGCAAGTTGTTTGGAAGTCTTCCTGTACAAAAATTATGCATTTAAACATAAAAATAACAAGAGTCTACACAAGTCAGAGCTCATTCTTCTCCCAGTCAAGTATGATTTTCCTGTCTGCTCTATACACACCGATTAATAAACATGAAGAAATGCCAGAGGAAAAATATTCACTGTACCCACTTCATACATTTTTAATCACCCTGAAATCAATTCAACACCCTGAACACAGTTTAAAATTCCTGTTTTACAGAACTGGTAAGCAATGGATCACCTAATTAAATCCCGAAATGGCGTTTCCCAATCAATGGAAGGGACAGACACGCATGCAGATCTTCCAAGCACAAGAAAAGGTAAGGAGGAGAGCACCCCAACCCTGCCTGCTTCAGCATCAGAGCCATTTGCCTCGCGTTCCTCAGCGCTCCTCGCAAATGTGCTGAGGAATGCCAAAAAGAAAGGGAAAAAAGTCTACTTTATCCTCTTCGCACACAGCGGTTCTGAAAGAACTTGGTTTTCTTGGCCAAAGAACTAATCTGTTATCAAAGGCCCAGCTTTTCCAGAGAATAATGCAGCAAAATTTTAATTTTAAGTTAATAAGAAAGGCTGAAATCAAGCCTAGAATTATCTTTGTCCCACAAAGAGTATGCAAAGGAGGATTAAAAGCTGACTGTAGAAATCCTATCGGAACATCCTTCCGTCTTCTACAAAATTGGAGGCTACCGGCTTTCAACACACCAATAAATTAAATGAACAGTCGAGTGTAAATCAGGTCAGTCCTCCCATGTGCAGTTGATGTCTGAGGCTCAACAACGAATACAAATGACACAGATTAGGATAAAAACACCCGTGAGAAGCCCACACCTCCTGTCCCGCCAACAAAACCAGTGACCGGAGGGCGGATGATGCCAATCCCCTCTGTTAATCATTATCTCCGAACAAATGTTGTGGTTCCACCTTGGGGAAAAAAAAATGACAAAACTTGGGAGTTTGCAATTTGGGAGTGCAGCAAACAGCCCGGCTCAGGGGTGCAACTCGCTCTTCTGGAGCGTGCGGAGGTCCTGTGGAGGGAACCCAAATCACGGGTGGGAGAGCTTCAAGCGCCCGAGGAAGAGCGGGAGCTTTCCACGTCCGAAAAGGACGGAGCTGGGCTCACTCACGTGCAAGAGCAGAGGTGTGGAGGGTCCTGGAGGACACCCATCCTCAGCAACCACCGCTGGCCAACCTAGAGCCCAGAGCGATGGCCGTGAAGTTGACTGCGTTTCTGTTCTCCACCTTTCTACGAACATTTAGACAGAATCAGACTCTGATGGCTGCACCATTTGTGCTTCAGATTTTGCAGCCTGCCCGCGTGGGTCACAGCTGTGAGAGCATCAGCTTGCACAAATCCTTAACCCTTTCGGGAACCCCTCCAAAAGATCTCCACGATTTCAGACACACAAGAAAAATACCAAACCGATGCCTTGCCACCAACATAAAAACCCAGTAATTAGTATGTTGACTCGCGTATTTGTTCACCTACCAGCCACACTCATTCTCCATCACAAAGTCTTGTAACTGTAACCGCACGCGTGTGTTACACCATAAATTAAAATTACATTACTGTCATAGATTTTTCTCAATGCTCTCAAAAATCCCACAGAGAGACTGCCACGTGAAGAAGCAGGAAAATCAAGTAAATTGGAAAGCAAATGAACCCAGACCTCGCAGACAGCGTAAAAAAGGCTGACAAGTGACACAGGAAGACACTATGCTTTTCCACATGCAAATGACAAAGCTCTTAGCCAGGATTTCTCCTTAAATCATCAGAAATAAGACTATTTTATCCTTTAAAATGAAGAAGATGCATTTGTTACTCGAGGAAGGACATACTGGATCTCACAGCAAGATCACAGATGAATTGTAAATGTGATTCAAAGGCTTCCGTGCTTTGGACTACTCCTCTGCTTCCCCAAAATACTTTGGTGAATCCTGTGCAGGATAAAACTTGCCGAGCAGCTGCCCTTGAATATTTATTTCACGTTCGTGTGCTGCAGAGGCTCCCTAAAAGCGCCTCTGGGCAGTCTAGGTTAATCCACTCTGGAAACGCAGCTAAACAGAACCCAGTCGCACAAAGACCTTTTATTAAAAGGCGTCGGGTTCCTCCTGGTGAAAGGAGTCCAGCTCTCCTGGACCCGCGCAGGGGTTTTCCAGCTGGGCCAGGCTGCAGGAGAGAAGGAAAAATAGCCGGGATGGAGCGAAAGACTCCAGGGAACGCACGATGCAAGAAGGAGAAGGACCAGAAGAGCAGCGGAGGGGCTTGCCTGATAATCTTTCCCAAAAAGCCAGGGAAGGGGGTGATGGAGGGTGTCACCTTCCAGCCGAGACAAAAAACAAGGGGAGAAGCAGCAGCGGGGCTGCTCGTGGCTAACGGGCTATCGACAGGACAAGCGCCTGAGATAGCAGAGCTCGGAAACGCACGTTTTTGTTTCTCAAAACCACAGGACTAGGCCATTTGAATATTGACACCCGACAAAAGCTTCTTGATGACAGCAGCTCACATTCATACTCGTCCATCTACTGGTTTCTGAAAGAAACAAAGATTCAGTGTCTTCTCTACAGTCTCTCTGAGGGTGGGACCCTTCTTCTTGAGGAGTCCTTGCCGTTGCTTTCTGCCACGCTGTCCCTGGCTGCCACCAAGCTGCATATCCCTGACTCTTCCCTGAGTGAGACCAAAGAGGTGGGAAGATCAGTGACCTATGTGGCTTCGGACCAAGTGTCCTCATGAGTCCAAACCACCTTGATCTGAAGGCCTTGGGGACAGGCTGCAGCGATGGGCACTGGCTGCAGGGATTAGATGAGAGCCAAAAACCTTGTGTTTGAGAAATGACCGGCCCAGCTGGCCTTCGGTGGGCAAGGTGTCCACGTTTTACATGTGGTGGGAGGATTCAGCCTAAAAAGAGAGCTACCATCCTTCCTTGCCCCACATGTACTCACCTCTGAAGACAGGTTTGCTTTTCCCTTCCCACCCAAGAGCCAGGCACGTAACCTTGTCAAGACAGAATCTCTTTAAAGTCATAGAATCACAGAAGGGTTTGGTTGGAAGGGACCTTAAAGATCATCTAGTTCCAACCCCCCTGCCATGGGCAGGGACACCTTCTGCTACACCAGGTTGCTCAAAGCCCCATCCAACCTGGCCTTGAACCCTTCCAGGGATGGGGCACCCACAGCTTCTCTGGGCAATCTGTGCCAGGGCCTCAGCACCCTCAGAGGGAAGAATTTCTTCCTTAGATCTCATCTAAATCTCCCCTCTTTCAGTTTGAACCCATCACCCCTTGTCCTGTCACTCCATGCCCTTGTCAAAAGTCCCTCTCCAGCTTTCTTGGAGGCCCCCTTAGGTACTGGAAGGCCGCAATAAGGTCTCCCTGGAGCCTTCTCTTCTCCAGGCTGAACAACCCCAACTCTCTCAGCCTGTCTCCATAGCAGAGGTGCTCCAGCCCTCGGATCATCTCCGGGGCCTCCTCTGGACTTGCTCCAGCAGGTCCATGTCCTTCTGTTGGTGGCCTCAGAGCTGGACACACAGTACTGGATTTTACTCCATTTTTTAAATGGATTTTATCATTTTAGAAGACCTGCAGTAAATAATTTAGACACAAATCCCAGAGATGAGACTCAAGACCAAACATAGATCACCTTGCATAGATGTCTACATCTGAGTCAGGCATCAATACACCTTTCAGTGTCAGAGAGAAACGAGCATTTCTAGGACATTCAGACCACACTGGAGATGTTCCGTTCTTGCCCCTTACCATCAAATCCCTGGGGATCACTCATGACAGACATCCACACTGCAGGTATCTAAACCTGGGCAGAACAATTCTGAACCTGGGTGACCCGGAGAGACCCCAGGCAGGGTCAAATGGTGTGTGGGCTTCCACAGCAGGGATTTAGGACTAGTATGAGGGGTTTGAAAGAAAACGGTGTGAATTTTTGTCAGAGAGCAAGTGGAGGGCTGGATGTGGGAAAAGGTGGAGGGGGACAACCATCTGGAAGACTATCATCAGTGATCTGTGGCCAAAGAAGAAACAGAAGGGAATTGTTTATTGTTTAGTGATTTTGTCTGAACGGATAAAGAGTGAGAAACTAGAAAAACAGAACTTGTCCTGTTTCTTTTAAAATTTCAAATAACCTATTGAATAAAAGCATTTTTCCTTTACCTTCAATAACTGGAGGGGGGAACAGCAATACTGCTTCACCGCACATAGAGCCTGAGCAGAGCTGTCTGTTGAAAGCAAACCAAGGGTTTCCATCAGCAAAAACCTGAGCTGGAGAACGTCTCTTCCGAGCGTGGAAGCTCCTGAGCAGGTTGCTGCTGCAGCAGGACCTGGGCAGTGTCGTGCACCAGAGCGGTGTGACACAAACTCCTTGGAGATTTACTAACCAGCTTCACATCTTCGGGCTCTTGGATTTTATTATCATTTATTATTTAGTAATAACTACGACGAACACAGAGTCAGTCTACCGAAGGCTCATGAATCACAGCATCTTATCAGCATATTAATCAGCTTCTGGTGGGGAAAATGGTAACAGTGTGAGCTATAACAAACACTTTTATAGTTTCATGCTTGAAGTCAAACAAGCTACAGGAGAGACTGATTCTTCATCCCTGATTCCGCACCAACGAGCTAATCTATCTGCTGCGGGACTGGCGCCTTAGCAAAAGCAGACGCAAGGAAACGGGAAGGCTAACGCGGCAAAGGAAAACCAGGCGGTTCAGCTGCTCCCATTTGGGGCAGGTAAAGTGAGTTCTACCAATAATAAAAAAGCAAACAAGAGTCCCTAAATACATTTTAAAGTTAACCTCAATTAAAACGACAGCTTACATGGAGATCCAAGTTAATTACAGTCCGTTTTAATTAAATAGTAAACAACACTCCGACACTGTTTGCTGCTGATGTTCTAAAATACACCGAATTAGCGAAGTGGAAGCAGTCACCAGCCAAGCACGAGGAACCAGGACTTGCTGGAGCACGAACCGGACTGTCGTGGTTTAACCCCAAATTGTAACCCAGTACCCTGCAGCCACTTGCTCACCCCCCCTCCCCGCTGGGGTAGGGAGGAGAATCAGAAAGAAAGGAAAACTTGTGGGTTGAGATAAAAACAGTTCACCAGGACAGCAAAGGAAAAATATAAAAATATATTAATAATGATAATAATGATAATATATATAAGGATAATAGAATATATAAAACAAACAATGCACAATTTCTCACCACCCGACAGCCCGTCCCGAGCAGCAGGCAGGGAGCAGGGGTATCCCCCCCAGCTATCCCAGAACAGCAAGTTCCAGAGAGAGCAGGTGAGGCAACCAACAGCCGAGCGAACGAAGGAAAAACAAAAAGGAAAAATCAGGGAAACAAAAAGCAACCCGAAGGGAAGCTTAAGGATTAAGGCAAGTTAAGGGTCTAAAAGCCTAGTGCCCCACCGGCCGACCCTCACTTATCCCGGCCATGCCGTCCATGGTATGGAACACTCTCTTTGGCCAGTTTGGATCAACTGTTCTGGCTCTGCCCCTCCCAGGTTTCTGCACCTGCACATTAGCAAAACCTGGGAAACTGCAAAATGTCCTTGGTCGTTCAGCAGCAACCAACACCATCAGTGTCCTGTCACCGTTCTTCTCACACTAAATCCAAAACATGGGAGCTGCTGGAGACAAAACTGGCTCCGTCCCGGCCGAAACCAGGACACGGGCGCTGGACAGGCGCAGCTCCGTCTGCAGCGAGAAATTCTCTCCATCTCACCTTAGCTGAGCTCCACAACCAGCTCATTCCACAGCGAGAATGCGCCGCTAGCCAAAAACGCGCAGGACTTGCTCTACTCTTTCAGTTCAGGAAGGAAAACGGGAAGGAGGTTGCAATTCAACAGATCTGGGGGTCGTAAGGACCCCGAAACGTGAGACGTACTAACTACATGAGAAACCACCTTTGCTCAATAAATCTATCAGTTCCAATATGGGGGATGTTTCGATAAACATTTCTCTTATGAATTTAACACTTCTGACTGTTTCACCTAATAGCTCTGTTTTAAAACTTCCTTTTTTTAAACTTAATCATAATTTCCCATAAAAATTCATCTAATTCAGGCCACGCTTTAAAAATCATGTAGGAAATAACTGTCCTTCACACTTCCTTTAAGGAAGAGCAAAATGGAAAAATTACGAATCTGAATAAAGGTATGGTACATCAAGTACTTGAGCATGTGCCAAGGATTTCCCGTTCTCCCTAACACATGAGCAGCCAATTTGGTACAAAAAAATTTTATTTATCTGGAAACGGATCTCTTTCCCTAGCCCACCAGGTATGGAAAACAACAAAGAAGTGAGAATGAGAAGAAAAATCAGATTAAACCTGATTATTTCAACCAAAAGCAATCTATTCTATATAAAGCATTCACATTTAGCACTAAAAACCCACAAGAGCATAGGATTCAACCTGCCAGTATCCTGATTACCATCCTTGTTTCCTTTCCGCATGTATCCCGCCTGAGTTTTATTCCACCAGGTTAGAAATCAGTGGTTTATGCATGATCTCTAAAGACAAAAATTTAAGTAATACAGTGCTGTACCAGATTTGGGGTAAAAAACCCTGAACTCTAAAGCAAACCGAGAGCATAGCCTAGGGCTAACCACCTTTGCCTCAACTTTACTACACTTCAGGGGGTTTTATTTCTCTTTCTTGCCTAATATAAAGCTTGGCACTAATTTTTTTCAGTGTCCTCCACCACTGCAAAAAGATGAGATTAAAAAAAATCGTATCTTATACTGTGGAAATTCTATATTGTCTCCCAAATTAGATCTCAAAACAAAGTTTCAGGACAGACATCGTACACTCTGTCTCACGAAGCGATCGTGGGAACGGTTTGCTGACCACCAAATCAGGGGCTCCGAGCCAACTCTTCCATTCTGCTGCCGATCAGGCCGGAGACGCTCGTTAAGCCCCAAAGCTGTAACGAGCTCCCATGACCACGGAAGGGGTTTGCACACGCGATGGCAGTCAACATCCCCTCCAGATCCGCCACGTCACGTGCTTTAGCGATTATCTGCAAAGCAATTTGAGAAGGAAGTATCTGCAAACTCCTTGACTTCATGCTTCTCCTGTGAAAAGTCTATTTTGTTTGTCTCTGAGTTTAAATATCCTCCAGAATAGCTCCTGGCTACGTTAGAAACCGATACGTAGCTAAATGGCGCAAGTTAAAGCACTGGAAATTAAGTCTAAGCATAGAAAGCAAGAATTAGATAGACGGAGCGCGGCACTTGTAATGCAGGAGACATGGCAATCTTCTTTTAATAACCACCCTCAGGCGTTGCCTGGCTTTGCTAGACAAAGGAGAGAATTTAAATCTTCTCCCCCTTTTTTTGCAATATAACTTTAGGTCTTTCATGAAATATTCAAACAATTTCATATTTAAAAGGTTTTGTAATACTATTTGCCTAGCAAAGAAAATAGCTCTTCGGTTAAACACTTTTTAAGCCATTACCTATTTTGGGACTTCAGGGTAAGAATTCAGCCCACTGACTCCTTCCCTTACACCTGTGCAACGGAAGAACCCAGCACTAACATGGTTCAATTCCCGCCGCGGTGTCCTACGTTCAAGCCGTCACTTGAATCCTCTCGCCTTTGTTTTTCCGTTGACTTAACTAAGGACCTTGGTACATTTTTTCCAGTCTGATCTGCCTCCGACTTTTTTCTCCAAGGTCATCCTGCACATCTGCCACTGATTTCTCTTCAGGTACCACAAATGCGGGAAGACAAATTCCTGAAGTCTGATGGTTTGGGGTGAAACCACTCTCCTGAGGGCCACCTCCCCACGATCCCTACTGGAGCTGGCACAAGCTGGCCGAGGCAGACAATAGCTTTATACATTTAAGTGCACAGTATAATCTTCACGGTGATTAATCAGCAGGTTATTTTATAAGATAATATCCTATTTATGTTGCCACTTGACTTATTCAGAAGGCAGTCATGTGGAATTCATTCACCTAAACCAGAAATCACCCTCTAAAATTCTCCTTCCAGAAAGGTCAAGGTACAAACTCTATCCAATCTGCACCTCAATATTTAAATAGAATTGTCTTATCAAGTGCCAGAAAGCAGCTTCTAAAACATTGAGGATTGTATGAAAGCAGATATAGAAAATCTACATTGAACGGATATTAAGGTGGAGCTTTGAACACATGCAAAAAAACCCCAGTAAAGTGGGAGAGAAGTAGACTCTTGTCCAAACCATCCTTGAGCTGGAAAGCACAAAATTGCTGTTATTTCTAGTGTAGGAAAATAACTGTGCACTTATGAGCTCATTCTATCACCCAAGCACTGCTCGCGTCTGCAGTCCTCTTACAACGGTGATATTTTTGAAGAGACTATTATTCACGGAGATTTTTTTTTTCCAAGCCTCTAGTGCTTTGACTGCGAGACCGAAGTTCCCTCCAGCTACAGTATCTCCAACAAAGCAGCGTGCATAAATTTAATGGGGAAAAAGAAAGGGTGAATGAAAATGGGGCAAAACGCCTTTGAGGAACCCTCCGCGCTGCAGGGTATCAGACAGGTCTCCTGGCAGCGACGCAGCCGGCCGCACTGATCTACCAGCTCAGACAGCTACCAAAGTCAATGAGAATATTTCGTAAATGAAGTAGCTGAGAGTATTTGATGCTCATTTCCACTTGCTGTTGACCACTCTCCTGCACAAAAGCACATTCCCAAGCAATTTCACACATTAGGTAAAAGCCAACACGTACAACTGGCAATGCAGATATGAAGAAGGAAGTCTTAACACGATGTGACACTTAACAACTAATTACATTCACCAAAATGTTAGAATGAAACGTCTTCCAAGGCTGATTTTGTAAGGTGCTGATACGAGATCAGAAGAACAACCGCTGGTAAACATAATCCACGGGGAAAACCACACATACACCTCAGCTGCGATTTTCTTTTTCCAAAGCACTGTTTCTCTCTCAGCTAAATTCTTTCCGTATCAGAACACTTTAGCTCCCCGCTAGTTACATAATTATGGTAAACATATTTCAGTGCCTTTCTCCGGTATTAAAGATGACATTTTTAGACAACTCTGTTCTAAAGACGGACTTCAAACAGACATCCAACTTGCCGTTCAACATAAGATTAACTCAACCAAAGCATAACTCGAAAACAAAAAAACCAGTCAATAATGTAGTTTCAATCGCCACTGATGACAGTAACTGCATGTTCTCCAAATAACAGGCTCTCGCCTGCGGGACCCTCATCTCTACGGCGGGATTATTCCAGCACGTGCAGCCGAGTCGCTCAGTTCAGCTCCGGAGATAAGCCCTCCAGCTCCCCGTTGACACCCCCAGCAACATCCTCCATGTTTTGTTTGACTAAAGAAAGCCCCTTTTAATCCTTTTCTTTAGGATTTTCAGGGCATCCTCTTCTTACGAATTCAGGCCCATTTCTTCTCACTAACCTTATTGCATCGGTTTTGCCGAAGAGTTTTACCTGCAAGTCACATTCCCATCTGGCTCCCTGATGGGAACTCCTTCTCCCTTCGTTAAGGGAGTAACCGCTCATTAATGATCATCTGCTCTCACCACCGCATACAGACATTCGCGCAAGAGCCACTGAACGCCGGTCCTACCTGTATACGCCATGTTCTTCGGGTTTCCGTAGGGAGCCCCAGGTTGGACGGGGCTGTAAACAGGGTTCATGGTGGAAGACCGGGAACTCTGAGGAGAAAAGAAAAGGAGAGTTGAGACGATCGCCTTACGTTAGCTCCAGAGTCGTCTGCTGTGCAAAGAGTCTTCTGCTACGTGATAGCATTACTGTGTTGTAATTCAAGACACAGAGAGCTGCGAAGGAAAGGATTTACAACTAGGCGTTACAACCAGATAGCATATTTAATAATTCAAGTTTTGGATCTCTCAGATAATTCCCCTCACTTCTTCAGCGCTGCGTATTCTGCCTACAAATGTACCCGGAGCAGATCAATCTCACACGTCCCTGCCTTCAGGGGGGCTCAGGACTCGTGACCCCACTTCTGGCTTGTGATGAACAAAGAGGAGAAGCCACAAATTCAGACAAGGAATTCTCCCCCTTGGAGGAGCTAATAGTTCTTGGGTGACAAAAACGATGACAGCGAAGACCTGACCTTTCAGAAATTAGCAGATAAAAGACCATTTGCTGCCGGCGAGATGGAAAACAGCAAATATTTGTGAGCTTTCAGCGTGAGCTGACTACAATAGCCTCGAGCCCGAGGCCCGGGTCCTGTGCAAGGCTGCCCAGGGCGCCCAGGGCCACCCACCGCATCCCACCGCGGTCCCAGGCTGGGAGACGCAGCCATGGACCCAACGCGGGCGATGAGATTTTAACAGCCCTTCTGTTTCTCTCTCCCATAAAGACGATGACGCAGTGCCGGGTTACCTTCTGGTGAGTTTTATTTAGAGGAAAGCAAGTAACTTGGGAATTTGTGTCTACTAACTGTCAGTTAAGCAACTGGCTCAGTTAATTATCTTAATGAAGCACATTCTCAATTCTGATTAATGGGAAAATCAGTCATTAAGCTTTATTAGGCGACGCATTTGTCTCCACAGCTATCTAGTGACAACTTCACACAAGAACCTCAACAATCTTGCTTCAAAATGTGGGGTTTTTTAAAATGTATTATTTTACAGTTCATAAACAAAACCATTCTTTCCAAACAAGTCTCTCGTGATGGATGCACAATTTGTTAGATCATTAACTCCTTCCGCTTTACCTCAGGATAGTAAACAAGTCAAATGTTAAATGTTAGCACCAATTGACTTGACAACAATTACTGCTTAATTAATTAGCCTTCCCTCCACCCCCAAGTTAGCACAGAAGGAGCAATTCTCAAAGCAAAGAAAATCACAGTTATAAAGCGAGCTGGAAGAGAAAGCGACACAGAGAGACGTATTTACGCCAGCGGCTTCAGTAACGCACCATGGAGCTCTTAAGGAGATGAACAGGAAAATCGGTGCAAAACTTTCCGTCCAGGAGACATCCCAGCTGGGGATTTACATTCAGGCGTAAGGGGGTAACGGCCATTTGGTCCTCGTGTCCCCAGGCGGTGCTCCGAGACTCGGCGAACCTGCCCCTGGCAAGCGGGCATCTGCCTTCTGGCTTGAGTTCTCATTTACAGGAGAAAACCCAACGTCATCTATCTCCGAGACGGTGAACACCAGCTTCTGTAAGCGTCCCTCCAAAAGCCTGGCTTTTGGGCTGCCATATGGATCCCGTTCCACACAGGAGGCTATTTCAGCGCAGGATGACGCACTCATACATATACCTCAAACCGTGGACAAACAAACACGTTATACGTCTGCATACGCTGTAGGACACCCACCTACCACTGCTTTAAAAAACCACAACTTCTTCATAGGAAGATGAACTTCAAAATCCAGCTATATTCACAATTATTTTATTTTCTCTAAAAAAAGTGTCGATTTAAGCCCAACCACCACATTTCTATTGCACGTTATTTCTCTGAACAGATCATCGTACGCAAGGCACCAAACTGAAAGGCCTTTCCTTGTCCAAAGCACACAGGACGTGTTTGACCCGAGCAGGTCCTTTTTCAGTAAGTTGAAAGCAGCTGAAAGGAGATGGTTTGAGAGTAACGAGGTGGGGGAACGTGCTGCCCAGAAGTGCCAGCCCGGCACAATGCACGAGGAACACCTACCGCCGCTCTAAACACAAGCCAGGAAGCCAAAACTGCCTCCTTTTTACCCAAATGTCACCATCAATGACTTTTTTTGCAATTTGATTCCATCCTCACCCTGCAATGAAGATTCCACACCAACAGTGGCAATAAGACAAGAAGGTGCTTTGAACTTCTAATGCTCATAAAATATTCTGACGAGGAAAAGCACGACAAAAATCCAAAGACATTTCTACATTACCAAACACTTTGGTGCAATCAGACATGATCGGGCAATCAAAGCACTTTGGGCTGAGGCTCCTATGGCTACACCCTCCGTGCTTTGAGGGTTCCTTTGAACTGGATTTAGTCTGGTTTTTAGTCTGGTCCCCACCTCACACACGGTTTGAAGCTGTCTAAAGGACATCACCAGTATGTCCTTCATGGGTATGTCCATCACCGGTACGGAACTGTATGTCCCATGAGAGGCTGGAGGACGTGCGATGGGCAACTGGAGTGAAGCTTCTGAAAGCCGTCTGGGCCACGCACACCAAAACCACTTTGCACATGGAAACAACAACGCGGTCGGTGGGAGACACCTTCGAAGTGCAGTACTGTTCTGAATTAAAACCCCGGTAATACACATAGCCCAAGGGTTACTGCTAGTACGTGATGCTTTAAGTAAAAGATGCCAGGTTCAAGGCCAGGCTGGACGGGGCTTTGAGCAACCTGGTCTAGTGGCAGGTGTCCCTGCCCATGGCAGGGGGGTTGGAACTAGATGACCTTTAAGGTCCCTCCCAACCCAACCATTCTGTGATTCTATGCCACAAATAGGACCTGAGAGAAAAAGGAGGAGAGAGACGTCATAGAGCTGCAGAGAGGGTTGTCAGGCATTGGAACGGGCTGCCCAGGGAGGTGGTGGAGTCCCCATCCCTGGAGGGATTCAAAAGACGTTTAGATGAGGCCCTAAGGGATACGATTTAGCGGGGGACTTGGTAGTGATAGGTTAATGGTTGGACCCGATGATCTTGGAGGTCTCTTCCAACCAGAACAATTCTATGATTCTATGATTCTATGATTTCCTGGCCATAATTAACTGCTATATCACTAATAAGACTCTTCAAGTCCAGACAAGAAATGCCCAGTGGGACAGGGAATGTGACGGACATCTATAACAACATAAATCACAAATTACCTGGAGAAGGTGGAGGGGCAGCAATCACACTCTTTCTCATAACCCAAGCAAGTGGAGGCATTAGAAGAAACAATTGTGTCGTAGGTTCAAAACAAGCAAAGGGGATGGCTGGTTGCTTTGCTTGCCTCAGCACGTCCTCGTGGCCAGGACGGTGGGATTTGGAGAGTCTCCCAAGGGACAGAGCAATTCCTCCTCTTCCCCAGACACCCTTCCGGACAGGCTTTTAGGCTGCGAGGACCTTTTTGACCTGATCCCCCAGCCATCCTTGTATTCCCAGGAAAAAAGTCAATGTCCAGGCTCCATTTTAGGTGCCTGGCCACCCAACTAACAGCATGATGCTTGACCAATCTGATATAGCCTTCTACAATGGCATGACTGGCTGGGTGGATGAGGGGATAGCGGTGGATGTTGTCTACCTGGACATCAGCAAGGCGTTTGACACTGTCTCCCACAATATCCTCATAGAAAAGCTCAGGAGGTGAGGGCTAGACGAGTGGACGGTGAGGTGGGTTGAGAACTGGCTGAATGGCAGAGCTCAGAGGGTGGTGATCAGCAGCAGAGAGTCCAGTTGGAGGCCTGTGGCGAGTGGCGTCCCCAGGGGTTGGTGCTGGGGCCAGTCTTGTTCAATTTATTCATCAATGACCTGGATGAAGGGACAGAGTGCACCCTCAGCAAGTTTGCTGATGACACGAAACTGGGAGGACTGGCTGATACACCAGAGGCTGTGCTGCCATTCAGCAAGACCTGGACAGCCTGGAGCATTGGGCAGAGAGGAACCTCATGAGGTTCAACACGGGCAAGTGCAGAGTCCTGCACCTGGGGAGGAACAACCCCCTGCACTGCGACAGGTTGGGGGTGACCTCCTGGAAAGCAGCTCTGCGGAGAAGGACCTGGGAGTCCTGGGGGGTGACAAATTCCCCATGAGCCAGCAACGTGCCCTTGGGCCAGGAAGGCCAACGGCATCCTCGGGGGCATGAGGAAGAGTGTGGCCAGCAGGTCGAGGGAGGTTCTCCTCCCCCTCTGCTCTGCCCTGGTGAGGCCCCATCTGGAGTCCTGGGTCCAGTTCTGGGCTCCCCAGTTCAAGAGAGACGAGGAGCTACTGGGGAGAGACCAGCGGAGGGTACAGAGATGCTGAGGGCCTGGAGCATCTCTCCTGTGGGGAAAGGCTGAGGGAGCTGGGGCTGTTCAGCCTGAGGAAGAGGAGACTGAGAGGGGACCTCACCAACACTTATCAACATCTCCAGGGCGGGTGTCAAGAGGACGGGGCCAGACTCTTCTCAGTGGGGCCCAGCGACAGGACAAGGGGCAACGGGCACAAACTGGAACATGGGAAGTTCCGCCTGAACATGAGGAAAAACGTCTTCGCTGTGAGGTGCCCGAGCCCTGGCACAGGCTGCCCAGGGAGGGTGTGGAGTCTCCTTCTCTGGAGAGATTCCAACCCGCCTGGACGCGGCCCTGTGCAGCCTGCGCTGGGTGACCCTGCTCTGGCAGGGGCTGGGCTGGGTGGGCTCCAGAGGGCCCTGCCAACCCCCACCATCCTGGGATTCTGTGATCGGACTATGCTCTCAACAAACGTGCCCACGGTGCTGAATGGTGCTCCTTGCACAGGGGACCACTAGGAGATCCCTGCAGCAATACCGGCTGGCTGCAGAAAGCCACACAGAATCACGGAATCATAGAATCGTTTAGGGTGGACAAGACCTTTAAGATCATCAAGTTCAACCATTAACCCAGCACTGCCAAGTCCACCACTAAACCATGTCCCCAGGCGTCACATCTACATGACTTTTCAATACCTCCAGGATGGTCCTCAGCACAAGCAGGACATGGACCTGTTGGAGTGAGTCCAGAGGAGGCCACGGAGATGATCCGAGGGCTGGAGCCCCTCTGCTGTGGGGACAGGCTGAGAGAGTTGGGGTTGTTCAGCCTGGAGAAGAGAAGGCTCCGGGGAGACCTTATTGCGGCCTTCCAGGACCTAAAGGGGCTTATAGGAAAGATGGGGACAGACTTTTTAGCAGGGCCTGCTGTGACAGGACAAGGGGGGATGGTTTTAAACTAAAGGAGGGGAGATTCAGACTAGACATAAGAAAGAAGTTTTTCACGCTGAGGGTGGTGAGGCCCTGGCACAGGTTGCCCAGAGAGGTGGGAGATGCCCCATCCCTGGAAACATTCCAGGTCAGGCTGGACGGGGCTCTGGGCAACCTGCTCTAGTTGGGGATGTCCCTGCCCATGGCAGGGGGTTGGACTAGATGGCCTTGAAAGGTCCCTTCAACCCAAACTATTCTGTGATTCTATGGTGACTCCACCACTGCCCTGGGCAGCCTGTGCCAGGGCCTGACAGCCCTTTCGGGGAAGAAATGGTTCCCAAGATCCAACCTAAACCTCCCCTGGTGCAACTTGAGGCCGTTTCCTCTTGTCCTGTCGCCTGTTATTGGGAGAAGAGATTGACACCCACCTCTCTACACATCCTATTCATCAGTCAAGCGCAGGCATGTGGCTCTTCATGCCGGCCATTTCAGAGGATCTGTGAGCTGAGGATGTTCTGCAACAGACCAAGGAAGTGATGGGTCCATCTTACTCCAGCCCTGTATTCTCCTTCTCACGCACACAGAGCCAGCCTCCTACTCAGCTGAGCCTTCCTGCCCAAGAAATAGGTTTTGAGGGTCCCTCATCCCCAGGAATGGCAAAAGGAAAAGCAAAACCCAACGAGTATTGTTCTCTGCAGCAGCACCGGTTGCTGTGAGCCAGCTCAAGGACCTGACTTGCCTGAAAACCAACCTCTTCTCTCCTCCTTCCAGTTGAATGTGTGTTCCTCCACCCAGGACCGCACAGCAACAGCTGGACCTGACAGCCTGGACTCCCCTCAGCAGCAAAATCAAATAAAAAGGCACCAAATTTCCTGGGGCTCAGCAGACCCGAATCCCCCTCCCAGAGCTGCTCGTACCTGGGTCAGGACACCTCACCCCTGTGACCACGTCCCCCTCTCGCCCCTCATTTGCCTTGCCTGTCCCCCTGCAAGCTCCCAGAGAGGGATCGAGTCACGGCTGGATGTATGAAGTGCCTTGTTCAATGCAGTCGTCATTTCATTTGCGCTTTTCGGGGTGTAAAGAGTGCGAATAAACCATAATTTGGCGCAAATTGCCGTATATGTCTGGCTTGCATTAGGTGTTGGACCAAATGGTAAGAAGAAACACTCTTACTGAGAAGGATGAAAGAAAATGCTTTTTAGCCGACATAAAAAGATTGTAATCACGTTAGGGGTTTGAGCGTATTGTGAGGAAGAGGCTGGTGCTTCCTCCCTGCTTGGTATGCGGGGTGTTATTCCCAGCCAGCATGAAAGAGTCCATGCGAACGCCATTTCAGACGGATGATTTTCTTTCTTTTCAGCATCTAGTATTAAAGCACATTCAGATGAGCTTCCAATACGTTCTGCAAGACAATACCATTCGAAACTACATTTTAAATTCATTACAGGCGCCGCATTGTGGCATTTGAAAAGCTACACTGAAATGGGAATAAAATAGGATTAGCAAAATTAAACCTCCTTCGCCACAATAACTTGCAGCACTTGCTCGTGGCCGTGAATACACAACAAAAAGACTAATAGAAATGAAGGATAAACAAACACAAGCATTGCTCTATCACACGGAGCTTCCACCGCTTCCTAAGCCCCACGACAGCGACGCCCAGTTGCTTAGAAGCTGCTGAGATTCCAGCAAGGAGCTGGGGGAGTAACTCCAGCAGGAATGCCATGGGAATAAGCTGCTAGCAAACAGTCTCAGGATACTTTCTGGCTGTAACCTGGTTACATTTTCATCCGTTTTATCTTTCCTGGGAAAGTGCATGGCATGCTTCCATCGCCCTAGGAAATTACTGCAGATGAAGGGTAAACAGAAAGACAAGAGAGGTCAGTCTACGGGCGGCCACCACGCCAGCAGCAGGGCAACGCTCAGTCAAATCGAGTTTGCACGGGGGATTTCCAAGCAGCAGGAGAAGGGAAACGAAAACGCTTGTGCCGTGAATGCTGAGCTTGAACTCGGCGTGCTGTGAAGTGGCTGCAGAGCTACGCTCGGGTGCTCTCGCCTCGCTGGACCGGAGCCGGGCTTCGCGCTCTGCATCGCGCTCTCCTGCTGCTGCCAGGGCGAGAGGACTCTGTCCCCGTCCCTGGTGACACCCTGGGACGTCGCCTACCTCATCCTCTTCTTACAGGAACACTCAAAGCACTCAAAACCCAGCACAGGTACCACCACCTTCAAACTGCTGCCGACGCAAGACAACGGGAACATCTTACCCTGCTGTTCTGCTCTACCGTTAGTTCACTTTGTGCCTTTGAAAGCGCCGCGACCAGCTTCGCTGCTTCCCAAAGTCATCCAGGCCCTGAGTCTTCAAGTACTGGTGGGCATCAGTAATTTTTACACATAAATAAATTTGAACGCAAGTATTTCTATGCACACATTGGTGGATCTGGCATCTCATACGCCTCTCCCACTCCGATATACAGAAATATAGGTGTTTCCCACTTATACCGTATAGAGGTAGAGGAAAAGAAAGATGACACTGGAGGAGATTTAAAAAATCCTAAAAAAAAAAGAATAAATCTGGCAGGCAAGGAAGTTTATGAAGTTATTTTTCATTTTCTTTTCCGACTAAGAATAAAATCTTTATAAACAGAGCGTTACTGAGAAATAAATGTATTTTACAGGGTTCTTAAAACAGTGACACTGACACACGCATCTTTCAGGTTCTCAAAAAATTAAACCATAGCTCTAAACTTAAGTCCAATTGTAAAGAAAAGGGTAAATAACGCAAATGTGAGCTTTGCTGGATGACAGACACTTCTCCATCTCGTTTCATGTCAGTCCTGGTGTCACGGTGACTTACCCTTTAACCTCCCTTACTGCTCCAGTTGGGATTTGCCTTCGTCTTTCGTGAAACTGGGATGTAAGGGCTTTTGAGAGACCCGTTCCTTACGCCTTTCTTTGGAAAGAGCGTGGTATTTTCTCCTCTGAGTGTCTGCATATCTGTACCAAAAATTATTTATTTCCCGTAAGGCGGCACAGAACCGAACGAGAGAGCGTGAACAAAGGAAGAAGGCAAAGCAAAGAGATCCGTTTCTTCCTTGATCCGCACATCACCTCTTTAAATTCATTTCATACAAATCGCATGCTAATAGTATTCAGCCAAAGCCTCTGTGAACACGAAGAGACCTCCTGACCTTACACTACATTCAAATGCCAATAATTTTCTGGCAATTTTTCAGTTAAGTCATTTGAAGCTTGACCCTCACTTGGGATCCGCCGAACAATAATTAAATTAACTTCCAATGCATCTGTTAAAGGCTAATTTAGGCAAGCTACAAGGCTACGTCCCACCTTTCCCCAAAAAACTCCGCTGTGACAGTATGCACGGGCTCGGAGATTCACAACACAATGTGGGTTTCCCCAATTAACATCTCCTTTTTAATTTACTCCTTTTTTAGCTACACGGGAACTAAAAGTTGATTGAACATATTTCACCTAAAGCAAAATATTTAACCTGTTAAAGACCTTATAAAAGAATCAGGTCAAAGTTGACACAATTTTAGTTAACCTTTTATTAATAAAATAAAATGCAATTTGAAAAAAATCAATTTAAAGAGGGAAACCTAAGAAAGGCCCGACTCCACAAAAAGTTGAAGGCTTCAATTAGCAGTAAATTATTAACGGTAGCTCTTGTTTGTACAATATAATGTTCTTTTACCTCTTCCACTACACTTCAGCTACACCTTGATGGTTATACAGATTCCAGAGCCTGAATATTGCTTTTTTTCTGCAGTTCTCCCCACTTTTCACTTTCAAAGAAAATTTCAGCTCTGCCCCAGCCTTGTTTTACCTGGCTAACTGTAAAATCTCCACCACAAACTCCAGCTCCCCCAAACCTGCAGCACCCTGCTTCATAAACTCACGCAGCCGGAGCAGAAGGGTCCTCACGGTCCTCAAACCATCCTACTGATAGGTCTGTTGACTTTCATACTGCCATCTGTATGGAGAAAGCGCCCGTGAAGCGGGAGCTAGCAGCAAGAGCTAGGCAAGAAGCTTTTCTTCCGTCCTGAGAAAACCTTTGCTGTTCCAAAAAGAGTTTCCACATTTGAAACGCACATTTGATTTTGGGCTTGCCCGCTTGGTCTCAGTCATGTCCCGGACCTTCCTTCCTAGGAGCGTTCCCAGTGGAAACGAAGATGTGCGGTGAAGCGGCGGTTCCGGAACGCCTTAGCAGTCGACGTTACCGCACGCAGGCGTGCCTTTGCTAATGTGAACCAGATTTGGGAGGGCACGTCTGCCTCCCTCCGGGGGTAAAGGCTTGCAGGCAGCACCAGCGTCCTCCATGCACGGACCATCTTCAGAGGACGGATACGCTGCACGGTTTTACTCTCCAGTCAAGTTTTGAATTAGAAGAGCTAGTTTAAATAAAATTCTCTCCCTTCAAGAGATTGTAACTTTGAGAGAATACATAAAAAGCATGATACCAAAATATTTGAAGCGTAGTCCCTACCCGACGCAATCAAGACATTCACTGCACGAACATGGACGCCGTTGAAGTCAGCGGCACAGCTAACGCAGCTGGTGATTAACACGACGTCATTTGCGTATGGTCTTTCATGAGGTTCTGAACATGACTGAATTGCATTACTCATTAATTACGTTGACGATGTATTTTCTTCGTAGATACTTCGTGTCACGCACCTTCAGCAATCGCAAAGGCAAGCGTGTCTGTAGCCGGCTGCTCTGAGGAGTCCCGGGGGTTCGGCAACGAGCCGGCGTCCCCTGCCGCAGAGATGTTACCAGCTAGGGCTACATCCACAGGAGAGCAGATGTTAACGGCCACCACGGTTCTCACCGGGTGAAACCCAAGCTGGTCAGCTGAAGCTGACCCTGATGGAGGGAAAGAATTAAACCAACTGGAAATGCCGCGGAGCGAGGGATTTCAATACAGCACTTGACCTACCCAATCTCAAAGACCAGCAAAGGGAAAACAAAAATGAGCTGGATAACTTACAGTCCTACAGCATCTTTCGCAGAGACCCACCTCCAAATCAGGGCAATAGCACCCGTCTGTTCACCAGGGAGACGCAGGAGGGTGGCATGGGCTAGCTGGGAGTCACCTAGCCAAGCCCACAAGGAGCCACATTGCCTCCTCTCAGACAAATAACTAAATAAACCCCCACACGTTTCATTTCAGAAAAGTTGGACATCCGTAACAGGAACAAGCCCTTGCGGACTCAATGATCTTGGAGGTCTCTTCCAACCAAAACAATTCTATGATTCTATGATTTATAAGCACAAAGCAGCCCTTGACTTTGGAATTTGCTGATCTCAGACTGCCCCGAAATAAATGCTGAGGCAGGAAAAATCTTGACCTTCCATTTGCTGAGGTTTATGATCTATTAAAAGCCAGACGATCCAAAAAAAATTTGATGATTCAATTATGCTAGATAGAGTATTAAAAATAGTAAAGGAAATCCTTGTCGTAGCCTGAGAAAGCGAGAGAGACAAGGAAGACAGGATCACTTGTTGCACTCGGTGGCAACAAGCGGTTGCTCAGTGAGCCTGAACGTGGCGTGGCAAAAGATCTATATTTCACATTATTTGAACTAGGCAGAGCTTATAAAAATATCCTTATGGGCCTCAGTAAATGAAAAACTGTTCCCCTACCAGAAACATTGGTAATGAGAAAAAAAAGTGATGCGAGCACAGCTGATGTTTTATTAGCTTGTTTCCAGAGGAGAAAACATCTGTACGCAGACGAATTCTGCGCTGTAAATTCCTTGCTTTATATCTGCAAGACTGATGGCTTTCACCAGCAGGTAACCAATAAATAAATGTATTTTTAAAAATATCTAACATATCTGTCCCTGTGTGTCCAAACCCATTCTCAGTAGTTCTCAAGTGTCCTCCCTGATATATCCCTATTAATTTCTTTAACTTGAGGCCTTGCTGACTGTCCCTTTGGAAATGAGCCCTGCTGTACTCTTGTATTTAGCGCTCTCGTTCTGCTCTCCGACTGAGCCACGTCCTCCTCCAGCCGATTATCTCGATTCTTTTATCTTCACAATCCTACTTCGTTGTGTCTTGCTGAAAAGACTTCCCAGGACACGCAGTTTGAAGACTCTTCTCTCTGCTCCTTTCTTTCCACAAACGATGGCTTGGGAGATTCAGGTTGGCCATTCGGAAAAGCCTTTTGACTAGGTGGGTACTGCGTTACTGGACCAGGTTGACCACAGGTTTGCTGGAGGTCTTCAGGACTGGTCTAAGCAAGGCCACAGTTGACCCAACCAGGTGCTGGTGAAAGCCCCGCTGTGAGCACGAGGTTGGACCGGATGGCTCCAGACGTCCTTCCAACCAGCATTTCATCTCCGGCTCAAAATAATTTGTGCTGTAACTCATTTCTCAGGCTCTGTCTCCCTCCATGGTGTCAGGCTGTAACTTTCTTGGTGTCAGACGTAACCACTTTCCAAAGACTTTGGCCTTTCCTAATGGAATCCAGTCAGAAGTTTCCTCGGCGCTTGGTAGGACACCAGAAGCCTTGGAGGGGTGGTGGGGACAGGGTGGCATTCACACTTTTCCATTGGTGGGTACCTACACTATAGCGTGTCAGTCAAACAGATGATGTTATGATGCCTCCCAGGACCATGAAAATTGACTTACCACATCAGCTGTGATGCTAAACAAGCACTAAATAGTGTCTAACTGACATTTCTTATTAACTTAGTGCAGAATTTGACCTACCATAAAATTATTGAGGCTTTGGTTAGGAAATTTCCCTGGATTATAAACATCTACCCTATAACATCACCCCGTCACTGTAAAAAAAGGCAAAATCATATTCTTAGTTATCTTTCTTATCTGAGACTTCTCGAGCTGCTTCAGACCTTTCTCACAGTCAACCATTGCTCCTCCTCCTAAGAGAAGCTACACTTTAGTAGTCAGACATAAAAACCAGACATAAAAATAATATGTATAAAAAGACAATTTATGTTACTAATAAAAATAAGCTTCCCCTCTTCCAAACTCTTTAAAAATACTAAATAGTCCATCACCGCTGCAGCTTTGTTGTACAGATGCCGAGAAGCTTGCAGGAGAGCAGCGAGGTGATGGGCTCAACGGAAGCGAGACCAAAGCGCCGGGACCAAGATTCAGCTCCTGAGCGTCAAACTTGCCGCCATTGGTATATTGTTTTCAACAGCGAAGCCTCAAGCCCTTGAGCATGTTTTGGGGATGGAGGCTCCCATTCCAAAGCATAATTTAAAAAGGAGAGGTGGTCAGATAGAGAAATACCAGGCTGGAAAAAGCGTTGGAGGCGACACCGTTACAGCGAGCTGAGGACGCAGTCGCTTGCGGACGGCGTATCCAAATCACACTGGCTGCGTGAACTCTTGTTTTCATTTCAGGCTACAGCATCACGTTTTCTTTTCTTTCCCACTGGGTCAAACTACTGTATTAACCGATTTTGAACAGAAAAATTTCAATACCAGAAAAAGTCATGTTACCCTCAAAGACATGCTTTTTATGTTTTGCTCCAAAATTTCCAACCACTACCACTCATTACCTTCCTTCAACTCCCCTCGGGATGGAAGAATCACCTCCCAACCATATCCTGAATGCTGAAAACATCGCTCCTTCCCACACGCTGCAACAGGATAAAGATCTAAATTTGTTTCTGAGTGGATTACACCGTACAAAGTTGACACACTAGAAACACAATATTCCTGGAATTAAAATCAGATGAGGGCAGAGATGTCCTTTTAATAATAGATGGGTCAGAATCCTCTCGGCTTTATTTGGGCAGCGTTCAAATCCACTGTGCTGCAGGTTTTGACTGCGTGATTTATGACTCCCAGCCACGGTTGCTCCTCGTTGCCCTCTAACGATCTCCTCCCGCGTCCCGTTTTCTGGTCGCAGGCTTTCTTCTCCGGTCAAGATTGGAAACGCAACGCAGGGTTCAGCGGCAGGAGGACGATGGAGCCGTCCTCCGGCTCCAGCCCCGCTCCCCTGGCAGGCAGCACAGCGAGTCCCTCCCTGCCCTCTCTCGTCCTTCGCTCACGCGGATGCGCAGACAAAGACAGGGTACAGAGGCTGGGAAAAATGAAGACTAACAGTGCAAATGGCGGGGATCAATCCTCCGTAACAGTCCCTTCTTCCTTAAATATTTTGCAATCTTTGTTCTAAAACAAAGCTGTACCAGGGAAGACGAAGGAGAGCGCAGGCTAAATCTGTTAGCGGAAAGGGAGCTTTGGCAAGAGGTCTGTTTATCATCCTCTTCTTGTAATTTCGTGTTGGCAAGAGGTACTGTATTAACGAGCCCAGGAGACTGAAAGTCTTTCCTACCCATAGGACAGGCAGCTGCTGGCAGTCGTTCACTCCGTTTGGAAATCGATCCACATGGAAGGAGAACAACAGACCCCAGATTTATGCGGGTCTTGGTGTGCCTGGTGCTACTGAGGACCACCAAGTCCTGGCTAATGTATGTGGCAACTCGTTATCACTTGAAAAATCAGCAAAAGAATGCTGTGGGCTTTTTCAGGTGAAAGCTGCCAAGTGATGAACAAACAGAACTCAAGTTAAGAAAATAAGATATTCACAATAATCATAGGCAGAGCTCAGGCAGGGTTTTTACTTCCTAAGGAAATATGGTACAGTCCGGGCTAAAAAAAAAGAGGGCTGCACACCCAAAGGCAGTGGTGTTGCAATTATTATTATTACAAGCCATCAAAATAAAGATGATTCAATCTGAAAATACAAAATTAATTAGTTGATTTAAATCCTAAAGACTTATTCAATCACCCCCACCTCTCAAACATCAAAGTGGAGCGGGAGACCGGGTGGTCTTACAGCTTTCTCCCCTCCCCTTGCCCACAAAAGCTTTGCACAGCTTTGGCCGAAGGTTAAACAGGGCTGGTGAGGATCACCCGATCACAATGTCCCACGCATCCCACCAGCTACCCAGACCCAATCGCCTCCGTGACCAAACCGTGCCGTGCTCCTGGGCGGCTGCGGGTGGGTGAAGGAGCTGACCTTCAGCATCCTCCCTGCCTCTCATGAATGCATACCCCCTTCTGCGCACATGCCCTCCTGCTCTCGTACGTGCCCAACTCACATCACGCCTGAATGCTTTACTACTCGGTATTTCTTCTATAGACTCTGAGCCTAAGCCTCTATGGGTGGATGCTGCAAAAATAAGCAGTAAAACAACGTATAATCAGCGTAAGAGAAAGAAAGTTTGCATCAGATGTCCATGATCCATCACTTGAAATCTTTAAATGAAGGCTGCATGTTTATAAAGCTGTAGTAGGTCTCACACACAAGTTAAACATTCAATCCAGGAATTACCAAAGGTTAGTGGCAGACACTGTACAAGAGACAGGAGACCAAGACCTGCAAACGTATGCTATAAGTCTATAATGCACGCAATATGCAGTCAATTAGCATATTCGTTTCATAGTCACTGTAAAAGCCAAGAATTTTTCAGCCCGCCACTGCAGAGGATTTTGCAGCGCTCTTATTCACTCATTCAGGTTTGCAGTGAATATGCCCAGCCCAGGAGGCCAAACCAGGAATGCTTTTGCAGCACATACAAAGAAAAAGGCTGAAAGGCCACAGCAAGTCAACAATTAACACTTTTCACAGGTTTCCGGACTTTCCTTCTTCAACTAAAGAGTGGGAAGAGATTCAATGAAGGTTGAAGGAGCTTACAGCTTGCAGTTTATATCAGCAAAAAAAGAATTGCTAAATCCCCAGCCGGTGATTCAGGCTGGCCAGACAACCCAGCTTTGCTTTCTTGTTTTCCATCCGGGGGGGATAAGGCCAGTTTGGGGATTGAATGGCCCGGCAGAAACTCAAAGCAGAGCAGGCATTCACTTCTTCCTTAAAATAACAGTGTATGTCGACATCAGAAACCGACTAAAAAAGTCTTTGAGGTCTCTCAGAAATGTTTAAAAGGAAAAGCTTACTCTGAAGCAGCTAAGCAAATATTGGTCTTCACACGTGAACATTTCTATTCACCTCAAATGGATTTCTCCTGTGTGTAAGGTCAAGGATACGTGGAGCCACTTGAACAACCAGGCCTTCAGCATCCGTGCGTAGGAAAAGAAATATCCCAGTATTTGGTTTAAAATATTCACCATGTGATACTCGCGCAAATCCAATACGAGACGATGCTCTCGGTGTCTAAGAGTGAAGCAGGATTTCCAATCGCAACTACCAATAGTCTCGATAAAAGCAATACCAAAAAAATTAACACGTTTGCTTGTCGAAGGATATTACGCAACATTAAAACTCAAGAGGGCATCCAGCAAAGATACGACTAGTTTAATTCACTAAGCTGTCGTTCGCGTTTGCTTTGGCTTGGAGGATGCCGGCGCCTCCACACCGAGAGCAACGACGCCTTTCCACACAGCGGGGAGAAAAATCTTATTTTCTATCAGTCAGTGTCCCTTTGATGCTACGACTCCCACACTGACCAAAAAAATGTCTAAAAGTTTCCATTTGCCACAAAATGGCTTGATTTCATGTAAATCCCTACTGTAAGAGATAAATTTTGCAATGTAACAGATTCAGTGAATTTCTGTGTTTTGAGTATCACCTACAGTCACCAGGTTACCCCAAATTTTACACACATGCTGCCGCCACAACTCAGAGTGTCTCTACAAAATCTGTTTAGCTGTCAGCTTGCCCAGGCTTTCTGCAGTTTTAATATCATTTCGGTAGTATTACAGGTACAAAGGCAAAAGTTTCATTGAAGGCAGAATGTATAATCTTCAGGTAACGGCCTGCTCCAAAATACACTGAAATTAAACTTTAACATCTAACGACGTCTTTGCACCACAAGTAACGTAACAGAAGTTAGACACCAAAACCTCCGCTTGCTGCTGCCTTCTACCAAAGCCAACACCAAATCAAGCGCTTGTGCGTGTCCAAATAGACGGTCAGGGCGGTATTACCTATGACGGATAATTTAATTACTCTTAGAACTCAGTGCTGCAGCTATTTTACAACACACTTGGGTGTCAGCACGCTCGTGCTGGCTCAGGCGCGTTCCCCACCCGGGTGCCAGCACCCAGCGATGTCCGTAGCCTCATGGCTTTACGTTCTAAACTCCTCAGAGCAAAGTCTTTTGCGGATGCTGCAAAGATCCCAGCATACGTCAGACAACGATTACGTGATTTACAGATGCACGCCCCTTATTTATGCATTTCGAAAGAGAAAAAAAACCAGGCCTTTGATTTGCAACCAATTTGTGACACATTTATTTCTGTGCTGATAAGCATCATCTCTGTACACGAGAACCTTTTTGCCATCATTCTTCATAACAATTCAATTCGCGTCTTAAATTAACTCGATCAATCACACGATAGGTGCACGCCACCTACTCGGGAGATTTCCTTTCCCCAGATTTTCCCCTGCTCTGACAATGCCCAAATTGATATTACCTGTGATGGCAAACACAGCCTGGCAGGGGACTAATTTTGGTAAGATTCACTCTCGTTTTTAATGAATTCACAGGTTTGTTTTTACATGCTTGGAAAACAAGCTCAATATTGCCAATTTGTGAAATACTGGGTGGCGTGGGGTTTTTTCTTAAAAAACAACAGAAAATGAGTTCCCGGTTTCAGTTCAATGATTAATTCAGTTTTAAGAGCCAATTCCAACAGCAAGGAAGAATGACGCCTGGCGAGCTTGTAAGGAACCGGGATGTAGAAAGAATCAAAGACACGGTAAGCGTACGAAAACGCTCCGCAGCCCAGCGGGCAGCACACCCCGTAGCGAGACAGAAACCAGGCTGGACGCGCGTCCTCTGGCAGACCAGTCCCGAGATGCTCGACAATGCGACCGGCGCAGAAAACAGAGGGAGAGCACGGGGCAGGACCTAAGAGATCTTCACATGAATTGCCAGGCAACACAGGGGAAAAAAAATGTCCTTGACAGAAAGAAAAGGAGGGCAAATTGTGAGAGCAATCATGACCTCTACGATCTGGAGAGCCTGGGAATATACACTTCATAAAGAACGAGCGTTACACAGCAAGACACTTCCCCAAGGTCCCCCCCTCCTTTCTTTCTCTCTTTTTCTTTCTTTCTTTTTTTTCCCCAAATAGACTTCTTTCAATAACTGTAAAATAATCTGCTTATTCCTTTTCAATTCATAAAAGATAATTTAAATATTCTATCTAAATATAACTTCTAGATTTAAATTTCTTTGCACATAGGAACGCAGTTAAACAGAATGGTGCATGTGTTGAGAAGTCAGAGCACAGCGAGCGACACCCCGTACCGTATCTCAGTGTACATTTCCCGGGGCAGAGGGTCCCTGCATTTCTGGGGCCGTGCTTCCCCCGCCAGCACCCCTCGATGTGCAAAACGCTCCTAGTCCAACTACAGAGGAAGACGCATGACGCGCGGAGAGGAAGATGCACTTCACAACCCTCCGTTTTCTATGGAAATAATAAAGCAACAGTGCCTACATTTTGATATCAGCACAACAGCATCAGACTTCTCCTCCTAACGTGGCTGAAGGCTACGGAAATGTAATTAGGAAGTTTTCTAGGAGTGGCACTTTAATTTCCCCCTTAGGCAATCTGTTTGCCACAGGCAAGCAATTAAGCCAACGCGCACCTTCAGCACTGAAGGCCTTTGCAGAGGAAGCCCAGGGTTCCCCCAGCTAGCGCGATTAGTTTTCAAATTAACATGACGCCACGCTGAGCGCATATGAAACCGCAGGTATTTTAGACCCGCGCACGGCGTGGGTGAGTCGGGCCTCGTTCACCTCGTGGCAAAGCTGCCATTGATGCTCGCTGGTCTCGCATCTCTTCTTTGTTCGGAGCAGCCTACACAGAAAGCATCCGTAAAAAGATGAAGCATGTGCTTGCAGCTCTACTGGTTTTTTAATCTGATGCAAAATACTTGTTACTGGCTGAAAGAGAAAGAAGGGTACGATACTGAAGAACGGGAATGACATTTTTTGAAGGATTTTATTCTGCAGAGAGGTGAAACCTCCAAGCATTTCCATAGGAGAACATAAAATCTTGGCAGAGGCAAAACATCTGTCAAGGCAGCCTCGTAGAAGGACCAGAGCAGAATATCAGGTGGCCAATGTCACCGAACTCTGCTCCTTCTCATCCCTTCCAGCAGCACCCGCTCCACAGCTCCGCTCCCGAGCTCTTGACCCAGGACTTGTAATCTCCTTCTGCTGGGGTGACTTTGATACAAATGCTAATCCTCCTGATTTGCAATTCACTGTCACCATCTGATTTTGAAAATCTTCTGCAGACATTGGAAAGGGGAAAGAGAAAACTGAAGATGAGAGCGAACTGCTAGGTCTGTGCTGCCAGTTAAGAGGCAAGCAAAACGACTCATCGGCCCCTGGACCATCCTGCAAATCTGAGCTGACATCACCGACAAAGTCAGCTTCTCCGTCCTTCTGCGTCAGGTCGTGTCCAGCCTGCTCGTCTCCACCCGTGAGTACTGAATAGTCTGGGTGAAACGAGTTAATGATTTCAGTCTGGATCATAGTAAATGGACATTCACATCCACAGAGGGCAGTGATTGCCCCGTTACTGGCCGTTAACAGGAGAGCACACATACCATCAAACGGCCCAACCAGTTCTGTCTAATATCTTAATATCTTTATCACCGATCTGGAGGAGGGGATCGAGGGCACCCTCAGTCCGTTTGCAGAGAACACAAGCTGGGCGGGAGTGTTGATCTGCCCGAGGGTACAGAGGGGTACATCTGCCTGGCACTACAGAGGGGTCTGGACAGGCTGGAGCGATGGGCCGAGGCCAATGTACGAGGTTCAACAAGGCCAAGTGCCGGGTCCTGCACTTGGGTCACACCAACCCCAGGCAGCGCTACAGGCTTGGGGGGGAGCGGCTGGAAAGTGCCCGGCAGGAAAGGACCTGGGGGGTTGGTCGGCGGCAGCTGAAGATGAGCCAGCAGTGTGCCCAGGTGGCCAAGAAGGCCAACGGCATCCTGGCCTGTGTCAGCAAGAGTGTGGCCAGCAGGACCAGGGCAGGGATCGTCCCCCTGTGCTTGGCCCTGGCGAGGCCGCACCTCGAGTGCTGGGGTCAGTTCTGGGCCCCTCACTCCAAGACAGACACTGAGGGGCTGGAGCGTGTCCAGAGACGGGCAATGGAGCTGGGGAAGGGGCTGGAGCACAAGTGCTGTGAGGAGCGGCTGAGGGACCTGGGGGGGTTTGGCCTGGAGAAAAGGAGGCTGAGGGGAGACCTTCTCGCTCTCTGCAACTCCCTGAAAGGAGGCTGGAGCCAGGGGGGGTCGGTCTCTTCTCCCAAGGAAGAGGCAACAGGACGAGAGGAAACGGCCTCAAGTTGCGCCAGGGGAGGTTTAGGTTGGATCTTGGGAAGCATTTCTTCCCCGAAAGGGCTGCCCGGCCCTGGCACAGGCTGCCCAGGGCAGTGGTGGAGTCCCCATCCCTGGAGGGATTGAAAAGCCGTGGAGATGTGGCGCCTGGGGACATGGGTTAGTGGTGGCCTTGGCAGTGCTGGGTTAACGGTTGGACTCGATGATCTTGGAGGTCTCTTCCAACCAGAACGATTCTATGATTCTATGACCCACTGACTCGGAGCCACAGCTGCCATGCAGGGAGAAAACTGCCATCATCCTGCCCCAACTCCGTGCGACATGAAGAGCACTTCGTAGCTTCAAGGTCTGTAGATCAGCCACGGCTCACCATTAAATTCACCCTGCCCTCAACAGAAGTGCATACAAATTGCAAAATAACCTTCAACCCTGACGGAGTTTCCTTCCTGCAGTGTGGACCACGGCTGAGACAGCAACCTTCACAAACACCACGATGGACTTCAACAGATGACAGTCTGTGCACGTAGCTCATGGTGAACTTTCCTCCATAGGTGCTACGTGGAGGGGGAGAGTCTCCCTAGAGATCGAGGAGAACCAAAATAACACACTGAAATTCCAGATCTGTCATTATTAAAATGTCAGGTGAGGGCTTTGTCGCTGTCTAATGGCCAACTGGATACGGTGAATGTCCTGTGCTGAATTCTCCTTCTGATGCTGATTTATAAAATACTGTGACAATCTTAAAAATCGTGTGATCAATAGAAAAGCCGTTTAAACTGAAGAACACTACTCGAGGAACGCAAGAGGACTGGATTAGAAACGAAGAGGGGGAAATTACAGAGGCGGAGCGAAGTGCTACAAAATGCAAAAGCAGCAAGTGGATCTCCAAGTCCAAAACCAGGAACAGAGGAAGCTGAGTCACAGCAGCTATATTTGGTATAAATCCAGAAGAATCATTCCTAAAATAGGTTAACAAAATACCAAGAAGGAGAAAAAGGAAATTCCATCTTGAATACAGAGAGAAAGACTTCATCTCGGGGAGTTTAACGCGGTAGGAAAAGCTCCGGGGCCACTAGCATCCAAAGCTAATGAAACACTGGTGTAGCTGACGAGGATCTTTGTTAAACATAATCCTGGAATTACAAAAGGGCCACATAAAAATACGATTCTATTTCCAATCTTGTAATCCAGTATTTAACACTTGCTTTCACTATGAAATAAAAAAGAATCCTGTTTTGTTTTTTTTAAGGCTGCTCAGTGTTTTTTCAAAAAAACAAAGTAAGGCTTCAGGCGAATGCAGCATGAATCCCGGTGTTTTACTTTCCCAGGGGTAACGAGACCGAGGGAGTCTGTGCAGCCCAGGAAAGGTTTGGGAACTTTCAATATTCCCAAAAGACAGGGCTCAAAGCTGCTTCAGCAGCCTCTGCCCTACAGCGGTGGCCTCTTCGCCAGGAGAGGCTGCCCTGGAACAGCCCACGACCTTGGGTTATCTCACGCAAACCTCTTCCTCTGCCTCTTCTCCATATACATCACGCTCCGTATCCCGCACGACTTTGGCAAACTGGCTCAATTATTTGGCCGTCAATTACAGCACTCGGAAAAAGTTAAGCGACCCATCTTTCTTGACCTCGGACTCCTGGCAGTTACGGCTCTTACTCTGCTTCCCAAGAGAGGGCTGGGAGTTGGGCTGCGGCCAGGGTGGGTTCAGCGCCCTCCCGACGAGCTGCGGTGATTTGGAGGTGATTTGGTTCATGAGGTGATCTGCTCTCCCTGCCCTATATATCCTACCTGTATTCGTGACATAGGTTGGAGACTTCATATGGGTCTGTATGATTTCCTGACAGACCTGTCACCCATCAGTCCAAAGACACCAACTACCAGAGGATTCAAGCCAATCCAAAGCTGCTCCATATAGTTCAGGTCTTGGGGCTAGTTTAATTACATCATGAATCCTTTAGCGGGGAAAATATACGCAATATATAGAATCCAGCTGAGAGGCTCATGGTGGTGCTGAGCATACAGATCTCTGTGAGGCACATGCACGAGTTTATCTGGCAGCCACAGGCCTGATGGAGACATTACTGCATGAAGTCCCACAGTCGGGTTTAGAGAAAGCCAGAGCAGATGCATTGAGTGAGCCCTTCGAGCCTCTAAAAACCTACTGAATCTGTTCAGCGGGGAGGCCGAGGAAAGCCTCCCCGCAAGGGAACGCAACTGCCTGCGCCTCGGCAGCTCACCCACGCTCACCGTCAGCCACTGTCAGGGCTTGTTCTGCTCCTCAAGCTGCAAACAAGCTGAAGATGAATCATTATGGATCCGTGGACTTTCAGAACAAAGGATCATTTCTCCAGCTCCAATCTTCCGTGTTTTTGGCCGGCTGGATCAGCAGTACTGTGTCAAGAGCAGGTATTTCACCCACAGATACTACAAAGACATTTAGAGGCTTGGATTCGGTAGGAGGACAACAAGAAGCACTAGCTCTTCGCTCAGCATTGCCCTGAAATACATCACATCCCATAACCAGCACGGCTTTTAATCTGTCTCCCAAAATAAACTACCCCATTAGGAGTAGCCAAGTTTCTGTAATTTTCAAAGCAGATCTCAGTAATTTCTTTTGAGAGTTTTGCTAGAAGCTTATGAATGTTTTTAATTTGGTTCCAATGCTGTGAACAATAACTTTTTACTTGCTAATGTGTGGATTTGCACTGATTATTAAATGAGGCATGAAAAGCAAAGTAAATCGCACTTACCCGAGTTTGCATCAGCTGAGTGCTCTCCATCCCAGCACTGGAGCGCTCTGACAGCTGTCACACACAAACCACCTACCAGCTTTATGGGAGATCGCAGTCGAGTATAAAACAAGGCGGCTCTGGGGAGCGCGACCCGCGCTCATCACCGTGCACCGGTACCCTGGCAGTATCACAGCGGAGGAGAGAGATACATCCAAGGAGCAAAGGTAGCAGCCATGCAGGTGTCTACAGGCAGCTCTTCTCGGCCATCAGGGCAGCATGGGGAAACCAAATGGTGAAGGAGGAGGAGGAGGAGGGGAGCAGCCACCAAAGGACAACGGGAGGTGGACAACAGCCTCTCCTAGAGAATGAGAAACAACACACGGGGCAAAGACAGGCTGCAAAGGGCTTATGTGTGAAGAGATTGAGGAGGGCAGGCATTTGAGGGATGGAAACAGTGATGACTTGGTCAAAGGACAACCAAGGAAATGATTTCTGCGGTCCAAAGGCAGACAGCACCTTACAGAGTCCCCTCCCAGCCCATCCCCTTGATGGAGCACCACCATGAGCCTGTCAGCTAGCAGATCTGAAACGGAGTCATTTGGAACAAAACACACACAAACACCACAATTCCCCCCCCATCGGTACGAACACATCCTGCACCCCCGTCCAGCTGGAAGGAGAAGTGTCACCTCTCTCGTGCGGGCTTTGAGCTAACAGACGTGACAAATGGGATTACCTGCCACTGTCCTCTTTACAGAGGAGTCGGTCAGCTGAAGGTAATAACATGCACATTATCATCCAGACGGCCTTGCTATAAAACCTACGGTCAGGTATCTCCTTCTGAGATACAAGTTCCTCTTCTATCAGAAAAGACACAGAAAAAGGAAGATTTATGGTTAAAATACCAAATTATGTCCTAAAGGATCTGAGTTCAGCTCCCAGGGTACCTCTGATTCTGAGATAGGGAAGCTGTTTTCAAGAGATATTCAGAGCACATGGAATGGTACAAGGTGTCACAGCGATTCCGTATGGACGTACCCGCCTGAGCTGCACCAGACCTGGAGCTCCACAGAGCTCTGCTGGGTTTTGTCCCAGTGGTATTAACGGATGCTTCAAGGCTCATAGCTGGCAAACACCCTGCAAAGAGCTCCCTCACCTCCTGAAATTGCATATGAGCAGTTTGGGAATAAAAAAGGGATACTATGGAAGAGTTTCGAGAGGGACTTCTGTTCCAGGGCAATGCACTTCCCCTGAGGGTAAACAGGATTATGGGAACAACGACTAAACTATCTTGGCCGAGGAGGCCAAACAAGGAGGGCTGGAGTTTTTCAGGTGGCCAGGATTTCTCCCAATTCCTGGAGAATCTCAAGATCCAGAAACCGGTCAATCACTCGTGAAGCAACGAAACCATCTCTGTGGATGATGACACAAAACTGGGAGGACTGGCTGACACACCAGAGGCTGCGCTGCCATTCAGCGAGACCTGGACAGGCTGGAGCGTTGGGCCGAGAGGAACCTCATGAGGTTCAACACGGGCAAGTGCAGGGTCCTGCACCTGGGGAGGAACAACCCCCTGCACTGGGACAGCTTGGGGGTGACCTCCTGGAAAGCAGCTCTGCAGAGAAGGACCTGGGAGTCCTGGGGGGTGACAAATTCCCCAGGAGCCAGCAACGTGCCCTTGGGCCAGGAAGGCCAACGGCATCCTGGGGTGCATGAGGAAGTGTGTGGCCAGCAGGTCGAGGGAGGTTCTCCTCCCCCTCTGCTCTGCCCTGGTGAGGCCCCATCTGGAGTCCTGGGTCCAGTTCTGGGCTCCCCAGTTCAAGAGAGACGAGGAGCTACTGGAGAGAGCCCAGCGGAGGGTACAGAGATGCTGAGGGCCTGGAGCATCTCTCCTGTGGGGAAAGGCTGAGGGAGCTGGGGCTGTTCAGCCTGAGGAAGAGGAGACTGAGAGGGGACCTCACCAACGCTTATCAATATCTCCAGGGCGGGTGCCAAGAGGACGGGGCCAGACTCTTCTCAGTGGTGCCCAGCGACAGGACAAGGGGCAACGGGCACAAACTGGAACACGGGAAGTTCCGCCTGAACACGAGGAGAAACGTCTTTGCTGTGAGGTGCCCGAGCCCTGGCACAGGCTGCCCAGGGAGGGTGTGGAGTCTCCTTCTCTGGAGAGATTCCAACCCGCCTGGACGCGGCCCTGTGCAGCCTGCGCTGGGTGACCCTGCTCTGGCAGGGGCTGGGCTGGGTGGTCTCCAGAGGTCCCTGCCAACCCCCACCGTTCTGTGAGTCTGTGACCACTTCTGACTTCTTCCACCGCACAGACACAATTAGCATCGCCAGGAGGGCGCACACAGAACCTCTCATTACCATACCTGGAATTTGAACTGGCAATGGCAACCCTTAAGCAACAAAGAGACAAAATTATTCATCTTTTAAACTGGGAAGAAAACAACCCCACTTTCCACTCCTTGCTTTAGGAGTCTCGGGAGCTGTGGCTGCACCCAGACAGCCAGGGACACGGCAGCACAATATTAGTCATCGTTTTACCTGCAACATCTGGGAGCCCAGCAGAAGCAGAGGGGAGATGAAGAAGACTCAGCAAAACGAGCTCGCTCTCTCCTGCAGCAAACAGAGAGATCTCGGGCAGCCGTGGAGGCATCAGCAGTTCCTGCTGGGCTCAGATGCATCTGTCAGCTCGTGGGAGCCGGTGCAGGTGACAAGGGGGCAGACCTTCCCCCTGCAACCCATCTTCTATATCCTTCTACCAGAGAATGCGTTGTCCAACCCACGGCTCCTCCACTTGCCTCCGGGAAAGAGAGAGACTACAAAAGGGATTACACAGGCAGCTGCAGGGACCTGGCTGACCCCCCTCTCAGCACAATCTCCCTGGACCACAGACTTGCTGTCCCTGGCTCCTCCATCCCAAGGTTGCACCCGTTAGAAAATGTCTAGATGACTCCTGCGTTTGGGGAGCTTGGGGGGAGATGTGTTTCATATCATTTTTCAGGAAATACCTGCGCTTTCCCTTTGTTCAGGGGAAAATGTGAAATCCTTGGTTTGAGAGCCTGAGACTGTGCTGAAAGAAAAGATACAGCAGAAAATAAACCGGACCAGAGCTCCCAGCAGCTACAGCCTGAGCTGCGGGAAAGATGATGAGTTCAGAAAGCAGAAACTGAGAGCAGGAGACACAAATAATGTGTCTTTACTGTTTTTTGTTTAACACAGGTACAATTCCATAGCAGTGGAACGAGGTTTGGCAAAAAAAAAAAACAAAAATCCCTGCAGAGCATGGCACTATTTCTCCTGGAGAAGCGAATGGCCGTACCAGGCAGCAGTGGTAGCTCTGACTCCGTTTCAGTTTGAGCTCTCAGGTCTGGATTTTGGTCCGTGTCTGACCTGTCTGATGTTACACAGGACGCAGGCAGGCGGCGTCGCGGTACGGAAGCAGGACACAGCTCAATCTCATGCTCAAGGCCTGAGATTTTTCAGGCATCCAAACCGGGTGTCCACGGCCATTCAGCAGAAGCTCTGGAGGAACCTGGAGGAGCTCCTCACAAGGGCTGAGGCTGCTCAAAAATGGTATCCTAAGCCAAATCCATCCGGGAGTCAGGTACGGTTAGTGCTTATTAAGAACAAAATGGTAATTGCAATGATCTCCATGAGTGCAGCACCAAGCGCTTGCTGCTCTTCCCACCCAGCACCAGCCAGGCAGAAGTTCTGGGGGACATGCAAACCACACACTTTTCTAGGCCAACCTGAAGCAAAGGGGTTAAGCATCCTCGATGGCGCGCTGAGAGCTTGATGATGAACCGTGCCTGCTCATGATGAATCCCGGGGCATGGAAAATAGGAAAACAGGAAAATATAAAAACCTAAGGGTCATACCAAAAAAAGGAGACACCAAAAGTCCACTTAAACCAGTATCCTACCTCCAACACAGGCCAGGCACGTAAGGACATGTGGAAAGGACAAGCATGCTGAGAGTGCTCCTCAACTCTAGCAAACTGCTGTTCACACACTCCCTGAGAAAGGAGGACTCAGCTGCCCTTGAAGACCGTTTCTATGAACTCTTCCAGTCACTTCTGAACCAGTGCAAGCTCTTGCCCTCCACACCACTCTGGGGCTACGAGTTCAACTGCTGAACCACACATGTGCAAAGAACAACTCTTTCCTAAGGAGCCTGCTGCCATTTTCACTCAACATCCCCTAGTTCTCGTACAGAAGAGACGGCAAGTAAGGACCGATTGCTCACCTGCCCCACGCTACTCATGATTCTGTAGGTATGCAACCTTCAAATAGGTCAGGAGGGTATATATACTGCCAAGCCTGCCACTACGGTATCCCAATGTCTATACTAACAGCACTTAAGTGCAAGGATAGACATCTTCCCAGTCATGACAGACAGAAGGCGGCGGCTCTTCTCAGCCTGGAGAAGAGAAGGCTCTGGGGAGACCTTCTTGTGGCCTTTCAATACTTAAGGGGGGCCTATAGGAAAGATGGGGACAGACTTTTTAGCAGGACCTGCTGTGACAGGACAAGGGGTGACAGCTTTAAACTAAAGGAGGGGAGATTCGGACTAGACATAAGGAAGAAGTTTTTCACACTGAGGGTGGTGAGGCCCTGGCAGAGGTTGCCCAGAGAGGTGGGAGATGCCCCATCCCTGGAAACATTCCAGGACAGGCTGGACGGGGCTCTGGGCAACCTGATCTACTTGAAGATGTCCCTGACCATGGCAGGGGGTTGGACTTGAAAGGTCCCTTCCAACCTGAACCCTTCTGTGATTCTAAGAACAACGTATGGCTAGATGCCTGCAAATCTGAGAAACCTATTTCCACAGAAGAGACTGCATCAAAGAATATTTTTAGAGCAGTTTACAACCCAAGTTCCTTAGCCAGTAGAGGAGAGCATTCACTAAAACATAGCCACAACAATACCCCCAGGGATCTTTTTCTCTTTAGCCACTTATGCTCAAGTTTTAACCTTCACACCCAACCTGCTGCTGAGCTCTCACCCAATAAGGCATGGATTAGGTAGTCTAGTTATATTTCCACCCCAACTGTCAACATCTCCACCAAAAGAAGCCCCCAAAAGCAGGAGATGTCATTCTAGGAAGCATATCAACAGCAACCCACCCTGTGGACACATGTCAGCCTTGTTCCACTTGGTATCTCCTTCTTCGCCAAGCAAGGAGAGATGCCCTTCAGAATGGGTAGCAGCTTCTGCTGCCGTCCTCCCCAAGGGTTTCTCCTGAATTCAAGCTGCTTTTAGCAAGTCGCTCACAACATTTGTTTCTCTGCGAGCAATAGGAAGCCTTGTTCAGAGGTCAGTCAACAAGTATTATTGATCGCTTCTTACGGCACCCAAAACTCCACTAAACACGACACAATACAGATAAAAATAGCCATGAACTTTGTTCCCAGAAGAAAGAAAGAACAAACATTGCACAGCAAGGAGCAACAGCCCTAGGGCTAGTTTGTGCCCCATAAAGCAGACGGGCTCTAACGAGTGACCCTGGTGCAACCGGGAGGGCCAGCTGCACCCTCTCCTTCCCTCCCCTGCTTCGAGGCAAACACACATGAAATGCAGAGAACTTTTATTCCCCATCCTTGTCTGCAATAACGGCAGAGCCTGCTGAGAGCCAAAATAGTTTATAGCTGGCGAAGGACGCCACAGCAAGCCGCTCAAAGGAAGGAGGAAGCAACAGAGCTGGGATGGCGCCCGTCTCTGGACAGAAAGTTGCAGACAGACGCAAAGCTGCTCTGCTTATGCTCAAACCACTCGAAGCTGCATGAATGTCGGTGGTACAGTGCCTGCTCCAACCACGGCGTTTGCTCCCAGGACTGCACCAAAGGCATCGGCGTCCTTTCGGTCGGCTCTGAGCATGGACGGAGCAAGTTCACGTTGGCTTGGGGACTGCGTAGACCTACGCGCTGGAAAAACACGTGCTCTGGGGAACAACAGCGAGCGCACGGGGCTCCCATCTCAGGTGGTGCCTCTCCTTGCAACCCGTCATCTAAGGAGGGACACTGAAGGAAGCAGCAACTGCACCTTCAGTAAGACTATAAAACACAGCCTGGCCTGGAGGTTTTGCCCTTTGAGAAGCAGCTTTCTTCCAGCCTCCGTAATAGAAGTGCACCCTAAGGAAGAATTTGAAAGCCTTAAGAGCCAAGGCTTCACAAAATCATTTCAGAGGAGGCTCGCAGTGCCTGGAAAGCTGCAGGAAAAGCAATTTAAAGGTCACTTCTTAGCAAGCAGGAAAGATGATAAAACTCAGCAGCCTCATCCGTGGAGCAGAATAGGTGATGTGAACAGAAGCACAACCAGATAAGTATGGAAGTATTAAAAAAAAAATGAAGAAAAGCACTCTAAGGCTCTGGGTTTGTGCTCCCGACAAGGAGTCTTAATTCATACCGAGATAGCTTCAGAACAGCACATCAACACTTGGCCCTCCCCGCTAACCGGGTTCCTTAGATCTGCTGAGCTGTTTGGGCTGAATGAGCAATTAGAGTATGAGAAAACAGATGGCTCTATTTGGCAACTTCTTTAAAAGTGTCATTTTGAGACTAGCCAGGTCATATCACAACTAAATTACTCCAGATTAACTGCTTTCAGGCGACCTGTAACGAAGAGATGAACCTATTTGGGCAGCAATCCCTAAGATTGCCAAACTGATTGCACCCGTTGAACTACCATTGCATTGTATCATTAACAGCAGAGTCAATTATTCCTCATTAACGGGATCACAGAATCATAGACTGGTTTGGGTTGGAAGGGACTTTTTAAAGACATTTAATCTTTGCAGAAAAGATGCACGTTCCGCAAACAAAGTATTTTTATGCTGAGTGTGTCCATTTCTTTTCTCTTTTTTATTCAAAATCCCAAAGCTTTTCCACATATGGATAAAGATTCCTCTTCTAAAACGCCTTTGGGACTGAACAGGGATGCTACTGAACAGCAGCACTGCACAGCAACCCCGGCTGAGGACTGAAGAAAATATACGGATCATGTTCTTGCGCATAAAAATTTAATTGCTAGTATAAGTCCGATCCGCAACCCAAGAGCCGAGGTGCCCATCCATCCCCATCCATCATACGCAGACACACGCGTTCAACGTCACCGTCAATAAAAGTTCTGGGGGTGAATCCAAACTATTCTATGATTCTATGATTCTATGAATCCACGCTCCTCCTATCTCCGACCGGCTCGCTGAGAAGTGATCGACAGGAGCTTAGTGAATAATTCTGTTGGGATCACAAAGTCACAGAGCAGTTGAGGTTGGAAGGGACCTCCGGCAGGGATTTTCTCCAGCCTCCAGCTCCAAGCAGGGACAACTTCAAAGCCGCGTTGAGTTGATCGTGGGTTATCCAGCCAGAGTTTTAGCATCTCTGAGACTCTAGCGTACAATATTAATACAATGGTTATACAATTAATTCCTGTTCTCTTCGTCGTGATCACGGTTCAGTGCAGGAAAACAATAACAAAACACATACTAAATTAAGCTGATATAATCTGAAGACAAATTCAGCCGTGAGCATCATTCTCAAGTTCCCAATTGCAGAAATCAGCTATAATTTGAGAAAGGACTTGGGGTTGTCAAGGCTTTGTTGGAATTTACTCTGACTGATCCCTGGACCTAAAATTTCCACATTCCGTCCAAGACACCATCTTGGGCAGTACAATGTTCCTTTGGGCTTCCTTGAGATGTCAGTTTGGGGTAGCTTCAAAGTGATGCCCCCAGTGCTGCAGCCCCTGCCCAGACTGCAAGAACCCCCCTAGTTCAGAGGTATCAGACAGCGGTTTGAGCGAAATAAATAGTTGACGTTTTCCAGGATGAAACCAGTTCTGATGACAAGTAAACACCGTACTTTTCAAGCACTGCCAACAGATGATTTCAACGCCCGATATTAAATCAACAAGTCAATCTGAAACTTCCAACAACACAAAACGCAGGAAGGAATTTTAAGCTGGTATTTTTATGTTCCGTAGTTGCCCGTTACATGCAAACTACCAGAAAAATAGACAACACTACCCAAATCCATCTTTCATTTACTGATCTGTAGAACGGGACTGTAAGCCCATGACTAATTTCAAACCCAAAGCTGCTATTTACAATTCAGATGAGAGTCTGGCAAACACACATTTGCTCAAAAAGCATCGCTCCTACTTGTGCATTTCAGTTTCATCATAGATGGGTCCAGTTGGGGGAGGGGTAATTCATTTTTTCTGAAAGACAGTAACTGCATTCTACGCAAATTGATGTTTTAAAAATACTATTATAGGCTACATGTGTAAATGAAGTCTGTGGTTCAGCGATGCCGCCTCAGAGAATGCTTCCTACCTAACCCATTACCTCCAGGTAAGTTCTGGCCACTTGTCTAATGCAGGACTAGAAGAAAATTGGATTTTTTAACCTGAATTTAACTACTCATAATTAGGTTTTAACTGCAAAATGAGTTAAAGATGAGAACTGCCTAAACCAATTTTAAAATGTAATTTGAGGAACATATTTCCTTGTGCCTTTTTCGCTGATCCAGTTGTCCAAGGCTAGAGGTTCCTGGGTCCCTATACCAGAAGCACGTCTTGCAAGTTGGTACCAAGAAATTCCAGGGGGTTTCCAGTTATTACCAGGGTCCAGCAGGAAGAAAATGTGCTGACAGTTCCCTTTTTTGAAGGTTATCTGAAACACAGGTGAGAGAGCTGGGAGTTATTCTAGGAGAGGGATTTAACAGTTCTGGAGAAAAGGGAGCCCCTAAAGGCATTCGACTCATTTTTTTAATGTTTTTTTCAATATATACTTGTCTATTTAAATAGCTAGCTAGCATCATTTTTAAAAACTGGTCCTTCATCTGTTCTAATTGCATCGGTAGCTTTGAGTCGTTAGATTAGTCTTAACGCTGCCAATGGACCATCACTTAGTGGGGCTTATGAAAACATGATACTTAAGGGAAAATAACGTTTCGCCAACATATTTTGCAATTTTCTACCACTTTAAAAAAAAAAAAAAAGACTCAGGGATTTACAAACAGCTGTAGACTACCCAAATTACTGAATGGCTTCCAAGTTCAGTAATAGCAAGGATAGATATATTTCTGGTTTTGGTATATCTGCTGCTCCATACCAGCATTATCTCTTTGTATAACCAGTCTTTCCCCAAGATACTTCTATTAATAATAATAAAACAATTCAAAATTAACACTGGTAGAGTTACAGAAGGCATTACGACATCCCGCAGCTCAGCATTTTATCAGCAGCAAGACTTCGCCAGCCTAAAGCAGAGATGTTAGTACAGCATCGCTCACCTACCACCATCAGCGAGACCTGGCACAGCGTTTTCCTTAGTTATTCTCACAACTGTCACCCAAAAATGAGGAATTTTCAGGCAAAGTCAGGACACAGAGTTCAGTGGTTTAAGTTACTTAAAATTTTCCTTTTCCTTCCCCAACTTGCCCCAGATTTCTTTCACTATTTCCTCTCTAGCCAAGAGCAGCGGATGGAAATCTGCTCCACATCCGTATGAGATAATGGTCTCATGTAAGTGGAAACTATTTCCTTATACCAGAAGAAAACAGCCATCAACAAGACAAATAGGTGGAATTGCTCATTTCTGAGTGTTTCCGGATGAGTAGGAAAAGGAAAAAAAAACCATTCTGGCTCTTATTGAAATGCATCTGAAAGATCTCACTTCTCCTATATCCCAGAATCAGCCAAACTACCATTAAAAGCCACGTGTGCTGTTCCTAACTTGGGAACATCGTACACTCCCTGGGGTTTGTTCTGGATTTCTTGTATATTTTTCAATAGCAAGAACTGTCTTTAACAGGAGGACTGGGAGGACTGAGCATGCTGTCAGTCACCCGTACATTCTGCTACCAAGCAGCACGTCAGATCTTCCCTGCCAATAAAGGAAGCTTATTTGGGACAGGGAAAAATTGCCATTGAAGCTGTTTCCAAGGACTTTCTGCTTGGAGTGACATGGTTACATTTTTACGACATAACTTGTCTTTTTATATCTTAAATATCTGCTCAATTACCCTCTTTTCAGAAGCATCTCAGTAGATTTCTGACCTCCACAATTCGATGCTTGTGCGCAGGGGCTTTTTGGGTGTGAAGCAGTATAAAATGACTCCATTTTAAAATATTCCATTTCAAAACTGCATTTTAACTTTTTTAATATATATCTCTGTTTATTTTTTTTCCTTCCACGTCTCTGAAAGCCATGACTCCTCACAACTGGCTGAGTTTCCACCTGCCGAGCCCTGCCTACGGGATGTGGTGTACCGTTGGCGACCATCACAGCCGGGCCCGGCCACCTGCAGCACTTACACGCACAGATCATCTCCTGGGCTGACTCACTTCGAAGCACGCTGGCTCTGCCTTTCCTCTCTGGTTTTCATCTTTCCAAAGGTCTGATCACTGATCTACGCCTACCACACACCTCCAAAGGCTGCGTAGGCGTTGGCTCACGGAGGTGACGCGGGAGAAAGACTAACCAGCGTGTGGACTTCATGATGGACCACACAACATCAAGAAGAGATCCCACGACCAGCTCTCCAGCACACTGGTCTTCAAAGCGTTAGAGAGTTTGTCTGGTTTCTGGTGCCTCTACGTAGTCTTTCTTCTTCGATACCATGAACTAGTTACGGGAGAAGGAACTGCCCGAGGTCTGGCGATATCCAACTGGTTGACACGGGAGGAGATGAATGGTGCCAACTGTCACAGCAGAGTTTGGAGAAGCAATTTGTCAGTTACTTCAGCATTTTTTCTTGAAATAGCTACTTCTATTGCATTTAAGACTGGAGGCGACTTTCGTCTAACATTCAAAACAACATAAATAACTAGACCAGACTTGAAAATATCAACAGTTGTGGTCACTGAGTACCAGCAGTCACAGTGCCATGGAAGCCAATGTTTTCAACTACAAATGAGCACGGTGATGTGGAAATCTGATGCATTTGTTTACAGGAGGATTTTAAAATAAGGATAATAGTATGCAAGAGCCTTAAGTCAAAAGGTGAGAAAATTCAACATGATAGACTCTGCCTGGCGTCTACCTAAGGAGATGTAGCAGAACCTCCAACGGGAGGAGAAGAGGACAGTGGGGAGGAGAAGACTCATCAGAAAACAAGATTATGGGAAGCAAACGAGTCTAAATCCAAACCAAGAGCAGTATAAACAGCCAAAATACCACAAACAACCTAGAAAGTGCATATACTGATTACAAATCAACTCCGCGTGTGTTATTTTTCAAGTATAGAAAGATGAGGCATCTCCAGAGAGCTACTAGACAACTACAAGACGGGAGAAAAAGCAAATAGACACTAGAGAAAAGTCAGTAAACCCAAAGATTGTTCACTTAATTCAGGCAAACCTTAGAAAGACCTGTCCAAAATGTTTACAAAAATAGGCTATCATATTCAAATCACTCATTACATAACAGCAGACGACTTGTACTTATCTCTAAGAGGTGTATTAAGGATTATCAGGGAATTACCCAATGTCTTATTTCACATGCAGCGAACTGGCTGTAACGAGGCATTGCCCTATGCCGCTCACATAAACAGACACAGCAAGGGAAACAGAATAACTCGGGCAAAATCCTTCCATTGTGGCTATACAGTGATGACTAAAGGGTCCATAACTTGGGGGGACAACCTCAAAAAGCTATTAATAAAAACCCTAGCAAGACACTATTAAAAAACTAAAGTTACAGGATAAGAGGAAAAGGGACTCCGGTGGATTAGAGAGCAGCTAAGCTACAGGAAACAGCCCAGGAGTAAACATTGGATTTTCAGGCTCCCAAAAGGGTAACAGCAAGGTGCTCCAAGATCCGTTGCAAGGACCAGCAGTATTTCGTGCACGGCGCTAAAACTGGAAAAGGGAGCGGAAGAGATAAGGTAATATTTGCAGAGATTAAATTATTCATAATAGTCGTAATTAAGTTGGGAGATTCAGCGAGCCCTGACAGAAGTGCAGCCAGTGAAATCATCTGCTGAGAGATGCCAGCTAGTATGTGTGTACACTGAATAAAATAATATATCCCGCTCATATTTAGTGAGGACTTCAGCTGTGCAGGAACGACCCACCTTCCAAAATCTCTGCAAACTGAGCACGCTAGTGCATGCACAACACTGCCGCTCGACGAGACACCCCAGTGTCCCAGGCGCTCACGAAAGGTGGGCATTTTGGGGCAATCAGAGCGGGACAGTGATGTGCAAGGCATGGAAAACGCCCTTGAACGATGCTGCATCATTGTCCTTCCACCCCCTTGCACCTCTGAGCGCAAGCTGCTTTCAAGGTCAAGTATTCAGGCAGCCTCTCAAACACACGGGCAATAATCCTCCTACATAATACTGGGTAGCACTGGTAGCTGACAACAAATATAAAGGGCTCAATTATATATTTTTTTAATAATTTCACAAAAGGTTTATCAAAATATGAAGATATTAAGCAATGGTGACCAGAAGAACTGGACGAAGAACGTGGAAAGCAGCACAAAGAACCCAAATATCAGTGACCAGAGAAGCCGCGTAACGGACTGCCCCCCAACGCACCCACATTTCCACCCTCCCTTCTCCCCTCCCTCCTCCCCTTTTCTACTTCGCGTGGCTGATGAGATGAATTGGATGCAAGGAAAAATTTACCCAGGTAAAGTAACAAAGGTTCGCATCACTTTAAGAGAAAAATATCATGTATGAAAGCAGTATCCTTAAGAAAAGACACTACGAGAAATTAAATTAAATGCCACTATTTACCCCACCATATACTACAGGAACAAGGGGTAAGAGAACAAAGTAAAATTCAATTGCAATTTACTCTGAGTTTGCAAAACTCACTACTAAACACTGTAGGCAAAAGCTTAGTGTGATTCAAAAAGAGATCTGAAGTTTAAAATCAATTCACATACACACACACACACACACGCATGTTTTAAAGGTAAAAAATCTGAAATAGCAGGGCTTATAAACATCAAATAAAACGTTTTAGAAGGGTCTCCTAGAAGCAGGTTGTTCCAAAGTCCCTTGTGATAGGGCTTCTCAACTCTTCCATTGAATGCTGCAATTTTTGTATCCACACAATAAAAATCAAATGGGCAGATGAAGGACTGATTAAAAACCTGCATTAAATGCTGCACTTCATGTTTTCAGAAGTTAACAGCACTTCTGCACTAAACCCATCACTGCATTGAAGAACATGGGGAGGAGCAGAGGACAGAAAGGGGACCTCTACGAGCAGGTTGGCCCCCTTCAGACGTTACAGCCCAGTTAGCCTGGGCAGCACCCTAACCAAGAAAAAACACTTTTTTTTTCCCTTATAATTCTGCCTTCCAGAAGACGCCGAGTCTGACGGCTTTCATAGCCGTGCCTCAGGCTTCAGCACGAGACGAGAACTCCCCGAGCTCCCCCCACATTCAACTTTGGGAGGCAGGAGAAGAGCCACGTGGAACAACCCAACCGCTAACCATCCAACCCAACCCAACCCCACCCCACACCGATATCCCCAAGTATAAACACCGAACGCGCGGCGCTTCGGTTTGTTACTTCGATTGGGTTGTGTTACCGGCAAAAAGCTAATACGAGAGGACAGCAGCATTCGAAGCTCGGATTTGGTTCTCACAAAATTGCCCGTAGCTTAGCTCCAGCAAGACACAACTGATTCTTCCAGATGCGAGACACCCTTTCTCCGATGCATTCCCTTTACATTTTAATCCCCCCTGCTTTAAATTTATCATCCTGCAAAAACCATTTAAGAGCCGGTAAACCCGTTTGTGTCCATTCTGAGGCCGACACTCATTCGCCAGCCACGGCAGAGCGATACAAAAACCGGATCATAAACCTGGCATTTGGGGTTTCTTTTCTGAAACCACACCTATTGCACAGGTGGGATTGAAAAAAATAAAAAGAGATGGACACAAAAGATGACAATGACAACGAGAACTGAAGGTTCAGCTACGTGTCTGGCTTTCCAAGGAAAAAGCGGAATCAAAGCAGCAGAAAGGAGGAGGAACTCTTTAAAAAATACATATAGTCGAAGGCAGAGCCGCAAGGCATCCTGCAACACTCTCCTTGCAACGGCAGCGAGGTCTGGGGCCGGGGGATGACAACAAGAACAACTTAAGTGTGTGGATCATTTCTTCCTCTCGTTTTACCGACACAGATATTCCGACCATAAATTGATTTAGTGGAACGATCAGGAGAAAAGTAATGATTTTACTGTTGCCCACACCGCTCATATTATCGCCCATCTACACCCCTCGGTGAGGAATTAAAGGCAGCACATCAGAACAGTTTCTCCAAACAATATTTGACTGATAACCTCCTGTGCCCAAGCAAGTCTGATTTTTTTTTAAATCAACATTAGCACCAGCTGATTCCCGCACGGCATTCAGCTGGGATCCTGCAGACACAAAACCTTCATACAGAAAAAGTCATTTTTTCCCCAACAAATTACTTTAAGGTAGCAAAAGGAATTTTTTTTCCCCTTAAAGCAAGTTGTATTTCTGTTCAAGGAGAAAAATTTAATGCACATTTCCTCTTGTGTAGAAAATATCCTGATTGCACTACGGAGACCCATATTTTGCTGATACACTTTCAGGGTAAAATAACACTCAGGAAAATGAATTTTCAAAAACATAAAAGACAGTAAAATATATACATTAACAGTTTCGAATACCTACACCCACTCTGTAATCCCCGGGGAGAAACCCAACAAATTCATACGCTTGTTAATTAGCTCTTATTGCCTGCCACATGTGAAAACGAACAGCCTTCCCGCCGCCGCGGCAATCATCTGCAGTCAGGACGCGTTTTATCACCGTATCAGCTGCAGCCACCGCCGGCTCTGACAACAACGGAACGGTTTGGCAGAGTGCCTCAAATTACTGCCGACTAAAAGCACTTTAAACCGTCCTGCTGGAGCTTGACGTGACAAATAAAGCAATGATTCATAACTGAATTACAGCGAGACGCTCTGGAAGGCAACGAGCAGGCTTGCTGACGAGAAGAACTCGCCATTCCTCCACGCCGGCAGCTGGGGGAAGGGAGCGCGAGGATGATCCGGTGACATGCCGGCGGTATCAATCCGGCCGGAGAGACCACTAAATGGAGGGGAGGCATCAAAGGAAGCAAGTGATGGTAAATAAGCTGCAGTGGCCTTTCTATACGACATCATTACACTCAATTACTTTCCGTAGTCTGGACACTTTCTGCCTATAATCCTTTTTAAATCAGCAAAAGAATTGGCTACCGATTCTGAAATCCCGCATTATTTGAACATTAAATGTAAAATATTTAGTAACCCAAAACCAAGTCCACCAGTGCAACCAAAGCTATCAGCTTATAAATCCCCATCAAAACCTTTAATGAACTGACAAAACTAATCCTCAAGTAGTACCTGTGAAACAACCCTCACAGTCCATCGACAAACCGTTTTATTGTTAACTTCTGATGAACAGCAAGTTCTTCAGTTCTTTTCCAGGCATTTTTGCTGAAGAAATACCTTTCAACCCTGACCTGCCCATACACAAGGCAATAGCATCTTCGCAAATGTAGAGCACTGCCACGATAGTTTCCCAAATGCCCACTTTGAAGTCCCCTCGGAAGCAAGATTGCGGCTTACACGACGGTAATAGATCTGTCCTGTACAGCTTTTGGAGGGTAGAGTACTGAAGTTTTTCTTACGACCAGCTTTCCTTCCTGGAGCAAGATCGAAGTCCTCTCAGCGCCCCCTTTAAGAAAAGAGAAATAGGATACTGGCCACCCGAAACAGGCTCAAAGCCAACGTACAATTCCTAGGTAGATCATTTGATCTACAATTCTTGGTTTAGGTTCTTATAAAGAAGACTAATTTTAATTAAATATCTTATATAAGCACATCCTATAGTAGCCAGCAATGTAGTCAAGACTCGCAGGGTACCGCTGATCTTCCCTATCTCCAAACTTTTGGTATCTAAGCTACGTTAGTGGTCCAGACGTCCTCCAACATCAACTGGAAGAAACTTCAAAGGCAAATTCACCCCATTTTAACACAACTGTCTATAGCAGGTGGGATGACCATTTGCTGCAGATGTCTGTGCGTCCCCATGAACTATGAGAGGCACCTAGACAAGAAACTAAGTGCTTCACTTTTAGGTGGCTCAAGTTCTAAGAAATTCATTCCCCCCAGACTGCCCTAGCCCTCAGCCCGAGGCACCTTTCACAAAACGAACGGTGTTTTTAGAGAGGGAAACCTGGACAGGAATATTGCTGACAAGGCCGCACACATACATAGAACAAAACAGGAGTGCAGTTAGTGATGTACAGCCCCGTTATGCTTTTTGAACTTGGAATCTTGACGTTAAGCTGTCTTTTATTTTTAACTAGAAATCACACACTCAGCTGTATACAAGACACAGAACGTGACGTTTCTCCTTGTCCCCAGCTGTGACATCCAGAAAGACTGACAGACGGGCAGAAGGCACCCACTGCAGCGCCAAGACGGCCTCGAGTTCGTTTGGCTTTCTTCCATTTACATTTTTACTACATCTAACTGCGGCCTTTAAACTTCTAATTCACCTATTTACATTTCTTCCTCTCAGAGCAGCATCTGACTTATTTGCAGATCCATGCCAGCCACAGGTCTCGGTGTGGGGATGAGTATGGCCAGCACCTTCACGGATCCAATGACTACTTCCTCGGGGGGGGGACAAACGGGGAAAAGCCTTTCACATCTGCAAGAGAATGCATCGGCTGTTTTGGTTGGAGACCACTATTTCCACACTTTAACACAAAAACCAGAAAATAAATACACATAAGGAACCCATCTTCAAAAAACATTGGGCAAAAAAGAATTTGTGACAACGTTCTGAAGGCAGCTTTTGCTCCTCTACCAATTTGTCTTCAGTTTTCCCAACTTTCTTGTACCTGACCTCCTCTTCATTACACATCCAAGGGTAAATAGGATCCTAATGATCTCTCATTAGCTAAACTTCTCAGCAGAACAGTTCCAAAGAAAAAAAAGGTCAAAACCTACCATCAGTAGAAGGAAAATTTCAAAGGACCAGGAAACCAGCTAAGTTGTTAGCTTTTCCTACTCAAAATCTGTAGCTTGTAAGGATCCACTCCCCACTGAGAAGCTGTACAACGTGCACCCAAGGAAGGGCTGTTGCATTAAGTGAGCCATAAAAGAAGTATATAAGGCTAAGAACAGCTGGCAGCTGTTGTGTCAGATCTTGCGACTGAATTCAGCATTTGATATGAAATACAAGATATTTTAAATGACAAACGCTTAGTCCGTACACCACGAGGACCACGAGCCAGAACTCACCACATCTTGTTTCATGGACTCTGCACAGAGCGCCTACTCCCAAATCGCACGCTTCTGTCCCAAATTGTACGCGGGATTTCGCCCATCGAGCAACAGTAGATTCAGAGGCTTTGGGGGCTATTACGTGGGATGAAAAGGAGAAAGAGGGAACCCTCAGCCTTGCATTAACACATGGGAAAAGGCAAATAAAATCTTTCAAACACCCACCGATGTCTAGACAGTGCCGATGTCTTTGTCTTTGGGAAGAGGAATTAGGACAGAAATCTGGCTGTGCTGTCCCTCGTTTGATACGAAAGCTAGAAGACACTTTGGGCTAAAGGCCTGGCCTTGTTCCAGAAACTACTTTATTATGAAGGAACTGAAGAAAAGGAGGTCTGTAACACAGGAGAGTAAGATTTCTGCCTAGCAGTCACAGCAATTAAGCAAGCTGTCTTGATGAAGAGGAAAAAAACATTGGACTAGAACCCAAAGGCTCAAAAGAGCAAGAGAAAGTCATTTTGAGAGTAGGTCAAGACTCCAGAGGGGATTACCTTTCCAGTTTGAGACTTAACGCTAGAGACGTGCTTCGAAAAGCTGACCAGTGAGATTCTGCTGATACCACGGATGACCCCATAACGTCTGCATGCTCAAGCACAAGTCAAGTATTAAAAGTGAGTGTTGAAAACCGTGCGAGTCAGGATCAAAAACAGCAGAACTAAAGTGTCTTCTCCTTCCTTCCTTCCTCTTATATTAAAAAAAAATATATATATTTAAAAAACCCCAGCTAAATACTTTGTATACCTGGCATTATTATGTAATTCAACATCCCAGCTTGAAAACAGCAACCTAAGCACAGCTCTCTGGAAGAAGGACAGGGCTTTATATAAAGTTTGCAAGAAAGAGGGACTCTCCTCCTGTATTTGAATCGATTCCACTGTAGCTTGAACTTGTTTTTATTAGGCATCGATATGATTCCACTCCCTTAATTACCACACTATCTGAGCAGGTAATAGCCTTAAAATTGAAGAAAGGGCTGCTTATACTTGTTGGAGCTGAAATAGCTAGTGAGATTCTCCCAAATAAAATCCCTGCTATGAGGCTGCTGGGTAAAAGAGGTCTAATCGAATCCCAGATCATATAAGAAACTTCAAAGATTCACTTCAAAGTGCTACTTCAGCAAACAAAGTAGTTGAGTCAATTTAATGCTTCTCATACTGGAAAGAACCACTTCCTTCAAGTGGGGAAGGAAAACAAATGACGACAAGTCAAAGACCGAAACATTGATGGTAGCTGTGAACAACCATCCTCAGGCTGCAGCCGTAGAGAGATGATGGGCTCACCCCTCCCTGGCTGTACCGGCACACGGTACGATGCCCGGCGGTCCCAAACGCTGGACTTATTTCTAAGGATGTGTTGAATGAGAGTGAAAAAGAAAATAGAAGCTCAAAGGCTTTCATTCTTACACCAAAATCCGTCCCCCAAACAAGGCAGACGCCGGCAACTCACTGCCCCAAGGACTCGGATGCGCTTGGGGAAGACGGAAGGGCACACAGCTCTTCCAAGCGAATGGAAATGTTTTTACCTGTCAGAACCTGAGCTCAGGCCCGAAGCGTTTTGCTGCTTCTCCAGGCAGGAGTATCAACAGCGACTGCACCGGATCAAGGAGCTGCATTCTTTACCCTCCTTCAAGCGCTGACGATGTTATCAACTGCAGCAGGAGAAACAAACTCGGGAGCCTAAACAAACTGACAGATAAGTGAGGGAAGAACCAGCTCTTAAGTATCTCCATGCTGCTAAAGATATTTGTCATTTTAGATCTGTCTGTGTGCTGTTAGGAACCAAGTTTTACTAAAAATGCAGCTTAAAGGCAGTTTCCATCCCTGAACATGCAGAGGACGTTCGCAGTTCAATACTCCGAAGTCCTCTACAACGACCATCACCTCTCGCGGTGCGTAGCTGGATTCCCAGGACTCTCATTTTCTCTATTTAGCCATTCAAACACATGCACAGGATTTCTTTCAGGGTATAAACGCACTACTAAATAGTTTGAATTCAAATAAATAAGTAAATAAACCCCAACCAAAACGGAAAGCGAGGCAGAGAGAGTTCCCCTCTCTCTAGGTTGTCTAAGACCTGTTACAACAGCTTCCTAATCCTGCCTCCAGTCCTTCCTAATCCCTTCACCAGTCTAATTAAACCCATTAAACACAGTTCTGGAAATTCTGTTTCCATTACCCTTTCCTGAAGACAACCAGACAAATTGCCAAGCAGCAGGTCTCAGTTTGGGGTTTTGCAGGAAAGGAAAGAGTAAATACCATATATATGTGTGTGTGTGTATATATATATAAAAAGAACCATATGTATTTTAAGGTTTCTTGGAGAGTGTATTTTGAATAGATATAACACTCCTGAAATAATGTGCAACTACCCCATTCCTAACTCTCAGAATCTTACCTCATCACTCAAAATATTCGCTTACTTTTTTCCCTAGAGAAAAAAGCTTGAGACATGAGATTAATTGATTCAATGACACCAAAAAATCCCCAAAGAAAACAGAAAACAAGGAGCTCCTTGAACATCGGTTTTCCATGGGGTTGTTTCTCACGTCGATTGACTTTGGTCAAGTGGAAACTCAAAACAGAGCTTCTCCCGTGACAGGGCATTTCTCCCAGCACTGACGGCTTTCTGACACCTTGCGTGTGATACGTGTTGCCACTTTACCACTTACCAAAAGTCTCCTTCCTTTAACTTGCAGTATTTTCAGGAGACCTAGAAGAATTTAATCATCGCCGAGACTTCTCCTTCCCTTATCAGACTTTCAAATTTTGCAGAATGGAAATGCTCGCACAGAGCGTGTAAGGCATGAGCCCGATTTCTCTAGGATACCAGGTTTTGAAAAGAAACGGTTAAAGCCTCATTATTGTTTTAAGTCTAACTCCCAATTCTAAATGAATCTAGAACTAAACTCCCTGCAGAATTGCTCTGCCTTCCCTACCACCTAGGTCTGCAATATCTTTGAAGAAATTAGGTTAGCGATGTTTACAAGGCTCATGAAAATAAAAGCATCCTCCTGCCAAGACTCAATCCTAGGACCTCCTTGCTGTTCTTCTGCCCACGTCCTCTACCTGCCCTGCCTCCACCGTCCTCTTCTGACCTGCCCCATCCCTGCTAAAGATGGGCTTTTCCCCAAACTCAAATAAATGAGCCCAAATTCCTAGTTCACCTCTTCTACTCTAGCTTACGAGCTCCCCAGGAAAGGGGGAATTTCTCCTGGACTGTCCCCATAGCATATCATATGCCTTGTCTTACACTAATAATCATGAGCAAACTTAGTATCTCAGGCAGAAGCATATCCTTTAAACCCTTTCTGAAAAGCAAATATTGCAGAGATGACAAATTATCATTAATGTCTAACGGAGCAGGCAAGGAGAAATCATTTTTATTATAAAACTCAGCCTGCCTCATGAAAAAGAGGTCTTCAGCTATTACTAATTTTCTCTTTTGCCATTATTTGATAGCAGAGAAGGACGGAACCATGAGAAATTGTTTATATTATGAAAAAAAAAGCCCGAGCAAGAGGGAACAATGATGATAATGAGCGAGAGGATGATACTCAGCAGGCAACTGCTCGCAAAAATGCTTCAGGAACAAAGACTAATTTGGTGGTGAAGCAGCACGTGCGCTTGCCAGCACTACCACAGGTAGGTACCGGGGCAGGCCACGCTTTCTGTTTTAATTGCAACATCCTCTTCTGAAAATGCTTCTTTTTGCATCCGTCTCTGAGCAAACACAAAAATCCCACCCAAGCACAAGCTTTAGTACCAGCTCTCATCACTAGCGTCGCCAAGAGGTGCAAGCCATCGTCCTGCTGCAGAGGACACGGCAACGCAGAGCTGCGGGGGACCCGCAGGCATCATCTGCTTTGTCATATTATCTCCATAACGAACCTGGAAACCCATGATGCAGTACTGGGTACCCAAAATTTGACACTTGGTTAAATGTTCAGCGATTTAATGATTTGTGCAGCTGTCTGATTTTTAAATTACAACTTGTCGGAAAAAAAAAAATAGAAAAAGAAAAACAATCCTAATTTGTCATTTGACAAATAATACAGGTTTCTTTGTAACGCCAACCCTTTATTGGACCAGGCAGAATGATAATCACAATTCTTGCAGTGGCTCTGCATTTTCATTTCCATTTCCATTCATAAATGGATTCAAGCAAGGACTCTGAACAAGAGGAAGATGATAAAAAAACCCCAAACCCATCCTAGCACTGCCTCACAACTTTGCTAAAATGCCAAAAACCAGAGGTCCCTTTCCACTCTTGCTTATCAAAGCTCCGTTATTTAACACAGAAGGGAATTTTCCATAGGGCTGGAAAAAGGCAGCACCTTGACAGCAAAGTGTGGGCAGGTGCAAGTCCGTAGCCTGGCGGCTTTCGGCCACGGGGCCAAACGTAGCACACGTGGACCCATGTCGAATGGTGCACCACAGGTTTGGGAGCTGGGCATGAGGGCATCTGGAGAGAGATGACAGCTCTCGCTGTGTCCTCACCCCAGCAGAAGCCTGGAGCTCTCTCCAGCACCCACCCGTGACACCCTCGAATAAAGCCACCGTTAACATCCACCTGCAGAGAAGGTCTCCAGTTGCTATTGGGTTTCTACTGACACAATTAATGGTGAGAGGAGGGAAAAGCATACGCTGTTACGCTTTCAAAGCTCCCAAACCTTGAATCGGCCTACAGGGAACGTCCAACAACTTCACTCACATCTTTTAAAATACAAATTACAATAGAAGACATCCGTATGTCATTATACACGTAAAAAATATTCAGGAAACCACAGAAGGCTTTTTGTTAAGCCAAGGAGCTTCAGATGTATTCCACCATTCTCCCTCATCTAAGGACTCAAAATCTGCTGTGAGCTCTGACGTTCAACAGTGGGAAATGTGCAGACTTTCATATGCAGCTGGATATTTGCATGTTTAAAAAACATTTCTACAGTGGGTCATCGCTAGCGAGTCCCACAGTCGACTGTTATAATAGACACTGTTGTGCAAAGGGAACGAAGGCAGCATCGGAGGTACCACGCTGGGCAACCGTTGGCTCTTTAATGACAAGTATTAGCAAGTTTGGACGGAAACCCAGTCCAACATTCTTTTTATAGAGCAGTTAATGTGATAATATCTAAGACAGAAGGAAACTTTACATGGACAGATGGAAATCTTAATTCACAAACAAACCAGAAGCAATTATCAAAATTATACCAATGGTATTCTTTTTTTGCAGTCAAGCATAATTATGGAAGTTCTAGACAAAAAAAAAACCAGCCTACAATTTGCATTTCAATTAATTTTCAAACTTCTGTGTGGAGAATAGATGGCTAGAATTGGGTACCAAGGAAACTACCGTACACTGAAATACACTCATAAACGTTGGAACGTAGGAATTCCAAGTGTAAAGCCCAGGCAATGCTGCAAGGTCTGGGGTTCTTTTCCTATTAGCCTGTCCGAAATGGGCGACGATGTAGGGGAAAAGAAAAAACATCAGTGCTACTCGCGCTGCAGTTTACAAAACTTCTGATATGCTCACACGCCGCTGAAGCACCACGCAATGGGCAAATCCAAGGCTCTTGAAAAGATACCCTTTCTGAGGTTTAGCAAGGGTGCCCGCAGCTTACAACAAATCCTCCGGATAGCGTTGCCGCAAATCTGACAATACCAAGTTATCATATCCACATGCTCAAAAGAACGTTTCTCTATTAAAATATATGTGAAGTTCTGGCCAGTTGCTTTACATTATTGCTTGTAAGTGTACAGGGCTCTTGCTCTTCAAGCCCAATCGCTGGATTTCACACTACACTCTCATTCTACCATCTACCCGACAAAGCCAGAGACACAGACCCTTTAACAAGCTTAGGCAAAAATCAAAGGCCCACAAAGGGCTAAATCAAAAGCTGGCTCACATCAACTCTATTCTTTGAGCAGTCAACCAAGACTAATTAATGCTTTTAATGTCAGTTTACCCCTTTTGGCACTATAAATTGAAACACGCGGCTTTTATGAGTTAACAAAAGAATTTGTGAAAGGTGTAGCTTATTAACCAAACTCACAAATTCAAATGCACTTAATCAGAAACAGGTACGTTTAGCAGCATTGTACTCGACGAGCAGAATTATCTGCAGGCTGTACACAGAGAACATTCATTTATCAATACAAACAAGGCTGGCACACCGGGAAGAGGTGGTAAATTATACATCTGAAAGAAAGGCCTCTGCTTCCAGCACGGCTTTTGTGAGAGCAGAAATGCTGAGCGAACGCTGCGGGAAGGCGCTACGGAAAGGCGCAGGGAACACACTGGATGCTTCCCTGTAATCTCCTCTCAGCCACAGAGCCTGCAAGAACGGAGCGTGCTCTTGCACTTCTTCAGCAGGAATAGAAAATGGGGCCTCAAGCAGCTCTGCTACCATCGCCCACTTGGCGAGGACTGTCAGCAGCTTCTCTGTAGAGTGCTGCACTCATTCCGATGCATCCTCTGAAGAGTTCTCGTTAGGGTTTTGTTTCTTTCCCTCGTCAGGAAACGCAGATCTCCATTTTTGTGTTGTTTCTGAAATCCATTTTGCTCTCCGTGCAGCGGCCAGTCGGGACATTCACTTTGCAAGTCTGCTGGACGTCAGTCTGGCCTCTACGAGAAGCAGCTACCACAGGGCTACCAAAAGATACCCACATGGCAAACCTCAGTCCAAAAAGAAGTCAAGGCCACAAAGCTTTCCAGATACATACGTATTTTTTTAAGAAGAGAGGTAGATACAGCTCACATCCTAGGCTCAGACAGAGAAAATCCTGGCTTGTGTCAGCACTAGTGTGGCCAGCAGGACCACGGCAGGGATCGTCCCCCTGTGCTCGGCCCTGGTGAGGCCGCACCTCGAGTGCTGGGGTCAGTTCTGGGCCCCTCACTCCAAGACAGACACTGAGGGGCTGGAGCGTGTCCAGAGACGGGCAACGGAGCTGGGGAAGGGGCTGGAGCACAAGTGCTGTGAGGAGCGGCTGAGGGACCTGGGGGGGTTTGGCCTGGAGAAAAGGAGGCTGAGGGGAGACCTTCTCGCTCTCTGCAACTCCCTGAAAGGAGGTTGGAGCCAGGGGGGGTCAGTCTCTTCTCCCAAGGAACAGGCGACAGGACGAGAGGAAACGGCCTCAAGTTGCGCCAGGGGAGGTTTAGGTTGGATCTTGGGAACCATTTCTTCCCCGAAAGGGCTGTCAGGCCCTGGCACAGGCTGCCCAGGGCAGTGGGGGAGTCCCCATCCCTGGAGGGATTGAAAAGCCGTGGAGATGTGGCGCTTGGGGACATGGGTTAGTGGTGGCCTTGGCAGTGCTGGATTAACGGTTGGACTCGATGGTCTTGGAGGTCTCTTCCAACCTAAACAATTCTATGATTCTATGAAAAGAGCCCCTAACAGCATCCTTCTGACTGAGCAGACGGAAAAAAAGTACTTTAGTGCACCCTCCACACACCTCGGGGCAGTATCTACAGCACACTTTAATACGCCACATAAGGTTATAGATCAAAAGCAGAAAGTGAGTCCAGAGCATCCTGAAAAGTCTGGTGTCAGAAATCCTCTCAGCTGCTTATGTCCACAAATCTTATTAAAATCTTCCTTTGGTTTAAAATCAGTTTTTGACAGCTGATTTTTTTTCCTTGTTATGGGAAATGTCATCTTCCTAACGATGTCTCACTCCTCTAACAATCACTGTGTATCAGCAGTATTCGGCCATAAAGAATCACGAAGCCGCTTTGTCAATAAAACAGTTCCTCTACGCCCCAAACTAATCATGGTGGGATGTTCGGGCTGCTGTTCCTATCCTGACGCTCGATTACAATGCATCCCTGTGGCACGGCATCCATCACGCACCGCAGGCAGCAAAGGACACCGCAGGTTTCACCTGGAGAGCCGCGGTGGGTACGGGAAGGGACGCGGCCCGGCTCGGGGACCCGCAGTCACAGCTCATGTGTGCCATTAGCTGGTGACTCCACCTGCCACGATACACGCAGGCAAACACATTAAAAAAGGATTTTTTTGAGGGAGTAGACCTGACTAAGAGAAGCAGTTGCACCAATGCTACTTAGGATGAAATGCTGGGTCATTAATCTTTATAAATTCATCACCTTACGCAGGGAGGAAGTTTCCCTACGTGATATGTTACAGCATGTTTAGGTACATCACGGAGGGGGTCTCCTTTCACCGGTACACCCAGCATTGCAGTAGTGTTCACAAGGGAATAAAAAACTTCTCAGGAAGTGAAAACTCCCATGAAGCAAGGATGGGCACAGTCATTACAGACCCCAAGCCTTCCAAACCCTGCAATATTTGTGACTGGCATGGGAGAGGGGGAAGAAAGGGAATCCAACCAAAATCCAGCACCTTCTGGGACTCAGAACTGTCTCAGTTGAGGTACATTTAAGAGCATCTTGCTGCTCCACGACTGTCAGACTGCGTGTAAAGATGAAGGAGACACAGCTTAAGAGAAAGAAGAGTACCTACATCCTCCTCTATGGACCAAGAGTGTCCACATTCCGGTTTCTTCCAATATACGGCAAGAGGTTGCTGGGCAAAACCAAAAGCAACAAGAGCAGAAGAAACACGTTGGAGGGCTCTGCTCTCGAGGCAGCCGTTCCCGCTCGCTGTAAGAGCATCCTTGGGAAATGCCCAAGCATGTCACACACTCAGCACAGACTCGGTGATGCGGTATGGTGCAAAACACCGGTCCTCTGACCTGCCCTCATAACCAAACCGAGACACCCCACAGACAACAGCAAGCTTTTTCTTCCCTCAAGCCCACCATCCAAAAACCAGCAACCTCAAGCTAAGAGTCTCAGCCGTTCTCTCGCCGGCTGCTAGCTTCAGCTCTCAGAATGTCAGACTGAAATATCTCCAAATTAGAGAGCTCTGAAGCAACAGGCAATATTCCCGAGCCCCAGTTTATGCTCCATCTGCTTACACACTACTGCAGGGCAGATCCAGCCACACCACGTCGTGCGGATGAGCAGTGTGGTCCTAACTCACAGACACAGCTGTGTCATGGAGCACACGGAAATAAACACGCTAAAAACCCACAAGTGTCCAGACGAGATAGAAAGCTACATTTTAAAACATCGTTAATGTTCTAACATGACGTATTTCCCTCCTCTAAACATGACCCAAAGGAAAGAAGGGAACATGAACCACTGTCCTTGGTATCACCATCATTAGACTCCACCAGGAACAAAGGACAGGGATCTCCTTTCACTCTTAAATAATCATAGGATGTCTCACAGGATCCTGGGACCTACATAGAATCATAGAATCACAGAATGGTTTGGGTTGGAAGGGACCTTCAAAGATCGTCTAGTCCAACCCCCTGCCATGGGCAGGGACACCTTCCACTAGACCAGGTTGCCCAGAGCCCCATCCAGCCTGACCTTGAACACTTCCAATGATGGGGCATCCGCAATTTCTCTGAGCAACCTCTTCCAGTGTCTCACCATCCTCATTGTAAAGCATTTCTTCCTCATGTCCAATCTAAACCTACCCTCCTTCAGCTTAAAACCATTGCCCCTTGTCCTGTCACTACAGGTCTTGGTGAAAAGTCTCTGTCTTTCTTATAGGCCCCCTTTAGGTACTGAAAGGCCGCAATAAGGTCTCCCTGGAGCCTTCTCTTCTCCAGGCTGAACAACCCCAACTCTCTCAGCCTGTCTCCATAGGACAGATGTTTCAGCCCTCTGACCATTTTGGTGGCCTCCTCTGGACCCGCTCCAACAGGTCCATGTGTGTCTTGTACAGGAGACCCCAGAGCTGGATGCAGTACATGACTTGGCTTGACAGAAATCACCTTCCATATCATACGTTCTCTGAAAGGAAATTTATTCTCCAAAACAGAGCTGGCAATTGAAGAAAACTTAAGATCTATGAACAAAGGATTTGCTCATGCAGTAGAAAAGAAAATCGCTAAGTGAGGTAGTCATGCCCCAACAGCAGAGAAGTATCCATCAGCTGCTGGCAAGATGCTTCACTTCATCTCTGGATTTGGCGCATTCCCAATGAAGACCACCAAATGGACCCCACCGAACTGGCATAACTGGGCAGGAGACTAAAGATCAGAAATTTTCCATATGAGTTCAGAAACACTGAGGTGAATGGAGCAAATATATAAAGTCCAGGCCCAGTTAACCACATGCCAAATTCCACTCACACACACTGTATAAAAACCAGCCTAATGGAAAAGCACATTTAAAAATATTTACATCAAACCAAACCATTACAGAGATAAGAGAGGTATTTTTAGATACACATGGATTTTACACACACACAGTGATTAACTATTTAATTGCTGGAATTACACTTAGGATTTGGGGGAGTGAGGTACTTCCCGAGCAGGAAATAACCTAACCTAAGTAAACTAAGTTAAGAGGTCGGGCACACACACATTCAAGAGTTTAACTCAACTTCTTCCGCCTTTTCATTTCTGAACACTGTTTACCATCATGAGCCTAAAAGGGAGAGGTTCAATCCAAGGTAAAGACACCTGAAAAGAAAAGGTCTGAAGGGGTTGGTGGAGATCCCAAGCAGGGCAGTCACAGCCGGGAGAGCAACCCCGATCGGCTTGAAGAGGACAACCAGTAGCTAGTCAGCCCAGTCTCCCCAGGCTACATCAATTCCACACTTGAGATCTCCAGGGACCAGGCGGGGAGCTCAGACACCCAGCACACACAAAGCTTCAACTTAAGTTTCTTAATCTGGAGCTGAATTGGACCAGGAGCCCCTTGGACCAGAAGCTCTTTCTCCTGCAAAGCCAACACTTAACAACGTATTCTCATCTGAAAAAACATCTTGTCTTCCAGATCTTCCATCAATGCCAGTCCCACTGCTCCAGTCTGAGCAAAGCAGCCCCCACCTCTGTTTTCTCCCTACCTCAGAACCCACCAAATGCTCACCCTTGGCTTTGCCTCTCTCCCTTCTGCTGCCCTGGACCAGAAAAAGCAGCATAGCCCCAACTGCGTCTGTTACTTCAACTTGGAGAGACGGGGGGCAGGGGGCAGAAAAAGGGGACAGGAGCAGCACAAAGGTCCCCTTTTTTATTTTCCTTTATCCTTTTTTCTAGCATGATCTTCAACAAAAAGGGGAAGAGGGAGATGGAAAGGGGCCCATCGTTGTCGCTTCAAGATTGGCACGAACAAGGACAAAGCAAAGGTTTTCCGAAACAGTTAGCACTTTCTGTCCCATCCCACCTGAGACGGGTTGAGTTGCTGAGGGTGGGATGAGGAAGAAACAACAGCCTGGTTCTGTCCGTACCCAAAGAACAGGCATCTAATCCGGGCAGTTTTTTCCCAAAGCAGGGCTGAAGCGCTTCTGTGTGCTAAAATATTGGGAGGATAAGGGTCACAGCATGCCTAAAAGTTCGATCCCAGAGCAGCGCAGTGGATCCAAGAGCAGAGAGCACCCGTCAGCACTGCTGTTGTCTGTCTGCATCTGGTTTTCAGCAAATGTGACTTGAGTGGGAGCAGAACACTCAGTGGGTATCCTGGCAGCTGACATTTAAAGTTCATGTTACTAAGCAAGCAGCAAAACATATAAAAGGGAAAAGAAAGCAAAAAAAGAAAAGAGTCAACCCTGTTTTTTCCATGCTCCTGCAAGGGACCAGCTGGCCTGGGTCAGACTGACACTTCAGCCATCCCAGCGTCTTCTCTGCAGCAACAACCCAGTGGGAATACCTAGGGGAAAATATAAGCCCAGGGCAGGCATACGGCGACATGTGCCCAGCATACTCTCCAGCCCGTAACCGTGTGCAGCACAGGGATTTCCTGACGGGCTACGTTGGTATTTAATTGCTAGCTGTGTATCATGCTGTACCGCGATTGTAACATATTTGATTTTCTTATCTATAAATGCCTAGAGGGCTTGACCTGTTCAGGTCTCGTAACACTAGGCACCATGCACAAAAATAAACAGGTAAGACAGAACCTGCCCCAACCCATTTACAGACCACATTGCACTGCAAAGTTCGTATTTAAAAAAAATGTTTCTAGCTTTCTTTTATGAAAGGCTGCAACATAAACTATTAGAAAATAATTTGCCTGTCTGCAGGCAAATGACAGAAATTTATACCAGGAATCATGCCTTTGCCAGCCCACTGATTTTGACCCAGCTAGCAAACACAAGAAGTACTTTTTGCCTTCTTTTTAATACAACACAAAAATAAATTATTTACTAAGAAGATATTAAGACTAATAAACACTAAAAAAAACCTAACTCACAATTCTTTCAAGAGCAGCACATACTTACTGTGTGTTCTACTCCAGTCTGCTGATTACCTTGGGTTTATTAACTTTATAAATCAACACAATAAAATACGCTCGACATACAGTGTTGCTGGAGCTTCAGCTTACGCATTTCTTGACCCAGAAATTACTTGCTCAGTTTAAAACATAATGCAATTCTGTACCAAAGTTCATTTAATACAAACAAGGGTCCAACCCATACCAAACCCCAACGCTTTTTAACCAACACTTGCAACCTCCGCAGCATCCAAAGCTTTGCTGTCTGGGGAGGGAGTAGGGAAAAAGGTGTTTGGAGGAGTATCGAAACTCAAGTGCTACAATTCGAGGGCGCAGGTAAAAGATGAATTGATACCTCTTGGATACGAGCTTCCTTCGGATGGAGATAATCCAGAGAGGAGTCTGCCTACGGCTGCAGGGCAGGGAGTCTTCACAGCATTCCACAGCTCTGCAACCAACAGAGAGAGAGAGAGAGACCTGTGAGGCTCCATGGGCAAACCTGTCGGACAAAAAACACGGCTCTTTCGAGCAAAGAGTGGTCTTTATCTCCACCGGAGCGAAAGGAGGAGTGGGTGCTTGTAAGAAACGCAGTCAAGAAAGGAGGAGTGATGGCGATGCAGGGTAAGAGGAGGAGAGGGAAGGGATATGGGAGCTGGCTACAAGTCCAGCAGTTGCAAAAAAGACGGCATGATGCGAACGGTCTGCAACGCATGTTTCCTACCTGCTGTCGTTAAACAAATAGGCATATTTACTGCACCTCTCCCACAAATAACTATCTCCATTTGCCTTCCCCTAAAAATAACCAAGGACGCATTTTTCCATCACCATAGGGAGAAAGACAGCAGAAATTCAACATCTGCGCCTTCGAATCAGGACACGAAATCTTCCTGCAGCTACACGCTCCAGCTCAATGACTTTGGGTGGAATACTCACACGGCGCGTCCCGCGCAAAGTCTACATCAACTACGCTTTGCCTACGCTCTGCTGAAGAATTGAGTAGAAACTAGAAACAAACAGCATCGGGAGCGGATGAAATCAGAACAAGGGTCTTCTCAGCTTTCAAAAGGGAGGAAACAAAGTTCAAGCTTTCATTTAAATCCTTGTTAACCAGCTGTTTGTCAGGATTTGGGACAAAGTTTTACACGTTACTCCTACACCCTCCCTTCCCAGCTGACACAAAAGCTCAGAGAACTGAAAACGAAATACCTCAAAATAAAGTACAGCACAAAAAAAAAAAAAAAGCTCTCAAGCGGCTCCACATGCTTTCTGCATTATACAGAGGAACAGAAAACCTACTGTTCACAAACCAGGACCAGTGCTCCTTGCAACAGTTGTTTATTTTAATCAACCCAGTACCAAAAGGTTTACATTAAATATTTTTTCATTGCTCCTAACCGCTGATCCAGTATTACTTTACATTCGCTCAAAAAACCACTCTTGGGGAGAAAAGAGGACGCAGAAAATGTTGAATCCAGTAAAAGAACCGAGAGTTTCTTTGGGAGCACCGATCCATCCCACCCTTCCCTGCAGCTTTACACCAAGAGGCCCTTCAAGCCCAGCAAATGAAACAGCATGAAATCGGAAATGAACAGGAAAAAAAAAATAGATAAATCTTCATTTTTACTGAAGTTCCTGGAATCGCTTCCCGCAGGAAACCACCACTGTACCATCTGAGACGGCATCCTTGGAGAGAAGCCAAAACCCACCCCGCTGATGCTCAAACATCCAGATAATCCCAACACCGTTGCTACCAAGAACACGAGCGCGCCCAGGGAAACGGCTCAGTAATATTTCCACCTGTTGTACAGGTGCTTGACTTCTGTCTTTCCACCTTACGAGAAGCATATTCATTGCTTGGAATTTAATCCCATTTTTAGACTTTTTGACTCGCCTTTACGGTCCCTCAGTTCAAAGACGTAACAACTCTACAATATCTAAGGAAACATCTCTCGGAGAGAAAGGAAGGCGTAAGTGAATTCCAGCAGAAACGACGACTTGACAAATCTCATCACATCCAGCTCTGCAGTGGCAAATTAGTCTCTCTTTGAGCACATTCTGTACTCAAAGTAGCCTCAGTGCTTCGGGAGGTACCAAATATAACACAGCCCCGTTTTAACTTCCTTCCAGGAATACACACAGTCATTTATCAAGAAGACGTGGGCTGCAGTTTCAGTTCCAACAGCTTCAGTAACATTTTGTAAAATTAAACAAATGACTCCTTTTGTGGCGAGAAAGAAGCAGAAAATAATCTGAGTCCAAGCAAATGGGGGAGAAAACCACCTCCCCCAAGTCTTCCTCTACCCTTTCGCAATTTTGTGAGAAGTACGCCTTGCCAGCTCCACCAGGCTCAGCATCAGCCAGGGGATCAGCGATCCTTCTTTCCACGGCTTTTACACCTCCAATCTGGATGCCCTTGCTGTTATAATTGCATTTAGCAGAGCCAGTTTGATAGCTAAATTGGCTTCAAGTCCAAGTTTTGGAACGTTTTTACATCTTTACACTTGTACGGCCAAGGAAGTCAATAAGCTCTGCTTAGCAAATACTAACGGTTCCCCGTACGCGTCCGGCTCCGCTGCGTGTGCTGAATACGTGAGGGTTTCCAGGCACCACCTCGATTTAGCGGGAGGACAGTGTTGCAGCAACCTTTAATGCCGGGGGATTAGCAGAAAGTTCACCTTTTTGTTCGTCTCTAGCTGCTAAAGAGACAGAGAGAAGAACTGTACCCACCTCCCATTAACCTTGTCGGTGGGATCTTTCTTTAGCTGCAACAGCATCAATACCTTCTTGCATTGTGCCGCCACACAGACACTCAGTAGAATCACCCTTTTTGGGGTTTTTTTTTTTAGTCCTTTTTCTGTTTTTTCTTGACCAGAAGTCAAAACGATTAGGTTCATAATAACTGGATGAGAGAAGCGGCAGAGAGAAGCTGTGATGAGCTGCACCGAGATGGAGGTTATCCATCTGCCTACACACACATCACGGCCCCGCTTCACCATTCAAAAACCAGTCGCAAATGGCCAGAATTTAAGAGAAATCATCCAAATGAGTACGAACACAACAGAAATCTAGTTTCACATGGATCTTTCTCTTAACTTCAGTGCATGAGAAGGTACAAGATGTAGACGTAATGAAGCTGTGTCACTGTGCTCTCTGGCTTCGTGCTGTGTCCCCATCTCCTACCCCTCTTCAGCTGGAGTCCTGGACTGCCACGTGCTCTAACCACAGCGATGCCATACACATGCAAAATTTAGACATATTTCATAGAATCACTGAAGGGTTTGGGTTGGAAGGGACCTTTCAAGCCCACCTAGTCCAACCCCCTGCCATGGGCAGGGACATCCCCAACTAGATCAGGTTGCCCAGAGCCCCGTCCAGCCTCACCTGGAATGTTTCCAGGGATGGGGCATCTCCCACCTCTCTGGGCAACCTGTGCCAGGGCCTCACCACCCTCAGTGTGAAAAACTTCTTCCTTATGTCTAGTCTGAATCTCCCCTCCTTTAGTTTAAAACCATCACCCCTTGTCCTGTCACAGCAGGCCCTGCTAAGAAGTTTTCCCCCATCTTTCCTGTAAGCCCCTTTAGGTCCTGGAAGGCCGCAATAAGGTCTCCCCGGAGCCTTCGCTTCTCCAGGCTGAACAACCCCAACTCTCTCAGCCTGTCCCCACAGCAGAGGGGCTCCAGCCCTCGGATCATCTCCGTGGCCTCCTCTGGCCCCGCTCCAGCAGGTCCGTGTCCTTCTTGTGCTGAGGCCCCAGCGCTGGAGGCAGCACTGCAGGGGGGTCTCCCCAGAGCGGAGCAGAGGGGCAGAATCCCCTCCCTCGCCCTGCTGGCCACGTATTTGCAGAAATGCAGCCAGTCTAAAAGTACAAAGACATTCATTAGAGAATGAGAAAAACAAAATATATTTTAAAGAGGGAAAACATGACACGTGAGGAGGTATTAATTTGGAAAATTTAGGGAAATAGCACAACACTGGGAAGTTCTGCTAGCACAACCGCGTTCATCAAGAGTGTGATCTCGGATTGACTCCGTGGTGCCATGCTTTATGTGAAGCATCTAGAAATCCACAGGAGCAGTTACCCAGCACACAAGTCCCTATCAAGTAAATATTATTACTGCTTCCTTGGGAAGAGCATTAGGGAAGCAGAAGAGGGTTCTCCTCTTCAGCGTTAATATTCTTTTTTTCCTGGTTGTCTCTAAGTCTTCATTGCTCCACTTATTAAAAGAAGCAGGAAAGAAAAGGGAGCGGGGAGCAAAGACTTCAAGAACACAGAAAAGCCAGCCCTGCCTTCCCCGAGAGAAGCAGGTTTCCTTGGCCCGCTCCTGCCACCCCGGCGGTCTCCTGCAGGCTCAGTTTCAGCGCTGACGGACGTATCGCCATCATCCCTCGGTACCATGGGAAGCCAAATGCTGCTCACGCCAGCAAGCTCAGGCAAGGCAAACACCGATGGCAAGGTGGAATCCGTGTCCTTTAGCAAAGGCAGAGCACCAGCTCCCCCGGTTATTGAGCTGACAACGTTACCATAGGTAGGACTGTGTTGTGGTTTAACCCCAGCTGGTGTCCGAATACCCTGCAGCCACTCACTCGCTCCTCCCCGGAGAATCGGAGAGAAAGGAAAACTCGCGGGTTAAGATAAAAACAGATCACCAGGACAGCAAAGGAAAAATATAAAAATATATTAATTATAATAAGAATAATATATAAAAATAAGGATAATAGAATATATAAAATGAACGATGCACAATTTCTCACCACCTGACGACCGATACAGCCTGTCCCGAGCAGCAGGCAGGGAGCAGGGGTATCCCCCCCCCAGCTATCCCAGAACAGCCAGTTCCACAGAGAGCAGGCGAGGGAACCAACAACCGAACAAATGAACGAAAAGGCCCAAATGAACAAAAAAAAGGGGGAAAAAAGGGAACAACAAAGCAACAAGAAGGGAACAAGAAGGGCACAAGAAGGGAAGTGACCCACCGGCCGACCCTCGCTTATCCCGGCATGCCACCTATGGTACGGAATACTGTCTCTGGCCAGTTTGGATCAGCTATTCCGGCTCTGCCCCTCCCAGGTTTTTGCACCTGCACATGAGCAAAACCTGGGAAACTGCAAAATGTCCTTGGTCGTTCAGCAGCAACCACCAACATCAGTGTCCTGTCACCATTCTTCTCACACTAAATCCAAAACATGGGAGCTGCTGGAGACAAAACTGGATCCATCCCAGCTGAAACCAGGACAGACGGCCTGAAAAAATGACATAGTTTGTCCTGAATTCAAATATGGAAAGAAGAAAAGTCACTAGGAAATAGTCACTAACTAGGAAATGCTTTCATGCTTGGTAAGTGTTATTGCTCTTTTTATTTTGAAGTTATGATCTGGATGTTAGACGGTCTGGAAGAGATGCTGGAACCATCCTCATCCACCCATCCACCAGGCATCTCCCTCTACAGGCAAGGGCACTGCCAGCCCGGACCAGCTGAGACGTATGAAGAAGGTCCTTTGACCAGCTGAGACGTATGAAGAAGGCCCTCTGACACCTTAGAGTTTGGGAGGTGCTTGTTTGTTGGTGGTGAGGCATTTTGTCCAGCTTGGGGTTTTTGAGATACAGGATGTTGCTAAACCTTTTCCCTTCAGTCCTCACAGATTTTCGCCTTCTTTGCTTGTGCACCCCATCTTTGCAACTCCAAGTGGAAAACCATCTCGGTTGAGAGTCACGACTCTTCCAGCTCCTGCTTACTACTCTCGACTTCCTACCAACCCGTCAGCGCCTTCTTTTCTAGAGCCAAAGTTGCCCCAACTTGCCGAATAAATTAATTAATTCACGTAGAATACATTTTGCACAGGTTTCCCATTAACTTCTGATTTCCTAATTATTAGATTACGTGCTCTAGCTTTTCAAGCAATTTACCTCTATCAAGTCGAGCAAAGAAACCTAAGAGGGCTCCTGCAGCCTGCTCCATAGTGAAGCCCTCCCTCCCCTCCCACTTTCTTCTTGGTGTGAAAAAGTTTAAATCCCTTAACATTTCCTTATAAGATTCCTGCAGCTGCTTTGTAAGAAAACTTGTTCCCTAATATCTTCATCAACGTCATGTGGTATTTCAAGCAGGGTAACAATATTTTTCATTTTAATTCTATCCTCCCCTCCTATGACCAAAATGTAGTTTGCTGCTTTTGTTTCAGTACCTACACCATTATGATGATTTTATTACAATTATTCTTCCATAATTCCCCTTTTCTATGCATTATTTTTGTTCTTCTTTCCGTAAAACTGGACTCCAGTGGTAGGAGCTGGGTACACGGATGATAAAATAGAGTAAGAATTAATTAGAAGGTGGTGATTAAAAAGCCTGCCTTGGTAGATTGCAGATTGTTATGATAAAATAGCATTAGTGTAATTCATTTAAAAACACACTCCACAACTACTTAGCAAATGAAGATAAAAACATTCACTAAGTGTCTGACGTGCTGGAGAGTAAAAATACAGCATTGTCCACTGAGAAAATAACTTCATTCAGTTGGACGGCACTGCCAGACTTCCCTCACGAGCCCATCTCCCTTCTCAAAACCCTTCCGTACCGCTGGAGTCCCTTGAATTGCATGGCCATCCATCAGGACATTCACCGAGACCGGGATTTTTGAAGGAAGAGAAAAACATTAGGAGATAAAATCCAACTGGACAAGGTCTAATGATGCTTGTCTGGAGCCAGGCACCTTCCTTTAAACCCTCTTCCACAACGTTTGGTGTTTAACCCTCTGAGTAACCAAACCCAGCAAAATGGAAAGGGATCTTCTGGGCTCCAATAAATAAAATTAAATTGACTGAGATTAGAGCATAAAAGTCCCTTGGGGCAGCAGGGAGGGCTGACATTGATCTTGCGTAGCCTCGTCCATCAGGCTTGTCCTTGTATCAAACACGACTCTAATTCCAGCAGGAAAAATTCTTCAAAAGTAGATGCTGAAGTTATTTACCTCCTGTTTTCATCAATGTTTCAAAACCGGTTCTTCAGGTATTGATCCTGGATTAGTTATTCTCACTTGTGCAATTTATATATTGTAAGACACTTAGAGGTTTCCAAGTCACAGACGACTTTGTAGTCAAAAGAAAACAATTTAATTATCTAAGATCAGTGTTAATTGAAGGAAATGATTTACTGCACTACTGACAATAGTCAACCTTCGGAAAGTTTTGGTATTAAAAAATTATATGCAGTCATCGTTTTAAAAATAAAAATAAACCTTTCAGCGATAGCAGCCTCAGTTTGACCTTTATTTCTATTTAAAAAAAAAAAAAAATCTAAGAAAAACACTCTAACACAGGCCTTCACCGCGCTACAAAAGAGGGATTAACGAGAACATGACAGACGACCCATGCGGACAGTAGGAAAAGCACTGACAGTGCTTCATTCTGAAAGTTACTTCAGACACCTTTACTCACCCGGGGACTGGAATTAAAGGACTATAACTTAAAGGCAACGATAAAGGGTGGGGTATCGAGTTGGGAACAAGGAGATACCATAGAGAGGAGACCAAAGACCTTTGTCATAAAGCCTAATGCATTTAGTATCTAAATTAAGGACAAATAGGGCAAAATGTTAATGAATATACACAGATTATCCAGAACGGAGCCAAGTTCAGTTCCTCTCAGGGCAAATTAAAAAGAAAAAAAAAAAACAAAACAAACCCTGAGAAACCAGAGGTATTGGCAAAAAAAATATCAGATGAGATCCACCTGGAGGAACTGGAAGCCAAAACATCTGTGAAAACACCTAGCAGGAAATAAAGGCATGGAAAGAAATGATTTTGGAAGGCAGAAAACGTCGCAGGAAACCGCAGGGACATTACTGGCTGGAAGCACCTTCCCATCTTTCCTCCCCTCAAAAACTGCCAGTTGCCTTCGTACCACCACGACTGCCTCGGAGCTGTACAGCAAACCAGATCAGTGATCGCATCTGGGTTAAAAATAACCATTTTTTGCCATTCACTGATCTGGTTCACCATATGGCCCCTCAGATAGTTGTACCAGCACAGCTACGGGAGCCCAGCAATGGGAACAGGCAGCAGAGGAGTGAAACTCCCGAGGAAAACGCCTCACCTCGAAGGAAGAGAATACAAGGCACAGCCGAGAGCATGTGCACCGAGCGAAAAGGACAGCCCAAGCAGAAATTCACCCCGGGTCTCCCCAGGCACCGCAGCGCGTTGGTGATGCTCAGGAGAGAAGGGCTACCAGGACTGCTTGCAAAACCCGTCTGCCACCCGTGCTGGCTGCAGGAACATCTCCTGAGCTTGCTCCTGCCAGGAGCTGGGCCAGCAAAGACCCAGCCCTGATGCTTGTCCTGTCCCGCTGGCGGAAGCAGGTTGGGGATCACCAGCGATGGCTTTGGCCAGTCTGGAGGAGAGAGTTTGTGAAGGAAGAGGGTGAAAAGGGACTGGAAGCAGCAAGCTGCCCAACCAGCACAGGAGCACGCACACGTGCTTCACTAGCAACGTCATGCACGTCCGTGAAAACTCAACGTCAAGATACACAACGACTCAACATCTCAAGGCGTGCAACGAGTTTCTAAAATTAAAGGGTTCTTTAAACTCGAAAGTATTAAATATCACACAGAGCCACCTTTTTTTTACATACAGGACATAAGTGTGACCTAGAAAAGCGCGGAAGTCATTAAAACGGGCAAAGTTGGGCATCATCCTTCCTCCAGGGACATCCTGTCGGCTCGGCTTGCAAGAAAGACAAGCGACAAGCGTCAGTATTCAGCTGCTGAGTATCACCCCGACCGCACCTCCCTTTCACAACACTTCTTCTACTACATTGTTAGAACTACCTTCCTGCTTGAAGGATGTCGTATCAAGGCTAGAAGGGCAGAGCGAGATCAGGAAAAGCAGCAAATCCCATCCCCGTTTTTACTTACTCGCCAGTTACTGGTTAAAAAAAAAAAGTCTAATCCACTGGAAAACTGGAGGGGTTGCTTTCAGAGCCGAAGATTGGTAAAAGGACAACTGCTACCGAAATATCAGCCGCGTTTTGCCTGGGCAGCTCAGCTCCCTGCTGCTGTTGAGCTCTGGATTTCAGCGCCCGAGAGGATTCAGGGGCAGAGCCGGGAGCTGACACAGCAGCAGGATGGGGGGACTAAGATATTTAAGTCCGCCACTCTAATCTGAACTCACATCAGCAGATAAGAGAGACTTACACAAACAGAGTGAGATCTGGTTTGCTTTTATATTTACGTCTATTTTTAAAGGACTAATTCTTATAAGGCCAGTCTTTCAAACACGCCAGTTTACGAAGAATTGTTGCTATACACCACATCTGCTGCCTTTTGTAATCCAGAAAAATACACGCTGGAGACAAACGCACTCATTCTTGCTTTTCACTTTATTATGTTTAGAATAGCAAACGGCATTATGTTCTAGTCTAGTTTATTAACCTACTTCAATTTATATAGTCCGTCTTTTAAGAAAGTTTTTTCTTAAATCTCCAACCTCTATCAGAACAATTAGGCTCAATACGCTGCCTAGTAGCAGAGTTTGGGGAGACAGGTGCTACCCTCAATAGAGGACTAAATTAAGGACTAATTAAATAAGCTGGGGACACAGAAGTCCCCAGGACCAGACAGGACACATCCGAGGATGCTGAGGAAGGTGGCCACTACCAGTGCAAGGCCTATCAATAACAAATTTGAAGGCTGATGGCAATCACAGCCCGATCGCCTCTGGCAGGGGGGTGACCAGCTCTGTGCACTTGCCTTGGCTTTAGCAAGGTTTTCCACATGGTCTCCCACCATTACACCATTTCCACATGATGTCCCACCATTATATCCTTGTCATCCACCCATTCCCTTCGTAGCTCCCCAGTGTGGCTACAAGATGCGTGGAAAATTTGCTGGGCTGTCAGACTGAAAAGGAGGGTGTCCATAGCTCAAAGTTCAGCTGGTGGCCGGTTGCGTGTGGCATCCCTCAGGGTTGATCACGGGACCAACACTTTATAACAGCTTTCTCAACGATTTTGTAGACAGGATAGAAAATATTTTTAGCAAGTTTGCAACGCATCTCAAATTAAGGGGAGTGGCTGATAAACTAGAGGAATCATTAAGGTTTGGAGAGATCTTGTTATGCTGGAGAAACGGGCTAATGGGAAACTCATGGAGGTTCAGCAAAGGCAACTGCGGAGTCCCTCACCTGGGATGGAGTAATCCCATGCAAGAGCATGTGGTGGGGAGCAGCTCTGCAGGAAAGGACCTGGGCTCCTGGCAGATAAAAACTGTCCTGTGAGTCAGCGTGTCCTCGTAACAGTGAAGGCCAACCGCATCCTGGGTTTTACTGGTGTGGGACGTTATTATCACCCTAGGTTTGGTACTTCTGAGGCTTCATCTGAAATACTAGCTCTTGGAAGCCAGCACTACTGGGGTCCCTAACACAAGAGAGAGTCCAACAGAGGGCCATCGAGCTGGTCAGGTGGCCGGACCACAAGAGGAAAGTCTGCAGGAGGTGGGTTTGTTCAGCTTGGAGAAGAGAAGGCTTTGGGGGTCCTCCTTGGTGCCTCCGAGTATCTACAGAGAAGATGGAGCCAGACTCTTAGAGATACACAGTGAGGCAACAGGGCCATGAGGCAGCAAGGAGAATTCCAGCTGGGTGTAACACAGACACAAGTCCTTACTGGGGGTTAAGCAGCAGTGGAAGGGGTGCTCAGAGAGAAGGTGCAATCTCCGTCCTTGGAAACTCCTCATCTAGCAACCCGATCTAGTGAAAGATGTCCCTGTCCATGGCAGGGGCATTGGACTAGATGACCTTTGAAGGTCCTTTCCAACCCAAATCATTCTATGATTGGGGTTTAGAATCTGGTTTTCATTGATGCTCCTTAAACATGCCCAAAGGATGCTGGATGAAGTCTCCCAGTGGAGAGACATGGCTGCTCATGGCTTGGACGGGCGTACTCTGCGCTGGGTAAAAAACTGGCTGGATGCCGGGCCCAAAGAGTTGTGGGGAATGGAGTTAAATCCAGCTGGCGGCCGGTCACAAGTGGGGTTCCCCAGGGCTCAGTGCTGGGGCCAGTCCTGGTCAACATCTTTATCAACGATCCAGATGAGGGGATCGAGGGCACCCTCAGTCCGTTTGCAGAGGACACAAGCTGGGCGGGAGTGTTGATCTGCCTGAGGGCAGGACGGCGCTACAGAGGGATCTGGACAGGCTGGAGCAATGGGCCGAGGCCAATGTATGAGGTTCAACAAGGCCAAGTGCCGGGTCCTGCCCTTGGGTCACACCAACCCCCGGCAGCGCTACAGGCTTGGGGGGGAGCGGCTGGAAAGTGCCTGGCGGGAAAGGGCCTGGGGGGTTGGTCGGCAGCGGCTGAAGATGAGCCAGCAGCGTGCCCAGGTGGCCAAGAAGGCCAACGGCATCCTGGCCTGTATCAGAAATAGTGTGGCCAGCAGGACCAGGGCAGGGATCGTCCCCCTGTGCTCGGCCCTGGCGAGGCCGCACCTCGAGTGCTGGGGTCAGTTCTGGGCCCCTCACTCCAAGACAGACATTGAGGGACTGGAGCGTGTCCAGAGACGGGCAACGGAGCTGGGGAAGGGGCTGGAGCACAAGTGCTGTGAGGAGCGGCTGAGGGAACTGGGGCTGTCAGGCCCTGGCACAGGCTGCCCAGGGCAGTGGTGGAGTCCCCATCCCTGGAGGGATTGAAAAGATGTGGAGATGTGGCGCTTGGGGACATGGGTTAGCGGTGGCCTTGGCAGTGCTGGGTTAACGGTTGGACTTGATGATCTTAAAGGTCTCTTCCAAACTCAACGATTCTATGATTCTATTCTATGATTCTATGACTTGTCTCTTAGGAGAAAAGCAGATGTTTCCAGCAAAGACAGACATGCTTTCCAAAATAAGACATTTATTTGTCAAGTGGAATACTCAATTTAGGGACAGTGAGATAAAACAATAGAAGACGACCTGCACACACCTCTCTCTCCACTTGTGATGGTTTTATCCATCCTTTGTCCTGTCCTATAAAGCCCACTAATGCCTTGTAGTCAAACTCCAAAACAAAATTACAAGTTAAGAGTAGACCTCGATCTCTTCACGATGTTTTGCTAATACAGCTACACAAGGCAGAGGTGTGATCTTTTCTCTGCTGTCCTCATGACAACAAAAACATGACAACAAAATCCACTTGCAGATTGTTGTATTGACAAAGATTATTTCCATTTGAAAAAACAGCTAAGCTACATTGATGAAATCATTGTTTTACCGGTATAAGCTGTGTCTTGACCAAATGATTTTGGTAGCAACCCTTTTGTCTCTAGCAACTACACCCAATTCTGCTGTCCCTTGGGAGAAGGAATTCTGGACAAAAAACTGATTCACAAAAGTGATTTTTTTTTTTTTTTTACTTATCCATAAAGTTTCCTAAAGTAACAACTGACTATTTACCAGATCTTTTGTCTTCTGTTATAACTGAAGGATACACATGTTGACTTATCTCAGAGCAGCATCGCTGCACTGAACCACACTTAATGAAGTAATTAATTGAGCCATTCATACAGATCAGGTAGCAATAAAAATAATTTTAAGGTGGGCAACTGCTTTTCCGTGAAGGTGTTTCCAAAGTTCGCCACAATTTTTCAAGGTCTTTAATTACTTATCTTTTCAATAACAAACTCACTTTTAAATAAGCTTAAAAGCAATTAAAAATGAGTTAAGTCAACATTTCTTTCACTGGGGTCTATTAAGCACTTGTTTAAAGCAGTCCCAATCTCCCCTTCCTTTGGAAGTCATTAGCAATTTCTGTCACCATGGACTTAACTTTTCTTCACTTGATTCCCTTTGCCACGCAGAGACACAGATATTACAGGAGCAATGCCAGCAAAAAAGCTAGTCAAAATTTAGAGCGATATCCACCAGTTCTTAAAGACATCATAGGAACGCACATACAAGTATTTCACCTTCTTGAATACTGCAGGTGGATAAAAAAAATTCTTGATAACATTAGAGAAAAATAAAAAGCTTTCTTCCAGCCCTGTAACAGCTTTTGCAAAGGACTTTAATCATCTACTCTTCCACTACTGGCCGACCACAGCAAAGACCGTGCCTAATAGCACTCTAATCCTCACCCCACACATTTCATTTCTCGCAATCAGGGCAGGTCACTGAGTAGGCCAGTAATTATCCCTTATTAATTATTTAGTAACTACAGAGTGCTGAGTTTCACCATTTTCGGTAATGCCTTTTCCTATGTTTCTAGCGTGTCATGATACTCTTGAACTTCCACAGCAACTCGAATCAATACGTGTACTCATGCAAAATTCCTCTCAGCAGTTGCTCTCAGCAGCTCTGCCATGCCATCATCTCCACCCTAACCCCCTTCTCTACCCTACACCTTCCACCTGCTCCTCTGGTTTTTGCCATGCTGACTCCTACTTTGAAGACTACTTTTCCTTGCACAAAACCCCCAGACTTTCCTCCAAACAATTCCTAAAAATGTATCTTTTACCCATTCTCCTTTACACAATAGCCAGTGTTTCCACTCTCACATTTTCTTCTCGTTATATTACCCTCTTCCATTTAAAATGCAGCTTCCCTAGGAAAGGGCCATTTCAGATTTTGTGCAAAGTGCATATCAAAATTAAGCAACATGTGATGGATTTTTTTCCTCTCCATTGACTACAGTGAGAAATATTCCAAAGCAATAGCATGCGATGGCCAGCACCAAAGCTTATCATCTTCTGCTCAAGCGTCCTTGATACACCCTCTCTCAGAGAAGCTACAATTCATCTTCAAACAGCCCTGAAAATGTGCCTGGAGAACGTATTCTGAGCCAAGCCTATTACCCTGCCCATAGCTGTCTAATTAAGATACCGACATAGCCTCATCTTCACAGCATCTGACCACAAAAAAAAAAAAAAAATCTGAAGTATTTTTCTTTATAACATTTCTACAAGAGAGAACGGTAGCAGTGCCCCTCTTGTAGAGATAAGAAATAAATCATATTACATAGACTACAGCCTAATCCCTCAAAGATATTTAGGAGCTCAACTCCCACTGAACCAATGAAGTTAAATTCCTGAATTCCTCTGCAGATCTGGGCAACGGAGAAGTACAGTCTTCTCCTTCAGCTGGGTATTTCACATTCAACTTTTGTTGCGTGTTCTGGAGAACCTCCAAGTGCGCCAAAGCCTCCAAACATGCCACAGCCTCCAAACCTTTGCTTCCAAAATGTCTTCGCTCCCGCTGCTATCGCGGCAGTTTCAGTTCACGCCGTTTGGTAGGGGTGAAAGGTTCAGCCATTTTATGCTTTCAGCAATCATAACATAACTCCATTTTATTTCATGCACTGCGGTGAGAGTTTTGCCCTTAGTTTGGCAGCTTTTTATACCATGTAATAACAATTAACTCCCTTTGGCATAATTTATATGAATCATTGATTTAATACAGATAGCTAGGAAAAAAAAAAAAAAGACCTATTAAGTCATCTAAATGACCCTACCATCACCGCTGGATTGTTCCCGGCAGCACATTTTCCATGCTTGTTTTAAATGTGCTTGCCACAGCATAAGTACAAAAATTGTCTGCAAAGCAGAGACATGTTTCACTAACATATGCTTTAAGTCAACACGGTGTTGGAAATCTTCAATTTATGACTAAATGTTGCACTGCACTTTTATTCCTCCAAATAGACTTTAACGTTTCTTGAGGGAGCGAAAAAGGGCTATTTGTATTTCACTGTGCAGCAAAAATGTGTAGCAAATACTTCCCCGATGACTTTCAAGTTGAATCCAAGCCTTGCGTGTCCAACAAACTAGGACTTGGAACACACTGCTGCACATCTCTGAGAAGATATGGATGCACTGCAAGAGGGTCTCCAGTTCCAGAAGTACAAATAATACAGGCATGCGACATATTTTCAGGATGTTTTTTTGGTGGGGGTTTTTTTGATCTTTATAAGAAAAGCAAGTGAGACTTTCTTCATGGAAGTCCAAGAGGCAAGGCAAGAACAATACTGGAACTATTCCTGGCCGATGTGCTTTCTATCTCATTCTTTCTAATGGGGATTCCCATGTTTCCTCAGGCCATAGTTCAGTGTTTGGGGTTGCTTCTCCTCCCCCGCCACGTGTAACCTAAATCAAACTTGTGTCTGTTGCCTCTTATCACTACACACCCCTGAGAAGCACGCACCATCCTCCCTGGAACCTCCCCTTTGGATACATGAAGATAACGAAAGTAGTAAGGTTCTCCCTGCACCTTCTCCAGATTGAGCAGACCCAGCTCACCCCCTCTTCTAACATCATGCACGCCAGCTCGCAACCATCTCGGAGGCTTCTCCAGCATTTCACGGCCCTTCTTGTGCCAGGAAGCCTCTTGCATGGGATTATTCCATCCCAGGTGAAGGACTCCTCTGCTGAGCTTCATGGGTTTCCATCAGTCCTGCTCTCCACCTTGTGAGTGAATGGGAAATTCACTTGAAATGAGAATCCACCCTGTGGGTTTCCATCAGTCCTGCTCTCCACCCTTCCTTCTGAATGGGAAGCCCTGCCCACGATCACAACAAGCACTACTCTCGATTCAGCTCCATCCATTAACTTACAAAAGGTGCAGCCTATCCCGTCTTCCACGCTGTTGAGAAAGGTGTTAAAAAGCGTTGGTCCCACTATTAATCCTCAGCGAGGCCACACACAACCAGCCCTCTGGTTACATCAAACCATTGACCTTTGCAACCAGTCTTCCACCCATCTCGTAGTCCACCACTCCCCGGTATGGCTACAAGGACGTAGAAAACCTTGCTAAAGTGTAAGCAAATGACATCCACTGCGCTCTCATCACCCAGAGTGCCGGTCATCCCCGCACCAGTGGCAATCGAGGAACTACCATGAGTACCATGGCAAGAAGAGAGGTGTTTGCAACACGCGCCTCTGCACAAATGCAAATTAAATATGCTCCGTGCTTTATTTGAAGTTAGCAGCGCTGGCAGCGCATTGCTGTTTTGCTTTTGCTGGCACGGCTTAGAAAGCTGCAACCTGAGGGGAGAGAGAGAGATTTGTCGAAGAAGCGATAAAACAAAGCCAAGCAAAATCATTTCATAGTCCGCTTTAAGAGCCCCCCTATGTGTGCTTCCTTGACCTACTAAAAGCCTACTGCAATAAAAAGCCAGCCATCTAAATGTACAAGTCCCTCCCGTGGAAGCCATTACCTGCTAAACAGTACATAAAAAGTGAAAAATAAAGATCGGCGTTTCCGGAAAAAAAAAAGAAATGCCATGAACTTGCAAGAATTAAAAGTCCTTAATTTCACTTTATATCGTGCAACACATGCTCCAGGCAGACTTAACGTCCCCTCAATCCAGAGCGAAAGGCTTTTTAGCTTCCACATTTTCTATCAGCCTTTGCTGTTCTGGCACCATAATATCTTCTGCCGTTTGTCGTTGGGTTTAATTCAGACACATACAAAGTACATCTTACTACAGCAATTTAAGGGGGAGAAAGTCGTGCACAAAACTGCCACTGTTTTGGTGAACCGTTGGTCCTGAAAAAAACCCACAATACTGAAAATTAAACCTAATGCCCGTTGCACGCTGTTGCAAAAGATTGCACCCAGCGCACTGAGATTTTCAATAATGGGGAAAGACAACACGAAGTGGTGCTCCATAATACAGAGGAATATCAACAGTCGAGCGAGAACAGCAGCTTGGAGGGAGATAGACAGGAAAGTATAGGAAAAGTAAAGACAAGAGGAACACAGAAGCCATACGGATCATGCATTTGCCTGTTAAAGCAAGAAAAGGGCTCCTGAAAAGTAGATTAAAAAATATCAGAAGCCAGAAAAATAGTAACGGCATTGTTTCATGAAAAGGGACGAATGAGGCACAGCTCTTTCCAGATGTCAGCACCCTCCATTTTTAAGTTATAAAGGGACAGTGAGATTTTGCATTAATTCTGATGTATTTCTCAGATCATTACGAATAACAATGTATAAAAACAACAGGCCCGTTTGCATTCGGTGGTGGTGTATAAATACACACACCCACACGTATGTAAAATACCATTCCTGCATAACATGGCCAGTATCGTCTTCAGGCAACAACTCAAACAGGGGCCCCAGAACCAAATGAAAATACTGGAACAAACCACTGGTGACTGAGTCTCCATCCTCGCTGAACTCTTCACACAGCAGCTCCCACGGCAAACATTGCTGGGTCAAAAAAAGGGCACCACCTTATAAAAATTTAAAGTGTCTTATTGATTGCCTAGGGAAGATAAATTGCAAGCTATTCTGAGACCCCGAAACTCAGAGTCTCCTGACTTTGTGAGGTCCAAGTGGTACTCACAAAGAGATGGTTTGCCCCTCAGCTAGCGGACGAAAGATGATCCCGTGTAATAACACCAGAAGTGATAGAATGAGAGGAAACGGCCTCAAGTTGTGCCAGGGGAGGTTTAGGTTGGATATTGGGAAACATTTCTTTGCTGAAAGGGTTGTCAAGCATTAAACTAGCTTGCCAAGCTAGCACTCCCAAGGCCACCACTAAACTACATCCCTAAGCGCCACATCTCCACATCTTTTCAATCCCTCCAGGGATGGGGACTCCACCACTGCCCTGGGCAGCCTGTGCCAGGGCCTGACAGCCCTTGCGGGGAAGAAATGGTTCCCAAGATCCAACCTAAACCTCCCCTGGCGCAACTGGAGGCCGTTTCCTCTCGTCCTGTCGCCTGTTCCTTGGGAGAAGAGACCGACCCCCCTGGCTCCAACCTCCTGTCAGGGAGTTGCAGAGAGCGAGAAGGTCTCCCCTCAGCCTCCTTTTCTCCAGGCCAAACCCCCCCAGGTCCCTCAGCCGCTCCTCACAGCCCTTGTGCTCCAGCCCCTTCCCCAGCTCCGTTGCCCGTCTCTGGACACGCTCCAGCCCCTCAGTGTCTGTCTTGGAGTGAGGGGCCCAGAGCTGAACCCAGCACTCGAGGTGCGGCCTCGCCAGGGCCGAGTCCAGGGGGATGATCCCTGCCCTGGTCCTGCTGGCCACACTATGGCTGATACAGGCCAGGATGCTGTTGGCCGCCTTGGCCACCTGGGCACACTGCTGGCTCATCTTCAGCCGGGATATGAGACCTGGTATAGCTGAATTACCATCAAGATTATAAGTTATTTGGAATAAACCATCACAGAGCAACATAATCAGTATCAATCTCTTTTCACAGCCAGTGACAACACGGTCCCTGTACTGCTCTGGCAACCTAAGAATCTTTAGACATGGAGAGAACAGAATATAGAAAGCAGAAAAACATTAGTGGCTTGGAACAACAAATCCTAGGTAATGCTGAATATGTGCTGCAAGGCCAGAAGAAATCGGACACAATGCAGTCCTGCACTGGATAATGGGAAGAAAATATTAATGACCCCAAAATTTTGACTGCAAGCCCAGAACAGCAAGAACAAAGAGCAACACACACACAGAAAGTGTGCCTGGACATCGGTGATTCGTAAGCGTCACCATCTGCCTACCCATTCATCGGTCTCAGAAGTGCTTCTGTTGGACATCCAACACACACGATCACCCAACCATGGACAAACATCTCCTAGAGCTGCATGTCAGCATCTACCTGTTGCTTTCCTTGGCATCCTCAGATCATTAACACCACCAGACTCACAGCTCCTTGGATGTCAAACTTTGTTATATGTTATCAAATTTCTTTCATTTTATCGTTGATATGATTACCGCCATGTGTCCTGCTGCAGGTTTTTCTTTCTTTCCCAAAAGAAAACAAGCAGCAAAAGGTTGCAGGACATTACAACTACCTGAAAGGAGATTGTAGAAAGATGGGGGTCAGTCCCTTCTCCCAAGGAACAGGCGACAGGACAAGGGGAAATGGCCTCAAGTTGCACCAGGGGAGGTTTAGGTTCGATCTTGGGAACCATTTCTTCCCCAAAAGGGCTGTCAGGCCCTGGCACAGGCTGCCCAGGGCAGTGGGGGAGTCCCCATCCCTGGGGGGATTGAAAAGCCGTGGAGATGTGGCGCTTGGGGACATGGGTTAGTGGTGGCCTTGGCAGGGCTGGGTTAACGGTTGGACTTGATGGTCTTGGAGGTCTCTTCCAACCTCAACGATTCCATGATTCTATGATTACAGTCACTAACCTGTTTACACAGTTGGTGACCCTGAGAGAAAGAAATAGTTGGTCTCCTGAATATAAATCATTGCCCTTGCCACAACTGTGACTATTGCCATGTCATGACGTGCAAGAATTAGCTGTAGAAAGCTTTGGTGCTATAAATTTTAATACTGAAAAAAACGATCCCTAAAAACCTCTCTACTCAGCTGCAATAAGGAAGACGACAGAGAGGAAAAACGTGTATGAGTAATAGGAAAGATGTTTAGTGCTACAGATAATGCATCAAAATTTATCCTCCAACCTTTTACACAACCCAAAAATGAGTAATTATGTGCCAGGAGATATCATCTACTCCACAAATCAAGTCACTGGAACTACAGACTAAAAATGGTTTTTAAAAAAGTCAATTTATTAGAGATTACTGTGCAGACAGACATATGAGTGCTCTTGTGTACTTGCTGCATTAACAACCTCTCAAAAGCCACAGGAAAAGAAAAATCAATACTGTATATTTTTTCTCACATCAAATTATCTACTGCTGAAAAAAATAACTAGCTTCTGCGTATGTTATGCGTACCGTATTCAAGGCTTCCTACAAGCAGGGAAAATAAAACAAGCTTTTGCTGGTTTTAACCAACTAAACCCTACCTTGCTGAACTCAGATTTTGCTTTTGATAAAACCTGAAATAAAACTTTAAAAAAATCAGAGCAGTCGCAGGCAACTTGGCATTGGTACACAGAGCCTTTTGTTACTGATCCTGTGGTACTGGCGCAAACCTGGAGCCCATTAGCAGTGAACTGTCCACTAAATATTTCATGATTCTGGATTTCAGACGTTTCCCAGGACAGGCTCTATCACTAGAGATCGTACAAACAGGAATGACAGTGGCTAAATAAAGCCTATCGTCCAGAGCAGCCTCTCCAAAGCACTCACAGATTCCCCATCCAGGAACAACAAAAAAAAAAAATATCAAAAGTACGTTTTTTTCTCTCCAACTATAAAACACAGAATTTCACTGTGTAAAGTCTTTCAGACTGGTGCTTTCACAGGAATCAAAATAAATCCCACGATGGCATTCCCTGTCAAGCAGACTAAGCTTGCTGCCTTCATTTTCTTTTTCCAGGTCACCAGTTTACTTCTCTCCGCCGGGAGCTCCCCGTAGACTGCGGGAGGACATCTTAAACAACTCTTTGCAGCCGTACCATTTTACCACCCCGTTACAAAAGTCTTAGGGGCCCTTAAAATATTTCTGCACATCTGCCAGACCCCAAACAGGGGCAAAGTCCTCTCCAAAACTAGTGCCACAGCTCTCATTCTTCAGGTTGGTTACGATTTCCAAAGACACAGCCTTTCTGCTTTCCCACAGCTGGTGGAACCAGGAACGCATGCCCACAAAGCCCTCCTGGGGTGGAAGCAGGAGAACATGGTCTTCACCAGCCACGGTTTAGCAGACATTCGTAGTCTGGACGGCGTGGAACAAAGGGGCTACATCTGGCTGGCGACCGGTCACCAGCGGCGTTCCTCGGGGTTCGATTCTAGGGCCAGTTCTGCTCAATATATGTATCAACGATCTGGATGCAGGAGTTGAATGTTCATTCAATCATTCAACTCCTGAATGAGTTGAATGTTCATTCAATCAGCAAGTTTGCTGATGATACCAAACTGGGAGGTGCTGTTGACTCTCTTGAGGGACAAGAGGCCTTGCAGAGGGACCTGGATAGATTGGAGCATTGGGCAATGATTAAGGGGATGAAATTTAACAAGTCCAAATGCCGGATCCTGCACCTAGGACGGAGTAACGCCGGGCACAAGTACAAACTGGGAGCGGAGTGGCTGGAGAGCAGCCCTGCAGAAAGGGACCTGGGGGTGCTGGCTGGCAGCAGCTCACGAGGAGCCCGCAGGGTGCCCTGGCAGCCCAGAGGGCAACCCCCACCGTGGGGTGCATCAAGCACAGCATGACCAGCCGGTCAAGAGAGGTGATGATCCCGCTGTATTCAGCGTTGGTGCGGCCTCACCTTGAGTACTGCGTGTGGTTCTGGGCCCCACCATTTAAGAAGGATGTGAAGGTCCTTGAATGTGTCCAGAGGAGGGCAACAAAGCTGGTGACAGGGCTGGAAGGAATGTCCTCTGAGGAGCAGCTAAGGACTTTGGGCTTGGCTAGTTTGGAGAAAGGGAGGCTGAGGGGCGACCTCATGGCTCTCTACAGCTTCCTGAGGAGGGGACATGGAGAGGGAGGTGCTGATCTCTTCTCCCTGGTATCCAGTGATAGGACGTGTGGGAATGGTTCAAAACTGTGCCAGGGGAGGTTCAGACTGGACATTAGGAAGCATTTCTTTACCGAGAGGATGGTCAAACACTGGAACAGGATTCCTGGAGAGGTGGTCGACGCCCCAAGCCTGTCAGTGTTTAAGAGGCGTTTGGACAATGTCCTTAACAACGTGCTTTAACTTCTGGTCAGCCCTGAATTGGTCAGGCAGTTGGACTAGATCATTGTAGGTCCCTTCCAACTGAAAATATTCTATTCTATTCTATTCTAAAGCAGCAGAGAAAACGTGAGGACTCAAGCTGATAAGCTCTGCTAGACTTCACCAACTTCTCTTTGCTCAACCACCGTGGTTGACATTGAGGTGCTCTCTGATATTCCTCTCCCAATAACACTTGCTCACGCACTTGGATCACACTCAACTTGCACAGCCAACGGGACTAATCCTGCCCAAAGCCAGGCTCATCAAGTCAAAGCACCTTTGTGCGACCAGGAAGAAAACTGGTCTAGTGGAAGGTGTCCCTGCCCATCGCAGAGGGGTTGGAACTAGATGATCTTTAACGTCCCTTCCAACCCCAACCATTCTATGATTCTATGACTGACTTGTGCCACAAACAGGTTTCCCCCATTGCCGCCTCACCGGGCTTCATTTTCATGATTGCTTTAAGCCGATCTAAGCTCCAAATAACATGGCCAAAAAGGTTTCCTAAGTAGTAGTGATCTACAAATGTTCATGCTAGCACAAGGAGAGGTGGGAACAGAGCAGGAGAAGACATCTCTTTCTGGTGGGAGCCTACCTAGTGTCACAGGACAGGCCACTCCTTGAGCCAGGGAACTACTGCAACCTGGTTTTCCCATCATTTTTCTTCTCTACCCTGATAGTCGTATCACAGCTCAGGCAGCGAGGTGGGCAGTTCTCCTCCACCTCTCCCACTCCCCCGCTATGCAAGACCCCCTCTCACTCCCGCGCCCCATCGCCAGGGCCTGCAGTCAGGTGGCCACAGAGAGATCACCACTGAGCTCAGAACTCTGCCCTTCCCCAAATGTCACCAGCCACCAAACGTCAAAACATGGAGCAAAACTTCTTTTTTAATCAAAATTTGGTTGAAGTTGACCCGTGCACTCAGAATCTGTGAGGAAGCGGCAGACTAACAGATGTCACTGCTGCGTAAGCCTCATTTCTTTAGGAAGCCGGGCTAAAAATGGAACCAGCGATCACCATCATCTATGTTTAGACCCAATATTCTAAACAATTCCTTCCTTTGCAGTTCTTCCCCCCCCCCCCGAAACTATCTTTGGCAGAAGAATTAAACAGCTGCCACCGAGAGTAGGAATTGAGCTAAAAGATGACAAAATGCAGTGCTGGTAGCAAAGAGACACAACAGCTGGATGCCTTCCAGGTCACTGCAGCCCGTCAGTCCCCCGAAGAGGACAACCCTGCAGCTCTTAGCGGCTGTCATGGTTTAACCTCAGCCAGCAGCTAAGCACCATGCAGCCGCTCACTCACTCTCACTCCCCCTCCCCAGCAGGATGGGGGGAAGAGAAATGGAAGGGTAAAAGTCAGAAAAGTCGTGGGTTGAGATAAGAACAGTTGAATAATTGAAATAAAATAAAATAATAATCATCATCATAAATTGTAATGAAAAGGAAAATAACAAAGAGAGAGAAATAAAACCCAAGAAGACAAGTGATGCAAATATAAACAACTGCTCACCACCAACTGACTGATGCCCAGCCCGTCCCCGAGCAGCGGCCCCCCTGCCAACCTTCCCCCAGCTTTATACGCCAAGCATGATGTCATAGGGTATGGAATATCCCTTGGGTCAGATGGGGTCAGCTGTCCCGGCTGTGTCCCCTCCCAGCTCCTTGTGCCCCGCCAGCCTCCTCGCTGGTGGGGTGGGGTGAGGGGCAGCAAAGGCCTTGGCTCTGTGTCAGCCCTGCTCAGCAGTAACGAAACCATCCCTGCGTTATCAGCGCTGTTTCCAGCACAAATCCAAAATACAGCCCCATAGTAACTACTGGGAAGAAAATTAACTCTACCCCAGCCAAACCCAGCACAGTAGCACACAGTTTGCTTTTTTCCCCACATATGCAAAACCAGTAACTCCTATGCAGGTAATCATTTCACGCTATAAGCGATGCAATTCATTTTTTAAAAAGGTTTGCCAATCAGATTATTACGTTCAAGCTAAAGAAAAAAAACCATACAGAAAGACTTTTCATGGGGAAAGCATTCCACTTGAGCTTTTACTTGTCTTCCTGTGCCAAATTGGCAGGAGAACTGTATAATTACAGTGCTTTTGCAAACAAAATTAATTTATTGCAAGTCTGTACATGGTCACCCTTACATACATGTATTTTATGGAGAACGGCGAGAAAGGATGTCACAGTTTTATTCCACCCCACAGTTAAACCACTCTCCCCAAAATGAGTATTTTCAAATAAAATCACTGCGTGTTGCCACGGACCATAGTCCCCTCTTCCCTTCTGAAAGACAGACAGACTCCACAACACAGAGCCACGGAGGGCAGGGACAGCACCCCTCAGCGCTGTGCTCCCACGCGGGGACCGGCCCGCAGGCTGCCCAGGACTGGCGGCGAGACATGACACGGAGATACGGAGACAGAGGAAGGACTCTTACGTATGTTGTTAAGCATCAAACGTCGTTTTCTTACGTGTCTGACCAGGAGACCCAAGCTCAAGATGTATCATTTTTTAGACTAAAATATAACCAAATACATGTATCATAAAAATCAATTATCCCCAAAAGCTATGTTGTTTATTAAAGCCATGTTGTATATTAAAGGTTTATTTCCCTTCATTATACCAGCACATCCGTTCCATTAAGATACACAACCAGCTTCCAAGAATCCTCTGTTGCTTTCCCAAATGTTCATTCTTTGTATCCCAATTTTCAGTTGTTTTCCCTGTCACATTCAATACATCTCACGTTCATAAATTATAGACTCGCCTGATTTTCCTAACATTACCCAAGAGCCTACAGTAATGCAGGAACCCGGCAGAGGCTGGAGAGGTCCCAGTACAGGATGCTGGGACTTTTTTAAGACGCTAACAGACTGAGGCACCTCCTTCCCCCCGGACTGAGCTGGCCACCTTCCTTGCCCTTGTTCTCTCTCCAAAATTCAACCCCTACCAATTTACGTTTGAGGTGCTGAAGAGATGAAGACAACCCATGCGTGTGGTGCCTGGACCTGCTGGTGTAGGATCGTACCTCACGGTGTATGCTCCAAAGTTGTGCCGAACAATTTTACTACATCAAACCATACAGATTCCCTGTTTCCCAGTGACATGAGACACATCTCCATTTGCTTGATAGTCACAATCCAGATTTTTTTTGGAAACAAGATCTGTCATACCTGGAGTATTGTGTCCAGCTCTGGGGCCCCCGACACAAGAAGGACACGGACCTGCTGGAGCGGGGCCAGAGGAGGCCACGGAGATGATCCGAGGGCTGGAGCCCCTCTGCTGTGGGGACAGGCTGAGAGAGTTGGGCTTGTTCAGCCTGGAGAAGAGAAGGATCTGGGGAGACCTTATTGCGGCCTTCCAGTACCTAAAGGGGCCTCCAAGAAAGCTGGAGAGGGACTTTCGACAAGGGCACGGAGTGACAGGACAAGGGGTGATGGCTTTAAACTGAAAGAGGGGAGATTTAGATGAGATATTAGGAGGAAATTCTTGAGGGAGGTGAGGCCCTGGCACAGGTTGCCCAGAGAAGCTGTGGCTGCCCCATCCCTGGAAGTGTTCAAGGCCAGGTGGGACGGGGCTTTGAGCAACCTGGTGTAGCAGAAGGTGTCCCTGCCCATGGCAGGGGGTTGGACTAGATGATCTTTAAGGTCCCTCCTAACCCAAACCAGTCTATAATTTCACCAGCACCTCTGCACGACCGTAACAACGTAATCATCAAAGAAATTACTGGCTCAGGGCCTTTTTTAGCTGGCAGATAAGCAGATATACTTCTCATAAGCAAATTCCTTCCAAACTCTCATATTAATTTTAGTATTATTTTTGACACAGCAATGCTACCGATACAACTGTAATTTAGAGCAACAAACATCAAAACCATTCCATTTCTTCCCTCACGCGTGTGAGAAGCTTGTTAGCTGCACAGCAATTAGAACACGCGTGTTGAGTTCAACATGTTTGTGACAAAGCCACGCAGCACAAGCTTCATCGCCGCCACGCTGATGAGCTTCTGTCCAATTAGTCATGTTCTTTTACCATTGCTAAGAGGCTTTGTTTGTATTGTTTTGGGGGGGGGTGTAAGTCATCTTATATATTCTTCCCTGGTAGCTCTCTTGGGGGAAAAAAACCCTGTCTTTAAGAGGATTTTAAATTATTTTAATCTGAAGAGCACTATAAACATTTCCCACTATACAGGAAGAACAATCTGTTGTTGTTCGTACATTAATCCTGGCAAGCACTTGAAGGGCAGAAACACAATGGGGTGAAATTGTTACAGATAGCCTCAGGGTTATTCCAATACTTGAACAACGAGAATAACGGGGTGGAATTAAAAACGTAGGCCAAAGTGTAGGAAACATGCCTCACGATAAGATCACAGTGCTCAAAAAGAGGAACGTAAAACTACCGAAGGGGAGACAGTTGTAGAAATTAAAAATGAACCTTGTAGAAGCGCAAGAAGTATTTGCTAGCCCAGATCGAAAATCATCCATCCTCTTCCACTCCAAAAAAAAATAATCATCAGCAGGCAAATTATCTTTCTTCCATTTGGAGAAGTAAAATTTCACAAGGTTACCGTAGAGAACAACCCAGAACTGGCAAGATGGAAGAGAGGCGAGACGATCTAATAGGCCTTTTCTATCTAACTTTTATGATTCCTATGAAAAATGACCTGAATAAGTGAAGTTATTTGCCCTTGTCCTCTTTGTTCATATTGAATTTAGTCATAAGGGAAATCCTGCCAAGGATAGTATGTTTTACGCAATTTACTATCCTTTGCGATTGCTCTATAAAATATTAGATACATGATAGAAAAGGTTATGGGGGTTTGGGGTGGGGTTTTTTTGCAAAGGAAAAAGCAGGAACACCTCAAGTACTTGCTAGCAGAAAGAATTAAGACAACAGGAACTGACTAATTTTTCTGTAGAGAATGTTTATCTATTAGTCCATGTTCAGAGGATTACATTAAACCCAAATGCGGTATAATTTTAAAAAAATAGTAATTCAGTAGTGAACAAACAGTTTCTTAAAACATTTCAGTTCCAAGTAGGTCACAAACAACACTGGAGTCAGAAGCTCCATCTATCTGGTGCACAGACTTTGCAATTGCGAGAAGCTGAGGCTTTCCTTCGAAGGCGCAGTATTTTATTAGCCTGCTACGTTTGGACTCTCGCTGTTAATCATACGGTTAGGCTGCTGCTGCTATTACAGCAAAATGCAAGAAATCAGAACCTACTCTTTCAGGGTTTGCATTTGTTGCAGCTGACTGGTACCTCACCGATCCTTACGTCGTGCTGCAAGTCGCCTTTGCAGACTCCTTCCATGACAGACATCCCTAGCCCCAACATCTGTGCAGACAAAACTTGGGTCACGCACAGTGCAGACCGTGAACCATAAATAACAGGCAGGGAATTATGGTAAAACCCAGGTGCAGCCGGTCGCAAGCACCGCTGATCAATTCTTTTGGACTCGAACACACTGAAGTTGTTTTTCTAAAGCTATAAAGGCGAACCATAATTATGCAGGATCTGTTAAGTCTTGGGAACGCATTCCCTGCACACCCCGCTACATGTGCAAGCGGGTGCTGTGAGATTCCAGTAAGAGGTTTTGACATTTCTCTCTTACCATTCAATCCCTACCCCAAAACAAGAGACTGGGAACTAGCAGCTGCACACTATTGTAATGAGCGGTGTCAAAAATGCCAAGCAAATGAGTAACACATGTCTGTGAAGCAGACCCTTTCCCTGGGCTGACCTCTGAGGCTGAACGGCTGCCCCTTTCCTGACAAAAGGATTGCAAAAAGAAAAACATCCCAACTACCGCTACATAATCCCGTGGGTAAGACGCTGTGTCCCTTTTGGCATAAAGAATGTGCATCGTGTGTTGGGGATAAGATCGGATCCAACCGCGGTAAGCACAGCTCAGCTCCTTAAATACTCCCACTTCTCAGAAGTTTCCTTAAAAGCTGACTGGACTCCCACGGAGCAGGTCTCCGTTCCCTCGCACACTGGCATTTTATTTTTTTTTTTATGGGGGATTTGCTAAATCACTGCTGCTATAGTATCCTGCCTGGATTTGTAAGGCTGTTCTTGGAATGAATACTGGGAGACAAAGCAGAAGCCCCGACTCACCTACAGGTTTCTGGAGGTTGGATATTCATTGTCGTTGAAAAGATGGACATGCTGCGCTCTGGCTGTGTCAGACGTTAGCATCAAAAGGTCTAGAAATTATACGTGTTACTCCTTAACCTCTTTCACAGCAAGTTCCTCCTGACCCTTAACTTTGGACTAGATTATACACATTTACAAAAACTAATTGTCTAAGACGCATTCCAATTACAAGTCTAATTATCCTTCTCTAACTGTTGCCTGACCGGCTCAGTGTCAAATCAAACCATGCTTTTTTCTTTTATTCCATATTAAATGGGGCTGAAAGGCTTTCTGGAGTTCTATAAAGTTCAGAAGTAGATAAAATGTAAGCATCTAAAGACTCCGATAAAAGGCTGAGCCAAGACAGAAGAGCTTTCCAAGCGTACATCAGAAGGACCTGTCAAGATTTAACGAATCTTAGACTCTGCTACCCTCCCTCGGAGGATGCAGGAGGGAGAAGGGTGAAAGCACATACCTTTCTCCCCTCTCCTCTTCATCCTCCTGCATCTGTGCTTCCTCTCTTCAGGCATGAAACTTGGCTTGGTGGAAGGCACTGGCAGCTGTCTGCCTTCTCCCTGGAAAGAGGGGTCCAACACGGTTCCTCACTCGTCTCGGAACCGCTTTCATTTCCTCCCCTTCTTTCCCAACCCTTCTGGGGCTGCCAGCTTCAGACCTTATCCCGCTTCCCACCCACTCTTTATCTAGCATCAGGCTCTGCCCTGTCACTCCACCCTGGTCAGTGCAAGCCAAAGCTCCTTTCCTGCAGTTCTCCTGCCCAAAAGACAGCTCCTGCGAAGTCTCCACTTGTGTCAAACCTGCCAGAAGTCGTTTTCTCTTCTTTTCTGGGACTTCCTTAAAAAGGAGAGGGAGAGCAATTAAACACTGTGAACATTTATTAGGAGTAACAATGGGCTCACCATTGCTTTGTGTCTTTACGTGAATATTGTTTCCAAAACGCTCTATTCCAAGCTTTGGGAGAGTTTTTCAGCCAGTTTCCAGTTACAACCGGATGATTATGTCAGTCTCTCCTGATCTTGGAACCTGTAAATCCAAGTCAGCCTATTTCAGATTTCTGGTGGGTTTTTTGGAGACTCTGAACGTATCTATAAAAAACTTGCAACTGTGTATTGAGGCAATCATTACAATCAAAGATACGTCTGTAAATGGCTTTAAAATGACACCAAGCTGGGCGGGAGCGTTGATCTGCCTGAGGGCAGGACGGCGCTACAGAGGGGTCTGGACAGGCTGGAGCGATGGGCCGAGGCCAATGTATGAGGTTCAACAAGGCCAAGTGCCGGGTCCTGCCCTGGGGTCACACCAACCCCAGGCAGCGCCACAGGCTTGGGGGGGAGCAGCTGGAAAGTGCCCGGCGGAAGAGGCCCTGGGGGGTTGGTCGGCAGCAGCTGAATACGAGCCAGCAGCGTGCCCAGGTGGCCAAGAAGGCCAACGGCATCCTGGCCTGTGTCAGCACTAGTGTGGCCAGCAGGACCAGGGCAGGGATCGTCCCCCTGGACTCGGCCCTGGCGAGGTCGCACCTCGAGTGCTGGGGTCAGTTCTGGGCCCCTCACTCCAAGACAGACACTGAGGGGCTGGAGCGTGTCCAGAGACGGGCAACGGAGCTGGGGAAGGGGCTGGAGCACAAGGGCTGTGAGGAGCGGCTGAGGGACCTGGGGGGGGTTGGCCTGGAGAAAAGGAGGCTGAGGGGAGACCTTCTCGCTCTCTGCAACTCCCTGAAAGGAGGTTGGAGCCAGGGGGGGTCGGTCTCTTCTCCCTAGTAACAGGCAACAGAACGAGAGGAAACGGCCTCAAGTTGCGCCAGGGGAGGTTTAGGTTGGATATTCGTAAAAATTTCTTCACCGAAAGGGTTGTCGGGCATTGGAACAGGCTGCCCAGGGAGGTGGTGGAGTCCCCATCCCTGGAGGTATTCTAAAGACGTTTAGATGTGGCGCTAAGGCATATGATTTAGTGGTGGACTTGGTAGTGATAGGTTAATGGTTGGACTCGATGATCTTTGAGGTCTTTTCCAACCAGAACGATTCTATGATTCTAAAACAATCTGGACCCCTGTGCAATCTGGCCTTAAAACGATCTGGATTACTGTCAAAGGACAGTAATCAATGGCTCAACATGCAGTTGGCAGCCAGGGGTTGACACTTGGGCTAGTGTTGTCCAAAACATCAACTACTTGACCACCACCACCCTTCCTTCAGCAGATTTGCATACATGACCAGTAGAGCTTAAACTGAAAGAGACCTTGAGAAATTTGAGGTCCGGGCCAACAGAAATCTCAAAGTTCAACAAGGAGAAGGATGAAGTTGCACACCTCCAGCAGAATAAGCGTTAAATCAGGACAGGCTGGGAACGTACCAGCTCGGTAGCAACCCTGCTGAAGGGGTTGTGTTTCAGCAGATATCAAGATGAACATGTGCCAGCCAGGTGCACTCAAAAGCAATCCCCACATTGAGCTACCTTGGGAGGAATGTGGCTAGCAGGTCAAGAGAAGTCGTTACTGGCACCAACTTGGCACTGGTGAGGCAACACCTGGCAGGTGGTAGACACCCTTCTCCAAGAAAAACGTTAAACAAACCAACAAAAACCCAGCAGAGAGCTACCAAGATGACTGGGGCATACAGCACAGGCCTTATGAAAACAAGTTGAGGAAGCAGGGCTTGTTTCATCTAGCCAAGAGGAGGCTGAGGACAACCTAACGGCAGCCTGCAGCTACCTAAAAGACAGCTACAAAGACGACAGAGCAATAGTGTTGTGGGGTGTCCTCCTCTGTGGTAGCCTCTTCTCAGGCACCCCGGAGCATCGTGCCCAACATGCTCAGGATCAGTCTGAGTATCAGATTAAGCCCAGGAAGGACAGAATCCCCTTCCCTCTTCCTCGGCTGCATGAACTGTGCTCTAGTGAACCTTCAGCAACGCCCCATCAAAACAGACTTGGCAATTAACATCCTCTTCTCTCCCATCGTTTACTTGTGACAGTTCAGCCCATGAGGACTGAAAGTGTGTATTTAGTTTACTACTCAGAATTTGCACCATCTAATTTACTCATAATTAGCACAGATGATCTAATATTCCTTTCTGACCTTAATTTCCACAAAACCCACCAAATTACTTATTCTTTTGGACAGGTACCCAGACTACAAAAGCTTGAGTCATTACACTTCCTATCTGGTTCCATGCTGGTGTAAATGAAAGAATCAGACCCTTAAATTCCCGAAGAACTTGTAAGCGGCGTTGCATTAATGGATCTCCTGGAACAACCACGTCTCTGTGAAGAAGAATGTCAACCACTTGTACGGCAGCCTTTGAAGCGCCTCTCCACAGAGGAAACAAGCCATCAGCCTAGACAAATTCACCGGCTGGGTTTTGATGGTTAGATGGATCACACGACAAACAGATCTGTACGCTGCATTTCAAACAGATGCTGAAATTGCTTTCTGCTCCACAGCTTATACTCCTAGGAATCGCTGGTGTCAATAAAGCGGAACGGCACCCGACTCTTTTGCCTTCCGTGGTTGCTGTTATTGCTGCTGCGTAAGAAAAACACTCACGTTCTGACAAAAGCGTGGGGCTTTTACGCAGCCTTGTGCTCTTCACCTCAGTCCTACTGCTGTCCTGCTCAGCTCTCCACTCACACAGCCTGTTAGAAAAACCTTGAAGTGGGTACGTACGTATTTGGGGATGCAAAATATTTACTGCAAAATCCAAGTGCAAAGAGAGCACTTGCACATCTCAGGAGAAAAAGAAAAAAAGCAGCATCTTTCATTTGCATGAGCTTGATGTTTATCTTCTACCCCAAACAAGCTGAGACAGGTTCACACTTTTATGTACCCTCTAGTTTTCTAAAACCGTCCAAAAGCATTGAAGATATCATCTGCCTAACGATGAGGGAGAAAAGGCTTGTTCCGCGGGACCTGAGGATCCCCAACAGCTGGGTATCTGCGCCAGGTCCCGGTTCTGCTTACCCACAGGATCTTCCTGCACAAGCCCCAGGACAGCCCTCCTCACCGGCAGCTATCGTCTCCCACCTCTACGCGTTGTGCAAAGGTACAGGGGATGAAGTAGTGAGCACGGGGATGCCAACAGGGGCTGAACCCCTGAACCGTCAGAGGATGGAACGAGATCTTGCCTGGCCAGTGGGGATGAGGCAGGGCAGAAAAGGGACGGAACCACACAAACACTTGGAAATCCAGTCTAGAGCGACCAGAAACCACCCTGTCAATTCCTACCTCTTTCCAAGGGAAGTTTGACATTAGTTACTAGCGCACATCACCACTGAAATGTATCATTCTCTGTTTCCTACGTAATAAAAAATTAAACAAAGACTCTCAAATTACCAATTAGATGTCATTGTTTAAATAAGTGTGTGCACAGAAGCAAGGGCCAAAATAAAGGAGTTCTAATTTTCATGAAAAGGCAACGATTTACGACTAATATTTGAAGGGCTGTACCAAGCAGGGAGTACAAACTTCTTTTAGGAAAACGGAAGCACAAAGAAAAAAACCAAGTTTATAATCAAATGTTTTAAATCAGCAATCTGGGATCCTTGACTTAAATACAATTAAAATCAGCAACGATATCAACTTGATTCAAATTGATCTATCATGTTAGCACATAGGTGCACTCCCAGCTTCACAGGCAGTACTCCTCATCGCAGCTTTCCCAGGCGAAGCTTCTCCTGTGTCATTGTACCTACATGACTCCTTTGCACACTAGGAAAGCTCTGGGATGCAACGTGTGAAACGGAGCCGTGCATCTGCGGTCTCAGGCAGACAGCACTACATCAGTTGTCTCACGCTGGCAAGGGTTATTTTCAAGGATACAACAAATTTCACTTTTTTTCTTTAAATGCAAAGCAAGGGGAGACCTTCTCGCTCTCTGCAACTCCCTGAAAGGAGGTTGGAGCCAGGGGGGGTCGGTCTCTTCTCCCAAGGAACAGGCGACAGGACGAGAGGAAACGGCCTCAAGTTGTGCCAGGGGAGGTTTAGGTTGGATCTTGGGAACCATTTCTTCCCCGAAAGGGCTGTCAGGCCCTGGCACAGGCTGCCCAGGGCAGTGGTGGAGTCCCCATCCCTGGAGGGATTGAAAAGCCGTGGAGATGTGGCGCTTGGGGGCATGGGTTAGTGGTGGCCTTGGCAGTGCTGGGTTGGGTCTTGGAGGTCTCTTCCAACCTCAACGATTCCATGATTCTAAGACTAAAGATTCAGCAGGACTCGCCCAAGGAAATTCCTGCACATCACAAACTACCTGCTTCATTAAACCACAAGTATTGTATTTACGCCCAAGAATGTTACAGTCTATGGGCATAAAATAAACACACGGGTACAGCAAAGCAAGCCTAAAAGTTACAGGAACCTTGGTCTTATTTTCTAATACTTGTTCATGTTAAAGTCAGCACCTCACCGCGATGGAAACGGCACGGTGTCCTGTCCGGTACCTCCTCAGCCAGGAGAGATGCCGCAGTCCTCCCGAAGCCCCAGCATGCGTTTCCAGCTCTGCTCTGCGCGAACAGCCCTCGTTACACTCTCACACGAGCTATTCGTACATCGCGACAGGCAGAATTATCGCTTCCCATGTCCTGCGGCCATCCCACACATGCAGACTGGTTTTTAGCAAAAAGCCCATCATTTTCTTAAATTACCAGGAAAACTAATCTCTCTCCAGAAACAAATGAAAGTGTGTCTGAATCTGAAGGCAAGATGAAAAGGACGACGAAACAGGAGCTTTGATATACAGAACATCTATAAAAGCAGGTAAAGGAGGACAGGCAAAAATAATCACTTCCTCTCCCAGCAGACAAGACTCCAAGATCCCCTTTGCCAAATAAAGAGGAAATTTTAAGAGAAATTCAATATTTAAAATACATTATGCCTACTGCAGCCCTTTCTCATATAAAATACAATAATCCTAAAAATAGAAGCAGTCGAGCTTCCCTGACAAGGTTATTACTTAAGTATTTGCACAATCATTTTTCATCTTTGATGTATTTCGCTAGGAAGAGGAATAGAATCATAGAATCACAGAAGGGTTTGGGTCGGAAGGGACCTTTCAAGGCCATCTAGTCCAACCCCCTGCCATGGGCAGGGACATCCCCAACTAGATCAGGTTGCCCAGAGCCCCGTCCAGCCTCACCTGGAATGTTTCCAGGGATGGGGCATCTCCCACCTCTCTGGGCAACCTCTGCCAGGGCCTCACCACCCTCAGTGTGAAAAACTTCTTCCTTATGTCTAGTCTGAATCTCCCCTCCTTTAGTTTAAAACCATCCCCCTTGTCCTGTCACAGCAGGCCCTGCTGAAAAGTCTGTCCCCATCTTTCCTATAAGCCCCTTTAGGGACTGAAAGGCCGCAATAAGGTCTCCCCGGAGCCTTCTCTTCTCCAGGCTGAACAACCCCAACTCTCTCAGCCTGTCCCCACAGCAGAGGGGCTCCAGCCCTCGGATCATCTCCGGGGCCTCCTCTGGCCCCGCTCCAGCAGGTCCATGTCCTTCTTGTGCTGAGGCCCCAGCGCTGGAGGCAGCACTGCAGGGGGGTCTCAATAACTTCTAACCTGCCTGCAAGAGCAGCGTCACTCGCGACCGCAGCCCGGAGAGGGGATGCAGAGGAAGGTCTGCGGCTGCAGCAAACCTTGAGGCGTTTTGTAAATCCCGCCTGTGCTGGCAGTACTGGAAAGGGCCACATGGGATGGAAGAGAGGAGATATTCCAGCGAGACTTCTTGCTTTTGTCCCCCACAATTACATCCTCTCGTATCTTAGGCTTACGGCCTCACCCCCAGTCAGAAATTACAAATATCAAGCTGTGCATGCACGGGCAAACCCAAGGAGAGCAGAGAGCTCAGCCTAAGGATCCTACCACAGCAATCGCTACTTTCTAAGAATATATCGAAATACAGCCAGAGGTGGGTTTAAAGCAACACAGATAAATTTTCAGGGCAGACGGCAGTTTCCTATTTTCTAGCACTTCCCCCTTTATCCTGACTAGAAACAAGCACGGCAATAACAATACGGTTTTAGCCGCTTCTTTAAGATTCTTCCTATTTCAACATAAGACAATTGACTGGGCAAGTAAAACGGAGGGCATATATATGGCCTAAATGTGTCAGATACCGAGTAGTCTCATAATTCACGTTATTCTATAAGGAAAACAATACAAGGCAGGCAAAAAATATTTGAAATAGGATGGTAAATGCTAAAAGCCAACTCTACCACCCCTCCCCACCAAGAATGCAGTCATATGCACAGCATCTATATGCAGAAATACAACAGGAAAAATCAAACAGGGTGTAACAACAACAAACAGAATGAAAAAAGAATCTCGTCAAATCCTCCCACTATCGAATTGCTTTGATGGTGATGGTTGGAATTAACGTACATCCAAAGTACAAAAACCAGGAAGATAAGATGTGGGTTCGCTGCCACTTCTTACCTTTGCCAGTACGTACTACGCAAGGCACTTGAGGACTTCAGCGCATTATAAAAATCAGTTTTCTTCAGTTCTCACCATTACTTTTAAGTGGCACCAATGCCAAAACCCAGAGCTACAAGGACTTTTCTATATAATTGAGCCCTGCAAAGGTGTTATCCAAGAAGACTAAAAACAGCCTTGCAAGGGAATATCAATCATTCCACTTCAGGGATGTGAAAAACAAATATCTAGACAAGCTGCAGCTCTTGCTCGAAGTCATACAAGAAGTCAGCTGCTGTGTCACGCACGGGCCACGTCTAGGTCCCTGCTTTTGTCTTTCCCTTGTCTCGATGGAGACTCTCTTCATCCTGAATCTAAAAAATACCTTAGCAGACTGCAGAAGAGTTCATTTCCAAGAGAGAAAAACATAACTTTGCCTCCGACAACAATTTTTTATATTGAAATGCCCTATTGAACAAGAGAATTGTCCACCCTGAAAGGGTTTGAAAGCTCTCCAGCTTCTTCTTGCTAAGTTTTAAATGGTATTATTCAGGATTAACTTCCCAAGCAGAGCTTGCAAACTACTGGAAAGTAGCAAATAAGCACAGGGGTTAGCCCAAAAGTTTCTGCAAGGTTTTCAGGTAGAGCTGTTGTTTAAGGGGAGAAAATGGGTGGGGAAAAAGGAAGAATCTAGTTACTGTGGCTGAACAAGCACTGAAAATGTGAAGTTTTGGGGTTTTTCCAATCCCATAGGTAGCTCGACTGTCTAGTGCTGAATAAAACTGGTTAACTCCACTGCAGATACTCCGCGCTCTGTGGGCTACAGCACTTACATCCATAATTCATGTCATTTACACGTCTACCTGCTGCTTGGGAAAGATGAGCAGAGAGAGACATGACACGGGGAAGAGTTTTTTCCTTCTTTTACATTGTTTTCACCCTCCCAAAAGAGAAAAAAAAAGCTGGAAGAGGCTAAAGAAGCAGAACAGCGATTAATCCCAGAAGTGTAAGAAAACTTAGTGCTTTTTTCCAGCGAAAGTGAATAAAAATGGATTGATATGGTTTCGATGGGGGTGACAAGAAGCGCATGGCCAAAGCAGCTGAAAGGCAGAGGTGATCAATGGGGCTTTCCACTGAAGCATCGTTCCCTGCACCCCACAAGGGCAGCCGTCTCCCACGCAAGGCCCCGGCCGGCAACCGCCCGCACCCACGTCGGCACACTCACAAAAAGCACGTCTTGCGTCTAGTTTCTAAAAGTTAAAGGTAATATTTACCCTTTGCAGATATCGGTTTGAAACCGCAGGGAAACACGTACCCCTTTCGAAACTTAAAACAACAGTCCAGATCGTTTAGATGTTTCAAAACTGTACGTTGCTGAACTTGGAAAACTTCTTGAATAAGTCTGGTAAGTGGGGAAAGTCGGCTATGGGAAAGAAAAGTGCTTAATTAACACTATACTAAATCAAGTAGGCTACATTTTCTTACTGAGCAATTACTATGGCTATTAGTAGATGATAACTAGAGCCGGGGGTCATGTCACGGAACACTCCAGTACGTGAAGTATCATGCATTTAGTTTGTATGCAATTAAGACCGTTTCATTGTCTCGTCAGGTTCCCTGTGACACCCAATTAAGTAATAACACAAGGAAAGTGCTCTTAATTAATGAGGAAAATCCTCTGCAAGCTAGACACAGGTGTGTATATCTCAAGTAGAGCCTGAAATAGTTGAATAGATCATTTAATCTTTATTAAAAAAAACACTCAAATTTGTATCTAATTAACTCAATAGCGGGATTCTTTTTGATTTCTTCCAAGGGGGTTACATTTCTTTGCAATATTCAACAATCAAGTGGTTTCACAAGATTAAAATTAAAACTGGCACTTGAAGTGAAAGAGTGGTCGCAAGCGATCACAATTTGCACATCATTATTCCTGTTTTTTCACAAATTGGTTTAAATGATCTTTCTTCTTGCAATGTTTTTTCAAGACCTGCCTCCTATGTGGTACTGAATGAGCACATCCGTATTTATTTCTAAGCCGATACTTTTCAGTGTATTTTAAAACATTATCTCAGCCAACTAAAATAACATCAACAACACGAGACCATATTACGTATCCCTTGTCTCTGACCCACAGGGTTACAGGATCGCAGGCGTGTGATGGACAGTAACGAGCCAGATGAAGCGAAGTTGGCCCATCTTTCAGATCCAAGCGTATCTGGAGACAGACGAGAGACTGGCACCTGGTCAGGGGCTTAAGCCCAGTTTTTTTCAACAGCCATGTGGTTTTCTTGCTGCTTTGATCAGAGATGCATTGCTATTCTCGCACTACAAAAGAGTATTTCCAAACCACGAAACAAGCAATAGTAATGCTCACCTCCTGGTGTGGTATTTTCCACCATTTATTTCTGTTTTCCTTTGTATGTCGTCTACTCAATACAAAGTTTTCTTCAAGACAAGGAAAAGGTTTTCATTTGCAAAACTTACAGAATCATAGAACTGTTTAGGTTGGAAGAGACCTCCAAGATCATCGAGTCCCACCGTTAACCCAGCACTGCCAAGGCCACCACTAACACACGTCCCCAAGCGCCACATCTCCACGGCTTTTCAATCCCCCCAGGGATGGGGACTCCACCACTGCCCTGGGCAGCCTGTGCCAGGGCCTGACAGCCCTTTCGGGGAAGAAATGGTTCCCAAGATCCAACCTAAACCTCCCCTGGCACAACTTGAGGCCGTTTCCTCTCGTCCTGCCGCCTGTTCCTTGGGAGAAGAGACCGACCCCCCTGGCTCCAACCTCCTTTCAGGGAGTTGTACTACTTCTTCTACTCAAGTCATGTTGTACTACAACTTCTACCCATATCATATACATCCCGTATAAACTACAGGCATGGACGTTATTTTTTTAAGAAGCAAAAAGATCTTTTTAAGGTCTAATCCTATAAATAGGTGTCTACGTGTGTCTCTATAAGGCTAAGGCCATCCCCAAGAGTTGGTGTGTGCATGTATTTGCGCATACACAAACAGTGAAGTTCAAAAACCAGTTAAGGACAGATTTATAGATACTATCTGAAACGCTCGCATAAACCTGTTGTTCTTATACACAGCTATGCTATTTTGGTTGAGCCAAATGAAACCCCATCACAGCCAGCAATGTTAGATTAGTCCGTGCAACACCTTTAACGTTTCGTGATGCCTGTCAAGGACAATGTTGTATAGAGGCTATAGCAAAAAAAAAGATACTAGAAAACGTCAGAATATCATCCTAGTTCTCTTTCTCACATACTTCAGTAAGCAGAATGGCAAAATTTAACTGCAAAAAATGACATTTCCATCAAGTAAAGTAGTTCTGTACTCAAATTTTTCCAGCTAAATAAAGTGGACGTGTGTCTTTCAATGCATTAAGCACACAGGACCATTCTTCGTAACTGTACGTAAAATTGGGTATCCGTAACGTGCAGCTGGTACGGACAACTTCAGTAAAGATTATCCCCACTTTCCATTGTTTGGTTTCAGTGACATTGCAACCTGAATAAATTTTAATTGTTCAAGCCAGTTTTCTACGTTTGGTGTCTTGACTTGTAATCTATTTTGCAGGACTTCAACCCTGAGAGGCTGGAACTGGTCTGCTGCTTCTGAGAATGAGAAGGTCCAGACCTTACCTGAGTATTTTGTATTCAAAATTTGGTTACAGGAGTTGGCCAAAAGGTGAGGCAAAGTTAATAGACATTAAAGATGTCTTTTTAACTATGCTCATAAAAATCAGCCCTAACTGGCCAACTTACATACCTCTAAAACTGCACCTTTTACAGGTTAATTTGCACAATTGAACACAGAATATTGCATCTTCCTACTTCTCCACTCAGGCCCTTTATGTCCGCCAGCACCAGGCGCCCTACTCCATCCCCCAGGCTCCGCACACGGGGTCTTTGCGACTCCCCATCATTATGCTCTTTGGTAGCCAGAATTCAGGATTTTTCCAATCTCAGCATCCTCCAACGTCAAATAAAATGAAATAGTAAGAAACATCAAATAGCATGCGTCCCTTCTAACAATTATTTTGCACAAATAGTATCAACCTCACACTGACTATTTATTTTAGAGCTGTGTTTCCTATTCAAAGTCCTAATGATCAACATAGTTCCACATTATAACTTCTGATTTTTCCTATTTCCAGCTCATTAAAGCTTGGCATAAATAGTACACAGTATTTTAGAACAGATATTTCACACTCGCTATTTTTTTTGCTAGGACATCTATCTCACTCTGTTCAAGGACCAAAGTAGCCTTGAGAGTGAATAAAGCCGTTGTCTGCAGCACTGTTGCCCTCTCAGATGAAGAAGTTGGATGGCACATAGTACAGATGACAAGAGACTGCAGGGACAAGTATGGGCTTGCCGTCAAGCATTAAGATGAACGCTGCCCCAAGGAACGGGTCTTCCCTAGCGTCTGCCATAGACATTCTTCGTAATGCTCAACTGAAAACTCCTTCTAGCTGATTAATTAATTGTGTAATCTCCATTTTCTGGACACTGAACGCGAAATCTGCAATTTAGATGCTGAGACCTGACAATCACATCTGTGGTCAACAGAGCTTAGTATTGAATATACAAAGTGCGATGAAGACGCAAAGATTCTCTGAAAACACGTGCCCCTGGCATCTCAAGAAAGAAATGTGACTTTCGTGAGCATATATTTTTCTGACAAATACTTAACTATCCTCTTTGGACCTCAGTTCCTTCACTGCAAAACGGGGACCCATAATTAACTTACCACACTCCTGCTTGTGAAGCAGCCTGACCCTGCACTCGAATTCGGACCTACCGTACACTGAAGGGATTTTTCACATATACTTCCAGCACAGGTGGCCCACTCTTCGCATGTAGTCGTGCTCAGCTACACAAGAACCACCCATGTACCGTGAACCCAATAATCTGCTTCCAAACAGATGGACAGCCCAGTTAATCTGGTGCAAGCACAGCCTTTATCAGCTTCCACCTGCAAGCCCAGCTCAGGGTAGCGCGCCAGACACCACGGATCTATTCTTCCAGCCCCACCTCTGCACTGCTGCAAGAAAACATCACCCTTTTTTTTTTAAATTTTTATTGAAACGTCACCGTCTCGGTGTGGTTATGCCACACCAAGAAATAGGTGTGGCTCGGCTCCCCATGCAAATAGTGCACGGCTAAAATGCCTCCGGGGAGGCGTAACTCTGAGCACCACCGTGTCCGTATGCTCCCCTGCTCGTCTCCAGCCTCATCTCTCCTCCCCGCCAGCACCGTCACTACCAGACCACCGTGTCTGGTTGCCACTGCCACAGGCCACACTGAGACGTTGGGAAATTCTAAATTTCTTCCTCTGGTTGAGAATCAGGCATGGAAACAAAGTCCCAAATCCCTACTTTAGGGGCAAACATGGGCAGGAATTGCAAGACACGTTATTTGCAGGAGACGGGAAGGGCAGGGAGGGAGGCACATGAGAATTTGCACTTGCCCTTCTTCCCAGGCTCCTCAAGCACAGTCACCTCCCCTCGACGATCGGCCTTCCACCTCTTCAGCTCTTTTTTTCCCCAGATGGCAAAGGAGACCAGCTTTCTAGAAACTCTAATCTTCTTCACAGCACAATAAAGGTCTTTGATTTAAAAAAAAAATAATAATAAAAAGTAACTATCCAGGCTACACTAGCCTGTCCAAAGTCTTCTGCAGCAGATCCCTATGGGGAAATGTTGATAAAGAAGAGAGAGCTGTCAACCTGTACTTTCATAACCTCCCACCCCAGCTTCTTTCATCACGTAGGTTCTTCCCTAAGCCCTAAATCTCTTACCTGAGCTGCTCATTTTCAGCTCTTGAAAGTTTTGGTACAAAGAAGCCACTGAGCCTTTTTTTTTTTTCTTTGATCAATCATGTCCCACTGTTCAGAAAACAGGTTAAAAACCATTAGTCTTGCTTATGTTATCCAAACGCTTGCTAGGATCTCATCTTTCCTATAATTTATTTAGCACTGAATCCCTTGACAATACATCTAAAGTATTCTTAGATCACTTCAAATATCACTCAAACCAGCAGTTCTGATTGCGAGGCAGAACCGGCAGAAATAGGTTTTAGACGCAGACAAAGACTGATCAATGCATGCGGCGTATTTTCTCAAAACCGCTATGAATAGGGTCCGACCAGTGCCTTGGCGAAACCTGGCTTCAATGACCACAACGGATCATCTGGAGACATCCAGCCACTATAATACATCGCCTGGGGCCAGGGGATTTAAATAGTCTTTGTCTTGCTGCTCACACGCCTTACAGTATTCCCGTTGCATCATTTTAGCCGGTGCTGACATGCACGTCAAACTCCATTTTATAAAGTTTTGTAAATTATTTTCCAAAGGCGCAGCAGTCAGAGGGCGATGCTCAGGGTGAGGTCACTTTGGGGAGAAAGAAAGTTTACAGATGGTTTGTAAATAGCAATTATACAGGTGGTTGCGTTTCATAAATCCTTCCCTCAACCGATCCTAAATTGAGATCATCGCCCTGTGAGCATCATCAAATTTCAAAACAATATAGGTCTCTCCTTACAGCTTTTAGAGAGTCCCTATTATAAATAAATATAATCCTTTTACCCTTAACTCTCAGCAATATAATTCCATTCCCACAGTCACCGTGCGCTCTACAACATTTTTAGGGCTTGTCTTCAGCTCAGTTAATTTGAGCTATAACCTAAAACCGCCCTTACCAACCTGGACAGAAATTTTTAACTAGAACAAGGTAGTAATTTTAATGCGAAGGTTGGCCCGTTAAGTAAAAACTAATGTTTCAATTAGCAAACTCCATCACCTCCTAACACAACCTCTGTAACACGGCCACGGGTTAACGGCGCCTGGTGCCTTTCCGCAATTCTTTCTGCTCGGGAAGAAAAGATGTGTTCATAGCTTCATCAATTTAAAGGCCAAGAAGAGACCAGAGCTTCACTGAAATTCCCCTCCTGCCGACCACACGCCATTAACTATCACCCACAAACCGAACTTAATACTCAACAAGAACACACCCTGTGTTGGCCTACACAGTTTGAAAAGAAAAGTGATCAAATAGGGGAATTTCTAGAGGTGGAAAGTGTGTTTTTTCCTTTGATCATTCATTACAATGGGCGGTCCACCTCCCTAATAAAACCATGCCTCGCCTCAATTCTGAACTGCCCGATTCCCTCTTTAAAACACAGGGTTTAGGTACGCCTTCCTCGGGTGCATAGGAGGACACTCAGCGCCTGGAATTTTCTCTCTGTGATGCTCCTGCAGTCAAGTGCTCTCTCTGATACGCTAAACAGACTTAGCTCTAAGCTTCTCTGTGCCGTGTTTTTTCTAGTCCTCAGACTATTTTTCCATTTCTTCTGTTCCCCTACAATTTATTCAAGAGCTATTTCAAGACGTGGAAATGGAAATCATACACAATCTTCCCATAAGAAAGCAATGAGTACCAAATACAGAAGTGAGATTTATTCTCTTCTAAATATTTTCTTGCTCATAAACCTAAAAAAAAAATGCATTTGGCTTTTTTGCTACATCAACCCTACTCTTTACACTAACCTGCTTTGCACACCACTGACCTTTCAATCCCTTTAGGCATTACTGCTCGTAATACAACTCTCTCCTCCTTCCGCTTTGTTCTGTAGGCATGGCTTGCAACTCTTACCTCCAGCACCATTGCTTTACATCTATTTTGTTCTGATTTCCATCCCTGGAAACATTCCAGGTCAGGCTGGACGGGGCTCTGGGCAACCTGATCTAGTTGAGGATGTCCCTGCCCATGGCAGGGGGTTGGACTAGATGGCCTTGAAAGGTCCCTTCCCACCCAAACCATTCTATGACTCTATCTCCTGTTGGAATACAGCTTAAATCAAACACAAAGGTGCCAAGCCCAAGGTACCAAGCAATCAGAACCACCACATATGATGATACCTGCCCTTGATGAGCACATCTAAGCGGGAGAGCTCAACCGTCCCTCCAGCCTGGGCAGTCGGAGACCAGGAGACTCCACCAAGGTGTCCATCTGCTCCTCTATTCAGTGGGTCATGACTTACTGCGCTGCCCCTCTGCATGACAGGTCATTCACAAACAGTACCAGTAACAGTACTTCAAGAGCACTAAGAAAAATACTGTTGGGTCCACTGCTAGTTCATTGAAACCCTTCTAAAACCCCATCCATTTAACCACGATAACCTGTCAATGGTCATTGCTTGAAACCCAACTGCTGTTCTTAATTAATATCATCTTTATTTGATAACACACTGCCAATTTTCTTCATCAGAACGTCACTTGGTACTAAAAAGCCTCAGAAGTCACAGTTCGCTGGGACACAGTTTAAAGAACAGCTTTATTTGTTGATACATCCCCAGAGGTTTTAGCACAGCACCGGGTCTGCAGGCACCACAGGACAAGGGTTACTGCTCAGTGCTGCTGCTCTCCTTCGAGCTACTTAATTTGCAAACAGTAATTTGAGCACAGTCAACCCGATTTAATTTCCTAGTGAAGAAATAAACTGGCAGCCTATTTAAGCATTATTAATTTAATATTAACTTGACAGTAACTTGCAAAGTAGATCTGCTCAAACAAGACTGAGTTCAAGTCTTTAAGCACTCCTTTATTATTTGAGGTTTGGCTGTCTTTCAGTGTTCTTACATGAAGACCTTTTTGAAGAGGTGTTTATTGCATGCCTACGCATACCAGGCAGAATCCGAATAGGTACATTGAAAACAATAACCCTTGAAAAAGGGTTTTTCACAACTTTCCTGATCTATGGCTTTTTGTTTAGCCTGGAGAAGAAGAGGAGGCTGAGGGGAGACCTTCTCGCTCTCTGCAACTCCCTGAAAGGAGGTTGGAGCCGGGGGGGGTCAGTCTCTTCTCCCAAGGAACAGGCGACAGGACAAGAGGAAACGGCCTCAAGTTGGGGACATGGTTTAGTGGTGGAGTTGGCAGTGCTGGGTTGACAGTTGGACTCAATGATCTTGGAGGTCTCTTCCAACCTAAACGATTCTATGATTCTGTGATTCTATTCTATGGCTTTTAAGAGACAGAAGTTTTGAGAAACTAAATAACTTGAAGTGAAAACCCACATAAAAACACAACGATGTCTTTAACCTTTAACAATGGGTTCTCATCCCTTCTGTGCGGTTTTGCAAAGATCAACCAGTTACGTAGTGACCACTTGCCAGCTCAAAACTCAAAACTAATCGCCCAGTGCTATGGAAGGCACCAGTCCAGCACTGCCCTGGAGGAAGAGCACACATCAGACAACCTGCCACCAAAATTCACCACAACAGGAGTTCTGGAAGTCCAAACACATATCGTTATTTCTACGAGAATAAAATCACAGCAATCTGAGTCTTGCAAATTACGCTGTTATTAAGACAAACATCCTATTTAAACAACTCTTATCAGATAAATAGCTTTATTGTATCTATTGTTGCATCCAACTTCTGCAAAAAGGTTCAAACCTGATGATAGTTTCCTTCAAGCAGCACTTGCTATGAAATTGCAGTACGGGCCTCCATCTTATCACCCCCTTTGTGATCTGCTAAAAGTGTCTCAAAAAAAAAAAAGAGAACATACTGCTATGTGCCTGTACTAAAAATCCGTGTCATAACAATACACATTAATACAGGTTTATTTTACTGTACTGATTCTCCTATCAAGTGTGAAAAACATAGGAAAAATACAGTGCATTCAAGACTTCCAAAAAGAAAAAGAGAATTAGAGCATTCTCTGCAAGTTTCAGTTTATCCTTTGCTAAACCGTAATACGCTTTTAGCCCAAGAATGTGTGACTCTGCTCTATCACCTCACTAATGAGTCTATACACAACGCTTCAAAGAGCTGCAGCTTCAGAGAATAAAAACATATTGCACTATCGTTGCCTTTAAGTCACCCAAACAAAAATCGCCGTTAAGACAAAAATCAGCCGTTTCTGGTCAGATACACTAGAGATAGCGCAATCATTCTGAAAACAGAGTGAGTTAAGAAAACCTAGAGGTAAATTTTAGAAGGACTCAAACTATAATTAGGGTATGAAAATGAAGATTACAGCACACAGTCTTTCCTGCCGTGGCAACAAACATATGTTTATAGCAGAGATATTTTCATGTCCGTCATCCCAGATGATCTAAGATTTATTTTTGAATAGTCTTTTCATTTTCCTCTTCATTTTAGTACAGAAGAACAAAATTCTGAGGTTTTGTTATCAAGGTGTATCATAGGCACGCTGTCAAACAGAAATAAATTATACCTGTGTAAAAACTTCTAAGAGACAAATGCTGAAGGAGCAGCACTTCTAATGGTTAAGCTCAATTTTCCAGGCATTCTGGAAAACAGACCTGGTTTTAAAAATAAGGTACCTGCACGCTTTTTTCTTCTGAAATTAGGGAGATACAGTTATCTTCAAAAAACTGTTTTTAAAGGCTTCCAGCTATCTCACTTCCCTGGGTTATCTGATAACATTTTGTCTTCACTTCCTAGTTTTAATTGGTTTTGTTTCTTTAGTCTTATACATTGCCTACAAATACGGAAACGAACCAAATCGGGAAGAAACCATCGGGGTTAATTATACATAAGTAACAAAGAAATCTCGAGTGCTATTTGTGACAGCAGTGGATTTTTACCCCCTCTCTAAGTATGAGATCTTCAATAAAACTAACACAAAAGGTGAACCCAGGAACTATGTCCCCATTGACTCGGGTATTTTGGGGGGAGGTTTAGTATCCCCTACACAGAGTCTCTGTTTTCCCAGGTGCTGCCCAATTTTTGTTGTTTCTTACTCTACTCAGGCTACTCGAAATGGATGTAAAATGCCTGGGGGGTTTATAATCTCTCGTGCTACTGATGATTCTTACTGTTACCGCTCTGCAGGAAGCGTCGCTCCCAGAAAGCTGCTCCAATTAAAACAGCTTTCCGCTCTCAGTACCAGGAATAGATTCTGGATACTCCCCAATAATCTTAAAATGGATACTCCCATTAAATTATTTCAATATAAAAAGATTTGCAGAGACTACTCATCTCCAACAAAGCATCCGTGTTTCGTCTTGAGAACACATCTTAACTAAATTTAATCTCTGGATTTTTTTCCGCTCCCTCTTTACTAAATGGCAAGACCCCTAAGAGTACAAGAAGATTGAGTCAGCTCCTGGTGTCCACCTTCTTGAGCCAGTAAAATGAACACTGCATTGCTATAACTTTAAAGAAAATAAAAGGGAATTGTCCTGCTAGAAGTCCCAGAAGATGCCAGACATTATCCCTGAGCTTCTTCTTCCCCTTCCAATTTATGCTTTGCAAGGTTTTTCTTGGTTACTTGCAGGGTTTTCGTGCAGGTTATTCTCCTGCAGCTCAGTGCGCTGAGTCAGCTCACCACGCAGTCAGACAAGCATCGCAGACGGCGTAGCAAGGTGGCCAGTCCCCTTACCTCAAGCACATCGTAAAAGCACACCCCGAGGATGCCGTTTCAGTTCCTGAAGCCAAATTTAAGTTCATTTAAGTCAAAAAAATCAATGGTGTTACCAGAAAGTGCGGTCTCACCTTTCCTCCCTTCTCCTTGGCCATGTGTTCCCAAGCACAAGTCCACACCAGGTGGAAACAGCAGCTCCAAGCAGAAGGTACATCGGTCCCGTTAGTATCTCATGAAACGATGCCTTCGGCACCAGGTACGTTGGCGAGTGCGGCAGGAGGGAGGGCAGAACTACATCTTTCGCAGCACCGAGGACTTGCGCTCGCCTAAACCAGTGACGGAACCAGGCTCTCGGCCCATCTGATGCACGTTTTACTGGTGGGAAACTGGGGTAAACGACACTTCTCTACCTCTAAAAGCACTGTTATGTCAACTAGTTTGTAAGTGGCTCGGATGGTCTGAGAAGGAAGCCATAAAAGTACTTCAGGTGGTTTTAGTACGTAGTCTAAATGCTCTATCATCAAAATACTACCTCCTGATACTTGGCTATCAGAAGAGCCTTCAGAGCACGCTATATTTTACATCAGCAGGCAAGCAAGAGCCTTAGTTCAGAGAGGGTACGTGCTGTATCAAGGGAAGGAGCTAAAATTACTGCAAGACACCTACACAAAATTTCTTGCCTTCAAAGAACAACGTCAGGATTTCTGGATTCGGGCGCCAGCGCTTCAGGAATTTGCGGTCACGAAATACAATCACGATCCTTATTCTGCTGAGATGTAGATGCAGATGGCAGCAAAGGGTCCCTTTGTCTTCCAGTTTAGTTTGCACTGCAGTATCTTGGAGTTTGGGGTTGTGCCTTTTACCATCAACAAGATTGTTTTAGCATCCACAAGAACTTACGGTTAGCTCTTCAGGTAGCAGTTATCGCTTGAGAAGCGATATGGCTGCTAGTAAGAAAATGAGTAGCTTATGTCCACTGGGTGCTACTGATTTACATTTTTCTTCCTTTGGATGTTCCTTAGCCAGAAGTAACAGTAATGGGCATAATTCAAACCTCCTAGATAAGTGACCTCACTCCAGAATAGCTCACATCTACAGACCCACAGATCTGACATCTGCAAAAGTTCACATTTATTAATTCTGACAGTAAAGCAGTTTCGAAACTTGTCAAGATACAGAAAATGTGTGTTGCCATCTTGGTCCTTAAGATTTTCCATCTTTTTTCTTTTTAAATCAGAACAAGTTATGAACTTTGAAGACAAAGATCGCCTGCTTCTAGAACTTAACCCAGCCAAGTCTGTCTGACCCTGTTTTCTCCTCCCTCGGGACAGCCCATGCTTCTGGGTCCCTGCCAGCATCTCAGGAGGGTGGGCAGAAACCAGAAGCCAAAGAATAAGGGATTGTTTTCCCCAATGTTCTTCCCACTATCTTTTGGTTAATAGAAACACACATACAAAGCAAGAAATATGAAATAATAATAAAAATGTAAAATCATAGGAAGGTCAGAGAAAACCTAAAACCACTGAAGACACACACGGCTTCCTCCTGTTGCCACCGTAGGAGGAAAACTCTGTGATCCATAAGCCCCGTGGCTTATCTCGATAGCCAGAAAATCCTGATAACACCCAGAAAAACATCTTCCAGAATCAATGCCCCCCCCCGCCCCAGGAGAAAACTCTGCTGAAGTCCTCTGAGATTTAAAAACAAGATTGTCAACGAAGTAAAGCCCAGCTAATCCTGACTGCCAGCACAGTCCGGGGGAAAGAGGTCTCACAAGCAGATAAGATTCAAATCAAGAGTTTCGCAGATCAAAGGCACCAGCCTGAATTGTAAACCGAAACGAGTGAGACACCAGAACAGTCTCTGCAGCACTGATGTTACGCACTTTCTGCGACAGCCGTTTCTATGTACGCAGAGTAATTTGGTGCCATTTCGAAAGCTGTACAAAACTTAAAAGAAAAAACTCCATAGAGGGCACAATGAAGGAACCCAACCGGGCGACCACGAGCAGAGGGTCAACCACCTTTTCACTCCTTCGTGTGCTGGAGAAGGGGGGAAGTCATCACTACGGCATCTCCCAGTGTTTCATTTATCCATCTTGGGAAGTGCAGGCATTACCAACCCTTTCTGCTATATTCCAAATGGGAAACCGAGGCACCGCTTATGCAGTTTGTGAGCTAGAGGGAAGTTGTGGGCATGGAAAGAACCGGATGCCCATCTCCCACAATCTAACCACGCATCGCTAGCAAAATACTGACCATAACACGAAAGCCTGGAGATTTGAGTTCTCCGGCAGAGAGATCTCCCCTGAAGCGAAAGCACAAGGCTGAACCAGATTATGAATTCATCCAAAAAATCTCCATTGGAGACAATTCTGTTACGTGGAATTCTGGTTGAAAAGGTTAAAGCCAGCAAGGCTGGCCACAAACCGGCGTAAACAGATGCGAGTAAAAAAAGCTTCCCAAGGGCTGAACACAAACACAGAGCATCAGGCTTTGTTTTGGTAGAAGGGGAAACTATGTAAACCACAGAGAACAGGAGAGAATACGCACACTGTGGAGCCTACTGACAGAGCCAGAAATGTCAGTGAAGAGCATCAGGAAAGCACGAGAAAGTCAAGGACAGCCAGAGAAACACCCGTGGTGTAAGTCACAGAAAGACTCTGCGCGTACGTGTGCGTGCGGGCGCGCATGTATTTAGTGCTGGCAGGAAAAAAGGACCTTGGAACACTGAGCAAAATGGTCTCCTGCTGTTTGCTTCAGACTCTGTTCGGAAAAACCAGCCTCTGCAAACACGCTCCGTGAATCAGCACGATTGCCTCCGAGAAATACCTGGCTGTCATCGATTTCCTCTTTCAGCAGACGATCACAAATATTGGCTAATCACTCTGGTCAAAAGAAGTAACCGCGCACACCAGGAGCAGCAGCTCCGCATCAGCTGGAACTAAGAGGATGAGAAAAGATTTCAAGGATCCTGGAAAAGAACTGAAAAGGAAAGTCTAAGTCAAGGTTTGGCAATCTTTGTACGGTGCCATGCCAGGCTTTTTCTTCCCTGTACTACGGCTCGAGTGTGCCAAGAGAAACCGAGCAGGATCCGGTAGAAGCTGCCTCTCGAACAGGCAGGAATCTGCTAGTCAATGGTATCTCGCTTCTACGCAAGGCAGCAGCTTTTGCTAAGCGTAGAGCTCAGGGAGAGTCAGAAATTGCAAACTGCTGCCTCTTGCAAATGAGTGCCCCAAAATGCCAGCGCTCTTAGCCCCACAACCCCGTTCGTAGCCTGATCACACATCCACAGGTTGCTGATCCCCACGCTAAAACATGCATCCAGTACCAGATGCAAGAGAAGGCAAAAAAAAGGTCGGTGAACTGAACAAGGCTGCACGACTGATGAGAATATTTGGATTTGAGTGATGGAACGATATTGCAGGGAACAGAGAGATCATGAATTGCAGAGCCGGCATCTTTCCAACTAATAAGACACCTTCCCAGATGAAACTGCTGATGCATCCAGGAAAGGAATAAGCTAAACACAAGAGAAGGACACTTAGAAGGGCAAATGAGGTTCAAAGTCAGACAAGAGCGTCCATAAAGAAAATGAATTTTCTATTGCTATATATGGATGCAAGGAGTCTGAATAACAAGCAGGAACAAATAAAATCCTGACCGGCAATAAGAAAAAAAATGAAACCTGGTGCGATGAGTGTGTGACTGGACTTTAAAATCATTAGTTCGACGGTGTTCAGATATGAAAGGGAAGCGATGGCTGCAGTGTACCTCTATAAAGAGGGGAAAAGAGGCTCTCCTCTGCGCCAGTTACCAGTTCCGCAGAACAACTGAATTTCCAGGGCAATTCGGTGTTAACTCGGTGTGTTTTAACGGGCGAAGCCCAGGAGGAGGTTCTGGGCAGCAGCAAGTCAGGGGGCAGGGTACGCGACTCCATAGGCACATAAGGGGTGGGGGGAAAGATGTGGGGGGACGGAGGAGAGAGGAGGGGTACAGAAACTCTCGTGCAGCACGTAATTACAGGGGATTAGTTTCCCAAAATGCTAGGTGACAATTTATAGCACAAAGTAACTATTTTGGGCCTCATTACAACCAATGAAGCTGTGGTAATCACTGGACTGGAAGTCTTGACAGCGGAGAAAAAGAACAGACTCGCATTTAAATATATCTAGGTCTAGTAATTCAATCAAGATTGCAAAATGTCTTGATTTAAATAATTGATTTTAACTTGTATGACGTTTGTACTTTTTAGTTATCATCTTAATGAAATATCAACATAATGAAAATAGGCATCACTTAAGACGTTGATTTTTCACAAATATAACTTAGCAGAGGAAAAATTAAGGAATTTGCATATAGATGATCCACTTATATTCACTCACAAAGTTTCAAAGTGCTTTGGGGATCAAAAAGGAAATAGCAATGGAGCGGAGTTTGGAAAAGCTTCTAAAGCAAATTAGAGATTTAAGTCCCCTTGCAATCAATGGGAAGATACTAGAATTATTAAGCAACCTATATAAAAGCAACTACAGGATAAAGCAAAAAATGAAACAACACGGATGCGTCAAGATCAAATTGTGTCAAACCAAAATAGCCCGGTGAAACTCAATAAAGACAAGTGCAAGAGCAGCGTACGCTGCGCAGGCGGAGAGGAACTAGCTGGGCTGCTGGACGGGAGAAAATAACCTAGAGGGTACGTTGGATCAGAATGAAGATAAGTCAACAATACAATGGACTGGCAAAAAAAAAAAAAAAGGCAATTCAGATTGTTTTAATAGAGTGCCACATGGAAAACAGCATTGCTTCATTTCACACAATGCTGACAAGGCCACGGAGTACCGAGTCTGTGTACAGAGGGAAGTAAACACGAGAGGAAAGTCGCAAAAAAAATAACGAGATTTAGAAACAAAATGGTCCATGAGACCAGGCGAAAGGACCTTGTTCAGCCTAGAGGAAAGAAAATGGAAGGAGAACGTAACACGCTCCCATCAGTGACAACGGAGACAACAGGGATGGGTTATTTTGCACGTCCTCTGGCGCGAAGCAGTGTCTTTATTTGCCAGAGAAACAAGATATGGGGACAGCTTTTAACTGAATCGGTTAATCACCCACTACCAGCTACCTAAGGAGGCTGGGTACATTCTAAACGGGAAGATTTTAAGGAAAAATTAGAAACGTATTTGTGAGGGATGCTCTAGAGACACTTTATCTTGCCTCGAGGAGGGGCAAGGGCTGGAGAGTCCTTCAAGCTCTCCACCAGCTCTGCATTTCAGTAAGAGAAGGTGCCTCAGAGGACGAGGTTGTTGAACCTGAGAGTCCTCCGAGAGTCCTCCAACGAGTCCCAACATTTCTGAGACCCCGAGGCTTCATTTTCAATATTTTTTGGAATGTAGGAGAAAATTCGGAAGACAAACATTTCTAATGTGACAACATCAGGAGAGGGCAAAAAAATTACTCAAGCACCTATCAATCAGCCGGACATTGGCTCTGGACAAAAGAAGGGAAAACTCAATCAGACTTGATCTAGACTTAAAAAGGACAGGAACAAAATTAACGACAGTCAACGCAATGCTATGGAAAATAGGCCTTGTCAAACAAAGCTGATTTCATTCTTAGATGAGATTCAAAATCAGGTTGATAAAGGTAACTGCTGCAATGTAACAGGCAAACTTTTGTTGAGTATGACGTCTTGATTAAAAAATCACCACTCTACTATGTCAACAAAGCACGCTAAACAGATTTTGAGTTGGCCAACTGACAGATGACTAAAAGCAGTCATCCATGGAAAATCTCTGTCAACAAAGTTAGCTGGAGTAGGGTTCTGCTGGGCTTGATACGGAGCCTGGTATGATTCAAGAGGTCCACTACAGATCTGAAAATTGATATAATCACAGACAAGATTTGCGAATGGTCCTCTGGATGACAGTGAAGAGGGCAGGCCGACCAGACACAGCAACTCGGACTGCAAAGGCCACTCAAAGTAGATTTCGACAGGACCAAATGCAAGGTACTACATCCAGAAAACGAAATCTGAAAGCCAGAGACCCTGAAACACAATCTGAGGTACTGCCAGGCAAGAAACTGCCCAACACTTCCCAGCTCAATGCCACACGTTTAACTTACCCAAAATAAAAGCTGAAAGACCACTCGGTTATGGAATTATGAGTTCCCTCCAACGGGAAAAGTTATCAGGTATCAAAGGACCTTTTAATTTAGACAAGAAAAGGCTTTTGGAAGCAATAGTTGGAAACTAATTCAAATTAGACCTCAGTTTTTTAATCAGAGAGGGTAACTAATTGCTGAAAATGTATCAAGAGAAGTGGCGGATTCTTCACAACTTGAGATCTTCAAACTAAGACTGACTGTCCTGGTAGAAGGTAAACAGTAGCCCAAAATAAATAGTCATTAGGTTCCTTTTCCAGGGAAAACCTAAGGATTTGTGGTTTTGAGGAGGTCAGTCTAATTAAGCCTTAAGTTCTAGGAACTCTCTTCTAAGTCCATACAGAAAGCCACCAACACAGCATCTGAGCACATCCCAACAGCACACAAAGCAAAGCAAATCCATCTCCGGGCTTCCGCAGAGGGAGAAGCAGCACCGCATCTGACCCAACCTTGCTGTGCAATGCCAGCAAGAAACCTCCACACTCCGTTTTTCCACGGTGAAAACAGAGATAGTCCATCTACGCACGAGGATCTTGCGAGGCTTAACCCAGGGAGGTCTGCAAAGACCTTCCAAGAATCTTGGGCAGAAGCAGCCTTAATGGCACATACAGCTGCAGGTCACCACGGTGGAGTCAGCATCAGAAAGGGAAGGGGTAATCTCTCGGACCACCTCCACAGTGGTGGTGTGGAAGAGAGGGAGAGGACAACGTGATTTGTGCTGGACACTTTGCTAAATGGCAATCCAAAAGCAACCAAGAATTCTGAGGGGTTTATGCCTCTTTCTTCAGAAGCGGTAACGCAAAATGAGAGCTTCGATTCACAAGCCAGCAAAAACTCTAGATAACAGCAGTCTGCTGTAAAACACTCCTACGGCATTTTACAAAGCTTAAAGCAATTTAGGACATTATTTCTTGATGGTAATGCTAACAATCACATATGTAAAAACAAACTCCAGGAATTAAGAAAGAAAAACTGAAACTCAGATGAGAAGAGATATGATACCACGTTTATATACTGAGCCCACAACATCAGTCTACTACCACGGAAGTAGCCAACCCAAACCAAAGATCTTCTTTACAACTTCGATTTGTGTGTGTGTGTGTTACATACAGACAGTGAAAAAACTCTTACGGAAAAAAATGTTTTATTGAGCTTCCAAATGAGATCAGTCCATATTCAGAAGACTCAGCTACACAGGAAAGTTCAGCAGCTGGGATTCGGATGCTACAGTAAAGAAAAAGGAGCCATTTCGCAAATTTATGGCACTGCATTTTAAGACTTCAAAAATTCTGTTGGGAATAGAAGTCAAATCAAGAGCAAACCTGAGCTTTAACCAATTTTCCTTGCCTTGGTTTCACCTCTCACTTGCACCACGACAAGAGGCAAGGACAGCCGACAGGAGAGCATTTCGATGACCCTGTTCTCGGGGCCAAGTGACCACCCTCAGTCTGAACACAGCACTGGCCACTCTAGGCCAAGAGTAGGGCACATGTAGACAAGTCATATTTCCTCCTCCAAACAACCACAAGGTCAACTGGAAATCTTATTCTAGCTGCCGATACCACACAACGTTGAACCTGAAAAATATGTGGAGTGCCGTAGTTTTTGCAAAAGCCATTAAATGTCTCATTAAGTTATGACATACACAGGAAACTGAAGAAAATTATTTGCAGAATAAAGTACTACAGAATAAATGTTCATATGGGGACCTATTGCAAAGTAATTGCACTTTAGATGCTCACAAGCTTAATTCAAAATACTTTTCAATGGGGACAAGTCCCTAGAGCCTGCCTGTCCGTATGGACACCACATTCATCTTGGTTGAAAAGTCATCAGCAACTGTAATGAGCGATCTTACTTTGTCCACCTGAATGGCAGGAGAAGATCAAACACGCTTGGAGACTTCCTTCAGTTAGGGCCAAGTATCTCTAGAAACAGGTTAAGCCAAGTCGTATCCATCTAGGGACACTGAAACAAGTCGTTTTCCAGAGGTCACCTCCAACTCTGTCTTGTCAATAATACAAAACAAGGTGTCTCGTATGTAAAATATATATACACACACATATATGCACACACAGAATGCCATTAAGTCCAAAATCTTGCACTGAACAGGATGACCCACAGAACAGGAACAGACTTATCCGTTGGGACTGCGGAGAGTCTTGGGAGTTTGTTCTGAATAACCCCACAAACCCCCTCGTCCGTATAAAAAGCCAGTTGTCATCTCTTACAAATTCAAGCATAAAGAACTGAAAGGAAAATGAGGAAAAAGCAGAGCGTGCTCAAAACTTGTCACTAGTCTTCAGGATGTATTTCCAACATCAAAATGATAAAATCCACACATTATCAAATTTAGAGAGTTGGGTATCTAACACCAGAGAAAGCAAAAGCCCAAACGCTGTGCTTTAATTTGTGGCAGATAAACTAAAGAGTTGGATGCTATAAAAGAGACAGATCTTTTTGATTAAGTTCAGCAGCAAATTAGAAGCAAGAAAAAAACCCCTGCAGAACCCGAGATGTTATGGTCTATTTTAACTTTTGCTGCAGTCTGCAATCTTTATCCATTTTATCAAAGAATTAGACATGCCTAGCAGGCATGATGGCATCTATTCTTCTCTTGCCAGTACTTTTTCCTCTCATAAAATACTCTAAGCTTGTCTTCAATAATCCTCCCAAATCTCTAACCCTTGCTAAGACAAGGAAGGCAAAAACGTTCAGCCTACAAATACACTTCAGCATTAATCTTCCTGTTGAGAAAGTTATTGTATGAAAGCTATGATAAACCCCATTTTTCTGCTCTGACTTTTAATTTTCCCACCTTCCAGTCTTTCAGGTGACCGTTTCACTCAAGGAGAGGAAGGAAAGACAGGAAAAAGTACAGTCAAATACAAAACAGCAATTCCAACAGAGGACAGGAACGTGGTTTTTCAGCTTTTACAAATCCTATGGCGATAACCTCCTAAATGGTTTGCTGGAGAGCGTCAACAGGCCCACATTTTTTCCTCCCCAAAAGCACACAGTCACTTGAAATTCCTTTGCAGGGCTCAGGGTTTTCAGCACATCCGTCGTAAACAAAACTCAGAGGAACTTGGTAAAAATGATTCGAGTCCCACTCACACTGTGAGGAAACCAACGCGTCTCTGTCATCCTCAACAGAACCTCGTTCCCTGTACGGTTCTTTGAAAAATAAAGCATTTTGCCACAAATATCATCATCATCATCATCATCATCGCTTCCCTGCAGGGTTCCAACAGGAAAGAGGGAAGAAATATAATATTTACTTCAGTACAAGCATGATGAACCGTGTCATCTGCTTTCAGACTGAGACGCAGTCAGAAAGAGGTTTTAGAAAAATAGAAAAATAACAAAATGCTCATATTTGAGTGAAGTTATACATTAAAAATCTATCCGGAAATTACTCAGATTTGTGTATTCACGTTCCTGTTTGGAGCTCAAGACAAAAAAAAAAAAAAAAAATAGCCTGGTTCTCAAAAGTTGCTTCATACTCAAGAGCTTCCACAAATTTCAGAAGATCTGCAAATGCTGGATATACCTTAAGAGCTGGATCTCCCCTGACTGGGAACTTAATTACGGGTCTGGGCCTCTTGCTTCAGACACCCAGCGCAAAGCGCACCTGCCTCTCAACAAAAGAAAACCCTGAAAATTCACAACTCTCTCTGTTGCTACCAATTCAAACCAGCAAGTAAATACACATAAAATCCCACAGCAAGATTATCCACCCAACAAAGCAAAGCATCGATACATCAGAGCACAACAATACAAAATACACATCCTACACGTGTCGTTCCAAAATCAGCAAGACACACAAGCACTTACTTCCTATTGCTTGTTACGTGAAGGCCATCAACCACCACCTCCAGCTCTTCCCACCTGCTCAAAACTTCTCCCAAACGCCCTCCCACAGCCCGTACCTCTTCGCTTGGCAAAGGACCGCCGTGCTCCAGCTGCGCGTGACCCGGCCGGCCAGCGAGATGCTGTCTCCTAGAAAAATCAGGGGAACTGTTACGAGTCCTGTTCCCGGGGCAGAAGCACTGATTTTAGCCTCTCCCCTCTGCCCAGCAGCCAACTTTCTCAAAACTTTACAAAAAAATAAAGCTCGATGGTCTTTTACATCTACGGCCCTTTGAAATCTGGATCAAAGCGCAAAGGGAGCGCAGAATTACTGGCGGGGAGGGAGGTAGTGCGACCACATCATCCTTACCTCCTCACGAAATCGGGTTTACACGAATTTGCATAAACAAACATAGCACTGCCACTGACATTTTCCTCTCATATTTACTGATATCGATGTTTTAAACACAAAAATAGAAACAGAATGATTCAGTTGAGTAGAAGGAACAGGAAGGTAACGCGGTTTAGGTATCTCTGGAGAACTGCATCCATTCGACGGAAATAATTCTTGAAAATTTATTCCCAGTTCTAAAAAGTGACACATTAAGAACCAGTATTTTTTAATTCAAAGAGTTAAAAGACTGTCAACAGGCAAAAAATGGATAGGTGGATTTTATTTATTGTCATCGAAACAAAAATCTTCATCTATTTATTGAAGAGACACACGACGGCATACAAGGGTCCAGTAACATCAGACAGGACTAATCGATTCGCATTTGAAATCAGCAAAAAAATGCTGTTTACGTAGTTTGGAAAAATACTGTAGAATACGACGAGAACACTTTTCTCATTCAATCGTTTTGGATCGAATATTTCTATGGACTGAACATGATGACTTACGGATTTTAAGCAGCAAAATTGAGTCTAATTGATTAGAAAGATCACGGTACGTTAAGAAACGAGACCAACGCGAATAGCTACGAACCTCTCCTTCGCAGCCAGCTTCTTCTCAGACGCACGATCTCGCCCGCAAATAAATCAAAGACGGCGCTGTACAAAAACTACCTCGTTTGCACTTTGAAAGCGATGCAAGAGTCACTCCTCCCCGAGCACGTCGGCTAGTAACACGGTTCTCTAGGGGATGCTTCAAATACTTCTTTGTCGTACCGAGGAGGAGGAGATTGGCGGGACATCGCGCGTCTCTCGCCTCGTGACGAGGGTCAGCCCGAGCACCTCCGCGGCACGGGGAGACGGCGCTCAACCATCCACAGCCGCCCGAGGAAAAGCCAGACGAGCGCAGCACCGTCCAGACGCGAGGGGAGCTAATTTGGGACCAAAATGCACGGGTAGGAACGTGCAGTTTAAGGAGAGACTTTATGAATTGCAGAGGAAACAGAAAGTACACGGAGCACTTGTGCTGCGGAAAGGGAAATCGGGGGCCTCTGCAGATACAATCAAGCCCAAAAGGCAGGACTGGAAGACAAATGAAGATCATAATTCGGGCTGAAGGAAAGAGTGAGCTCAGAAAGGAAGATATAAAAGTTGTATTTCCCTTCTGACAGCCTCATCAACCGCTACCAACTGCCTGAGAGCTGGGAATCGGCAGAGTTCCTGGGTGGAAACGTGGAGGTTTCTAACTACCAGGGGACAGAGGTCTGAAACACTCCTCTGCCCCAGGCAGCAGCAGAAAAACACCTGGGTTTAAAATAAGATTGAATTTATGTTTCTGACACAGTTGTTGGCTTTGGCGGAGGGTGACCCAGGAGCTCCATCCCAGCTGCAAACATCCCGCTTCCCAGAAAAGGGAATCAGTGCCTGTCTCACGACGGTTGCCTTTGAAAACTTACCAGAAGCGGACACGACCCTGGATTAAACACGCGCTTCCCGTGCCTACAGCGGCCGCGTTTGCACCTACGTGTCCAAAGCGAGGTTCACAAGCTCTTCTGGATGGATCAGACAATTAAATTTAGACTCCATTTAATTATAATCTTAATTACGCTTTCAGTCGAGGTACTTACTGAAGGCCTTTTGCAGAAATGCTTCTCCGAAGCATTTTCACTCGCCGGAGAAATGTTTTCAGGAGCCCCGAGAGCAGTTATTACCTTTCCCTCCCGGTTTTCCCTGTTATCTGTGTGGTGGGCTACTGATACAGGGGAGCGTGAAAACTTAACCGCAAAAAGGGGCTTTAAAAATCCCTAAAGAGTTCACCTACTGCGATGCAGCCTTATCACCGAAGCAGACAGAGGAGTATCACCCAAGATCAGAAAGGATCTCCACAATACGTTCACCCTAAACGACCGTATCCCGTAGTTATTTCACATTAATTTTGGCGCAATATGGGTGTATCATTTAGGTTTCTCACTCCAAGCACTATTCCCATTCCTGAACAAATTCAACACACCTTCGTGGCACGTAGTCACGTTGCTTCCGATCCCTTTGTTCCCAAGGAGAAGGGTTATATTATCTACCACTCCAACAAGGTGTGTCTTTCCTAACGGCCAGGAATTTTAATCAACCAAAGAGTATACAAAAAAAAACCCCCCATACATCTGAACAATAATATCTGAAATACTCAGCACACATTCACCAGAATGAAAGGCCACTAGAAGCACGTTATTTAGGAGAGAGAGATCCCTCCTGAAAAATGTAAACCTTTACTTTGGTTTAAAAAAAAAAAAAAGTTAAGATGCATCACTAGGCAAGTTGATATTTGTAACTTCCAGAACAAAAGTTAATCACATTTAACACATATTTCATCCAAAAAATACATTCCTAACTGCTGTCAGTCCTTTGAATGACTCCATACATCTAGCAAGAATAAATACTGAGAACATAGTTGTTGGTTGGGGGGAGTTATGTACTCAACCATAAAGGTCAAGAGAACCCATGAAACAGTTAAAATTCGAAATCAAAATCAGAAAGAACTAAAAAAAACCAGGCATTTGGCCCCCTAGTACTAATTTCCTTTTTCTTTACATTGCTCAACATCGCTCCTCAATTTGAGCTCTAATCAACAACCACTTCACAGTTAACATTTCATGAAATAATGTGGTTGATGCAATCAAGTCCAGCAAAATGTTTCCCTAAAGATGTTTCCATCATTCACATTCCTTAAAAAAAAAGAAAAAAAAAAAGAAGAAAAAAGCTCTAGCTTCCTCCATTGCTCTTTAACAGCAAGAATAAACACCCCACTGCATCTTAAATCATATTTTGATTAAAACATAAATAGAATCACTTGGGGTTTCTTTCTGGTTAGTACAACATGCCTTTGTCCAGGAGAGAGGAAAAAAACCCCTGAACCTGCTCATTTTTCTACATTTGACAGTATCCAGCACTAAATGAACGCCTTTTGAATGAAATTCAGCCCATGGAAATACAAGCCATAACCTGAAAGCTTACCATCATGATGTGCAGGGGGGAAAAATGCCCCCAAAATCCAACACAGCACAAATCCTTTTTTTGACAATGAATATTTATTTCATTTCCATATTTCAAGGCTCCCCTGGCTTCTATAAAGGACGGAAGCGAAGCACCTTTTTGGCATTATTAGCCCGCAATACAGCGATGGACTTCATTGCCCCGAAAACCACGACGCCAATAACAAAGTATTCAAGCAATTATTACCGAATAAAAGAAAATATATATAATCATCACCCTTTTCACAAAAAAATGAGTAGAATACACTATTTTAAACAGAAAAAAATAACGCCGCCTGACGTTTCACAACCTTGCACTCTCTGCTTTCGGGCTACGGATGCTGCACGCCGACATCCCCCCTCGCGTCAAACCCCTCGCCGAGGGGAGCGGGACGGGGGACACGGCCGCAACTCGGCCCTTCCCGTCCCATAAAGTTGCTGGCGGGCTCATTAATATTCCCGATATCGCTCCCGCCGTCGCCGTCCCCACGTGCCCCTCTGGAGATTTTCGGTGGGTACGCCGTGAAGCGGCGGCACCCCCCATCTCTGGGGTGCACCCACACCCCCGAGCCCCGCGCTGACGTCTCCCGAGGGTCGAGAGCTGGACGCGCGGAAGGAAATCACCCGTGAGCCGGGGCGCCCCGCTCCCCTTCTTCCACACGAAGGGAAGGTGAAACTTGGCGTGGACCCGGCGGCTCCTTGGCGGGCTCCCCCCGCACCCCAGCGCCCCGAAGGGCGGCCGGTGAGGTGAACCGAGGCTCCCCGCGACCGTCGCCGTGCCCCCCACGCCCAAACCGGGGGGCATCGAGCCCACTCATTCCCCGTGGAGCTGAAGGCAAACCCCGCCACCGAAGCGGGGGGGGGGTGGGGGGGGGCAACAAGGTCTGGGGGGGGGGTCGGGGGGCCGCTCTCGCCCTCCCCAGGGCGGTGGTCTCCCCACCGGCTCGGGCTCTTCTTCTGCCACGCGTGACCCTCACCTTCGAGGGGGCCACGCAAAGCCCCGTGCTGAGAGGATGCTCCCCCCGCCACCGCCGTCCCCGGCCCTGTCCCCTCCGGGGGGGCTCGCAGCCAACCCCCCCCTCACCGCTCCGCGGTCCCCTCACGCCCCCCCCCCCCCCCGCCGCTGTCACCCGCCGCCTCACACCCCCCGTCCGCAGCCCCCCCTCAGCGCCGCCGCTGCCGGTCGCCCTCCGGGGGTGTCCCCCCCCCCCGTCACCTGCGGCTGCTCGGGCGGCGGCGTCCCCTCTGCCGGTGCGGCGGCGGCGGCGGCGCGCTCCCCCTCCTCCCGCTGCCTGCTCCGCGGCTCCTGCCTCTGCCCGCAGCCGCCAGCCGGTGGGGGAGGGGGCGGCGGCGGCGGGCGGGGGGGGCGGAGGGGGGGGAGTAACACCAGCGGGACCGTTACAGGCGCCGCGAGTACTACCGCTCCCGGCATGCCCCGCGCCCCGCCGCCGCGGCTCGGCGCCGGCCGCCTGCCGCGGGGCACGCTGGGTAGTGTAGTCCGCGCGGCGGGCGGGGAGGGAGACGGGGCCCGGGCGGCCGCGGGGCACGCTGGGAGGTGTAGTGCCGGCGCGCTGCCTGCTGGGAGCTGTAGTGCGGCGGGGCCCTGCGGGGGCGGGGCGGCAAGGCATGCCGGGAGCTGTAGTGCGGCGGGGCATGCCGGGAGTCTGCAGTCCGCGCGGGCTGAGGGGAGGACACGGGCCGCGGCGGGGATCGCCCCCCGGGCTGTGCGAGGCGGGGCTCGGCGGGCCCCCGGGGCCTGGCCCCGGCTTCGGGAGACGGCCCGCGGGTCGCCCGGCGAGCGTAGGGCCGTGGGCCGCCGGCCGGGCCCACCCGCAGCCAGGCCCGCGACGGGAGAGGAGGGGAGAGTGGCGGGGCCCGGCCTTGGGCCCCCCCCCCCGCCTCCTCCTCGTCCCCCTGCCGCGACCTGGCCTTGCCCCATCCTTCTCCTCGCACCCCGAACCGGCCCCTCGCCCCTTTCCCCGCCAACAGCCCCTTCTGCCGCGTCCCCTCCCAAAAACCCTCCCTGCTCGCCCCTCCGGCACTGGCAGCCACGGGGCGCAGACACCAGCGTCGCCCGCTCCCCCTCCCTGCCCCGCTCCCCTCGCCAAACCCTGTGCCCCTCAATATCTGGGGAAGGCGGCTGCCGGCCCCCGCAGCCCGGGGAGGGGGAAAGGGCCCTTCTCCAGAAACGCCAACGGGTGCTTTAATTTTTCACGCAGGAACAGGCGCGAAAAATTCACATGAAACCTTTTAGGAGGGACCGGCAGCACCCGCAGCTACGAGGGGGGTGCAAACTGTGCCACTGCAGCTCAGCGCCCCAGTTTTAGGGCGGGAAAGGAGTATTTTGGGAAAGTGCTGGTGTCGGGGAGGTAGAGAATTAAATTTCTATGGGTCTTCACCCAGGGACTGACACCAACAGGGGTGCATCCCCGCATCCCCTCCTCAGTCCCTCACAACACCCGTTGCTCTTTGAAGTATTTTGCTTTTTGTGAGGATTCGCGCTGGCAATTTTGTTTCCTGAGTGGTTGATGTCGAACACCCCCCCGGGAACCAGGGAATTGGGCCGGGGGTGTCCCGGGGTGGCAGGGGTTGTACCCGAGCCGCTCACTTTGCTTTCTCCCCCCTTGGACGTGTCAGCATGAGGGGGAGGGTGTGAAAACCATGTCGAAGGAAACATTTCTCCTTGCACCTTTCTCCCGCAGGGTGGAGGATGCTGGTGGCGCCGACGGGACGTGCTCAGCCACAGCGATGCCCAATGTGGTACGGTAAAAGGAGCCTCCAGTGGGATTTGGGGGCTCTTTACCAGGCCGCTGGGGGGGGTTCATCCCCCCTGCACGCCGGGTACCGACCTGTCCCAGCAGCAGATGTGTGTTAGTTAAAGAAAGAGCAAATGTTGGGGTGTCCTCACCCGCTGCTCTGCCTGGCTTCACGCACGGGGACAGCGGGTCCGAATCCCCAAAGCTCCTGCCCATCTGCCTCTGCAGCAGGAAGAGACAGGGGAGACCCACGGGGGAGACGCTGGTTTCCTACGTCGTGTGAGGTGTGGGAAGAGTTTTGAAAATCCTTTGTTTTATACCCAAAACCCAAGGCTTTGGCTGGGACGGGGCAGATCACCGCTCTGTGACAGCTTCTTGCAGTAACGACCCCCCGGGTGAGACACGGACAGAGCCCAGCTGGAGGAAAAACAAACTGGAAGTTTCAAAGTCCGGCTCTTTTACTGAGCGGCACCCGACTGCTACAGAAAACGAGGGGAAATCCGTGATTTGGCTCCCCTGGACTGAGTCTGTTCCCACGTTGCATCCTCTCCCTTCCACCTGAGCAGCTTTGCCGGCTGGAAGTAACCTCCTGGCTCCTCAGGTCACCGTTTCCACTCAGCGTGCCCCCAGTTTATCCCATCTAACCAAAAAAAGCCCCCCAGTTTGCAAAAAATAAATAAACCGAGCCCCCCAAATCCCGCGCCAGCATCATTTTCTTCCCCAGGGGACAGCAGAGCAATTTGGGCACAGTTTAGTGGTCCCACGTTGGGTTTGCAGTCCCCGCCGCCTGCCATTCCAGCCCGTCCATCAGGAGCACGTGGGCTGCGTTGCCGTTTGCTCCCTGGGGGTTGTATTTCCGCTCTCTTTGGGGGTTTTGTTGCTGTTTCCCTCCTCTCCTTCTTGGAATAAACTTGATGTCTCCTCCGCCAGCCGACTGGGGGCTGCAGCCAAGCAGAACCCATTAGTGCAGCGCTATAGATTTCCAGCCCCATGAAAATCTGCTGCCATTTTAAATAGAGCATCTATTTATTTCACTCGGCGGCGTGTCCTTTTGCTGTCAAGGAGACAAATTATTCCGGTCCTGTGTGGCAGAGCTCATGATAACGCGGCGGAAAAGCTTTAAGAACAATTTATACCAAGCCGTAGCGTACATCTACCTACGGAGGGGCAGCCCGATGCCGGTGAATAGCCCCGATTAAATCCAAATTTCAGCCCAAATCCCTTCTTAAGGGAACTTTTTTATTAATTCATGGCAGAACAAAGTATCTGGCCCAACCCCTGATTTCCAAATGTGTGGCTCTGAAATATTTAGCGTGACCGGGATGTTTTGCAGCCCGATACCCAGCGTGGAGGGACGCGTGGGTGTGCCCCGGCCGATGGGGCGATTGCAGTTTAACTCCTTTGTAATCAACCTGCGGGATTAATTTAATTCCTTCTGCTGTTCGCCACAGTAAAGCCAGCGCTGGAGAGAGGGGAGGGGAAAGGGCTTTCCATTGAAAAGCCTGCTGGAATAGATGAGGGTTTTTTGTATTAAGGGCTGCCAAATGCTTAATAAACATCTTTATTATCAGCCCGGCCCCGGCTATAAATAACCTGATTTGTATTTTAAGCGGCGTAACGCCAGCCAGCCGCCGGGGATCGCGCTCCCCAAGTTGTCTCGGGCCCGACCGTTTCCAGCGCGCGAGTGGAGCCGTAGGAAATGTGCTATTTCCTTCCCCGGGCGGCAGAAAAGGCTTTGGGAGAGGCGCCGGGCTCCCGCCGCAGGCTTGTCTCGATAGAAACGCGTCCCTGCCCACGCGCGGCTCCTGCCTGCTGCGGGTAACGCCTGCGCGTCTGCCGGGGCGTGCCCCACGCGCGTGTGGGGAGAGACGCGAAAAATACACAGCCGTTCCCGGCTGGCCCTTATCTTGTGGAAAACGGGGAGAGGGTAAGAGGGGTCGGGTGATTCTTGGGTCTCGATGTCCCCAAATAATTCTACCTCGTGCTTCCCCAGTCTGCGATTTCCAAACCTGCCTGGGGACCGGGGACCGCGTCCCGGCGGGCTGCCGGTGGGCGCGGGGATGCATCCCGGGCTCTCCTCCACTCCCAACCTCCCTTTTTTTTTGCCTCCCAACAGCTTTGCAAAGCCTCAGATGTCTCGAACGGGGCGAAGGGCCCCGGTAATGCGCAGCGGCAGCTCCAGCAGCTTTTCCAACCCTGCGGCCTTTGCGCACGTGCGACTCGAGCCCATCTGTCTCCAGGGCCGATGATAGTTTTGCTCTTACCTCCAGCAGGAGCCAGGTCAGACCTTGCTTTTAACCCAGAGGATAATTCACTCCACGCAGAAATTCAATTCAGCCAAGCACTTCGGTGCTTAAAATTTGGGTTGTTCCTGATTTATGCTCCTGCCAGTGGTGTGCCCCGGGTGCTCGCTCAGGCAGGATCCCGTTGCGGCATTCAGCACCTCCTCGGGCCCGTTCCCAGCACTGGAGGAGGGTCCTGCATCGCCCAAGCACCTCATCTCCCTGTGCCCAGCTCCGGTCGTGGAACGGGAGACCCCTGGGCATCCCCTCGCTGCCCCGGGCACAGCTTTGGGGCTCCCGTTTGGGCCGAGCCCTCCCACGGGCACCCACACCACTGCCACCAGCACATGGGTTACGTACGGCCCCCGTAGTCCTGGTCTGGACCCCCTCGACGGCGGGCACCGCTGCTGGCCTCTGCCTGACGGCCCCGACGACGACGGTGCCAAGAGCAGAAGGTGTTGGCTCAATATTTCCGGCAGCTTTTTGCCCAGCTTCTCCCGCCCGTGCGGCTACTCCATCTCCGGGGAAAAGGGGGGCTCTGGGGAGAAAGTGGGGCTTGGAGCTGCTGCATCCCAACTCCTCGGTGGGTCGCGGCTGGATCAACCACGGGTGTCACCGGTGGCACCAGCCCGGCGGCATCCTGGCCGCGCCAGCACCGGGCACCTGCTTTTTGGGGATGAATTGCTAAAAAGCGACGTTTTCCCCCAGGCCGGCACCACCTTAGGATGCTGCCAGCCGGCCGAGCCCGCCGCCCCGGCCCTGCCCGCCCCTGCCCGCCCCTGCCGGTACCGGACTACAGCTCCCGGCGCGCCGTGCGGGCGGGCAGGGCCGGGCAGGGCCGGGCAGCGGGAGCGGAGCGCAGCGCTGCCCGCAGCGGGGACCCGCCGCGCCGCCGCCTCCCGGTGAGCGACGTGCGGGGCGGCTCCGGGGGCTGGGGGGCTCCGGGAGCGGGGGACGGGGGGACCGGGATGGGGGGGACCGGGGATGGGGGTACCAGGGATGGAGGGTGCCGGGGGATGGCGGTACCGGAGATGAGGACACCAGGGATGGGGGGAACCGGGATGGGGGGGACTGGGGATGGTGGTACCGGAGATGAGGATACCAGGGATGGGGGGTACCAGGATGTCAATGCCAGTTCTGAGGGACGGGGGTACTGGGATGGGGGGTACCGGGATGTGAGTGCCAGTTCTGAGGGACGGGGGTACTGGGATGGGGGGGTACCAGCATGTGAGTGCCAGTACTGAGGGATGGGGGTACTGGGATGGGGGTACCGGGGATGGGGGGTACCGGGATGTGAGTGCCAGTTCTGAGGGACAGGGGTACTGGGATGGGGGGTACCGGGATGGGGGTACCGGGATGTGAGGGCCAGAACTGAGGGACGGAGGTACCAGGGGATGGGGGTACCGGGATGCGGATACTGGGGGAGCGAGGGTACCAGGGGGTGCCACTACTGAGGGATGGGGGTACCAGAGGGATGCAGAAAGGGGGTGCCCCAAAACGTGGGTACAGGGGGAAAAAGATGCCAGGGGCTGCGGGTACCAGGGGCTGCGGGTGGAGGAGGACGAGGGCACCAGATGTGGGTGCCAGGGGCTGCAAACAGAGGGGGATGAGGGTGCCGTGGGGATGCGAGTACAGAGGGGTGGGGGTACGAGGGGATGGGGGTGCCTGGGGGTGCGGGTACAGGAGGGTGAGGGTGCCAGGGGCTGCAGGTACCCAGGGGCTGCGGTTTCTGGGGGACGCGGGTGCCAGGGGGACACAAGCAGTGGGGGATGAGGGTACCGGGGCTGCAGACTCCAGGGGGACGTGGATGCCCGGGGATTCGGGCACTGGGCAACGCAGGTGCTGGGGCACAGAGGGACTCGGGGTGGGGGGGGCTGTGCCTCAGCACGCCCCCAGACCAGGAGGGGACCCAGCCAGGCGGTCCCAGAGGCCATCCTGGGGTGCTGAGCCCCCATCATCGGGGCGCTGGGGTTGCTGGTTGATGGGTGGATGGAGGGGCCGTGGCCGTGGCACCGCTCCTGCCTGGCCCTGGGGTGCTGGCTCTGCGTGGGGACCCGGGGAGCGATGACTTCACGGCCTTGTTAAGGACTCATTTCCATCCAGGCAGGGAAAATAAACAAGCGTGGCTGTTGTTTGCCGTGGAAAGTTACTGGGGCCGTGGGGAGTTACTGCCTGGTGTCGTACGTGGCCCGGATTTCTCCACTTACCTCCACGGGATGATAATCCCTAAATCCCAACGAGATTAAAGGCAGAAGGAAAGGTGGCTGGAGTTCCTCCTCCCTGCCTTCGTGCTGTTTCCCAGATGACGAAGTCCCACGTCTGTCTAACCCCGATTAACCCGCGCGCTCGGCTCATCCCCCCTAAAAGAAGCAGCAACGAGGGCGAACCCCCATCCTGCTTCGCTCCCGGAGCTGCGGGGAGGCGAGAGCCGGGGAAAAAGCCGCAGGCCGGGCAGGAGCTGCTATTTTAACCCCGGTATTTTTCCCCTGCCAGCAGGTCCGGAAAACCCTCCCGCAGCCATGGCGCTGGTGAAGAGCGGCTGGCTTTGGCGGCAGAGTAAGTGCGACCCTTGAGCTTTCCAGGTTGGGAGACCCCCAAAAAACGTGGAGCTTTTGGCTACGGGATGCCAGGAGGACATGGGGGGGGGGGGGGGATAGGCCCCAACCCGGGCAGCTAATCCACAGCGGCAAGGAAATCACGGCTCAGCCGCTCGTGGATTTACGCAAGAGGAGAGAGGGGCCGTCTGCCATGAGAACAGACGCGGCTCCACGTCCGGGGCTGGACCTGGTCCCGGGCGCACGGCGGGGCAGCACCCGGATGCCCTGATGGCTTTCCTGGCAGCCCTTTTTAACCTAAAACCACGTAGTCGTGCTGTCCCGGCTGCTCGTGCCGGGCACGGGTGCCCCGCGGGATGCAGAGGCTCTTGCAGGGGGCAGCAGGAGCCGGCTGCAAACGGGGGGTCCCGGGAGCGCGCTGGCTGCGCCCCACCCCGCTCGCTGGTGTCCTCCACCTCCTCCCCATCCCCTCAGGCTCCATCCTGCGCCGCTGGAAGAGAAACTGGTTCGTCCTCTACCTGGACGGCAGCTTGGTTTACTACCACGACGAGACGCAGCGCGACATGGATGGCCGGATCCACGTCAAATACAGCTGCCGGGACGTGAGGACCGGGCGCGAGTGCAGAGGTGAGCAAAGCCCTGCGGCCCCGAGCCCAGCCCGCGCGGGGCTCCCTGCGCGGCTGTATCCATTTTAATCGATGCTCTGCAGGTCTGAAACGTGCTCGTGCACATCTAGGATGTCCCCCAAAAAATCCAGCTGCCTAATTCATCCCTTTCTAGCTCCCGTCAGTGCCGGGCTGGCCCCCAAGAGATGCACGTTGCATCTTCTCTTCCGTTGCTTTTCCACGGGGAAAGGAGGAGAAACTCTCCTCCTGGTTTGTGCTTGTTCCAAACACGATCCCACGGCCCTGACTCATCCCTCGCCGTCTCGCACAAACAAGGAGAACAAAGCAGCAGCTCGGCTCGGCCCCGGCAGCCCACGGCCGCCGCACAAAGCGCCTTTCTTGGGCTGTGAGCGGCGGCAAAGCCGGGACGGGAGCACAAACCCACAGGTGCCTCCTCACCGGAGGGGCCCGCCGGGCTTTGAGGCTGGGGGAAGATGCACAAACCTCGTGGATTTAAGATTTTGTTCTCGCTTGAGCTCGTGATGCGACTCCAGCAGTGAGCGTCTCGCCTTTCTACAGAATTTGGGTGCTTGCTGCAATCTGGCACATTCAGAGCAAACGCAGCTCGGCCTCGTGACCTCGATCAGATTTTTGGCAATTTTCTGCCCTTCTACTTTCTTTCTGCCGCGGGGGCGGACGTTTCTGCTCGCCAGCTCTTTGCTCCTGTTGGCTTTTAACCTTTGAGAGCCTGACCGTATCCTGCACGTGGAGACAGCGCTGAAATTAAACCCGAATCGCGAGCGCGGCGTCCCAGCAGGTTTTTAACGGTTGCATCCATTAGCAGCACGCGGCGGGGGCTGCTCGTGCCAGGCGTGGCGTGGAGCCCGACCCTCTCCCGAGGGTCCGTGGGTGGGCGGGGAGGGTCTCTGCATCCCGCCGCATCCTGCCCGCTCCGCTTCCAGACGTGCAGCCGCCCGAGGGGAAGAGCCGCGACTGCCTGCTGACCGTCCTGCTGCGGGACGGCTCCAAGACGACGCTGTGCGCCGAGAGCGAGGACGACGCCGTGTAAGCCAAAATCCCCCCGCGGGCAGCACCGAAATCCCCTCGGCGGCTTTTTGTATCCAAATTATCCGAGCCTGGAGCGAGGCTCGGCCAGGCGAGAGCCCCATCCCGCTCCCACCACGTCCCACCCGTGGCTAAAACCCCACCCAGCCCCCGTTTTCTCAAACGCCCGCGTTCGCTCGCAGGGCGAGAGGCGCGGGCGGAGATTTGGGTTTCCCGCTGGATAATTCAGAGCCCAAAGCAGCTGGTTTTCAGAAGTCGGTCTCCCGCGGGGCGGGTTTCCCTCCCGGCTGAGAAATCACCTCGTGGCCTGACCGAGGATCGCCGGGGAAGGGTTTTCATCGGTACTTGGTGATAAATAGCGTGGGGTTGAAGCCCTGATTGGCTTACGGCCATGCCCAGCAGGAGGAAACTCCCACTTCTAGCACTGTTCCGTTTATTTCTAGAAAAATTAAGAATTTTATTTTTATAAAAATTGAATTTTTAAATAAAAATTTTAAAAAATTGTAAAAAAATAAAAAGTGGGAAACCTTCAGCTGAACGTAGATGGAGGGAGATGTTCAGCCGTGGCCAAGCTGCGCTTCACCAACTGAGCTTGACCCCAGCTGAACGGAAATTCATCCCTTCCCCGCTTTTCCCCCCAGTTTAGATGCCATTTTCCTGCCTGCCCTTGTTTCAGCCGGGGCCGGTGGCCCATCCCCGTGGCGCTGGGCGCCTCCCGGCACCTTCCCATCCCCACCTCCTAGCCCAGCGCTGGCTAACGGGGAATTAAAGATCGGTGCCGGCCCCGCGGCCACGGCCAGCTCAACAGGGGGGGCAGGGGGCCACGTCCAGCCAGGTGGGGGACAGTCCCCCCCCCCGGCACACCCCAAAACTGGCTCCCCCTCTCTTTTCATTGCAGCGCTTGGAAGATGGCCGTGCTGGAGGCTAAATCCACCCCGGTGAGGCTTCGTCCCCCAAAGCGGGGGCACCGTCCCGGCACGGGTGGAGGTTACACCAACCCCGGCCCCCCCCGGGGCTGATGCTGAGCTCGGGGTGGCCCCCCGAGACCCTGCGCTCCTCGGGCAGCCTGGGGGCACGGGGAAGAAGGGGCAGCGATGGAGCAGTCTGCCCGTGGGGCCCGGGGTGACCCTGTCCGGCGGTCTGGGGCGACGGGGCAGAGTTATGGTGACAGGGGACATGGTTAAGGGGAATGGGGTGGAATTTAAGGTGATGGGGACACGGTTACGGTGACGGGGACACGGTTACGGTGACGGGGGACACGGTCCGGGTGACCTCAGCACAGGCAGGCGATTGGGGTGCTTGAGCAAAGGCTGCCCCGGCATTTCGGGCGCCCCGTCAGCAGCGCAGGGGAACCCAAGCGATTCAGGCCCCCGTCGCACGTGGGGGAAACTGAGGCACGGCGCCGGCACGGTCACACCGGCTGGGTCGCGGCTCCACCGCGCCCCGTGCGGCCCCAGTCTGGGCACCGGCCTCACGCCGCGCTCCCGCCGCTCCCAGGTGCACGTCTACGACCCCTACGACGACGACTACTACCAGACGGTGCCCCTCGACTCCCACCAGGCCGCCTACATCAGCTCCGGCCACTACGGCCACCAGTACGGAGGTGGGTGGCCCCAGCCGGCGGCACCGGGACAGTGGCCGCATCCTGATTCACCCCATCCCTCGCCAATGTTCGTTTGGTGCTTTGCCTTATTACCAGCGGGGGGACGCTTAATTGGGCCGGGGGGGGTGTGGCACAGCTCCCCCCTTGGCACATGGATCCCCCGAGTGATGGTTTTTGCAGTTTGGGGATCGATGCCCGGCTTCCAGGGCTGAGACCGGGCAAAACTCAGTGCACTGCGGCCCATTCCTGGTGGGGGCTGTTTGCCGGGGTGGGGGGGGGATGCTGGAATGAGCCGTGGCTACACAGGGGACATGGGTGACAGCCAAAAATGGGGTGCCCCTCCATCCCCCTCCAGTGGCACCCCTCCGTTGGCAGCGGGGGGTGCCAGGAGGAGGGTGTCCCCCCGCCTCACCCCCCCCCCCCGTTTGCCTTGCAGCTCCCGGGGTGACCCACGTCATCGTGCGCGAGGATCCCTACCGGGTCTCCGGGGACCAGATGGCCCTGGGGCTGCTGGCGGGGGCCGCCACCGGCGCCGCCCTGGGCTCCTTCATGTGGATGCCGTGCTGGTTTTAGCGGCCCCCCCACGCTGGGTCGTGGCCCCCCGACACGGCCCCCTTCGCCTCCCCAGCCTGGTGTCACTCACCCCTTGGCCTGGTACCCACCCCGAGCCACCCTCAGCCTCCCGAAAACAGCCTGGGGACGGAGATCCAGCCCCAAACCCATCCCATAACCTCCTCCCAGCCCCGGCTTTTGCATTAAATAACCCCCACGTGCTTCAGACACCCCCAAAAACCTACCCCAAAGCCCCCGAGCGCCCGATTCCCATCCGCAAAGGGCCTGGGGAGCTGCCGGGGCTGTCGGCAGAGGGGAGGGCGCAGCGCCCCAGCCCCAAAACCTGGCTCAGTTCCCCGCCCCGACTCTCCGAGGGAGCTGGCTGCAGAAATCCCTGGCTCTGGACCGAGGGGGAGGGCGGGTGCTGCTCCCAACAGCCGCTTTGGGGAGAAGGCCGATGGTTTTTGTGCAGCCTCAGCACAGCTGCTTTGAAAGGGCTTTTTTGGGGGGAGGCTCCGGAGCCGGAGCCGGAGCAAGTGCTGACAGGAGGCAACGCCAGGGATGCTCGAGAGACGGGTTAGGCTAAAGATCCAGGGGGATGAAAACCTGCGTGGGATTTCCACCCCTTTCCAGCCTCGCACCGGTCCCCTGGGCCTGGCCAAGCTGGAGAAATGGCGCGAAACCCCTGGGAATTGGGGCCCAAACCCCTGGGAAGTGGGGCCCAAACCCCTGGGAACACCACGGCTTTCCCAGCCAAGCGGCAGTCAGTCGCTGCGGGAGGGACCACGCAGCATCCCGAGTTTCACCCTGATTTTTGGGAAGGAGAAGAAATCCCCTGGGGCCAAGGGCAGCTCTCCCTGAGGACCAGGGACCCTTCCCGGCCACCGAGCCGGGATCTTCGAAGCCGGGATTTGGGATCGGGAGGGGGGGAGGCCCCTTTGGGTGGCCCCGAGGCCAGGGGACGAGGGCAGCTCACCTTTTGCGCCGCGCTGGGCAGCACCAGGCGGAGGGCGAGGGCGGGGGGAGAGGCGCCGCTGCCGCGCGTCGCCCTTGGAGGCACCATCAATATTCAATTCCAGAGTTACAAACCAAAACCGCAGCTAGATTAAGAAAAAAAACCCAGCAAAACCCAGCGACACCAGCGCCCCAACCCGCTCTTGCCGTTAAAGCCCCGGATCAGTTCGTCCCTGCGCCCGCTCCTCCGGCGCGACGGGGGCTCGGGATGTCCCAGAACACCGTCCTCATCCTCCCCCGGCCTCCCTTGCCTCGCTGCTGCTGCACACCCGCTCCCGTCAACTGCATCGAGTTTTGGAGAGAAGAAAAAAAACCAAACCCAAACGGAAAAGCTATCCGCGGTCTAATAAAGGCAGCGAAAACCGAGCCCCAGCCTGCGGGTGAGTGAGGATGAGGAGGGGCTGCTCACCCTCGCCGATCTCCACAGGGCGGGAAGGGTTGGGTCCCCCTCCAGAGCTGCACGCGGATGTCACCGGCTCCCCCACCTCCTCCCGCACCCCTTTTCCTCCCTCCTTTTTCAACCGGGAGCGCCGAGGGGCTACGGGAAAGCTCGAAAACACCCCTCGGTTCTTGCAAAAGCGGGGCCGGAGCAGAGCTCGCAGCACCCACCGCCGTCCCCGGCACCGCGGGGTCCCGCGCGCAGCCCCTGAACGCGGCACGATGGCCCCGAAGAGACGCCCAAGGGAAAAAGCTGCCCGGGAAACCCCGCTCACCGCGGCTCCGTCGTGGTGCCAGAGGAGCACGGTCACGCTGGCAGGGCGGTTCCTGCCTTCGCGTCCCGAATTCCGACCCCGTGGGATGAGCCGTCTCCGTGTGGGAAGGGAGCGGTGCGGCGACGGGCCCTGCCAGCCCCGGTTGAAGCCTCGAGGTGGCTTAAAAGCATCCCTGGCTCTGTTTAATGCGGACGCCGCCGACGCTGAGGCTGGCCTGCCCCCTGCTTTTCGAAAAATTTTAGCATTTCCGAGGCCCGGGGTTCAGGCTTCCCGCCACGGCCGCTCCATCGCTGCGGCTCTCCCAGCACGCCAACCCCAGCTTTCCAGGGGTGGGGAGGAGAAGGATCCGGCCCCATCCGCCCCTCCGCGCCCTCGGCCCATCTCCCGTTTCCCAGCCCCGGCCCCGCACACGGCACGCTCGCCTCTACGCCTCCCCGCGGTTATTCCTGCCGCAACGGGGCGGGGGGGACAGAGAAACCAAACGACAAACCCACGACTGCTTTCCGGATGCGCATCGGAGGGGAAACTGCGCTCGGCCCCGCTCCCGCCCGGATCCGCGCTCGGCCCCGTCTGACGCGGGGGCTGCTGTCCCGCTTGCCGACCTATTTTCCCTCGTCACCCCCACCTAAACCTGTCCCAGGGCTCCGAGAGCTACAGCCCTTTGCTCCACGGGGCTGGGAACAAGCCGGGGAGGGCGACCACCTCCTGTCCCCCCCCGAGCCCCGAGGTACCAGGGGACAAGGGCCCAGCCTGGTTCAGCTCCGGGGCGGAACCAGCCCCAGCTGGCGCCATCGCCAATTAGCACCGACGGAGCCTCCCCGGTGCCGTCCCATCTGCCGGGAAGCAGAGCGGCGCGTCTGGCTGCTAACGAAGCAGCCTGGGACGCGGAGCCCCCAGCCCAGCTCTGGTGGGAATAAAGCATCCGAGTCTCGGCAGCGGAACCTGCGGGTGTGAGACGGTTTGGGCCGGGCAGGGACGAGGCAGGTGTAGGGACAGGCCAAGCAGGGGGACATCCCCTAAACCCTCCTTTCCCAGGGATTTCGGCAATCCCAGGAGGTGGCAGATCGGGGAAAAGCCGGAGCCTTTCCTGGGCAAGCCCGTCTCCAGCGCCGGGCCCGGAGCCGCTAGCAGGCGTTTACCACACAAGGGGCATAACCCGAGGGAGAGACGCGCCTGGAGACGGAACCGCCTGGAAACGCTTCGCCGGGAGCAGCGTGACCTGGAAATCGGCGCTCCCTTCCACGCCGTGTCCAGCTGCTGACCTGCAAACGCTCCTTTTCCGCCCGCTCCCCATCCCTGCGGTACCTGAACATCCCAGGGCTGATCCTGCTTCTCTCCTACCCAGCGGGGCCGGGCCGGTCTCCCGCAGAGCCAGGGACACCAAGGGACGCGGGCAAGGCCACCGAGAAGGGCAGCGACTCCCGGGGTCTTCGTGCTGTCGGCGGGAGCAGCTGATGCAGCCGGAGGCTAGGCCCCTCGCTAGGAGCTAAACGAAGGAGCGATCGAATAGGTTAGAAAGAAACGTGGAAGCCTAAACAACAGAAGCCATCGGCCCCAGCACCACCTGGCTCGCCTTCCGCTCCGCTCAGGAGCCCACAGGAGAGGGGCTTCCCGGGGGCTTTCGGTGCCAACCGGGCCCGACGCTGCGCAGGACCAGAAGGACCAGAAGCGCCGAGAAACAAAAACTGGGGCTGACCCACTCCCTTCCCAACTCAACCAGACTCGTCTGCCGCCGCCCTCCCAGCAGCGAGAGCCGCCCAAGCCCCAAGCGCCAGCCAAAGCCCAAAACAACCCGAAACCCCTCCAAAATGGGGATTATCGCGGTGGGATCCACAGCAAGGACCAGGCGCAAGAGTCCACGTCCACCCATGCCCACAAACAGCCTTATCTGGTGAGTCCTCGAATGTCACAGCAAAGAAACCAGCTGGAGCCCGCCTGACCCTCGCTGCGATGAAACCCCACGGATCTGGACGTAAAGCAGCTGCATCACGGGCCGCTACGCCTCGGCAAATGTCAGGATCAGGACTCGAATTTCCACCCGTCCGCTCTTCCTGAGCTCGGATAAACGCGGGAAAGGTCAGTGCCAAGTCCCCCGCCAGCCCCGGGAGCATCGAGAAGCACCATTTTCTCCCTCCAACACCCTGTATCCGTGGGTGGAGCGATTCGCAGTGCAGGGGGGATATGGAGCCATTTCAGTGCTTTAATTAGCGCTAACTTTAATCAAGCCTTCAACACAATCCTCGTTCCAGACGCGCTCTCCGGGTGGCCGACGGCGAGCACTCAAAAACGGCTTTAATTTATATCCAAACCCTCGGAAACAGGTGGCGAGCCTGGAAGATTCGACGCGGAAAGAGCGCTCGCAGAGAGCCTCCTCCCTCCGAGCCCAGCACGCAGAGCCCCGGGGCAGCAGGAGCATCGCCCAGCTGCTCCAGCCCGAGCTGCCTTCAGCCCTGCCCTACTCCTCATCCTCCAGGGAACGGCAGAGCTGCTCCCGTCATTGCAATTCAGCCGGCATTTAACTCCCGACACGCCTGAGCCAGGCGTTGACGGTGTCAGGCTGAGCACTCGGTTACGGGCAGCTCTTAAAGAGGATCCCAAATACCTCATGAAAAGCCGTGTTCGACTTCAGGGCGCGCTCAGACCAAGGTGGGGAAGGGAAGGGCAGTTAAAGACGGGGAAAAATAAAACGGGCCCTTTTGGAAATCGATGAAAAACCAAGCCCGGCAAGCCTGGAGAGCCCAGCTCAGGCAACGGCAGAGCGGCAGAGGAGGCGGCCGAGCTCCGCGCGCTGCGGCAGCGCGGATGGGAGAGGCTGTGTGGAGGTCCGGGCGTCTGCAGCTGCGTTCCCGGCTGCGGGAGCGCCGGCAGCCTCTGCGGCAGCCACGCCACAGGTAGCGCAGCGAGAAGCAGCCTGCCCGCCCCCCATTTATCTTCCTTTCGCGGCTGGTACATGCCCAGCATGGAAAAAGGTGCTGCTGCGTCAGGTAGAGCCCTCTCCTGGTTCAGTTTGCCGAGGATTTGGGCACTGGAAGCAAACCCGACACTGTGCAGCGAGGGGACGGCGTCGGCTGCTGCGGCAGCTCTGCAGACGCTGCGGCTCCTCCAGCCTGGCAAAATCAGGGCTGCCCCGACCAGCGGAGCAGACGAAGCCGCCACCGGCAAACGCCAGCACGAGGCAGCCCCTAGTCCCAGCCGGACGCTCCCTCGCTGACTCCGTAGCTAACAAAAACCAGCGCCGCAGCACGGCTGGGAGCAGCGAGCTCGACCCGCGACAGCCGCGAGCTGGCGGCCAGGCGCAGCACCCTGCGCCGGAGCCCACGGGCGGCCCCAGGCCACACCTTGCCCAGAGACAGCCCCTTCGCCACAGTTTGAGGGAAACGGGGACACCAGTGTCGGAGGCGACGGCCCCGAGGCTACGTACAGCAGCGGCACTAAGGTAATTCAGCGGCGACGGGGAGCAGCAAGGAGGAATTGCGGCCATTGCGCTTCAGTGCTACCCAGGAGACAACACCCGCTTACATTAAGCTCAGCTCCTTCCAACAGATCTACCCTAAACCCACTTCCGAGAGGCGGCCGTGGCGTTTTCGGATGCTCCCACCCAGGGCAGGACCTGGAGGTGCCAGGTACGAGGGACAGACGCTCCCCCCAGTGACAAAAGCCGCCTCCGGTGCCCCGTCCCCATACGGCTGTTCCCAAATCACTAATTCCCATGCGTCTCTGCAGCTACACGACTACGTTCAAGTTTCTTGCTTGTCAAATTTCCATTTGTCCTTTTAATACAGAAGAGCTTGGACAGAGGTTCGGCTGCTGGTGTCACCAGAGCAAACCCAGTTACTTCCCCGTCTCTCCTTCAGGCAACACCAGACGAGGGTAACCCCATAAAGAGCGTGTTACTGGTACTCACCCACCCGTCCCCGCAGCCCCCGCCTGCCCTCTCCAGCCCGATGGAGGTTAACGAGGATCCTCCTCAGGGAAGGGGGGGTTGGTCCAGCCGCGCTCAGCGGGCGTCGCAGAGCGGGCACCCGGGGAAGCCGAGCCCACGCCACGATCACCTTTGCGCAAGGGCACGGAGGAAACGGCTGGATTTCAAGGGTGGGGAAGGACCAGAAAGGCACAGTCAGCGCAGGCAGAGGACGTGCTCTCCGTACCCATCCTCCGTATCACTCGTTGATCGCTGGAAACAACCGCAGAGACACCGTATAGAACCGGAGGAACAGTAACCGCACAACTGCACCATCTTCCCTCCAAAAAAACCCCAACCGCTTTCTCTTGCCCTTAAAAAAGCCTCCTGCAGCACCTCGAACCCCAGGAGCATGAGCCAGCAGCAGCCTGGCGCCCTGCACCCCCACGAACCTGCGCTCTGCTGGACACACTCAGAGACGAGACCCAGAGCTTTCCAATGAGACAGGTATTTATTTAGTTCAAGCGCTAAGGATTTTTTTTTTGTCGTCGTCGTCGTTTCATATTATCAAACAGAGCTGAGGTACCAGTGACATTCCAACATGAAGAAAAGGAACCTTTTTCCCCTTATACAATTTCTTCAACTACTTGTGTCAAGACAAAAAGTGAGTAATGGAATAGCTGCGTAATGCACTGTACAACAATCAAGCCAGAGTGGGGAGGAGAAAAGAAACAGAGCAGAAACCTTCACTGTTTACAAAATCATCACTAAAAAAAGTCCGTTCCCATGGTTCTACTGGCCATGTCGATGGAGCAAAATAAAATTAAAACCTAAAACCCGACAGACAGATGGCGCGAGGAATTATGGTGCAAAAAAAAAAAAATTAAGACCGTGTTGCTCCTGGGCTCACTTTGGACATGTCTTTTCTCTGGAAAAGAGGGATTAGGACAGGACCGAGCCCTGTGGTCACGTTAAGCACCGACTCAGCAAGGCTGAAGGTATCGGGCCCTCCGGGGGATACGTGCCGAACAACTGCCGACCCGCCCGCGCTCCTGCGGCCACGGGGCTGTGCTGAACACAGAGCTCCTGGGCACGCTGCTCTCTACACCTTTTTTTTTAGAGCAGGTTGTAACGGGCCCGTGGGACAAACCTGCTCCCAGAGGCGCAGCCGCTCTCCGCAAGCGGCTTCCGTTAAAAGCGGCAGAGCTGCTCGCCCACCGTAACCCGTACGTGACAAGCCAGCGCCTTGCGAATCCAGTGCTTAATGCTTGTAGCTATGGGAAACGGAAGGGTTTGGTTCTACCAGAAGCCAAAGAGTACGTGCTTGTGGGAAACAGCCAAGCGATGACCAACGTAAGTCACATGAAGAACCAAAGGGAAGAAAAGAAAAAGAAAGAAAACAAAAAAGCAGCAAGATGAACCATTTTTGCACAGTTAAGAACAGTACAATACAGGAAAAGTAGCCAGGTTTCCTTCCCCCCAAGAGCTTCTTTTAAATAAAGAATGATCCTTTGTCACATATCATTGATGTTTATTTCAAGACATGCCACGTCAAAAAAACTCGCCTTTAATATTGCATTATAAAAGCACTTTACATCTCATTCTGCCTTTCAGTTATCCTTGTGCAGAGCTGCTATAAACCCAGGGCAGGGCACGGTCTAGCATTCGTTTCAGGAATGAAGAATTCCAAATCTTTTATGCCCGTTTCCTGGTGAGAGTGGTGGTGAGGACGATTCCCTTTCTCTTCCCCGGTTGGTTATTTTAGATGGTAGAGGGGCAGAAGAGAACAAAGGAGGAGCCTGAATATTTGCTTGCAATTGTTCATTTAAGTAGCAATCGCAACACAGACTCAAGAATTCCTTCCTGCACTGTAACTCAGCCGCATTCGCCCAGCAAACAATGTATTTACAATTGTGTTTATTAACTTACACAGCAACTTCACAATGACTAGTAAAGATTAAAAGGGTGCACTTCTAGTGTGTTCGATTCCGTGTTTCTCGGGTAGCTACATCTCGCAACATCAGCAAAGCCCTAAACAGATTCCTCAGCGAAACAAAAAATAATTACTGAAAATAGTAAAAAAATTAAGCAAAGAAATAAATATCAAAGAAAACCAGTTAATTGTTAAGCCTAGTTAAATAGAAAACTAAATTACTAGTTATTTAACCAAACTATACAGCCCTAGTGAACCAAACTAAACCAACTTGGAAGACCGAACATAAAACAAAAAAAAATGCTAAAAAATAAAGGCATAAATCTGCGTAATCATAAGTTGGTTTCCATCCTACTCAACTCCCTCCCTTTCCACCTACGATCTCTCAACTAGCTTTCTGTACGACCAGAGCAAACACCCCGTCGACCTACGGCCACGCTACGGAAAAGCGGGTGCGATTCCCCCTCCCGCCACCCCTCTGCCCCGGCCGGGGACTGGCCTGCGAACACAGCATCTCCACTGGGGAATCCAGCTGCTCTTTCCTCTCTCTGCCAAATTTAAAAGGTTTCAATCCGCTTCGGCAGGTTTTAGTGCCGGTCCAGAATTCGCTTAATATTTCCCCTAAAAAGAAAAAAAAAAGAAGCAAAACGCTTTCTCCTCCAAACAGCTGAAACGGTACGTTCCCATCTCTCGGGCAGGAATAATTTACTTCATTGGTGTTCTACGTAAAAGGAAAAAAAAAATGCTCTTAAAACTCATCTTGCACTCGAAACGTATTTCCCTGTTTCCTGCAAGTGTTTTGCTAATGCACATCCACCCTTTCCTTCCCCCAAATCCTCCAGAAGCCATTCGTCCCGTCAGAAAGACTCCTTGTGTTTCCCAGTATGCTTTCTTGGAAATGTGTTCACGTTGCCTCTGCGAGAACTAAAAAATCCAGTAGCCTTTCGTGGTGTCGAAACCCCCGCTACGGTTGGTTTCCAAAAACGGTCGGGGGTTTGAAAACCAGTCAGACTATCTCTGCTCGAAAGACTAAGAGCTTGGTTTTAATTTTTTTTCTTTTATTTTTGTAAGGATAAGCATTTAACCCTCGGCATACGCCACCTCCGCTTGCGTTTCTGACTGCTTTCTAGTCACTTCCAGCGTGTTAGAGAAATGGGTAAGGTTTGCAAGCGTTCTTCTGCACATACGTCTCGTCTAAGTCCAATTCAAAACTTACTCAGTTTCCATCATTTCAAAGTGCAATATCATAACATATTAAAAAAGGAACAAATATTAAGAAATTGTACCTATTTTTTTTTTTAAAGTTATAACTAGAATATGCTGGAATATTTTGGCTTTTTTTTTTTCTTATAAATAATGAAGACACTGACATTTTCTTTGTGTGTGTGTGTGCTTGTGAAGCTAATAGATCATCTCCACGAGACAGCCAGCGATGATGAACTGCAATACGTTATTACTGAAAGGGGAAGGTTCAAGCCAATATTCACACTGCAGTCAATGAAGAGTAAAGGGAGGGAAAGCCGTGATGAGCTGGAGCAAGGTAGAAGCCACGTGGTATTAGCAGGAACAGCCTCCTTCACTGACAGGCTGCTCTTGAGGCTTTTCCAGTTTTATGTCAATCACTGGAAGAAGTAAGTTAAGGCAAACAAATATCCAACTCCCTTTTCCTACCAGCACAGGTGGGGCGGGGTTGTGACCGGCATTTTCAGTTCAGTATTTCCCACCAAAATACTTGAAAAGTATTTTCAAAAGCCCTTGAAAAGACCAGCTTCAAACCCGAGTCAAGCTGCAGGATTCTCAGCAGCCCCTCTTGCCCTGGCGCGGGCACGTTCTCAAGCACGTAGCAGAAACGACGTCAGACCCCAAATGCCCGTCTCTAACCAGAGTCTGCTTTTCCCAGTGATCTCTTCTTGTTCCAATGCGATTGCTACAGTAGTTAAAGATGTGTACGCTGAAGGGTCTCCTCACTGTTTTCAGAGGGAACCGGTAGCAGCTTGGAAGCCCCCAGTTCCGAAGCAATGCTGGATCGAGCCTTCCAGCACCGAGAGCAGCACCTCTGGCGGGCGGGCACCCAGAAAGGCGTCTACCTGCTGGCTCAAAGAACAGCAAAGCCCTGAAGACAGCAGGAGCCGGGAGGAGCCCACGGAAGGACTCAAACTCCCTTCTCAAACTGCTCCTCACCACTTCACAGCCAACTGGCAAGTACTGCCCCTCACCCCCCTGCCCGCACTCAGCTTCGGGGCAGGCAGGACCCTGTTTGGGCGTGAATACAGACGGCAGCGTGTGCTCTGCTAAGAGAACCCCCCAGCAGCAGATTCTAGCGAGGCCGTTCCTTCTCGCGCCGTGCCCATCACTAACCCCCGAGCACGGACACCACCCGCGGCTCGCCGAGGTGATGCTCCGTACGTGCCATCCTGAACTCTCCGCTCAATCCTTCCTCTGGTTAAACCGCCCCGCTCACCCCGCTGCCAGCCAAAAGAACCCCTGCCGCCGCCCTGAACTCGCCCCTCGCAACGACAGCTAATACACGGCAAGAACATAAGGTTGCTGGAGAGCTTGCTGCTCTCAACCAGCCTGTGATAAGCTGCTCCCCGTTGTGGCACTCGAATTCCCAACGGATGCCCTGCAGTTACAAGGCTTCCGTAGCCCTTCGCAGGAGGAGCTTTGAGCGCTAATACCCAAGCCCGACTCACGGCAGCTCAGCACAGGTCTCAAGCGTTTCTCTTATCAGTTAACACAGAGGCAACCAGGTCACGCACCTGGTACTTCCAACTTATTTCTTTAGGGGGTTGAAGTTGCTCTTTACAGAGGTTAGGAGAAAATAAACACAAAAAGGGAAACAAAAGACCAATAATGCATCTCAAATATTTGGTCCATTTGTTTTGCTGATCTAAACCTCGATACGCATTGAAGAGTCAGAGATGCTCGAAATGAGCCTTGTCACAGCTTCATCACCGAGCACGAGCAGTTCGAGATCCTCGAACCCTCAATGTTCTGCCAAAGAGCCTATGGAACCCCCCCTCAATCCTAGCGCGGCTCTGGGAGACAGTCGCATTCAATTTCTGCTATCTGCAGCCTGCAGGATGTCAAATTCAAAGTGCCCTTATTGCGCTCCCATTTAGAGACTGGTGATCAAACTCCCTGATAGGGAAACTGCAGGCCCAGCCGCCACTGCCTGTGCATTCTACCGCCATCCTCATTAATAAAGATTGTTGCTCATTAACCTTTTGGTGACCCGCATAACGAAGTATTTTGGATCAATCAAGTCCGTATCACACAAAGCTCGTGCCTTGGCAGTTGCAATACACAGCTTCCCAAGTCCTCCTTTCCCCTACGCATAAGCCACTCTACAGGAGATGTAGTTTCAGCATCCAGCTTGTCCCCCTCCCCCAGTTCCCGCTGCATCCTCCCTCCGAAGCACCTTTTCTCCTCCATTTACCAGCTGCCAGCTACGCGATCCCTGCTGCAAATAAAACTGACAACCCTGAAAAAGTTCCTCTTCGCAAAAAAGCTCACCCCCTTCTAGCACCTCATCAACTCTTTCAATCCAGATGCGATGCAACCCCTCTTTGCTCCCACCTGGAAGCACCCACCGTGATTCCACCCACTCTTTGTCCATTCGCCTCCTTCCCGGCCGCAGGAGGAGCCGCGTGCAGAGGCAGGCAGCCCCCTCCCCACCTTCCGCATCCCCCCTCCTCTCTACTCCAAGCGAGCAGAAACGGGTAGTCAGGTGAGATCGTAAGAAGCATCTCGGTTATCACAGAACTCTTCACCTTCAGCGCTGTGCTAAGCAACCACAACCACTCCTACGGTTTTCTCAAAGCCACCCGCAAAAGCACCTTCATGGGCTGAACTGCCCTCCCCGAACACACCCGGCTGGCCAGGTAGGAAACTCAGATCTAGCCATGCTGCTCGCTGTGCAGAAAGCTTTATCCCTTCTCCATCCCTCGCGCCACCTCCTTCCCCTTCAAGGCCGATCCCTTCAGCCGAGTCTTCTCCTCCCTCGCGCCACACAGATGCCTGCCCAGAGCTGTGTGGGGTCAAGCGCTGCAACAGGCTGCCCCGGGAGGTTATGGCACCTCCGTCCCTGGAGACTTCTGAAGGTTCCCTGAACGTGGCCCTGAGAAACTGGCCTGATTTTGGAGTCAACCCTGCTTTGAGCAGGAGGGTTGGAGAAGGGACCTGCAGAAGCCCCTTCCAACCTAGCTTATTCTAGGATTCGGCAAGTCAGATCTGCAAGAGCCAGGGTTTTTGCAGGCCTCTTTGCAGCCGTTTTCTCCCACTGCATAGTCTCCCCCCTCCCTCCCCACACCCAGCATGCTCAAACACCAAACAAAATCCTGCTGGGTCTGTCTGACCGCACGTCCCCGCTGTCCTCCCGTCCGCTTTCCTTCAGCTGTCCTCACTCGTACACTACCTCATAGCCCTGAACATCCCTGCTGCTTCTGCTTTATGGTAGAGGCCTCAACCCTGACCGTCCCTCAGTCCCAGCCTTCTATCCCACCACGCCTTCCTCCTCAGTACTTCAAGCTCAAAGGTTCCTTGCCCCTATTGCCCCTCTCAGGCCCCTTTTTAGGATGTCCATAAGCTGACTGAGGGCTGCAGGAGAGATATTGCTCCCTCCTTCTTCATCCTTGTTATTCAGGGCCTGCTTTTTCCTCGTCCACGGTAACGCCTGGCAGTGCTTTGCCACCACTGAATCGCAGCACAGACGCATAAAGGATACTGTCTTCTCTACTTTTGTCTTGTGTGCTTTCCATTCCAGGCAAGGCAGCTGCCACGCGTCGGAAAAGCTGCAAAAAACACACAGGGAACAGATCAAAACAATCGTACTTTAAAGAGTGCACACCCCAGTTGATACAGTTCAAACAATGATTCAATACATCCTTCAGTACTATTTACACTGCTTACGCCAAAAAGCCTGACACCAAATATAACCTTTATTCTTAGGAAATGGCAAACCACATTTCTGTTGTTATTGAAGATCAAGTGTTACCGGCTACAAGCAGCAAACCTTCTATCACCTTCTCTGCAAACGTGCTCTGTTTGGAGTCCAGCGTTTCCACCTCAGACCTGCCACAGTCCGCGCCCCCCAACAACTGCCCCACGTGAGGTGGGAACAGAGTATTCATTACACAGGAGCATGGACGTACCGATAAAGTCAAACAAAACAGCCAGAAGTCTGTCGCCAATATTGGCCAAGCTGGCATGTACAGCATGTACGTAATGACATCCCCTAAGCGTCTTCTTCCAGGCTCCACGTATCTGTGGCTCAGGCTCCCTATGAACCAGACAAAGGGAATTTGCCCAATCCTTTTCTGAGCACCCTCAACTTTCGGTGCCCACTCCATCGTTATCATACGCCCAGCCCACACTCAGGGTATAAAACACAGAACAGGAACACGTGCCGGGTACACCTGCAATCCCAAAGCAGTTGTTCTACCTCTCGCTTGGACACTGTCTCCAGTTTCCCAGCAAGGTCTTAGCTCCAAACTCTCTCCATAGTTTTATTCAACTTGAAGGAGGCTGAGAGGTAAGCCTGAACGGGACCAATCCCCTCTCCCACATTTCCTACCTTTGCCCCCAAGGCTCAGACTTGCGGTTCCCACCACGTGGCATTTCCCCAGCCCTCTGGGCGAGGAGCCCACAGGTTTGCCTACTATTAATGCATGAGAATTCACTTGAATTTCCTGAGCCCACCATAGTCTGTCTTCTCCTGCACAGGAACCGCACAGGTAAGGACTCTCCTTCCGCTGAAGCTGCCATGTTCAATTGGTAGGAACCACACAAGTTTCAACAGCAGCGTTCCCTTTTCTATGTGCCTCGGCGAGTGTGTGTGCAGAAGGAGGGGAGGATAGGACAAATCCGGACGGATGAATAGCCTTTCCTGTTCATCAGGGCTGTCAAATGATTACCTAATTGTTTCTTACCTTTGGAGAACAGCCCTAGTAGAGTTTTGGTCCCATGCTGATGCATTCAGCACACACCCAGATATGAAAACATCTGACATACACCGCATTATGTTTTTACACTATTATTTTACTACGTATTTCTTGCCTGCACATTATCAAGCATTGAGGACACCAGATCTCTCCAAGCGCTCAACACCATCAGTGCTGTTCATCACTGTTCATCAGTGTCCATCAGTGTGTTAAAGTCACCCCCCTGCACGCCCAACAGTCCCAAACCGCCTGGCGCAAGTCTGACGTCAGCCTTAACGCGTTAAATTGACATTATTGCACACTATCTCAGTCCTCTCCTCAAATGACACAAAGCTAAACCACTTATTCCCAGTGACCCACTTTCCACAGAAAACCGAGCCAAGCCACTGTCAGTCTGTTTGTATTTGCAGATCAGGGCCCAAGTGCTTTTGCAGATTTGGCCCCGAGCGTCCAAACGACGCTGGGAAGACATTTAAGACGGCTTTGTCAGCTTGACAAGTACCCTCCAAGCTAATCATGAACAAGCCCCCAGGCTCGTCAGGTGCGGCTGTGACCTTGGCAGGGCAGGAGGACGACCACAGCACGCTCGCTGGTGTCTGACCTCAGCTGTCACCACTGCTTGTCACCGACTGAAGAGTCTGCGACGTGAGGAGAGGACAAAACTGGCAGGTAGAAGGCAGCAAAGCCGCTTTCCTTCGCCATTCCCATCATCTCCCTCATAGCCACTCTGGAAACCATCTCCAGCATCCGCACCCCCTTTTCACCAACAGCAACACCACTTTGTGGGCATACACTGAAATCTGGACCGAGACAAGGACGGGGGTCTGAGAAGCTGGTCCTTGATGTATCTCACTGATTTTAGCCAACACTTTCAAAGCAAAAAAGCTCAGTATCCCCCTCTAAGTTTCTGTTATCCTCTGCCATTATCCTGAGCCTCCCAGCCTCACTGAAAGTTCAGGCAAATTCTCATATGCCGACAAAGAAGTAACAAAGATCTTGTCAAAATTCCAGATGCTAAACTGTACTAGCCACCGATGCTGCACAGACAGCAGGAATGCACAACCACCCAGAAGTATAAAGGCAAGAGAGACTTCATGGTCAGAATTAAGATAATTTTGACACAGGGAGAAGCTAAACATTGATCTAATTGTAATCCTTGTTCAAAAAATGTCCTATCAACTGAGCTCACCACTTCTTGTTACTTGTTATCTGCTTGCCTCGTCTCATCATCACTCTTCACTCTTAATTCTGCTTGAAAAAGCAACATGAATATGATTTTCCAAGCATTTTAAACCTAGTCAGACACGAGCACTTTGGCTTATAAGAATGAAATGGGGAGAAGAAAGAAGCTGCAGACTTTAGAGCAATCTCCCATCGTATCTTCATGGTCAGCATTATTTTTCCTTGCCATTCCAATCAGATAAGAGGACAGCACTGCCAACCTTCTTAGCTTTATTACTCTTCAAAAGGCTTTTCTTTCACTCAGTGTAGCACTAGATTATTCATTTTAAGGGTTTTTTTGCATCTTGGAGGTGATCATGGAAGTAACTGAGATTCAATCTCATCTTCCTCTGGAAGCCTTAAAAGTTTTAGTACTATATTTGAATCCACAAGCGCTTTGCAGTCTCGATGCTTTCTTTGCCTTTAACAGTCTTCAACAAACTTCCTGACTCGATCACATTTGGGCACAGAAGGTTCTCACTCTCCTCCTTTACTGGGCTTTGTCCTAAAATTACTTCTACTCTCAAAATGTTCACTATTCGGTGAGCTTTCACAGGTTGATTAACAGATCTCAACTTCAATTTTATGAAAGAAAACAGCTTTGTGACTTCTGGGGGAAAAAAAAGGATTACTGGACAGCCCCCAGGCCGCATTGCAAAATATTCAACTACCATCTACAGCTACGCCTTCAGAAGGGTACTGTATGTTGCCAATGCATAAATAGATGGCATGGTAAACTCTGCTGCTCTCTGGCACTTCACTTCATAGCTACATCTGTCCCTGTCAGCTCCGCAGGGGAAGACCTGTTGAACCTCTCGCCCCTCCAACACACTTTCCTGCTGATACGCACGTGATACATTAGAGGTAAAGAATGGAGTATATTAGCTTACTTACCCTTCCACTACACTGCTTTTTTTGCTCATATTCAGAAGAATATTAGAGTAATTTTGACCCAGTTCTTGATGCAGAAGGTTTGAGGGGGGAAGAAAAATCCCTCCCGTCAGTTTTAAGGATGGATATGCAACCGAGGTTGGCACAATCCCACCAGATCATGCCTAAATCGGGTTGCTCGCTTGACACCTTTGCTCCGATAGAAAGAAGGAAATGCATCATTTCATACAGCTCTTTGCTGATGAGATCCTAGGCAGAAACAGCATTACAAAAAAAATTGTTTTAAGCTGTGGCATTGCTATTTATTTCCCCTTTGTAGAATACGTAGAAAGCGAGGGATGCAGTTTATAGAGGGGAGGGGGTGGGGAGCCTTCAAAAAGCCTCAGCTGATGGAACCAACTGGAATTACTGCATTTAAACCAAGCTGCTGACAGAAAGGCTAAGTGTTTAAAATACAGTAATCCTTTCTTTACATTAAGACCCGGAATAAAATTATGCCTTTAGTGGTATTTCTCCCCTAAATTATTTGACTAAAAAAAGGAATTTGGCCACTAAGAAAATCAACTTACTTTCTTATTAACCTTCTGCTTATCAGCCGCAGCATATGTGAACAAATCCAATCAGGGAAACTTTGCGATGGTTAGAAAGCAGCCTTCGACGCAGGGACCCTACCGCTTCGCAGTGCCTTCAGGACCCAAGCCAGCAGGCTTATCTCACTGAAAAAAGCCACAGGCAGTTGCACACATATATATGCATATATAAAATAGTGTATATATACACACATATATGTGTATATATATTTGTGCATGTGTGTGTGTATAAAAACCACACGTATTGGTGAGCATTTGGGACTTCTTTTCCAAGGCAGGAGATAAACACAGCCCTCTGAAAGACTGAGCCACACAAAGTCTCTTTCAGCATTCAACCCTGCAATCTCCTTCCTGATTAAACTCTGAGAAAAACTCATCTCTTGCCATTAGTTTCGACTCATTTGCCAAACTGCGCCTTTCCTGCTACTCCAGCCAATAAATCCCCAACAGATCAGCGTCACAAACGACTGTAGGCATGAAACAGTTTTCACTGTAACACTCCGGCAGCAATATGGAAAGGACAGGAGGATCACTGTCCAGATGGAAAAGCCAAGCAAGAAACCTGTTCCCTAAAGCAAAGCAAACAAAAATGTTTCCCTAATTCTCATTCTCCGAGGAGAGCAGCGCAACTCAAAGAATAATTCTTGCCCATCAGATAGACAAAAATCAAAAGACAGGAGAAAGAGCCAAGCTCCTAGATGCAGCCAGCTCTGCGAAAACAGGGTTACTCGAGGCGCCACGGTCCTTTAGCTACTGCCGTGAGAAAGTTTTTCTGCCAAATACCATATTCAGCCCGGGGCTCTTTGAGAGCAAACGTGAAGTGTGCCAGGTACCGCTGTAAGAAGGTCTTCAGGGCTCTCCCTCCCCTCTCTTTCTACAAGACAGCAAAATGAACCCTGACACATTCTGGGCATGAAATCCACAGACTAACAATAAGATTCCCTGAAATACAGACTGCCGAGATAGAGCATGAATCTCCAAGTATTTTAAAGCTTATTCAGGGCTGACAAATAAAATGAATCAGAGACTATGGTTCTCTGCATTAACTGAAGCAAGTTATCTTCTTCTCTCCTCAGTCTTAAGGCTCCCCTGGCAATCAGGCTTTGCTGAAACTCGCAGGATCCAAAAGCCATTTTTTTCCCTCTATTGCATCAATTTAACCCTAAAACAATACTATCACCATTTTTACTCCGTAATATCATCCACTCATTTTTCCTTCAACATCCCGTCTGCAAAGCCAGAAGGAACAGTAAGCGTATAGCACCCTGGTGATTAGAGACAGCTCTACCTTAACAGATCCAACAGTACACAGCAGCTGTACGTTACAGTCTAGTTTGACAGTGTGCAACTAGAAGAGATGAGGCTTGCGCCAGCAGCTCAGCAGATCAGTCCTCGGGGAAAAGAAATGCCAGAAAAGTCACAAAATGAAAGCCTGCTGTGTCCAGGTTTCAGCCAGCACGTACACAGGCTGCAAATCCTCTTACTTCTCTGCAGTGACTACACGGGCATCCAACCTCTGAGCCTCTAAACCAACCCACAGGTTACTCACTTCCACCTCGGTCCTCACTACTGCGTTAGCTGAGGTGCCGTCTTCTGAGCTGTCCCCTTTCATGCCACAGAGGGATGGCAAAAAAAAGCCTGTCAGAGTATGTTCCCTCTATTTCTTTGTTGGTAGAAGATCCTGGCATTGAAATACAGGCGGTTTGAAGTGTGGTGCAACTCACCTTCTGGGTCACACTATAAAGCCAGGCACTCTGGCGCTGTAGGATAGCTACAGCGAGCACAGAGCTGAAGACAGTGCCCTTCCCTCTCATCAGTGCTGCCTTCCACCAGAAAAGGAGGAACAAGAAGCTAAAAGTAGCACACAAGGTCAAATGTACCCTGGCTTCCCACCGACGGCTAGCAAACAAGTGACACGGCCGAGGAGGTGAAAAAGTCTTAGCCTTTACTCTCCCCAAGCAGGACAAGAAATTAAGCTTCTTCCGCATCCTTAACAGGGCAAACACTGCTTCTGAAACCTTGCAGACACCATCCCTTGGAGAACCCTAGTGCTTGGGCCAATACAAACAGCACTAAGATTCACCGCCTGTGAGATGACATCATTCTTCAACGTCTGACCAAGACTGGAATGAGGTTAGCGTACTGGCTGGTGCCCCGTGGCATCTCCCGAGCTGCCTGAACGGCTGCCTCTGCGCCTCCTAACCCTGCCTGGCAGTCGGGCCCAGGGCAGCGAGGGCAGGTGGGTTGCAAGTCATGTCTCCGGGACTTGCCTGCACACAAGTGACACTGGAATTCACATCTCTGACCTGAAAGAGAGGATGGAAAGAAAGCAAGGAAGCTATAGCGGGCCATACATGAGGCATTAGTAAAAACAGAGCTCGCTCTGGAATTGATAACAGCAAGATGTCTACATCCGACACCGCACAGAACCCAAAACCTTAATGAGAAGGGGATGGAAATGCAAAGAAGCCAACAATGGAGGGCTGAGGGCTCAACTTCACGCCAAGTCTCCTTCTGCATTAACTTGTGCCATCCCCTACCTCTAACCCAGGGCACAGGATTTAGATCCAGGAGACAGATTTTGTGCTGGGAAGACAGGACGTCAGGGAAACAACAGCGTTTTGTCAGCTTTTCTGGACTGCCCAGACAGGCTGCCAAGCAAAGCGCTGACAACCTGAGAAGTTTTATTACTGGCAGGCAAGAGTTTGGCGCGAAAGAAAACCAAAACAAAACGGTCCATATTCCCTAATCTACACATTTCAGTCATACACAGTATCAAAGCTGCATGGTAATTGCTAAATCTGAACCTATACCCTAATGGACAAGCCAATGACTCGTCAACTAGTCTAAGATTCATCTTTACGTTAGTATTTAATATCCAGCACTAGGTGACCTTAATTTTTACATAGATGTGTTTTATTATATGTAGTCAAAATACAGACTTTGTATCTAAAATAATTTGACACTTGAATTAAAAATCCTGTATGAAAATTAACTTGGACAGTAATTGTTCTGCAGAATCAGAATATATTATGGAGAGAAGTTATCAGTTATGGGAAGGTCAAATTTGCATTCAGCTTATTAAAGAAAGATTTTACACAGGTTATGGGAAGGGTATCCATTCTGCAGTTGCACCCAAATGCTTTCCCATTTCATTGGGGAAGAAGTTACTGACAAGTTAGTAAAATAAATTCACACCATTCAATAGAGAAGCTGCAAGGAAACAGAGAACTAGATAACTAGTGGTATTAAAAGTCTTATCCTTCGAGAATTGTTTCAACAACTACTTATTAAACTAATAAAAATGAGAGTCTCAAATATTCTGCAGTATAGAATAGCTTTGAAGTTCCTGAAAATCCCCGTCCATGCCTGCACCACAAGGATCAAAACTCAAAAGAAAAGTCCATTTTTAGTTCTTTTTGAATAACCACTCATGCCTTTATTTTACACGGAGAATGAAGTCACTTAAAATCTGTTCTCTTGTCCAATTCTGACAAAACTTCACACTACATGACGTACACCCTTGGATGTAACAGCCCCAGGTTTTTTAGATACTAGTGTTGGTGTTAGTGAAGAACAAGAATTTTGTCTCGGAACACTAAATCTTCCGTGTAATACAGAAGGAACTAGCCCCCAGGTTCCCACCACCGCTTTTTTTTTTTTTTTCTGGAGCTGAATTAGCAAACCTATTGTCTCACAGTAGTCGTCTTACAGCATGTAACCTGGCAATTAAAATCAGAGGCATAATTTGTCTAGACCTCCATTATACAACTAAGAATTTTCTCTAGGGAGTGTGCAAGTGAGGCTACAGCTACAGAAACAGCTTTATGCTCTGACAATCTCATCAGTACAATCCCTGAACGGCTTCAGCATAAAATACAAAAAGGCAAAGTTTGTTCCTTCATAATGTATTAAATGGAGCTACCATCCTTCGTGATGAAGGCTGTGGTAGCTTTACAAAGCACGTGCTTTATTAAACGACAGTATCTTAGCCCAAAACGGACTACAGACATACCTTACAAGGTTCTCCTACTTACATCTCAAATCATCAGGGCTCCAACTGGCCCCGAAAGCCACAAGCTACCTTACAGGCTTGGACACAGACTTCTGGAAACGTGTCAGCTGCACAGCAGCTCCCCCAAGGAAAGAGGGAGTGTAGAGCTTCATCATCATCATCATTCCTCTCAGCGAGGCAGCTGCTCCCAAGTGCACACCCCCTAGTCTAAGTAAACATTAAGGATTCCAGCACAGAATCCAAGCCTTAATTACAAGCCAGCCTCTCTGTTGTGGCAGGATAATTGGTGGACCCTGGAACCGAACTCTTTTATGCTTGCTAATGCACTGAAACGCAGTGCTAAGTTAACACACGTCTAATTATTCCATTATGTAGGGAATAATTTTGCTACTAATATACAAAGTTAAGGGACATTTTAATAACAGACCCTTTAGTCCTGCCTATAACGTACAAAGTAATTTATAACCCTGTTTTAGCGACTCCTTATGCAATTCTGCATACAAACTATTTGTGTAACTATATATATATATAAAAAATATACACGTGATGTATGTGTATGCACGCATTTGCTCTATGGAGACAGCCAAGAATGAATGTCTTCTACATCTTGCACTACCGCCTTTCCTCCTACCGTAAGACCAGCTGCCAAATGCTTTAGCGGTCACGACTCCGTATGAGGCATTGCTAGATCAATGGAAAAGCAGTATCCCATTGTGCACCAAGTCAGGAGGGGCGCACAGCTCTAGCTCTGTTCACGATCTGCTAGTAAGCATATTTGCTTACATAACTAACAAGCTCAAACAAAATTTCTCTCATGTAAACACCAGATCAGTTCCGCAGTGTTTACTACTTTTACCAGTTCACTGTCTGCCAAGTGATTTATCTTCATTAACACAAGTGCTAAACCTTCATCTAGCAGGTCAGAATTTAAGAGAGATGCAGCTCATCTCACAAAATAAAACCTAATTTTGCTGCAGTTGCATCAGCTCAAAAGGCATTTCACTGCTTTCCCCGATTCAAAAGCAACTCATCATCTAACAGAAACAAATAGCTTCGGCTGTCCAAGAGCATTTGCTCACACTTTCAGTGCCTTCCAACAGAGTGGGAACACCAGTTTACACTGTCTTACCGTACAGTGGAAGCATTTTGAGCCATCACATTCCTCCTTGACTGGTTTGCCCACATTCTTTCACTGAATCAATATCCAAAACAGTCCTCAGATCTGTGTTTCCCCAACTTTTTGGCTTGTGCCTTAATCCCTTCAATCTAAACACCAAGTCTGGATTATCAAGAATCCAGGAAGGTAGGGTTTTGTACCCCCAAAGCTGCTTCAATAATTCCACTTTCCTAAGTTCCAAGTCATTTGCTGCAAGGTCAGGGATCCTTCTGAACCTTAGCCCACAAGCCGACTCCGAGACGTTGCTTGCTGCGTATGGACTACCAACGTCCCTCTGACACCCTCGGCAAAGGCTTCCCAGCGGCCCGGGAAGTCCTCTTCCCACAACGGTGCCCTAACAGAAGCAGTCCCGGGGCTGGCTGCAGCCAACACATTACTCACCTGTTTTACATTGTATCCTGCTTTTGCACTAGTTTCAATGAACATTACATTCAGCTCTTTGGCTTTTCTTTCTCCTTCCTCAATGGACACTTGTCTGGGGAAGATAACACAGAATTAGGAAAAAAACAACAGACAAACACCTTGAAAATTAAGATTTTCATCTTCAACCCAAGGAGGTGACAGCTTCATTACAGTTCTGAAAGCATGTAATGTTTTTTCCCTGCACACAGATGCCACATACTGAGCACAGCTGTAGACAAGTATCACCATTTCAGCGTATCAGCTGGACTTCTGTGGCACACCTGGCTCCCAAAGTCGAGCTCAGCTTCCCGGTGAAGAGCTAAGTGGGCCAGTTAGACGCCTCCAGATCCCTGTCCAGGAAGCTATGCTTTTATGTCTGAGCAATTAGCAATCAACAGATTTTAATACCCAATAACAGTTGTCAACTTGCAGCCTACCAAACTATTAACAAAGGACCAAGCGTAACCACCTCGTATCAAATGAATTTTGTCCTGTTTTCCCCTGGCTAGGCGTCCCACCCGCTAAGCAGTCTGCTGCAGCAAAAACTGGGGGAAATTTTGGTTCAAGAACTGCCAAACAAAAATGAGGGGCATATGTGCGCAGAAACAATTCTTAATAGGATGTTATAAATCTGAAGTAAGGGTCACAAGTGAAGCTATTCTGCGGAAACAGGGATTTCAATCAAATCTAGAATACTTCCCTCTCATGCTTTTGTTTTACCTTTGTGACTTTTTACTCCTTCGTGTTAAGAATACCACAAACCCAGGATAAGCAGAGCACACAATGCAGCAAAAGCTGAAGATGCACAGCTTCTAATAAAAATATTTAAGCTTGCCAACTTATGAAAACCCTTGAAGAGTTTTAAAAGGGAAGATTACTTGCACCTATCATTTTTATCTGCACAAATCCATTAAGCAAGAATATTTGTAACGACGTTAGCTTATTTGTTCGCTGATGCAGGTTGTAGTTAACACTCTTATCTCCTGACATCTGAACAAGCTGGTGACAGTTTCTCAACTCATTCACAGCATCGTGCTGTAAACTTGTGCTTAACCAAATGAAAGAAGTTTTAAAATTGAGATTTCTCTAGTCGCAGCCATCTCCAGCATAGTTAAAACAGGCTTGAGCATTTTAGAAGAAAAAAATCCAAGTGTTCTTTTTAAAATAGATGTCTAGGAGAAAACAGCAGCAGTTTACGAAAAGCATTTGAAAGATGAATTATTCCTCCGTACCTCTTATCTGCTAGATCTGTTTTATTTCCCACCAGCATAATGATGACATCGCTGCCCCTTTCCGTTCTGACATCATCGATCCATTTTGTTGTTTGCTGGAACGAGTTTACATCTAACAGAGAACAGTGGAGAGGATTATCACCGCAGGTATTCTGCACAGATCACTGGTAAATACATCTGTAAGTCTCAAATAAAAGCTTCGTATTCTCTGGAATTGGCATAATAGGGTGATGAAGAATCGGCAAGTGAAACCCTAAGTCTCCCACACTGCGGTACGTGAAAACTTTGGCATTAACTTAAAATGGACTAGTACCTCATGACAGGTGAATTCAAAGGCAGGGAGGGAACTGAGTTGATCTAGAATTTGGTTTTGATGGCGTCTAAAATGAAAAGTCTTATCACTGTGTTTTAGACCAGTTCCCTTGTTTTTAGTTCAACATAAACTATTTTCTATCGAGAAAGGGGATTAACGTGATGTTGCATTCTACACTGCTCATGACTTGTGCATCTACCGCAAGAAACTCCTGCAGTTTCGTCACTTCTCAAAAGTACTTAATACCGGCTATGCGTTTTGTACAGCACAATCACTTTTTTACTTGCTAGGTTCAGGATTTCCTCTAGGAAGTACCAGGGTTATACAACATTCTAGCAACTCCTGTACCATTGAACACTGAGTTCAAAATAATTTCCAAATCATTTGCATAGAACCAGAAATACAAATTTAGCCTATCCACAGACACTTTTTCTTAATGACACATCCTTAAAAGCTGCAAGGTAATTTTAGGAAGCTATCCTGATCTAATGAGATGGTACGTTGTTTGAAAAGTTGCATCCCATAAGGAAAAACGTTGTCTAGAAGCTGCCACGGAGCTCGGCATTTGCCAGTCAGCTACACAAAGAGCATCCGAGTCACCAAAGCATTTTCAGTACTTAAAAAGGTGGGGGCTCTGCAGCAGTTCCTGACAAGTATTGATTTTTGTTAATGGCTTCTACTGCATAGTACTATACTGTATGCTAGACAGTCAAGACTTGATCACTTGCCAGTGTTTTAATTCTTCTCTTTACTACTTGGTAATATTGGATTTGCTAGGTCAGTAAAAAAATTTCGAAGTTCACAGTTAACCTGTAATTTTAGCTCAAACGAAAGTGCTATTTTTAACAATTAAAGCTTTTATAGGTAAAGCCTATGTTCCTGCTGTAATCTTCTAGTATTTATAAATCAAAGGACGAGCGCTTTTGCATTTGTATAGAATTAGGCCATTGCTCTCAGACAATTCCGGTTTAGAACTGAAAGTGTCTGAAGGTTTAGTTCTCCTAAAACAAAATTTCTGTTCTTTGAAAACACAGAAAGCTAGTAAGTTAGGGGTCTCTGGACTGAGGGGAGGGACAGAAGGAGAAGGGTTGAAAAAGCACTAATATTTTAGTTCACAAAAATGTACATACCTTAGTAAGAAATGAAAGAGCAATTGTTAAAGGATAAGGGCTTAGCGGTAAGTTTTACATATTGCAAAATGTGAAAGTGACCGATTCAAATGAAAATGTGATGTTAATGCATTTTCCCCCCAGCCCATGCCCAGATTTCTTTGGGGGGGGGAGGGCAAATGGAGTGAAGCAAGCTACAGCTATCAGTGCAAAGTCTCTACTTTAAGAATTCAGAAGAATCTATGAACATGATTCAGGTGTTTGAGACCGAAAGTCATTGGTGATATTACGATCAAAAAGCAGATGAAAGAGGGTAAAGTGCAACAAGACCAGCCAGGACTCAAGGCTTCAGGAGAATGCAAGAGGAAAGGGTTACAAAACGATGTCGTTTGTAAGACAGTTTATACATTACAACAGCAGCGATCAGGTGGCTAGCTTAAAACTTGACTACAATAAAAGAAAACATTTTTTTTTCATGCCAGAATGAAGAACAAGCAGATGACTGTGATAGGACATGCAAAGCTAGGCTAAAGGATGAAAGGGGCAGAGTATTAGAAATGCAGAATTCCCCCCACTCACTTGTGATATCATAAACAACAACTGCAACAGTGGAGTCACGAATGTAGCTAGGAATCAAGCTCCTGAACCGTTCTTGACCTGCTGTGTCCCATAATTGCAACCGTACCTAACAAAATCAGTCAAACAAGCAAGAAAAATAAGAAAAAGGTCAAACCCAGTGCAATATACCTACTTGTGATATCGTAAACTACTACAGCAGCAGCAGAGTCACGGATGTAACTGGGAATGAGGCTACGGAAACGTTCCTGACCCGCAGTATCCCACAGCTGCAACCTGATCTGTGGGTGGGAGAAAATTAAAAAAGCCAAACTGCCACTAAAAATAAAAGAGTAAATAAATTTTACTTTTTGAAAAAAGCTAAATAAAAATTATAAACTCATGCAGGAGACGACTGGGGACTGGGAGCAGCAGCATACTGTCTCCTTTACAGCAATCTCTCCCAAGCGCTAGTAGTAGCCAAACTGGTATATGTGCACCTAACTTGGCCTTCCGCTGTCTTTGCCTTCTAAAAAATGTTTCCCTTCCAAAAGGGGAGAAAATTGAGGCAAATGTTCACCTGCAGTTCTGCCTACACAAGATTTTCATGCTCTGCTGCTATCCTTCCTCAGGACCCAAGCACGTAACCCCCAGCGCCCTGGAGGGTGGTTGCTGGAGGAAGAATCAGACCACACACCATACTTGTAACGGAAGAGCCTTCAGCTGCTGTCAAAGCACTGGAAAAGCTACTAATATCCATTTTCCAAGGAGGATAAAATGCTAGTTATTGCTCTATATTCAAGCCTTAGCCACACTGCAAAGTAACATGCACACAGATGAGGCTGAATGTCTCTTACCATCAAGGTTCTGAAAGAAAAGGCAGGATATACTAAAAGCAACATGTATGGCAAGATGCGCAAGGGCCAGTTTTGCTATGGAAAGAACATCCCACCACTCAAGCACTTTCAATGCCATCACATTTATTGTGGGTTTATACAACACCACGAGCTTATGCAGCACTGCACAATTTGCTTCTGCAAATAGCTCAATGGTTGAATTTCTTAATTAAGAATCTGAGCTCATTTTAAACCACAGGCTTGCTTCCACAGAGGAGCGATTTCGTTTCAGGAACTAGAGCTGCACCAAGCTAAGAAACCAGAATCATTTGTGGATACTATTGAAGGCAACCTTCTTTTTAAACAAGTAATATTAAGAACTATCGAGCCAGCTATTAACTGGCAACATTTGGCAATTTATATTTTATCATTCTGTCTTGCGACATCAAAGACTGAAGGGATTAAGCAAGGTCCCCTTCTCCAAATTCCCACCATTATGCACCCCTCAAACTACCCGCATCATCTCTTGCTTCAAAGAGGATGACACTGTAGCACCTTCTGCCGCTTGTAAAATGGCACTCATGAGCCCTCCGCAGATGAACCAAATGGTGATTTCCCATTTCCCCAAACAGAGAAGGGAGCCGTCTCCGCAGCGCTTGTCAGTCTGGAAGCAGCTGGCAGATGAAGGCTCAGTCTGTGCTTCCAAGTGATCTCAGAACTGTGGGCTGCACAATTACAACAGATGCTGATCCTCATTCCTACTGTACATAGAGAAGTGCAACAAAAATCTTACTCACTGTTCGATCCTCCAAATACATGGTTTTTGATAAGAAGTCAATGCCAATTGTTGCCTGTAAAAAAATGAAAAAAACAACAGATCTTAAACGAAACGTCAGAACAACTGTAGTGCTTTTCAGGGAGCGAGCATTACTGCCACATCAGAATTCAGCACCTGTAATGGATCTGAAAGAAAAACATGCTGGTTTTCTTACGTACAAGGTGTAACTCTACCTGTAAGTAAGATTCAATAGGCAGTTTCCTTAATATCCATAACCAGAACAGTATCTTAAAGCACAGAAAGTTAACCTTAACTTCAGTTTATGCATATTGAAGGTCTAATCCATACAGTCATATGGGTATCAGCAAGGATTTTTACGCATATGACTTAAGTTAGTGTCCATCAGCTGAACCAGGATATCTGAGCACGCTGTATTCTTCCTGACTGCCAAGTATCTTAATGTATCTTAACTTTAAGCCTTTTTCATTAAGGCTAAGGTGGACATCTTCCCATCTGCTGCAACACAAGGGCGCGTGCACACACAGCCCTCAACAATTACTAAAGCTCAGTTAGTACTAAAGCTCACTGCGGCATAACTGCATCCAAGTTTCTAGACACTAGTGGGAGCTTCACATAGAACATCCTTATATGTGTTTAAGGGAAAGAGCAAAGCACTACTAAGCGCTATCAAGAGCCGCTTCTTAAATACATGATCTTCACCCCAGTTTTCAAGGCTGCAGTGAGGGTGAATCCAAGCCCTAGGAGCTCGTTTGCAGCAGGGATACGACGAAGCTGGCCTGTTGGGGCTATAAGGCTGCCCTGGCTTCAGCAGGACGCTGAGCATCTCAAGCAGCTGCACCACCCAGCAACATCAATAGAGCCTGGAGGACGTTCCAAACAAATTGATTTAAAAAGAAAAGAAGAAAAAAAAACCCAACAGATAAGAGGTAAGTCTCTCAGCCAGGGCAAAGAGGCTTGATACAACTTCTCTGCTCTCCCACACCCAAGCAGGTATTTCTAATGGAGAGTCTGTTTTACTGTATATGCTCTATATTGTTAGACTGCTATTATGCCCTCACTATATATCCCCATAATTAATTCCTCGTATTCTGCCAGATATTTTACGTGGTAGGAATAAAGAATAGAGCCAGCCAGCCTGCTTGTGAGCAATACATGAAAACCAGCTGCAAATGAATTAAAAAAAAAAGCAGAACTGAACAATCCAAACTGAATTTCCATTTGCAACTAAATATAATACATCAAAAAATAAACTTTTCTGGCTGGATCAGGACAGCAGATTTGGAGTACCAGAGATGCATACGGGAAAAATAAATAGCGGTGGATTCCAAGACGGCTACGCCGTGATTTTCACCTGTCATCAAGAACTGTGCCATTACCAGTTCAGAGAGATGATACTGAAACTGTAAGACAGATATGAGAAGCCTCTAAAGACTAATGCAACAACAAGCTTCCCTTCTGCTTTTGTTTTCCATTGTTTTGTTAGAGCGTACTCCTCGGAAGATTGCCTCGAAGATGCTTCTATTTCCCCTTGTGTCTATTTGATTTCACTGTACAGAAGAAAAGCTACAAAAGACCTTACACCATACATACAAGTCAGGATCCCACTCTGGCTGACAAACTGCGGGAGACTCAGATTTTCTCTGCTCTCAGTGGGAGCTGGAACATCAGCTGCAGAGCCCGGAACCTGCCTCAGCCTGTACTTCATGCCATCCCTCCCACACAGCTGTACGGCAGCACGAGCTCTGAAGCTCGCTCGCTGCTCTAAGTTGTCTCCATATGCCTGGTAGAAATGCAAGAGCCATGCAGAAATGCATCGGGTCAGTGAGATTCCTCCCCTTGAACGCTCACGGCATGGGAAATGCAACAGAAAGGCCAAGTACAACACTTATTTTGGATCTGGGCAAGGAAAATATTTGTGCTAATCACATCGAGAAGCTTGTATGGCACGTCTGTTACTTTCAAGCTGTGAAATGGCTCTTGACCTAAGCCCCCACAAGCTTTAAGAATTACATGGAGTAACTTACAGCCAAACATATTTGTCCACCTGTACCGTTCTGACCATATCACGAGGATACAGAGAAGCAGCAGATGTCAAGGAGCAGGTTCAGGCACTCTAGGTCCCAGACTTTCACTAAAATAGGTAACCTACAAAGACGCATTTTGGCACAAGTCTGACAAAAGGAGCAAAAAAGCTTGGGGGATCTTTACAGAGCAGTTGTAAAGAAATGCTGTGCAATGTATGAGTCTGCTTACTGATGGGGAAAAACACATGGACATGAAACTGAGCTAATTACTGTGATTAAGGCAGAGGCAAGTTTAACCCGCTTGTGAAATGCTGCGCACTGCATGGAACAAGCAGGAACTAGGCATGCTCTGAGGTACCGCCTAACTGCACATTTAAAGAAGATAAGTAGAACAAAACAAGCTCGTGAGGGCCACACTACGGATGGGGTTGTGTATGAGAAGACTTTTTACTTGGTGTGTCCCCACAACTCCACTGTCTAACAAGGAGCTGTTGTTACCCCGTTTTACAGACCATGCTTGCTGACACAGAATTACCCAAGATTATGCAAGGAAGCCTGAGGCAAAGCAAGAACCTAAATTACCTTTCAAGTCACAGGCCAGTCTTTCAACTCAACACTGTCCTCCCTCTCCCCTCCTCCAAGAGGCTGAAGCTAAAGCAAAGCGTGGCCTGTACTTCTCCTCTTGCATAACGCACAGAGAATCATCATGTTTGCCAACATTGGTCTTTCATTACACATCACATACGGTGCCACAGAACAAGGAAAATCTCTCCCAGCATGTCTACGGAGAGGAATCACTCCTGGTAAAATACACACCACCCATGGCACTGTTTTATTTCAGGTGTTTGGGTTTCCTTGACACAGTACAGCGAGTTCTTGGTTGATTCACAAATGCCGCTTTCATGAAAACAAGTTATTAATAAAAGGAATTCAGCTGTGGCCTGTAGCTTATCTAGCAGCAAGCAAAAGAAAACTAATGCACAGCACAGATTTCATTAAACGGCTGATTTCTATTTTTACCAACTGAACACAAAAAACCTTGTTCAAATGATAGGTTGTGGCAGCTTTCAGAAAATATGCATTCAAAATTTATCAGAAATGTCCAGAACGAGCAAATCATCCATCAACTAACCTACAGCTACAGTTAACCACGTACATGGTTTGATATGCATTATCATTCAAGTACTTGGCTTTGAGAGGTCTCTCTATAATCCTGGGCATGGGGAAATTTATATTCTGGTTTGACGCTAACATGCAGTGTGATTTTGGCCAAATTACTGGAGCTTTTATGACTCATTCTTTCTTCCAGCTGCATCAAAATAGGGCATATCGCCCTACCTCAGTCATGACTTCAGTAAAATAGAGGTCTTTGGATGAATGACACTACACCATGTACATTAACACCCAAACTAGGCACGCATCAGTGATAGCTAAATTGAAGCTATCTTGTAAGCCCTTAAGATTTCTTACTGTTTTACGTCCCACACATTTTGCAATCATTTAGTATATTATGTCAGACCAGCTTCCCATGGAGACAACTATATTATCATAAAGCACAGAGGGTCAAACCTCTTCAAGAAAGAACTAGGACGTAAGCTCCGTAGAGAAAAGGAACAGACCTGAAAGAAAAATACTGTGGGAAAAAAACAGATTAAATAAAAGCACTGCATTCACATGTCCATGTAATTACAGTGGGTAGAATTTGAAAGGATGTTTGCTCCCTTGGGAGCAATGATGTGTACTCTAGCCCTCCTACACCATAGAAGCTTTGCTTCTCCCGTTGTTAAGCGAGAACTTGCATCTCATTCTACCCGGCTTGCCTAGCAGCAGCAATGAGGAATTACTGAAGAGGCAGGAAGGAAATCATTAAGGGGTAAAGAGATTTAAACGAGATACTTGGATAGACACTAAGTAACAGAAGAGACAGTTTGTGGGGTTTTTTTTCCCATTACCTCCTCTTCCCACCCCCCTAAAAAACCCTTCACATTCACCAGGGAACAGACTTTTTTTCTCAGTTTAGTGTATTCAGAACATCACCAACTGTAACCAAGTCATGAAACATGTTCTGCTTGGAGAAACATACTTTAGTCTATGAAACTAAAGTATTTTTATAGCTTGCCACCTTTTCAAGCTCATCCTAAATTCTGGGAGTGGGCAACAATGATTGCTCTCCTAGCACCTAGAAAAGTTAGCTTGCATCACCTTGAACTGACTTGTCACCAAACACGAAGCAGTGAGGGGGCTGCGGGGCCAACTGGAATAAAAGACAACCACTGCTTCAGCCCCAACCTTGCCAACCCCAATCTTCTTTAAATAACAAATAAATAAGCATAAATAAGCAGTCACAGGATGGGGAGGTACATAACAACCAGTTCTGTGGTCAGCAGACAACATAAAATAGCATCCTACAGCAGACCTAGCCTACCATCCACTGCTTTCTGCTCCACAAATCCTTGTTCACCCCACTGCAGAACCTCTTGAAGCTCAGCTTGCTTCTTTTTTAAGAGAGCCAGGTGCCTGTTACATTTTCCCCACAGAGGCATTAGATCTGTGATGGTTTGGTAGCAAATGGCGAAAAAACAAACCCTGGTAGACTTAACTGCTATCACTTGGGAATACCTACGAGGCCCGTCCTTTCAAACCACAACTTATCCCGCTGCAAGCAGCAGATAAGCTACTCGAGCAGAATCCAACACTGAAATGCCATTCTGAAAGGTTATTAAAATACAAAGCCTAAAGATTTTAACGTTAAGAATTTGGTCAGTGTACCAGGTCTTATCCACTACAATCAAATGGATTCTTCCTGCAATAGGAGACACGGCAACAGAGGGACCTTACAGAAGACAATAATATGGATTAATTTACCTGGTAGGTGTTGTCAAAGCTGTCATACATGAACCTGGTGATCAAGGAAGTCTTCCCCACTAAAAGAAGAAAAAAAACACAGATTCAAGGAACAGCTTCAGTGCAAGTTTTAAGCAAGTGATTTAAAAATGGTTTCAGGAGGAGTTTTACTCTGTGTCCAACAGATCCGTACTGTGCAATTAAACTTCCCACAAGCAAAAGAGCAATTATTTGACTTTACAATTGCAAAGTCACTAGTAGGCACATTTTTTCTGAAAAAGGTTGGCTCCTGTATCATTTCTGAGCATCAGTTTTACTCTTAAACATTCGTGATTCAAGATGAAAATGAAATAATTTGATCGGTCCAGTTTCTACCAAGTCATTCAAAAATTTTAGTTGAACTAAATGAACACATGCAACGGGTCTGACAAGCCCTACAACAAATTATTATAGACAAGACAGCTCTTCTCGCTCATAAAACAAGGTAGCTATGTCGCTTTAAAATCCATCTCGCTGCGCACCTCCTCAATGTCACACTCTCCGTATTTGTCACACAAATGGCAGTCCCTGCTGTAATATCACGGTAGCATAAGACAAGATTGAAGAGGATCATTGTCGGGAGGCTTGTTTACCATCTGCCCACAATGCCTGCAGTCCTTATCACTCCATTAACTTCACCCTTCCTTTGACAACGTATTCACTATACCTTTTGGTATAAGCAGGTTCACACGCTGTTAAAAACGCCATTACGCACCCCGGCGATGGCTGCAGCTTGGACTGGTGTATTTGCCCAGCTGTGCAGCATTAGGCAGTCGGTCAGCACTGCAATTGGAAGGTGTCACTGCAGCATGTGCAGGCACACCTGATCGTCACAGAGACAACGGCGAAGCCTTTTTCATGCAGCCATTTGTGATCCTGCAGCTCCTCCGTAACTGCGACTCAGCTTGGCCAGGTTAAACCACAAACTGTGTCAAACTATGTCAAGATCCTCATTTCATAACCGAGATTGACATAACGTATATCGTAACATATTGTAACATTCCAGCCAGGTATCAGACTACCTGAGTGGTGCGCTGGACACGCCTGAGGGATGGGATGCCATCCAGAGGGACAAGCTTGAGAGGTGGGCCCGGGTGAAACTCATGAGGTTCAACAAGGCCAAGTGCAAGGTCCTGCACCTGGGTCAGAGAAACCCCTGGTATCCATAGAGGCTGGGGGATGTAGGGATCGAGAGCAGCCCTGCCGAGAAGGGCTTGGGGATGCTGGGGGATGAAAAGCTGGACATGAGCCGGCAACGTGCACTCACAGCCCAGAAAGCCACCCGTGTCCTGGGCTGCATCCCCAGCAGCAGGGCCAGCAGGGTGAGGGAGGGGATTCTGCCCCTCTGCTCCGCTCTGGGGAGACCCCCCTGCAGTGCTGCCTCCAGCGCTGGGGCCTCAGCACAAGAAGGACATGGACCTGCTGGAGCGGGGCCAGAGGAGGCCACAGAGATGATCCGAGGGCTGGAGCCCCTCTGCTGTGGGGACAGGCTGAGAGAGTTGGGGTTGTTCAGCCTGGAGAAGAGAAGGCTCCGGGGAGACCTTATTGTGGCCTTCCAGTCCCTAAAGGGGCTTATAGGAAAGATGGGGACAGACTTCTTAGCAGGGCCAGGACAAGGGGGATGGTTTTAAACTAAAGGAGGGGAGATTCAGACTAGACATGAGGAAGAAGTTTTTCACACTGAGGGTGGTGAGGCCCTGGCCCAGGTTGCCCAGAGAGGTGGGAGATGCCCCATCCCTGGAAACATTCCAGGTCAGGCTGGACGGGGCTCTGGGCAACCTGATCTAGTTGGGGATGTCCCTGCCCATGGCAGGGGGTTGGACTAGATGGCCTTGCAAGGTCCCTTCCAACCCAAACTATTCTATGATTCTACCTTGTAATCTAATTTTCCTTAAAATACAAGTAATACGAGGTTCATTTTAAAACTATCATTGTCACAACAGTTGCTTTCTACACCTTTAAGACCAACGATACAGCCGAGCTGGGACAAAGCCTAACTCATACTCAATGGACAACTTTTTCCTGCTCCATGCCATCTTCACCCGGAGGGGACCAGCAAGGTATGCAGGAACTGGAGTACCTCAACCTGCCTCATTTCAGTATGTTTAAATACTCTTAATTGTAGGCAAATTATTTAGGAAACAACTGAAGTTATGAAGAATATATCACCTCCAGTTGTTTTCTTCTAACCTGCCTGCAGCTGGAATTTGCCATCTCCCACTGGCAGGGAAGAAGAGCTCTACGACTTACGTTAGCCACCAAACATTGCAGGTACAGATAAAAGGCAGTTAGATGCGCACAAGCCAAAGCTTGTTCTGTGTTCTTCAAGTAAGCTTCCAGAGATGTTAGTTCTCTGCAAGGGTGACCATCAAGAGAGCAGGGGAATGTAAGCCAAATTTTGAGGGTAAGGGGGGGGTGTTTGTTGGGGGTTTTCTGGTTTGGGTGGGATTTGTTTTAAATCTTAGTATAAAACTTTCAACAAAATCTCCAGTATCGTCCTTAAGCAGCATTTTAATCCATCTGCATACATCAGTTAACTCTGTAGAAGTGCTAAACTAACAGGAATCCAGTAGACAGCCTTTGAGAAAAAGATTTCCCCCAAGTCAAAATTGGAATTCCTGTGTGAATTTTTAGCATATTCTGCTGCATAGGCATAATCAGGTTTCCCACAGTTAAAAAGCTGCCTTCGCAAAGGTAGAGCAAACATTCCCTTCGGTGAGTAGGTTTTCGGAAGCAATGCATCTCAGATGGGCAGGATTCCTGAATCCCTTATTCAAGTTTGTCCCAGACCCCCGCGGATGCATCGAACAACAGCACAAGCTGGTGCGGGACAAAGAGCCACGGGCTGCGAGAGGAGGAGGAGGAGGAGGGTTTCACTCCAGACCCAGCAACAGCGACAACCCTCAGGAGACAGAGATGAGCGAGTCCAATACCTTCCCACTGCAGCACACACTATCAATCCCAGTAATGGGTTTGCGGCACCACAAACAAGCTGGCTTTTCCTCACATGGCCACTGATGCAAACAGACAGATGTAATTCTTTAGAGGTGCAAGGGGATGTAATGAAACCCCTGAAATTATTTGCTTTAGTAAGTCACAACCCCTGAAGAACATTGAATTCTTCTGGCAAATCATTTCTGTTCCCACTATACACTGAGATGTCTTGGAGGGTGTCTGTCAAGAAACTATAAAATCTGAAAAGATTTTCTGTTCCACATTCCTTGAGCTTCCCTGCCCTACCTTCACTCATTTCACAAAAAGAGGGGAAAAATAAGGTGCTGCTTGGCTTGCTTATATTTAAATATCTGCTTCAACTAATATTTGGATACAACGTCTTAATACACTTAGTTCTAAGACATTTCTCCAAAAAGACAAAGGTTTTCTTTACATAATATGTCAACAAGCACCAGATCAAGTCCGTATTAATACCAACTACTTACAGTTTTAATTCCACCATGACTACTGAGGCATCACCATTTCTCCTTCAAAAAAAAACCCCTTGATTTAAAAATCCTGGCAGAAGTGAAAGCCCACAATTCCCACTGTATCTATAATTAAAAGGAAAAGTCAGTGAATCTTCTCTTCAGAAATTCACAAGTTTAGATTATATAAACAGACACCTTGTCCAGAGGGTTACAGGCTTTAAATATTCCCTCTTTAAAAGAGCCACTCCTAATACTTAACACCCTCTCACCTCTCCCCAGCCTCCCCACACACACCGCCCTGCTGCCAACGGCAGAAACTATCCCCAGCCCTACAAAAAATAGCCGGATGAATCACCTTAGGATTCATATACCATCTGTTGCACACTAAAGCGACGCGGATGCATATGCCGCTTCTCCTGTGGAAGCCATGCTGCTATAAGCCCTGTTTCAGAGAGCTAGAACAGAGAACAAAACCACACAGAAATTAATCTATTGACAATTACGTTGATCACATTTCTCCCATACGGAGGCACAGCACAGGCCTCTGGGCTGGTCATAGCTAAAGCCCGGTCACACGCGATTTTGTGAGTGCACCGAGTACTTAACGGTGCTAACTGTATTTATGACGGACCCAAGACAACAGTTAGAAACTAAATTCCCAGGAAGGATAATCCCTCATCGTGCAGCTAGCACACCACAGCCTGCAGAAATACCTGATCTTTTTCCCCTCCCTTGGCAGAGCGACAAGGAAAGGCCATTGAGCCACAGTTCACCATTGGCTTTTGGAGTCGAGCCCTTGGACTCTTGGATGATTTCTATTTTTAACATCAGTTTTCATTGAGAACATCACAACAGTGTTAAGCTCCTGCGCACAACTTTAAAAAGAAATAAAAATAACAATAATAAAGAACATTGCAAAAAAAAAAAGAACCAAATTTATTGACTGAGGATCTGCAGGAGAGTTTGAATCCCATTCTGTTACGTATTTTCACTTGCTTTCTATTCTGTCGTGCTGGCGGTATGTTTATCGAATTCACGGAAGGCATTAATTTGGGAGTGACTGCAAGCAAGTTAGAGGACAGAACCAGAATTCAAAATAATCTTGAAAAATGCAGAAGTGACCTCAAGAGCAAAATGAAGCTCAGCAGGGAGAAGTAGCACAAGGTAACACACACAGCCAAGAACAACTGGCTGCTTAAAATACAGATTGCAAACAACTGGGTAAGCAATCTGGGGGTTATAACCAAAGGAAGCAGATAAGGCTGAAGCCTGGACTGTCTTGTTTCATTAAGCAGGTTTTTTTAAATCTACTGGGTTAATTTAATCTCTTGGAAAAATTTCAACACACAAATATGTCCAGGGTAACGTTAGTCAGCAATGCAGTAGCAGAAAACATCCTTTAGGCCAAAATATTTCTGGTATGCTGCTGGGACAGGAAAAGAAAAAAGTTAACATTATCCTTGGAGGGAAAAAAGTGGGGGGCAGGGAATGCTGCGAATGGGGTTTTACCGCAATGCACAGCTTTGGCTGGAGCAGTGAGGGGGATTCTGCTGGACACGCTGACAGCAAGTGAGGAAAAACCTCAAACAATTCAGGAGCTGAGAAGGAGCTTTTTGGCAAGAAAAAAAGGTAGCTTGCATAGTTTACCAGAAGAACTGAAAGGTGACAGAGAGCAGAGAAGTAACTTAGTGATAAGGAAAGGTGGTCTCCAGCCTCTTTTCTTTCTGTAGATCAAGATCTAACAGCTAAAAGTCGAGTCCAAACAAAATCCTACCAGAAAAGGCATGCAATTTTAAAAGTGAGGGTATAATTAAACTCTGAAATAACCTATTCAGCTGGGCAGTGGATTCTCCTCTGTTCCTTGGCACGCAGAGTTGTCAGATGTTATTCCAGTGTAGGAATTTACATGCAAGGCATTCGAGAATGTTTTGAAGCAGAGGGAAGCTAAGAAAATAAGTGATTAACCAAAGAAACCATTTGTTCTAACACTGCACCTGAACATCCATTTTGGAAACTCTTCTGTCATTAAGTGGCTGAACAACAGCAGCAGCGTGGGTTTCATTAGATGAGTTTTCTGCTCCTTCAAGCTTTTGATCCAGCGAAAACAAAGTCCACATTAACCAGCTCCCAATCACACAGCTGTGGCTCAGACACCATTGCTTAAGTGCACAGATTATCAAGGCACACTCCCGGATGGGAAGGCAACCAGCTCCAACGGGAATTTTTAAGCTTGTATCCAACTTGCTCAGCTGGTTTTCTTCAGCTATACCAGCTCTGGAAGAACCTGGACCTAGAGATCACTGCTGGCTCCTATAGCTACTCACCAGCTGCAACTGTACTCGCCCTCCTAACCCTGAAACCTGAACGGCACACGTCAATGCACACCGCAGGGCCTGCGCGCTGCTTTTTTCTGGGAGGCTGGGGGAAGAGCAGAGAGAGAATTCTTTTGCTGTACGAGGCAGTAAGTGGAAGCATTTATCTGCATTCATTCTGATAAGCTGCAACATTTTAATACGTTATGGGACAGAAAGAAGTAGGCTGTTCTGATATATAAAAATAGGAAACTCCGAAAAGGAAAGGTTTGATCACTGGTTCAGCACAGAAACAAGTAGATGCCCAAATAGTAACATCCTCCTAAATCAGCAACCGAATCACTGCCAGCAAACGGCAAAGTATCCAAGACACATAATTCAGTTAAAAGACGGGAACTTGTGAAGTTCCTATCAGCGAAACTGCCATTAACTATGAAGGCCCAAATTCAAAGCCTTCAACAGCTAACTGAGTCAACCTGATCGATACTCTTTGTCTGGAAGCCTTGAGCCACTGCCTAGCACTTATTTCAGAAAGAGCATTCATCTGCAAGATGAAATCAATACGCTAATCTTATAGTTCCAGCAACTTTGATCTGACAGAAGCGACTGGAGAGATTTCAAGGTCGTTCATCTGATTCTTGAAGACTGCCTTGTCCCGCTCCTGGGGCCTCATGCGCTGGAGATTTGTACGTCCAACGCCAACCACCACTAATGACATTGATTAATGGTGGGTACCAAGAACAACTCCGTGCCAGCGCGTGCGGAATACGTGCTACCGGCTACCGCTGGCAGCACTCCAAGCAGCACTCCATGCTGTGTGCTGTAACGAGTCACTGGGGAGACTCGCGCAAGAGCCAGGGATGGAAGAGACCCATTAGATAATACAAATCGTCTCCCTGCCAGCACGGGATTAGAAGGTCATTTGTTGCCAGGCAGAGTCTGCAAAGGGCCCAGGCAACCGTCAAGAGTGACCTACAAAGGGAACTCCTTGGGATTGTGCCACTTCTACTGTACGATGGACGAGAAGAGGAGCAGGCCTTACCTCCCCATTTCACTTTCTTAGGCACGTGCTTGCTTCTCTCACATTAGAGATTCACATCTTGTCCAAGGATTCTTCCAGAAAAGTCACACTTAAATCTCCGAGTTCATACTAGTTATTGTTTAGCACTTTCAAAGCATCAGCAATAAAAAAAAAAAAAAAGAAGAAACATCTGCAAAGCAAAATAATCAATCTATCCAGCCTTTTCATTGTAAAGCTAAAAAATTCCACTTGACCTCTCCCAGTTCTCAGGGGCTGACTTGGCTAACGGGGATCCAACTTGCTAAAAGCGTAAGCTAAAGAGAGGAAGATGAAGCAAGCCTTCTCGTCACACATACAGATAAATCGCAGTGTAATCTCACATTTCACTTGCCCTTTGCAAGACTCCTTTAAGATTTGGTTGAAGGATAAATCCCAGTGACACTACAACTTTCTTTCACAGATAAGCTCACCTCGAGATCTTCACTGGAAGCGTTTCCTTTACTAGACACACCATAACGCAGCTAATCCAGCGGTAACTGAGGTGCTGACAAGGAACGGTATTTCTTACTGAGAAGTCAGACTCCGTTCTGCCCTCCACTCTCAAAACAGATGACCCGATACCACTCGAGGAGTCCTGCTGAAAGTTACAGCTCCAAGATCTTCCGACTACCGGCCTCACAGCAAGTTTCACGCTCGGATTTGAGACCCAATGCTTAAAAGAGTTGCTGAAACTCAAAGAATTAATGCTGAGGATCAGAGAACTTGCTAGTCCAGATCCGGAAAAAACAACCCAAGGCAACAAGAGGAAAAAGCTCTGCTAAGAACAATATACTGAATTATGAATGTATGAAAACCATTTTTAGAATTTTATTTAAAAAGAAGCCCCAAAAGGAGGATGCTCATAGTTGACTTAAAATGATCTGTACGAGCCAGTAATCAAGAAGAATATTTTTAGGTACGTCAGTCTGAGCTCTTAAAACAGAAATGCTGTATTAAAGTGATTAAAGCAGCTTCTTTAAAAAAAAAAAATCCTCCTCTGCTCTTCACTGTCAAGCTATGGAAATTTCACCCGGTTCCCCCAAAGCAAGAAACAAAACTCATTCATTATCCCGAAGACACTGACAGAGCCAGACTGCATTCATCTCGCAAATTCTCAGTAAGATTAAGTTTATCCATAGTCGCAGCTGAGGAACCCTGAGGATAGCATCAAGTCTAGGCACAGGGAGCAGAGGTAAAAGGCAGAGCTGACGCGGTCTCGCCTCCTTGCTCCAATTAAAGAATTTTTTACCCTGAAGTTTTTTTTTTTCCCCATTGATTCCACTTCTGCTCTATTGTCAAACCTCTTTTATTCCGCCATTTCCTTCCTGATGCAAGACGCCAGATGAGATCAGACCAAAGGACCATCTGAGCCAATACTTTGTATCCCTAAGTCCCCAATAAATCAAAAAAATCCAGGGGAAAAAAAAAATCAGAAGAAAGCCTGCAAAGAATAAACCTTCTTGGAATACATCCATGGCCCCAGCCTCTGCAAGTAGCTTTGTTTACAACTAAAATTATGGAGTCTGGTAAAAAAAGTTATTTTTAATTTTAAAAAGTATAGTTATAGTTTATTTTTTTTAAGAGCAAAGGGCAATATTAAATGCACATTTATCAGACATTTTCAAAGCATGTTTTGGCTACGCAGGACAAAGCTGGCTGAAGGATGCCCTCCCAGCCTGGTTGCTGAAACAGAACAGCTGCCCCCATTCACTCCAGGAAATGAAAACATTTTTGTACTGTTAACACTACAAAAATTGTGCAAGTCACTTTCGTACTACTTCAGTGGCTCTTGCATTATACCAAAGCAGCAATGGCGTCTTTATGTACAAACAAAATGGTTCAAATAGCCTCTTTTAAGATAATTTATTCCCAGCCTAGTTAAAGATCTAGGTTATAAATTATACTCTTGTCCTTTTAAACAGATTTGCTTCTTTAAGAAGGAATTTAAGATTCTGTTTAGGAAGTTAATGTAAAATATCCAGAGAGTTACAGGGAAACAAACAAGACCCAGAAAAAACAAGGAAGCTTTGTTCTGTTTTAAATAATTTTAGTAATTAAAGAGATGTTATTTTATTTTCTACTTTAAATATATTTTATTTCATTCATCCCAGAGAACAGAGGCAACTCACCTTGATTTTAATTAATTATATTTTTCATATTCATGTGAAATAGAACAAACAATGGACTAAAGCTTGCAGCCTAGATCAAACACACGAAGATCAGCAAAGGAAATTAAAGTACCTACAGTGAATCCGTCACCTTCGGGTCGAGCGAAGCAGAGGGAGCCCCGAGCAAGGAGCATACTCTGAATAGAAAGTCCATTTAATAGACTTCCAGCAGTTTTGTCCCTTCTATTTTAGTTGCAACTTCTTTGACAAAGGAAATGTGCAGCTGTATTGCTCTACACAGGAACTATGGGCCAGTGAAGATCTGCAGATAACTTGCTGATGCAAAACACTGATATATAAATATTTCTTTGGTGGTTCAGTAGACAGGTCCATCATAAGGATACTTCTAAAATACAAAAGATAAGTCAAAGTCCTTCAAGAACTTAAAAGCAGGTTCTACAGGCCGCAGATGACCGAACTCCACAAACCTCCAGGCTCGGAGTCCTCTGCACACAGCAAATGGTAGGCAGCGGCACAGGAGAACGGCCGTTGCTTTGCGAACAACCCATCTCCACGCAGTGAGAAACAGCAGCAGAGGTGCTGCTGGCAGCAGCCAGCGGTTCCTACATGGTCGTAGGGGGAAAGGAGGACAGACAACAGAGCAACCAATTCAGAAAGGGGTTTTGGCAGTTTATTTGTGTAGGTTTTATGGCATCCTACCTCGAAAAGTAATTCTAGAAAGGCAGATGCAATCAATAGCAATGTCAAACAACTGTAGTTGACCTTTTTAGGCCAATGAATCCCTGCCAATCCTTAATTTCTTTTCAGGTCACCACCCACAACAAAGCTTTTTTTTTCCTCCTTTAATTAAAAGCACTATTGAAAACTGTTTGATACAGTCCTGGATCAATTACTTCGGCCTCAGGGATTGCCGGCAGTCTATAGCTCTCAATTTGAGAATCATTGGCTTGTACCCACAAAGCGGAGTAGGTAAGTTAGCTTACCGCTCCCGGGGTACACATCTTCCACCTTGCACATTGCTAGCACAGCTGTATCAGTCTACACATCTGTAGAATACACCGCGATGTTTGTAGCATGCTATTCAGTAATTCCAGGGACGGGCACTACACTTATCAAAATCAGCAGTTACCAGTCTGCAAAAAGGCATGAAATTAGCACCATAACGTCTACAAGGCAGCAGGTACACGGCAATGGGTTCCTCTCGATTCAGATTCAAAGGAAGCAGGAGCCTAAGGAGTAACTATCCCCTTAGAGTGTTATTTCACAGAAAAAAAGTATATCCATTCAGTAGCCTCTTACAACTGGAGGTGAGGAGAGAAGAAAGCTCAAGCTGCCATCAACAGCACCCTGCTCTGACACCTCCGCTCTTCCTCTCAAATTAAAACAGAGTGACTGATCAAGACAGTAAAACATAGGCAAACATGCTAAAATTCACTAGCCTAAGGTCCGTCAGGATTTTCTCTCACTCTACCACCTCTTCCTTCCTCATCTTTGAAAGGATGCATCGCCCTTCCCAGCTGAAGCTCTCGCCCTTACGCATTTTTCACACCTGCCTTTGTGGGCTCCAGCACTGGCAGAGACATTTCACGTCGTATTTGGCTGTGACAGCTTGGACTGACCGAGCGTTATTTGTTATTAGATGTTTTAACACAGATGAGTCCCTGGGAACCAGCCGCGGAGGATTCCCACAGTCCCATTTCATTCCTGTAGCAGCCTGCCCACCCTTAGTGAACCACAGGGAAAGGCGTGCTTCTCATTTTCATATTTTCTATTTACATTTGTTAGTCACCAGTTGACAAAGCAGTAAGAAATAACTGACCACAGCTGTTACCATAGTTGTTTCAAAGACTATTGATATTAGAAGCAATCAAAATTAATAACTCTACAGAAATTCATCGACTGGATAACACAAGAGACTTTCAGAAGCCCGAGGTAATGTTGAAGCACATCAACTATTTTTTTTTCCATCCCAGGCTATAGTATTGGACATTACATAGAATCTTAACATCTTTACTAACCTTGAAGTCCCAAATTCATAGGAATATCAGTGCCAAATCCTCTGGCTCAGGTTAAGATGTGCTGCTCATCATTTAGCTCCTGGTCAGTTAAGATGCCGGGAGGAGGGTTGATCCTCTTAAAAATCCACTTTTGTTTTTTAAACACACATTTTAACACCTTCCCAGATGAACAGTAATAGCACTGCCCCAGTTAAGAAAACTGAGGGCACGGGCTCTACACAAAACGGTGATGAATTTAATCATAGAATTGTTTAGGTTGGAAGAGACCTTGAAGATCATCGAGTCCAACCGTTAGATGAGATACAGCCTCTGACCAACAAACCAGTGAAACTGGCCTCAGAAACACACCCTTTCCCCTCCCCTCTATTCAGAGCCCCGAGTATTTTGAAGTAGTGAACGAACAATGCTGAACAGAAGTTACTTATTTTCTCATTGTAAATTTGATTTTCTTAGTCCTTACTAAGACTCTATCCAAACTGGACTTTTCAAGGCAAGTTGAGATAGTTTTATTACAGCTGAGCATCTGCTAAAGGTGCAAAGAAAAGTTTTACTCATTATTACAATTAAGTAAGAAACAGCACGGCCAGAATGTTTGCTGCGGAGGAAATTTCCATTTTCGTTTTACCATGTAACAACCAAGTGCCTTGAACTTCGGTCAACTCTGTGATGGAAGAATTTCTGAGCAAAATATTTTAAAGCCTCAATATCTCAGCAGTTCCCAGTAACTTCACAAACCAGGAACTGTGACATCAGCCTTTTAGCTCACTAGACAGCCTTCAGCACTCCAGTGTTAAAAAAAGCCTGCATTTAACAAACTAGAACAGACCATAAGCTAGGTATACAAGCCTAAGTGGATGGTAGGAAGCGTGCATGAATATTTATGACTGTCTGGTGCAGAACAGCAGGAAGGGAAGCAACAGAGTCGAGTGAACTAGCATGATATAACAAGGAATGACACCTACCTAGCAGATGAGCACACATAAAGCTATTATGTGAATGGCTGATATCATCTGCAGCTTATTCTCACATGCTGCAATAACAGGGACACAAAGAAAGGAAGCAAGTCCATTTTCACAGTAGCACCATTTTAAGCACTAAGTATATGAAAAAAAGATGCAACGATTCTGCATTTCACACGCGTTGCTCTTCACTCGATGCTTTTCCTTTCAGAGACAGAGGGCATAATACGATTTTCCTAAAGGATTCAAAAGAGTTACGGCAAAGATATCTACTATATGCATTTTTGTTATAGCCCCAGGAAATCAGTGAAATTTGCAGCTCCTTACATCTCCGTTAAATGTCTTCCAACAGCAGACCCCACTGAAGCTATTTGTCACTCAGGAGGCAAAGATCCAACTCTTCTCCCTGGCCATAGCCAAAGATTAATAATTTTTTAATGGCTTCTAATAGAAATCGATGAATATGCATTTCAAGCAATGCCCCAAATTATGCAAGTTTCACAAGCATTTGAGACCTTGCTGGAAAACATGCCCTTGCTACTGAGAAGCAAATAGGAAATACAATTTTGTCATAACCCAGATGTCATCAGAGCAAAGGGGTTTTAGTTCCAGTCAATCTCTCCAGGCAATAACCCACACAAACAAGAGTCTTCATGCCTGCTGCCTGGCCGACTGCTCGTTCCTGTCAAGCATTTCCCTAATCTACAAAAAGGGACCAATTACTCCCTTATCTACAACAACCAGTAATCAAATTATTAACACTTCAGTAACTGCCTTATAAAACAAGATGACTATGAAAATACTTGCTAGTCTGAAAAGCTCATTAACATTAATTCTCATTCAGTTTTTCTTTGAGTACCTCAGAAGAGCATGTACACAGCGCTGTTTTCCTAACAGAAGTGATGAGGCCCTGCTTGTGCCACAATACTTCACCCAAGACAGAAGGAAATTGAGGTTGATGCACTTTTCTGACCTAGAAAGTTTTTTTTTTCCCAGGGCCTTGCTACCAGCCATGGCCAGCAAGGCCTGCAACATTTGAACGCTGCTGTTACACAAAAGCAGAAGCTTAAGTAACGTCCGTTCTTCCAACCTGGCTTCTTACATTCCTGTTAAGGAAACCGCTAGCTCTGGTTCAACAAGCTCAGACTTCACCTGGAAAGGATCCTGTCTCAACAGTAAAACATGATCTTTGATAGCCAGCTTGTCCCTGACAATACCTATTTAATTTTTGGCCCACTGAATAGGAACAAGATTCTTATTTGCTAGTTAAAACCCTGCAGATAGCAGATTAGGCCGCTTGCTTTAGGTCCTTCATTCAGAAGGATTAGGACTGAAGTAAAGACTGGCAGAACCAAGGACTGAAAAGCTGCCCTGGCTATAGCGACTGTCTTCCAGAAGGAATCTGCAATAGATTTTGGCATAAGTATCAAATTTTCAGGAGTACCATGCTCCACAAGAAAATTGTCCTTCCAGTTCAGTCTGCCACAAGACAACTGTGAATATATTCAAGGCAATTTGAGGGGTTCTGCATCTGCATTAACTGAAATATTAGTTTGTGTCAGGTTTCTGCTCCAGATTTTTTTTTTTTACTTTCTAATATTACTATAGGAGATACAAAGAAAACATCAGCTCTGTGAAACTATACTCCCAATCTTGTTTTTAAGTAAAAGTCAATACAAACCAATGCAGAGAAACTTTACAGAACTTGAGGATTTATTCTCTCTCTCCAAAAGGGAGAGAGAAGCAGCTTTCCAAAACCTAGCAGTTCAAGATTGGTTCATGTCTTAAATTTGAAGTTCTCAGCCTTACTTTAGATTAGTTAAATGTCTGGATATAGACACACATTTGGGATTAAACCTAGCTGAACACCGTTAGTATCTTAGTCTCTATAACAGGGAATGCATAGCTAGTCAGTGAAAGCTATTAAAAGACTGCTTTTTCCTTAAATGAAAAAGTTTTCATTTTATTCCTAATCTTGCACTATAAATTTTCCCAGTGTAATTCCCATTTACACTATTTCAGTTTTCTGCACATATTTGGCAAAAGAGTTATCACAGAAGGGTTTGGACTGGAAGGGACCTTTAAAGATCATCTTGTCCAACCCCCCTGCTGTGGGCAGGGACATCTTCCACTAGATGTTGGTTAGTACCAACTTTGTTGGTTTTCATTCTAAAAATCTCAGGTTAGACTTCCCTAAGGGAATCTACTCTTAATGATGAGGAAAAAAGCTCAGACAGGAACTATGAACAATATCATTTCTGCCACTCAAAAAGACGGGAGCGGACACACCGACAAGTGGAAAAGCCCCTTTTTCTGTTGGGAGAGGTCTTATGGTCACGTCTTGCTAGAAGATTTCTCCTTCCACTTTGACAGCTGAGCTGGCTCACTGTTATATTTTAACAGTTTAGCATCTCCAGGTTCCTCGAATTTTCACCCCACCCTTTTAAAGAAGAGTATGTTCCAAGTATTGTGTGTCCTAAACTAGGCTCTGCTGATCAAGATCATCTACTAATACCTCTGGAAGCCTTTTGGGGACCAGGAAAGGTGTGAAAAAAAAAAACGTCTTTGCAACTGGCTGTTGAGCCTCTCTCTTGACTTCAGGCTGCAGTGGGGGGACACGGACCCTGAGAAACGCTTGTTCACAGACCGTCTCCGTAACAGGGAGGGAACAGACAATTCTCAGCCAACAGGAAACACTTGAGAGAACACCCTCAGTGTCACAAGGCAGAGCCCAAAATATTAAAAGCACAATTGTACTGTATAAAAAACCTAACAGTCTCCCTATACAGGTCAGAGAAGAACCTCCCTAGCTCTCCTGAAGACGAAACACTCGTCCTTCTGGCACCAGGGTCCCTTTGCGCAACATCTGCCAGAACATCCTCGTTATGATAGTCGCTAATTGCTTTCAAGCAGCACACCCCAAATCTTGCTTCAGCATCCATGACGCCGCAGCTCCTGAAAAACTGCATGTGCTACACAATATAATCACATGATGCACTCTGAAGTAACGTTAAGCTTATGCTAAACCTCACATACGCATTCCCGAGGGATAGAAAATGGACAAGAAAATGCCTCTAACGAGCAGAGTAACAATTCTCCCAAAGGATCCTACCTTTTATGCAACCATTCCACCAAGATCCAAATGCCACACTATGAAAAAAAAGAGTTTTACAGCTGACAGCTAGATATTGAAGGACGACTGGAGAAAAGTCTGCTGTACCACTGATCTAAGTACTAAGCACCATATGGATGTATTTTATGCTGTCTCTAGGCATTTTAAGACCAGTAAGAGAAGCAAAGAATTGTCACTTGTATTTAAAGTTTGGCAGTAGCTAACGGGAAAAGGAAGAGGCAGAAAAAGGTATTTTCTATTATCAATCTTTTTAAGTCAACATTAGCCTGTTTGCTTTCTTTGAACATGTTAGAATCCTCTTTTATTTAGTACTACACTTTTTTCTTGAGGGAGATGCAAGTTAGTTTTACCTGGAGTTTGGTATCTCTATTTATCAGTAATAAACTAAGCCACATATTGAGACTGATTTTGGTATACAAAGGGTTCACACAAATCAATAAAAATCCATGGAGACTAGTCACAAGTTTAGTGACTTAAACTCGTTACTCTTTTCCACTAAGGAAATCCTAATAAGCACCGGCATACTTGATAAAAGTAGAACAATATGACTGATTATTAATGCACGGGCAAGGTTTCCCTTGAGATACACACCAAGCCTTGTAACAGTGACAAAAAAACATGGTGATAAATAGCTTCATTAACTCTTGTGGGTTTTGTTGGTAATTAGCTTTACTTTTCCTCCCCAAATAGGAAATATGTGAAAGAGCACAATACAAAAAATCTTGTTCTATTTGTTCAGTCATGGCCACGAAGAAACAAAACGCTGAACATGGGTCGGTGCTCTAGTTCCATCTCATAACCACTCAGGTTACAGACTTTGCAGCTGTGATGGTTTTTAACAATTAAGTTGCACGCTGCAAAGTTCTCACATAAAAGCTGGGGTTTTTCTACCACATTCACTAACCTGTAGAAAAGAATATGCAAGAGTCAGCCCCTCACTACTGAACAGGAAGAAGCAAGTCTATTAAAATTACAGACAGCAAAACATGATATTTTGATTACTCTGTCAAGATAGTAAAATAAAAAAAGGCATGGAAATGTTACCTCTTAAGCACAGCTGTAAAAATTCATTTTAAAATGTAGGCCTTGTGTTCTGAAGATGAAGCCACTTGTCTAGTTTTCTGCAGAGGCATTCCAAGTAAACCACATAACATAACCAGTGCTATTTTCACAGTTTAAAAGATTTCCAAAAACAACAGAGCCAAAATTAGTGTCACAAGAGGACCACCTTCAGGCAATTTCAATTTTCCTCATCTGGTGTAACACCAAGCATCTGGGAAGTTACACAATGCCACTTTATGAGAAGTGCTTCCAGTTTTCTGTTGCCAAGAACATCTGTCATCTTTCACGTTTAGAGCTTTGAATCTTCCATCATTTTGTACAGAAGGGCCAAATATTCTGAAGCGGCAGAATCCTGCCCGTTTCTGAATGATGGACATCCTTTAAGCTGGCGTGGAAGCCAGAAACTGTCTCCTACTGCCTATAGCAGACCAAGCTAGGAGCTTTTCCTTGGGGGAAGAGAGTCTTATAATCTTGTAAAGACCTGTAAAAAAAATGCTAAGATGGTATGAATAACGTATGCATGCAAACCCGTGCAACAACAAGCAACAGCAGAAGGAGGATTAACGGAATTGCGCATGCTAATTGCTACATAGTGTGGTAAATGTGGTTTCATTCAAATGACCAGATAGCAAGAAGAGGAAGAATAAACCTAAGATAAGGTAACAAGATGATCAAGAACTGGAGCCAGATAAGGAAAACAAAAGAACAAGGAGACTTAGGAATTTTGCCCAAGCCATAAGAGGGATGAGATAAAATACCTAGAGGAAAGGCCCCGAACAGTTTCCGCTCCTAAGTGGCACACGAGCACAGTCCACAAGTATCACTTAAGTGTTTACAACATCTAGAAGAATCCAAGAGATACGAGGAGGACTCAATACTGTGTCCCATCCTCTGTGTCACATCAAGCAACTCTGGCCACAGCACTTAGGCACTCATCTCGGTCCTTTTGAGGACACGGATGAGAGCACATGCAAGTAAAATCTACACTAGAGTGACTGTGAGTGAAATCTGTTCAACTGGAAACAAACAACAACTTTCACTTCCACGAGGGCTTGCAATGAGTTTTGTTACACTATTGTTCTATGCTATGGCTCTCAAGAATGGGTTCTGGAAACTGGTTTCCATTCCTGACTTTCTCAAGCCCAGGTTCGCTGTGTTAGAAGCAGCAATAAAATACAGGGCTGCCTTCCATACATAGTGACCACAACTTCTGTTACAAAAAGCTCTCATATTTCAAGAGTATGAGACTATTAACCCTTTACATATTTCTAAAAGGAAAATCTTCACCTTTTGATGACACTCGTTTTAAGTATTTTGAAAAAAATATCCCAAAGAGTAACTATTCTTGCCCCCAGCAGAGAGAAGGGGCAGTTGTCATGAAGACGAGTTTAAAACCAACCAGAGAACAGGAAGCACGAATGATACGCTCACGTTTGCTATGCGAGATACCTTTTTCCCCCATTTTCCTGGGTATCAAGCTCAGTTAATTAACTAAAGGTACTCACAGGTCACCTTTACATTTCAAAGACTGCTGCACAGTCTCTTCTTGTTATTTGCCAGGAATGAAAAAAACCCCAACATTTACAGTCTCGTGAGGATATTTTTCACCACAGACTGAAGATTTAGCTTTCCTTCTTATCTTACATAGTTAAAGCTTCTTAAAACAAGTTTCCAATTAGGCTTAAAATATTCTCCAAAGGACTTTATTATTTTAACTGCTCATGAAATGCCTCAGAAGTAAGGCCCTTCGAGGCTCAGCATCAATATTGGTAACACAAAGCAGCACCCCTACAAAACCATAAGAGCACTGTAGAATGTGTCCCAAGGATCTTCTGATCAAGTCTGGATGACCACGAAGCTAAGGAAGAGGAACGATTCAGCAGCACAGAAGTCCACAAGATCAGTGTCTTTATCCACAACTACTCAGCAGCAAGGCACAGCGAGTGGAGGCAGGAGCCCCCAGCTGCAGGCCGATGCAAGGAAGAGGATTTCAGGTGGACCTAACCCCCAAACTCGGCTGGCAAGAAGAAGCCAAGTGCAGATGGGAAAGCAGAAGACATCCCATGCAGCAGATGTTATGGGAAGCTCCTCCTCCATCTCAGAAGTGATTTTTGCAAAAGGTGATGAACAGCAGCAGTAGTCCTTGCAAAGTCATGTCTTCTGGACTCCTCACTCTGCTTTTAAAGGCTAGATTTCATCCAACATGTGGAGAAGTATTCCACTATCAGACTGTACAACCATCTCCAATATTAAGCTAAGTTATATTTGTATGTACACTTCTGTGGGAAAAAAACCACATTTAAGACCAGATTTGAGAGGCAGGGGAGTTGGGGGATGACAGGGGAAGGGAAGGAGGAAGAACACCAGTAGATTTTGGATAGTAAAGTCCTCTTCGTTCCAGTTGGAATTTAGTTGGGAATGGCTGCCTGTCTCTGAGGCTGAGTATGAGGATTTACAAGATTCAGCTTATAAAAAACCTCAGAGAATGAATACATTTTGTATAATCTCATTATGAAAGACAGGATGGTATCGAGGTAAGCAGGTAGAACAGGGTTCTAGGTAGTCCCACTTAAGAAAGATTAAATGAATTTCATATTCTCAGCAGGTCAGTGACTAAAAGTTAATTCAGGCTCTAAAATGGCACCCATATGCCTAGGCAAAATACGGCAGACTGCTCATAGAGCTATCTCCTTTGGGCTGCGATTCAAGTGTCCTCGCAGTGGTAAGGGCTGAGCTGAAGCTGGGCAGTAAACGGGAGTTCAAAGAGTCAGAACGGATGACATTTAGTATCGACTTTTTACCAAAACATCCTGTTTAGGTATTACTTCAGTAGTCCCCACAACGCTTTGGCTAAACATTTCCTTAACAATGCAATTTTAGGACAAATTGCAGAACAACTCTAGTTAACTGTGTTCCAGTTTACTCAATGATAACACACACAGCTTTGCTGTGAGCACATTCAGACAAATTCAATGCTTTTAGAGACACCTCATCCATATAACATGTTCAGTCCAGGCAGAAATGCAATTACATTAACACTTCATAAGGTGCCCAGAGTACAAGCAAAGAAAAAAAACTGTCATTTATATAATAGCTTACAGACAATTTCTACTTGCTGTATTTCTACTTTTATGCATTAACGTTACACAAAATTTCAGTTAGAATTTCAGTTCCAATTTAGGTGTATTTTTACAGTGTGAACACACCAGCACACATTGCAAATGCTAAGACAACTTCATCTTCGCCAAAAAGCTTTAGCCCTTGGGTCAGGTTGTTTCAAAAACAGCTCTTGCAGAAGTTATACTGCTAAGCATTTCAGTGAAGCAACAAACTTATTATCAAGACATGCAATACATACTGAATGCCAAGTCACTTATAGCCTAATCAATGGTTTCTAAGCTAGATTCAGAGAATAAAGCCAAAAAAAGGAGAGTTTGGCCCATTAAATATTTACTCTGCCTTTAAGTTTAACTGCATGTTTGTTTATTAACTGGGTGGTGGTTTGGTTGGGGTTGGTTTTATTATTTCCAACTGCTTTAATGGTCCACTTGCTTCTTACACAAAAATTTGAACCTATCAAGTTCACAAGACCAATATTTAAGTTTTATTATTGTCATGCAAGGGTAACTTAATATTCACTTTATACATGATGGCAGTTAAAGCCTGTGGGGATTAATTCACTTTTTGAAGCATATATTACATATTGGCTATATCATTCAGACAGCCCATTAAAAACAAGTGCAGCACTGAGCAAAAATCCACAAGGAGACCTTAAGTAATTAAACATTCATAAGATCCAATTTTTACATCCCAGTATTTTATTTTTAAATACCTAATTATCTGCTTGTAAAAGACCTGGAAGATGTAAAATGCTACATACACAGATCAAAAGTAATTAAGCCACTTCAGACAGACATTACGTTGGAAGTGTGGATCTGCTCTTCAAGGAGTGGTTCTGGTAAGTGCAACTGTTGCTCTGCACTGAGCTCCTCTAGCAAAAGGGGAAGAAGCTGAGAGCTCCTCCATCACCTAGACCACAAGATTCAAGCAAAACAGTTACTATTATAAAAATTACATTTCCAAATTCAGAAGAGTGCTCTGAATATTTTATATTGGCATAAAGTCAGAATCAACACATTTGTTTCCCTCTCTTGCAATTACAATTGCTTTTGGAATGAGGACATTAAGAGTAAAAATAAATATTCAGGACTTCATTCCACTTCTCCAAAATTAGTAAGCGTTCGGTGAATATGAGCAAAAAGTACGATCCGTGCTCTTATGAAGCACTTGCTCATATTTACTGAAGAAAAACTAAGAAAGTGGCAAGAGAAGACATCCCTTCAACTAGATTTCCAGATTTTACTGCCACTTTAAGTTCTCAGTTTGACTGAGAAACTAATCACCGCAAAACATTTTGAAAACAAGAGGCAGGCATTGAAAAGCTAATAATGAATTTCTGGTTTAAATACCTTTAACACAGTATTTGTTTCCCAAACAAACCATATTCATGGGCAGTTGACACATGAATCTGTGTATAAATCCTCAAACATAATGTTTTCAAAAAATAACTTTTGTTAAAATAGGATAAGCTAAAAATGATAGGCTAATACATCATCTGATACGAGAATACTCTTCTGGATCCTTCAGAATTATATTGCACTGGTGACATTTCCCTGCAGAATTATCTGTTTCATTATCTCTGTGGTAAGGCACCACAAAGAGTAATGTCCGTTTCTCTGCCACCATCGAAAACAAATCTTAGTATCTGAGCAACCTAATACAGTAACAAGAGAGATTCCTCTCCCCCGTGCAAAAGTACTTAAATACTTTCAGAGATCCTGAATTTTTCTTTGCATCATTCATCTTCTCCTGAGATTTGAGTATTATCCATGACAATTGTAATACATGCCCTAGAAATTACATCAGTGAAAAGACTTGCTGCCATGTCTAATCATTTGCTACCTGAAACCACCAAGTTCAGCTGCTAGTTAGGCTCCTTCCTGGATAACCTCAGATTCTCTTCCTTCTCTTCTTTGGTAGAACATTATTAAAATAACCTGAGTCTTCGTAAAATCTCCAATTTTCGCTTTAAGAAAGTGTGACACTGAACTCTACACTGGTGGCTGTATTATAACTTTCCAATAAAGTTTTGGGGAAAAAAAAGGAGGAAAATTTCAAATTATTAGACCCCCCAAAAACCAGATGAAAATATCCCAATATTATGATAATGCTGTCTATTAAAGGCAAACTGTTCGAGTCCAGTTGAGGAGCTGGCACATCTGAAAGACCCTCGCAGCGAAGACATCCCAGAACACCCCAATTCCTGTCACTTGGCTTGGAGCAGTCAAGTTTTAACCTTCAGCTTCTTGGTTTTCCTTCTAATGTGAGCTGTTACACTACTCACTTGAAAGCTTAACTGGACAGGACACAAAGCGCTGATGGCACACAAAGCTGCTGAAACAGGGAGACGCCTCATCCCTGGTTCTAGAGCAGCCCATTAAGAGTCCTCTATACATCATCTTAAAGAAGGAAAAATAAGTTCATTTATTAGACACTAGCAACATAGAACGGTACAGCCTTCAGGACGGCTCCTGAACTTTACAGATTTCATGAAAAAAATTGATTTGTGGGGAAAAAAGGGACAATATCTGACAGTTATTTGCACTATTCTATGAACTTTGATAAAAGGTCCTAAGGCACTGTAAAGAAATTTCTAGACTAAGCAGTTTATCCTTTCTTTAAAAAAAAAAAAAAAAAAATTTTTTTCCTCTCAGGAACCATCCAGGCAAACCGGCTCCAGCACTCCCACAGCATCTGAATCACAAGATTCAAAGGTTTTGACTAATCTGTCTAGGGAGAGTCCCACAGAAAGCATTCATTAAATACTGCAAACAGGACAACACATAAAATGCTTCTATTTAAAAACATCAACAGTGGTTAATTAACTCATTATAAGAGATGTTTTCAACTACAAAACACCGAAACAGATTCTATTTAGATGTGGCAAATAGATTAGGAAATTGAATGCCATGAATAAAAACCTGGAAGAGCTCAATGTAAACAAGGTGGTTCAAACTTCTGGACACCTCCACAACATCAAAATGGGCCTTGTGAGAATGCTAAATTAACATTTTAATTGGTATTCCATGCTCAGACAACATGGAAGAGAGGAATCTGGATGATTCAGCTTCCACTCAGAACAGTTCCGGTAATCTCAGGGCAAGAAGAGAAACATCACATTGTCCTGTTTCAGAAGATGTGTGACCCGTGGCAAGCCTCAGACTTCTTCCAAGACAGCAGAAGTGGGTTCCTCTCCTGGAACTATTAAAAAATGGGGAGAAAACTAGTTTTCATTAGCTAATTCTCATACATACAGGTCATAAATAAATTACAGAAGGAGAGACAACCTATTGCCTGCCTTCCCTACATTTAGCTGAATCACCTGCATCACTTCTAGACCATGAAACGTCCCTCACTGTCTCCTTCACAGCTTTGAACCCTCAAAATTCTGCCACGTTAATGTGGAAAGTGATAAGAATCAAACAGCAAAACCAAGCAACCCTCAGGGAAAGGTGCTAACCAGACAAACTAAACCAAACCAAGAGGCTCGGAAGCCAAAAACAAATCACTCAACACATCGTTCTCATTCATTTCACTTACTCTGGAAGACTCCCATGGTTAGGCAGGGCCTCACTAACGTGAGACAGTAAGCTTATACTTTTTTTTTGGAATTTTTTTTTTCAGGGGTCTTTGTAGAGGGAGAGCTAGAACAATTAATCAAAAAATGAGGTGTTCGAATATTGCACCTTTATGGACAACACATCTCCACTGCGGAAAGAGATTTGAGAAAGTTAACTGGAAGGATGCCCATTGTTTAAGGAATTCTTGTTTTAAATCAGTAAAACAACCTAGGTTTGATGGGAAACATCATCCTCCTAACACCTACATAAAGCACAGTAATTCTCTGTCCCCATTACAGATGCAGATAAGTAGGGGTAAAATTCACCTACACTAATGCAAATGCCCGATACTAGATTATCTCCAAGCTAGTCATGAAGATTCCCACTGTAATAAGCGGCATCCATTTTACTGAAGATGAATATATGGTTCTATACCAGCTTTACGTGAAGGCTATCGTAGCCTTACACCAGCTGCATCACAAGGACAGTCACGAACGCTCTAACAGAGAAAAGAGTACAGGGTTAGACCACATGACTTCAGGATTCCTACTACACTTTGCCCTAAAATACACAGCCTAAATGGACCCTGATCTTCACAGCAAGACACTACTATAAATTTAACTTCATCCTTCCTGCTTACTGCCCAAAGCACCTCTAAAAGTGCTAATTCAGGAAGACATTTCCATATCGTTATGGGAACACCTATACACTTAAAATGACTAATCATCTACTTTGCATTCTCAGCTCCAAATCCAGTCAGTACAGAATGAGTAGATTTATTTCTACTTTTTTGTAACAGGGAACTACTTCTCTCCTCCACTTTAAACATCTACACAGCCTTCTCAGAGGGGTTCCAGCTCCCTATGAGAAAAAGCCAATACTCTCCCTCTTCCCTGTTCAAAATACCTGTACTACAGAAATCTCAGCTTCTGGCCTCTTAAAGCAAACTAGAGAAGAATCGCAATGAAGCCTGTAATGAAAGAGCACAATGTAGACTTGTATCTTCGTCAGCTAATAGAACCATCTGGATTAATAATTTCTGTAAAGTGTTACTGAAGGGGTTCTAATGTAATTTCTGCCTGAATAGGTAGAAGAATTCAGTGCGTTGCAGGTTCACTTTTTATACTGCAATATCCCTTTATACGTTATAACTTTATACATAAAAGCCAAACAAAAGCACTCCCTCTCCCTAAACAGCTAGCTTTTTAACTGTTTCAGTATCTACAGGTTTCTTTGGGTTTTGCGAGTCTTTCTCTTCGAGCTCACCTATAAACTCCTTCCTGGTTATCCAAAGCTGGCCTTTCGCCCACACCTCATTGCCATATGGTCACTGTTGGTGCAAAGGTGCTGCCATCCTCTGCCGTCCAGAGAAGGTCTCTAGACCACTATGGCTAACTCTTACCCTTGGATGGAAAAAAAAATTAAAATTCTGTTCCATCTCCACTATCTTCTCTTTAAATTAAGAGCCAGATTCACTGCTGTGATGGGAATAATCTGAATTTTCCAAAACCAGCCCACCTGACTCTCCCTATCCCATTGCCTTTGGAGAAAGCATGGGGAAGAAGTCATATTTCTGCCACCAAAAGCAGCTGCATGTGCTTCTTTGACCCGAGTTTTTCCTGTAATACTTGATTATCTCAAGTTTGGTTCCTCGCCTTTTCCAACAGATGATGCCTTCCTAATTACACCCTTCTCTCTGTAGTCACTAAGAAATACAGCCTTAGGACATCTGTCACCACTGCATCTGTCATTCCGCGTGAACATTATCTATTCTTGTCCTTTCTTCCTAGCCCACAAGACTTCACTTAGGTTCTTTAGAGCCTGACACCATATTTCCACAATGCCTAGGCACAGCTGGATCCCCTCCTAGTAAATCTTTTGATTTACAGTGCTAGCAGTTCATGTAGACAAGTTCTTCGGCCCAATTGCAAGCTAGGCAAATATGGATACCGCCGTTCTTCCTGCCAGGAGCTATTTGTGTCAACAGGAAGTTTGACATAAAAATCCTGGTCACTGTTACAAAGCATACAGCCTTTAACAGAGTCCACTACGGGACTTCAAATGTTTAGCTTCCAATTTCCCTTCTAAGTAAGTATGCAGAGTAAAACCTCCATCTTCGTCCTCTGTTTCCATGTAATCTCCCCCCCTGCCCCATGTTAAGTATTACTTGCATCATTTAATGAGCTAAAGTCAGATAAATCAAAAAAAATGTATTGTAAGATGCAACCAATCCTGGTGACTTACAGGAGACTAAATAAAACCTCATGCAGCAAATTGCAGCAGTGAGACAGAAGATAGTGCAGATTACGTCTGTCTCACAGGAGAAATTCCTCCTTCACGGCACCATGGTATACAACATGCGAGACTTCCTATAGCTCCTGAAAGCAATGTTAAGATGGCAATATCCTCAGGCAGAGAACAGCTGCAGAAGGGAGGGGATAAAATGGGCGGCCACCTGCGTATACATTTCTGGAGTGAAACATTCATGGTTTCTACTCTTTTCAGCACTAAACATTATTCTGATGCAAGTGAAACCAGCATATGCTATCATCTAGCTCAGGGAATCCAGTCACCATTTCCCTGTACCACATGCTGAATGGAGTCCTTAAAACAAGCTATCGCTATCTTCCTCAATACGTTTTCCCCTTGAAAGCACAACGAGCAATGCTAAGTCAGCCTTTTCAAGCGACGAATTAGAGAAGTTTCAGGAGACCTATTAAAACGCTAGGGATCACTACAAACTTCCCTTCCCTCCATCCTTTAACTAATTTAAGTTTTGCCTAATGTTTCCGCAGCAGTTATCCACCTGGTAAAACAAGCGAATATTCCTCCTGCTCCCTCCTCCCATGACTACCTACGCTGCCCCAAAGAACACTCTGCCCTCTCACACTGTCCTGCCTGGAGGAAAGAGAGAAAAAAAAGAAAAAGAAGAAAGAGAGCTCCATATAGCTTCCTCCTCAGTGACTCCATCTTGTTCCCAGAACCTACCATCTTCTGGGCAGCTCTGGAAGGACTAAGACTCGACCTATACTCTTTCCACACAAGAGCTGCAGAACAGCTTCCACAAGGGCTCTCTTCTCTCAAATTCATTCTTCAGGCAGACACGCAGGTGAGTATTTCTTCAGAACGAAGCTCAAACAAGATCTTAAAATAGTCCTCATTTAAGGTCGATGCAGTCTGGCTTCTAAGGAGGCAGCATGTAAGGGGAAAAAAAAAAAAGCAGAGAGTACATTCTCTGCGCTTTCATTAAGCACATCTCTCCACAAAGCACAGCGCCAATTCAGCCAGCATTTGCTGATCCAAGTTGACAAGGATGTCTGTGGAGAATACCTGGGGACTGGTGCAAAAATAACCAGTGGTGTACGCAATCCTCTGCACAACAATACACATGGGCTAGCCTATATGATGCAACTCCACAGCAACACGGGAGGAAAATAGCTGATATCAAAATAGAGTAGAACATGTATACCAGTGCATGTGACAAGAGCAGCACAACACCCTGGTTTTCAGTACCAAAAGAAAAATCAACCACAATTTATTTTTAGCAACAGAAACCAAGAGAATAGCACAGTGTAAGAAGTTGCACACTCTGGTCCCCTCAGACATTCGTATGAGTCCAGGCAACACATGGCTACAAATACCTTAGGTTAAGAATCCAAGAGAAGTATATCCTGACACCACACCACCCGTTCCTCCGTCACAACTCCGCTCCTGAGCTGGGACAGCTTTCCGACTGGGGCAGGACAGAGGCCACCAGCATGGACACTTGCTGCTCCTGCTGCCTGCTCCACCTGCGCTGCAAATGAAGAACTTCAAGCTCAAATTACGTTAATCTGGCAAACTAAGCAAGGTTAATCCAGCACAATTTTCAGCCTTTTGATGTGCAAGCCTCTAAAAACTTCCTGAGACACAGACCTCTCTGTAGGGAGTTTAAGCCAGCTGACAACAAACTTGTTCCTTCCCAGTCGTGTTTCACAAACGCTTTGGAAAGCGGCCGTGGAACCTGAGGGGTCTGCAGACCCAAGGTTTAATACTCATCTAGAAGAACTTTTTTTTTTTAAAAAAAAGATTAGTCTTTAAAAGATAGGACTTTGGTTCCAAATAGTCAATGGAACAAGTTTTTTGGTTTTATTTTATTCTGACCTTTTCTAGAAAAAGGCTATTCCAAACAGAAATGTAGGGTTCAACTATAGAAAAAAAGAAAGCCTTTATATGAGAAACTGGGTTTGGAGCAGGAAATTCTTTAGAGAAGAATTATCTACACTTCAGCTGGGATACAATATCTTGAAATAAATATTCTCCTCCAGCAGTATTTTCCAGAGGAACGACCCCTTCATATAAAGGCTCTAAGGATACACACTAGTTAAGTTTCTATTTAACTCTAATATGTACTCACCAAGACACACAGAAAAGATGTTTCTAACTCTAGCAATTCCCTGTATAAATGTGCACAGGAAGCAATTTTGGGTCTTGAGGCTGTCATACCTACAAAACCAGCTTTAAGTGCACCACAGGGTTCTTCAAGGACCTCACAGACATACTACCAAACACAGGTCACATTTGTTTGCCATTAAGATGCGTAAAAGAGCTGCCACCAAGTACAGTAAATACTACAGGACACCTGGTTGCCGCCTTCTTTCACTGCATGGCTGATGGTGGTGGTGGGGAATCAATACCGAAATCAAAGCAGCACCGAGGTACAACGTAAAAGCAGGTTCTTGAGTGGGGTATTTTAGGCAAGTGCTTGAGAAGCATCAAATTAGTCAAAAAGCAAGGAGCCATTTTGAAACGCCTTAAAAACATTTCATGTAGGACACTTCTGCCCTCCCTCCACCTTCCAAAGGGTAAAGCTGGAAAGCCTCTGTTCTTCCTGGGATGAAGGCTCCAGAAACCCCCCTAGCCCAGGGCACACGGCTCCTCCACCTTCCAAGGGGCACAGCTCTGACTTGGGACACGCTGGAAACCACAAGGCTCGATTCAACTTGAAACCAAGCAGATCTCGAGTCTTCAACTCATTCTTAGCTGTGCAAGTCTTGCACAGACTACAACTGTTGAAAACATCATCCACACAATTCCGTAGGGAAATCTCTCTCTAGATGTCAGGACTTACTGGAGGGAATGCATGTAGTAATTAGCACAAGGTTCCTCTTTACTATATATTCTGCAGTTTAATGATTTGGGGGGAAACCCAGCTGTATTCCAGAGGCCAAGACTGTATTAACTGTAAATTACTTGCCACAACAGCGTAACCAGTCCACCAAGCCTACGGACATAAACAACCAACCCAACAATCAGCCCTTTGCACTCTTGAACAGAGAAGGGGAAAATATTTTTTTAACACCAAACCAGCAGATGATTACAAGGTTGTGATGCTTTCACTGAGAAAAGCTTTTTTTCAAGTCTGCTATTACACTACAGAGTCCAAATAAAGAGGTAATTTTTATGGGACACAACGGTTGGACTTGATGATCTTAAAGGTCTCTTCCAACATAAACAATTCTATGATTATATGATCTGCCTACTGCTTATCAATGATCTGGACGAGGGGATCAAGTGCAAGTCACACTGACGTTTAAGAGCAACTAAAAATAAAAAAGTGGAGAAGAACTATGGTCACAAAGTTAATTGTATGATGGTGGATAAAAGCCACTCCGATGACTGCTCAGCAAAAAAGGCAAAAGGTAACTAGGAAAAAAAATGGTAAGCTGGAACAACAGAAAAAATAGGAACATAATTATGACTTGAATACATAAAGGACTGATATTAAGAGGCAGCTTGGAAAGCTGAAAAGGAATTACAAGAACCTGAACCAGTGGGCGGGTCTGGAAATGAGGGGCGGGAAGAGACACACCTTGTGAAAAATTCTTTGTAAGACACTCCAAGGTCAGGAAAAAAAAAAAGGCAAGCTTAGGATTTCCTTGAGATGATACACCAAAGTCAAACTTTCTTCAGCCATTTTAATTTGAGCCTCCTCCAGCTGTGTTCAGCTGCCCAAAGAGTTGTGGTGAATGGAGTTAAATCCAGCTGGCAGCCGGTCACAAGTGGGGTTCCCCAGGGCTCAGTACTGGGGCCAGTCCTGGTTAACATCTTTATCGCTGATCTGGACAAGGGGATTGAGGGCACCCTCAGTCCGTTTGCAGATGACACCAAATTGGGAGGGAGTGTTGATCTGCCTGAGGGCAGGACGGCGCTACAGAGGGGTCTGGACAGGCTGGAGCAATGGGCCGAGGCCAATGTATGAGGTTCAACAAGGCCAAGTGCCGGGTCCTGCCCTTGGGTCACACCAACCCCCGGCAGCGCTACAGGCTTGGGGGGGAGCGGCTGGAAAGTGCCCGGCGGGAAAGGGCCTGGGGGGGTTGGTCGGCAGCGGCTGAAGATGAGCCAGCAGTGTGCCCAGGTGGCCAAGAAGGCCAACGGCATCCTGGCCTGTGTCAGCACTAGTGTGGCCAGCAGGACCAGGGCAGGGATCATCCCCCTGGACTTGGCCCTGGCGAGGCCGCACCTCGAGTGCTGGGGTCAGTTCTGGGCCCCTCACTCCAAGACAGACACTGAGGGGCTGGAGCGTGTCCAGAGACGGGCAACGGAGCTGGGGAAGGGGCTGGAGCACAAGTGCTGTGAGGGGCGGCTGAGGGACCTGGGGGGGTTTGGCCTGGAGAAAAGGAGGCTGAGGGGAGACCTTCTCGCTCTCTGCAACTCCCTGAAAGGAGGCTGGAGCCAGGGGGGGTCGGTCTCTTCTCCCAAGGAACAGGCGACAGGACGAGAGGACACGGCCTCAAGTTGCGCCAGGGGAGGTTTAGGTTGGATCTTGGGAACCATTTCTTCCCCAAAAGGGCTGTCAGGCCCTGGCACAGGCTGCCCAGGGCAGTGGGGGAGTCCCCATCCCTGGAGGGATTGAAAAGCCGTGGAGATGTGGCGCCTGGGGACATGGGTTAGTGGTGGCCTTGGCAGTGCTGGGTTAACGGTTGGACTTGATCTTAAAGGTCCTTTTCAACCTAAATGATTCTATGCTGAAAGATTCTCCTACAGCTTTATCCAAGTAAGCAACAGAAGCTCGGCTTTAGTAAAGCCATCCTGGCTTTTATGCAGACACAAGTGATTTTCAGCCATTTTGAGTGAGCCAAGGACACAATACTCAAACTGCTTCAGCAGCAAATGCATCAGTCTGAAACCAAGGAAAGGGAGAAAAAAATAAGAATCAGGTAATATAGACGAGACAAATAAGGCAGCAAACCTCTAGCATGAGGACCTGCCTACCGCTGCCCAGTAAAGTCAAGAAGGGGTGAGAACTTCCTTTGAAAGAGAAGACACTGCAGCAGTGTTTCACCGCCAGTTAATTCTATTCTACATGAAAGTTAAGCCCTGTTCATCTACGTTCACAATACTGACTGCATCCATCAGGAAACATTACCTGCAGGTTTGGTTGCTTTTCCAAAAGCAAGTGTTCTCCACTTACCTGCATTTCTCATCGAACGCCCTCTACCCTGGTTCTGAGCTCACGCTGCTCTCACCAAGATTTATTGATCTCTGTGTGCACGCTATGCTTTTGCTCGCAGCACTTACAATAAATTTTGTTCTCTCCATTTCCTCCGCCACCTCAGACATCCACTGGATGATTCAATCACCCATCTAGTTCAGATTCCTCTGCTAAGCCTTCCTTCTGTCAGGTCATAAAAAAAAATCCTCCCATCACTGACAAGTAGGGTTTCTCACAGCCATTTCTGTGCCGGCAGAAGAGGACAGAGTCAGTAATGAGTGAATATTTTCTACTCCCAGAGAAGGCAACATCTTCATTAAAACAAATGAAGTGCCTAGCCCTACAAGCTGCAGAGAAACACTTCTGCGTTCAGATTAATACAATGCTGCCTGCCCATTTCTGTGCAGACAGCTTCAGAGCCTCTGCAGGGCCGAACTCTCGACCTGTCAGCGGGAATTCACTCTGCCCGACTCCAGTAGCAGCTACTTAGACCCCTTAGCAGAGATCAAACTGACAGGAACCTTGTCAATCCTGCATCAGCCACTGCTTGGATCTTTGTCAGTGAGACCGCACCCTCCGAGGGCCCCTCTCCTTTCAGCTACACATCTATTCTAGATTTAATTTCCCTTCCCTTTGTGTTGCACATATCAGGAACATTAAGAAAATGAACTGGCTGTAACTCAAACCTAGACAGAGGCAAGTACAGGAAGCGTCGAAGGAAGCATTTAGAAGAATGGAATAAACTGGCCTCTGCATTAATTACAGAAATGTTGGAGCGGGGGGTTTTGCTGCAGCAATTGCCAATTGCTCTCCTAGAAGCAAATCATTAAAAAACGTCACTTAGCAGGATAAATGGCACTCATTTATATGGTTGCAGTCATTAATAGCACAGAGGGTTTAAGTGGTCACAATTCAAGACAAAAAAGACCAAGTGAAATTAAGAACATTTTCTCATTAGCAGGTTTACCCGCACCTTCCACTGAGACAGCTGGTTCTGGCCATGTCTGAAGACAAAATAGCTACCTGCTCATCAGTATTGCTCCAGTATTTCTCCCCAACTCTTTCAGTTCTGGGCAAATATGCTTTAGATTTAAACCAAAGCCTTAATTCCGTGTGTTGATGACACCTACACATGTCTGGATGAGAGAACACTATGAGCCTGCAAGTCTCAGAATAGCTGCGTGGCATCTCCAGGGGATACTGGCAGCTAGTCAAGTCATGGAAACTCTTAGAAGTATGCCCCAACTCCATGCATTAAAATGGAAGCAGCTACCATGGGCGATATCGGTGTGCACCTGTACTTAGCCACGCACCTGCACTTGGGAAAGTAGCCAAGGTCAAGGAGGATTCGCTTGCAGAGTTACCAGTTCCAACGCCAGGGCAGCACAGCGTGGCATTTCCAGCTCTGGTCGTTGTGATGGGACTAAAGGAGGAAGTTGTAACATGGCCAAAAAACGCCGCAGGAGAAGGAAAGGGACTTTGGAACACGCGCTCTTTTTAACTGGTTCTCATCACTATCGAGAGTCTGAAGGATTTTGTGTTTGGCTTTGTAAAAATACTTCAAAAGTCAAACTTCAGGACATCATGTAGCATATTCCTCAGCTCTCCGTGTGCACGCTGTAACTAAACCAGTTAGCATCACACTGGGTATGCCAGGAGCCCGAGAAGTCTCCTCAAATCACACAAGCGGACTGGGAAACCCTGCACTGGCGTTCTGGCAGCACTGACTCATGGCGGTTTACAGCGGTCCCGCAGAAAGAGCGTGCTAACAGGGGACAAAAAAGGAGAATCACACCCTTGTTCTAAAAAGTCAAATTAAACAAATGCCACTACTGAGCTGCACAGCCGAGTAAGGACTTCCTTCCTAATTTGAAGGCTGAACTCTGTTTGACAGACTCAACAGGAGGCAGCCAGAAGCGAGCAAAGGGCTAAAGAACTCGGAGGCACACAAAAAATAGGTCCATGTATCCAACAAGGGGAGGTTTCAGTAGCATGTTTTATAATCGCATCGAGTTGCGTGCGACATCAGGAGTAGGAAGACTTTCCACTTAAACCCCCAATTTTCATCCTGCTTTGCATTTAGAGTTGGTTATTTTCTTAAATTGGTATTTTTACTGGTTGACAAGCAGTGAGAAGCGATTTCCATCTCAAAAGGATCCCTGCCACTCAGTATGGCCTTTGCACTAAGTTTGATACTTTCCAAGTATAATATATGTACATACCCCCCCACAAATTTACTGAACCATTACATAGTTCACACAGGTGAAAAGCATTTATTTAGTTTCATATAATATTTGCTTCCCAGATTAGCATTTTTTCTTCGTGATGCGCTAAGCTGCATTTGGGTAAGAGTTAAATTCTACTGAAATACACAAAATGACAATTTTTTTCAGTTAATATTACTCAAATGGTCTAAAACATATTTAGCCCATCAAGTTTCGAACATAAAAGAAAATCTCTGATGTAATTGATTTGATTGTTTGCTGTCCCTAGGCCCTTCGATATATTAGAGCCAGAAGAGTTTGTTTCATGCTGAGGGGAAAACAAAGAATCCATTTAGCTTTTCAGCTTTGTGTAAGCTCAGTAAATAAATCAAGAAAACGGACTTGAAAAATTCTACTTTCACTGCCAGTCCATATTTTGACTGCCATTTGTTTGCTGAGACACACTTCTTTCATTTAGACTACTTCCACACTTTTTCATTTAGACTACTTCCATAAATAATTTATACTAATGCGTCAAACTCATCATCATTTTGATTATATCAGTTCATTTTCAAAATAGTGCTTTTAGTCTTGTTCTATCCTGCTCCATACCAGAAGATACGCATCAGAGCTCCCATACCCTCTCAGAAACATTCGTCTGTCACAAGGTAAATGTTCTCGCAGGTTACAGGACTCACAGGGGAGTTTTGCAGGTTGTCTTGAAAAATCTGATGGCGTTCATATGAGACAATGAAATTCGATTTCTTCTGAGCCATGTTTCAAACCATTGAGAGCTTTTGTTTGCTTGTTTTGGTTTGCTGGTTTGGGGTTTTTTCATCAGTAGTGTATGCAACAGGTACTTGTACATGCACAAACACCACAAGTGCCTTTAAACACCCAGACTAAATTACCAGGTAAATAAGAAGGTAGCTACTTCCTCACAAACCGATTACAGAAGACAGATTTTTAACCATCAGTGAAGTCGAGAAGAATGGCTGACAACTGTTGGCTCTGATAATTTCCAAATGCTAGATCTTCTGCTAAGGTGGCCTCAGATGAGGTTCCTCACCTTTGTTTCTCTGTTAGTCCCATTTACAGCTTCAGGAAAAGCCTTAGACATCAGCTTTGTAGAACCTGGATCGTGTGCCAAGAAAGTGCCAACTACCACCAAACACGCCAACAGCTGCAGATATAAAATCCATTATTTTAAATCGAGGGATAAGAAGATCCTTTCCTTCCAAGTTCACAAATTATTTCTCAGACACAGACAGAAAAGCATACCAAAGTGCAGAAAGACGCATCTATTCTTCCTTTGAAGGAAAGGTCTAGTTCCTTCAGAGGCTTCCACAAACAGACAGGGATCAAAAGGCACAATGAGAGTGGGCACCACAAAACATTTTTTTCTCCAAGTTTGACGTGCTTCTTCCAGACATTGCTATAGGAAGGGCTATTTCAGAGATGGAGAAGAGAAAGAACTAGGACAATATTCAGCCTCCAGATGTACCCAAGAAAATTTGAGTTCAGTGACTTGTGCATACAGTCCAAATATAAACCCAAATATCTGAAGACCCGGCCACAGGAAAACCAAACCATCAGGAAATTAACAGGAGGGAAGGGGATAAGATTTTAAACCACCAGTGGGACAAGTTCATAGCTCTCTGGAGCTCGTAAAGCTGAGAATTCCGTAAAAAGAAGGGAGTTTTAAGTTGCACAGGGATGCCAGTCTCTGCAGACAGGCTGAACTGTGACCAGTGTTACGCTGGCTTCGTGTCACACACGAACCACCTGCAGTTCTCCAGGTATCTAATGAGACACATCACACTGTTCAGCAGTGCCTGCACCAACGTCGTTATGTAACAGCATAGTTCATTAGTGGTTTCCAAACAGTTATGTTTCACAAGTTATTACATTGTACTTATCAGTGCATTCAATATTAAAAATCTCCGTTCCCGATAAAAAACGTTAACTGGTTCTAATTTTCTTTAAGAGCTTATGCAATGCAGAAATTCCAGCAGAAAGAGACAACAGGGACTTATTTTGCTTTCTGTACATATTAACGCCCTTCAGACTTGCTCGCCAATAAAAGCTGCAGCATGAACCCACGTGACAAAAGAATATTTCTGTTGCGGTGCCCCAGAATTCAGTTCTGCCCACTCAATCAAAAAATCGATGTATTAAGAGGTAGAGGTGTTCCTGTGCAAGACAGAACTGAAGATGTTATTAATATTTGAATATATATCATATTCACTGCACGTACCCTAACACAGGTGATGTGTACAGTAACTGATGTGACCCAGGAGTCAGAATTTCTTAAGCTTGAGGCATTAAGACCGATGAAAATCACCTGATAAAACAAGATCAAAGGCAGCAAGAAGCATACTTCCCCCCCACCACAATAGCTCTATCTAATCCCTCAGCACAGAGCTCGCTCTGCCTTTTCAGTAAAGATTAGCATATTTAAAACTGCTAAACTCTGTATAATCTTCAATCATTGAGAAAAGTAATTCAATTAAGGCAAGCGCCGGCGAAGTTGCCTTCTCGCTAGCCACCCAATGCTATACCTTTGTACTACAAGTTAAAAAAAAAAGAAAGAAGCTGCTTCTAGCTGGACACGGATTATGTTGCAGACTCGTGATGAATCCACAGTCCATGCGGCAAGTATCCAGGCTCGGCTGGGGAGGGGCGTGGGGGACACAACCATATTGCCATTGAGAGGCAATGACTTGCAGTAAATCCCGCAAGGAGCCGTGAGTGACCCCATGTCATTTAGCCAACACACCCCACCACCGACCGACCGACCAGCGCAGGCAGGACCCACGGACAGAGCTGCAGCGGCGTGTCAGCTTGCTCGCCACGGCACTGAGCGCTCGAGGAGTTGGCGCGATAAAGGCAGACAATGTAACGGATGCAGGAGACAAGAAGATTTTGGGGATCAGGGAGCAAGGAAAGAAGGGGTTTTAAAAAAAAAAAAAATCATCTTGGCATAGGAAAGAGAATCTGCAGCTAGTGTTGAACAGCGTAACGAGGAAGAATCACTGCAGTCCACCGACCGCCTAGGTATACGGCATTGAACTCCCACAATATGGCTGAGGATACCAGCAAAAAAAAAAAAACAAAAACCCACAGACTGCATCCACTGTGCAATCCCACTTTCACATAAGAATAAAACATCTAGAGATGCTTCCAGATCTCACAGGGAATGATACTGTCTTTGCTCACACAATCGCACGGAAGGGCTGCAACGCCTGCACAGTAACGAACTCCAGTTAAGAATTTCTTAGCCATAACATCCACATTTATTGAAGAGACTGTATACAGTCAGCAGAGGAGGTCTGATATTAGCCAGCTTCGGTTGCTGAGGCAGCTAATCGACATCGGAGCCCTTCATAACATTTCATTTGTCATTGTGAAGTCCCTGAATGTAAATGAAACAGAAGCATCCAGCCTCCCTACCAGCAGCAGTAGGGTATCTTTAATTATGGCCTTCCAACAGGGCAGACAACCTTTTAGCTAAACAGCAAGCGAATGCAGCAATCCAGCGCAACAGTTGTACAAAGAGACCTTCTCCTTTATGAAAGCTGCTATTATAAAAACTTTATTTCTACGTTTCCCTTAACCTTCAAAATACAGAATGACAAAGGGGGCTACGCGTAAGCAAAGCCCACTCGAACTCCCTTTGCATCAGAGATGCTTCTGTAATTATCTCTGTCATAGGGAAGAATATTATTAGGACATTTATTCTTCCAGGAGCCATTTGTAATGGGAGCTATTCACCCTTTGGACAGTAAAAAAATTACACAGAATGACATCATGACAGCAGTATCTGAAGAGATTCAAGCCGCCTTCAGAAAAAGCCGCTTCTCCATCACAGATGAGAATCATCCGAGCGCCGTGTGGGAGCGTGCCCACGCTGCAGCACCCGTGGGCTGCGTGGACACACCGAGGGCTACGCTGCCATCGGCATCGCCACGTTTAGCACCCAGTTCAGCGCGGATCAGTCACGGAGTCATCGCCCGGGATCCGAGACAAAGGCAGGTCTGAAACCCGCACCGCAGCTGCTAGCCGGGCCCTAACCAGCTAGATTCAAATCAGCTTGAACCATCCAGAAGCCACAGTCAAGACACCAGTTGTAGTGCCATGTATATTTAGTTAGGAGTATTTTGCTATGCTGTACCCATAAAACCCCTTCTCTCCTCCCCAGATTTGATGCTCTGAACAGGAATTATTTAAAACCTTCCAGTATAAACACAGATGATTAGCTGAGAGGGAAAAAAATGACAAAGCCTAGAGGAAGCAGATATAACATCTGCTAGAATAGACAAGGAATCCACGTGTAAACTAAGAGCTGCTGAGATTTAAGATCTGCACCAGGTGCTACAACCTTCCATGGAGGTATTGGAAAAGCTTCATGAAATCAAAGCTCAGAAACACAGTTTGTTTGGTTTTTTTTTTTTTTTAGCAAATGCATAGCTAATACTTAAGAATCCTGTTCATCAAATACCTGGGGGGGGGACAGGACAGACACACGACACAACATCTTCTACACATTGACCCTCTTCCAAAATCCTCATAAAATGGCTGGCCAAATACCACCTCACCAAGTAGATCAGGTGACTTACCCCCCCCCCCCCCCAAAAATACCCAACTTGAACTTGTGCTCCCTGAGTCCCTAATATGAAGAGGAGCTGTTCCAACACCAAAAAAATAAAATATATATTAAAAAAAAAAAAGATGATGAAAGGAACAGACTAAAGGAAACCACCAATGTACCGGTAAATAATTTTAATAGCAGCCTTTTCACCAAGCTCATCTACATATGAGTGAGAAAACACCGAAATAAGTCATTGGGGGGTGGGGGGTGGGGGGGGTGTTTAAAAAAAAACAACTAACGACTAGTATTTCATCATCTCCTGCCACATAGAGACCAAAGGTGGCTGAGGGAGCAAATACCCCACCCCGAGACAGAGAATATTTTGCACCTACTCATTATGTCAAAGATCGCTCAATATCTGACCAAGATTACACAAAGCATCCACCAAATGAGCTTTGTTTTTTTTCCCCCACGAAAACTCCCCGAAGTGAGAGATTTGAAATGCAGTATTGGAGATAGAGGCCTTCTGCTGAGGAAGGAGGGGACATCGTTTGGGTCGTGGTTTTTTTTTTAATTCCAAAGACAGGGAAGAAAATCTCACTGAGTGAATTAAATATTTAGAGCGTTGAATCTGCTTTGCCAAGACGTAACTCCATTTTCAAAAAATGCTATATTTACATAGAAAACACCAGGGATTGAGACTCCTGCTCCCCAAAAAAACAAGAGTAGCTGGGATCAAATGAATCAGCAACTGTTTCTGGAGATGTGGCCGTTGGGTTTTGGTGGTTTTTTTTTTTAAACCATAGCTGAACCACGCTCGATCCCTCCCTGTCACCGAAGGAGCGGCCACAAGGCAGAGCAGCCTCTGCAAGGGGGAGGCAAACGCCCCGAGGCAGCCCCCCCTCAGGGCCCGCAGCCCCCCATCCCACGGAAAGCGGCGGGGAGGGGGCGGGAGACCCCCTTTTCCCCTCATAACATGGGGTTATGGCACAGCCGAGCCCCCTCACGGAGGGCAAGGAGGGGGGGATCCCCTCAGGCGCGACCGCAGCCCCCACAAGGGTGGGTCCGCCGCGGCGGGGGGAAGGGAGGAGCCCGCCCCGCCGCCGCTGTGTGAGGGAGACCCGGACCGAGCCGGGCCGGGCGGTGACTCACCGCTCTGCTCGCCCAGGAACACCAGCTTGAATTTCCGCAGCGGGTTGCCGAAGTCCCCGCCCGCCGACATGATGGAGGAGCCTCCGCCGCCGCCGCCGCCCCGCGCTCGCTCCGCTCCCCGCGGCGGGACCCGCGACCGTTCTCGCTCGCTTCTTTCCCCGCCCCCTCCTTCAGCGAAGGCGGCGGGCAGGGGCGTGAGGCCGGGCGCGTAGCCCCGGCGAGGCGCAGCCGGCTGGGAGAGGTGTCGGTGTCGCTGCCGCTGCCGCTCCCCTCAGGGCCGGGCTCCTTCCCCCGCGCTCCCGGCGCCTCACACCGCGGCCGCGCGCTGCGCTCCGCCCCGCCCGCTACCGCGCACGCGCGCCACCGCCCCGCCCCTCGCCGCGCGTCGCGCTGCGTGCCCGGGCGCCCCGCCTACCCCCACGCGGCGGGCCAATCACAGCGGGAGGGGAGGGGCGACATGGGAGAGGGCGGGACAGCGGGGTTCACTCTGGAGCCTAACGATGGCTGCGTGGGTTTCCTGGGCGCTGGGGTGAAATCCTGCTCGCTGAAATCACAGAACTGTGAGGGGTGGACCCCAAGGGTGTAAGGAACAAGGAAAGTCCTTAAGACTAAAGGCCTAATCCTAAATACAGATATTCCTTTCAGAGGAGCATTTTTTGGAGACAATCACTCCACAAAGACCCCAGCAGATCCCTTGCAGTGAGGAGACATTTCCCAGTTAGGGCAATGATTCTCACTGTCACCCTTTAGTGGTGGCTGGGGCTGTTGTTCAGAAACGGCTCGGTGCTCCCTCCTTGCCTGGCAGAGAGGCCAGAACCCCACCTGGGGGCCAGCTCTCCCTGTAGCTAATTTTTTGCCCATTTCTTCCCATTTTGCTTGACTTGCCCCTTGAGGAGGCTCCCAGCTGCATCCCAGCCCCTCCTGTTTAAACCTTGGCTTTGAAATGTCTCTTGTCCACGCAGCCTTGCTCCCTCCCCTCCCACACTGGTGCAATCCCGCACCAATCGATACTCCCTTGCTTGAATTTGAACACAAAATGTGATTTTCAGCAGCACTCACCCCCTCAGGCTTCAGCTGGCGTTGGCATCGCCTGCTGTTCCCAGGAATAGCTCAACTTGGCTGCCTGAAACGAGAATGTGCTCAATGACGGAGCCCTCCGGGGTCTGCAGCTCCTGCCCCATGGTTGTATTCATGTTGACGTTGGTGCAAATCTCTTGCGATCCACTCAACAAGTGGATCCAAATAATGCTCCATGGGGTATTTTCCACATGGAAATGGGTAAGTTTTCCACCATTTCCCCAACTGGGAGATTCCTCCAGAGCCTCTCTGCTCTGATGGTCACGGAAATCATAGAATCACAGAAGGGTTTGGGTTGGAAGGGACCTTTCAAGGCCATCCAGTCCAACCCCCTGCCATGGGCAGGGACATCCTCAACTAGAGCAGGTTGCCCAGAGCCCCGTCCAGCCTCACCTGGAAGGTTTCCAGGGATGGGGCATCTCCCACCTCTCTGGGCAACCTGGGCCAGGGCCTCACCACCCTCAGTGTGAAAAACTTCTTCCTTATGTCTAGTCTGAATCTCCCCTCCTTTAGTTTAAAACCATCACCCCTTGTCCTGTCACAGCAGGCCCTGCTCAAAAGTCTGTCCCCATTTTTCTTATGCAATGGCATCCACCGCTCGCTTAGTCCCCCTAAATATACTCGCTGCCAGTGAATTTTGCTCTCTTGTGCTCTCCCACATCTCAACACCTGCCCCTCCAAGCCCAACGGCTACGTCTCAGCACCGCATCTCTTCTGCTAAGGGGCCACCACGCCCCAACTCCGTCTTCTCTTTGAAAAAGATCATGGGTTGGAACTAATATTATTCCACCTCCACGTGACCTGCTGTCCTGGATTTGCAAATGGTCCATGTAGCCGAAGGGGGCACAGGCTCTCGGCAAGGATTTGCTTGCAGGTAGGTCACCCTCGGCCATGAATGTCCTTTGTCCGGTGTCTCCAGCCGTGGTCTCTGTGCTCCGTCTCTGCCTGGTGAATGGAAACGCTCATTGAACCTTCCCGCTCCGGGGATCTTGTTCTCGGATACGAGTCTCACCCCTACCAGCGCCCGCAATCCAGGTGCAGAATTTGATGGCATTTTGAAAATCAAACGGTCTACGCTTTCTATTTTTGATCATTTCATTTGTACTCCCTCAACATGATTAACTGCTTCTCCAAGGGTTTTTTTTTTTCCAGGCCTTGAACTACCCGTGAACTTAAAGAGAAAATGTGTCTTTAATAAGGTGATTAAATTTAAATAAGTTTTAATAAAGATATGAGCAGGAGCTCCCATTCAGCTTTGCACCTGGCATTTGGGAGCGCTTCCCCCTTGCCGTGGCACTGGTCGTGTGGCTGCTCTCGTACACCACAGGGAAAGGGAATCCAGACTGGCAGAGACCTGACTTAAAGAATTCCAACATCATTTTAAATATATATATTGTCCTTGTTTACATGTCAGTATGGATTCAGGGATCTTTCCCGCTGATCCCAGGGAAAACAAGGGCTCTTTACCAGGAGACATCTTGACTGTTAGTAACAACTATTTTTATCTGGCTGGATGGCCGGGCCCAAAGAGTTGTGGTGAATGGAGTTAAATCCGGTTGGCGGCCGGTCACAAGTGGGGTTCCCCAGGGCTCAGTACTGGGGCCAGTTCTGTTCAATATCTTTATCAATGATCTGGACGAGGGGATCGAGTGCACCCTCAGTAAGTTTGCAGATGACACCAAGGTGGGAGGGAGTGTTGATCTGCTGGAGGGCAGGCAGGCGCTACAGCGGGACCTGGACAGGCTGGATCGATGGGCCGAGGCCAATTGTATGAGGTTCAACAAGGCCAAGTGCCGGGTCCTGCACTTGGGTCACAACAACCCCAGGCAGCGCTACAGGCTTGGGGGGAGCGGCTGGAAAGTGCCCGGCGGGAAAGGGCCTGGGGGGTTGGTCGGCAGCGGCTGAAGATGAGCCAGCAGTGTGCCCAGGTGGCCAAGAAGGCCAACGGCATCCTGGCCTGTATCAGAAATAGTGTGGCCAGCAGGAGTAGGGAGGTGATTGTCCCCCTGTACTCGGCCCTGGTGAGGCCACACCTCGAGTACTGTGTTCAGTTTTGGGCCCCTCACTACAAGAAAGACATTGAGGTGCTGGAGCGTGTCCAGAGACGGGCAACGAGGCTGGTGAAGGGTCTGGAACACAAGTCCTATGAGGAGCGGCTGAGGGACCTGGGGATGTTTAGCCTGGAGAAAAGGAGGCTGAGGGGAGACCTTATTGCTCTCTACAACTCCCTGAAAGGAGGATGTAGAGAGATGGGGGTTGGTCTCTTCTCCCTAGTAACAGACAACAAAACAAGAGGAAATGGCCTCAAGTTGCGCCAGGGGAGGCTTAGATTGGACATTCGTAAAAATTTCTTCACCGAAAGGGTTGTCAGGCATTGGAACAGGCTGCCCAGGGAGGTGGTGGAGTCCCCATCTCTGGGGGTATTCAAAAGGCGTTTAGATGAGGCCCTAAGGGATATGATTTAGTGGGGGACTTGGTAGTGATAGGTTAATGGTTGGACCCGATGATCTTGGAGGTCTCTTCCAACCAGAACAATTCTATGATTCTATGATTCTATCACGAAAGCTCTGCTCAGGCTCAACATCTCTGCAAAGTAAACATTTCTGCGCTGCCTGCCAACGAGGCTTCAGCCCGAGGGGCCGGCGGGGTTAGGGATGAGGCTACAGATGAGGCTTTCAAGATAAAGCGACTGAGGGACCTGCCTCTGCTCGCTGAAGCCGGGTGAGATCATCCCGCCAACTCCCGCGGGCCTTAGGCACGGTCCTAACAAGTGCTGCAGAAGGTAGGAGACACGCGCATCAGGAGCTTTTCTTCTAAGGTGGATTTGAACACTTTCTGATTGTTTTTGTAATCGGACAAGTCCAAAAAGAAGTGGAGACTTTCAGGTGCTGGATCTCAACTTCCCTAGGACAGCTTTGCTCCTCCGGACAGCACGATAGAGAGCGGATTGAGAAGGGGCAGGGGGCCTGCCACAGCCTTCTGCGTAGGTCGCAAACCGCTCGAGCATCACCTCTGCCAGCTCTTGTGCTGTGCACCACGCTGGGTCATCGACGGGGCACATCCAGCTACGTGACGGGGAGAAATCTGCAGCGAAGCAGAAGAGGATGGATGAAATAATCCCTCCAGCAAGGCCTGGCTCTCTCAGCAGCTCGGGGAGCCTTGAGAAGGAAGAAGAGCTCCGTGGTTTTTTTAGCACAGTACAAAAAAGGGGTCGTTTGGGTTTCTGCAGCTGAGGGGGAAAGCAACAAAGCAAGACCTTTGCTTCTTTTTCTGAATGTCACAAAAAGGCAGGCTGTGCTCCTGCGAGCAGGGATTCGGTTACCTGGCTGCGAAACGACTCATTAGTCAAAGAAAGGCATGGCGAGGACCGGCGGCTGGGAGCTGAAGCCGAGGCACATTCAAACGGGAAATAAGGTCCACGTTTTTAACAGAGAGGGTGCTCAGCCGCCAGAACAAGCTGCCAAGAGCAGCGCTATCTTTGTATCCAGGGAAAATCAAGAGCAGGAGCCTTTATGAGAAAGATGCTTTCATCGAAACAGGAGTGATCTGCTTCCATACAGCTGTAAGTCAGCGGAAATCTATAGACTGTATTGTGCAGGAGAGCAAATTACATGATTTAACAGTCCCTTTTGGCCTTAAAATGTATCCATCAATGATAGATGTTGGACAAACTCTGCAACGAGGAGATGGACTCATTTTTCACTGAGACATGTAGGACAACGATGGTCATTGGGAGGGGGATTCCTGCAGTATGTTTAGCAGTGACTGCTGTACCCCAAACCCGCTCTGGGGCAACGCTCCCTCCGCAGCCACATTCTGTGGGTGCCCGAAAGATGAGTCCCCATGAGGGGCAGAGGGAATTAGGGGAGTAGCCCCCCTCTAGGAGCACACAGCGTTTGAGGTCATGGAATAAGGTGCTGTCATGAGCGTGACCTGCTCTTAATTGCGGTGTCTGTCACAGCCTTCCCCCACAAATGCAGGACCAGGCAGTTCTCCTCCAGTCACAGCAGCCTCTCCTCAAGTGCGGCATTTCCTCCAGGGCTTCAAAGTTCATGGGAGAAGCAGCCCAGATTTCCTGGAATGGGAGTGCTGGTCTTAACCCAGCTCAGACTCCCACAGCGCTCCTTGTTCGAAGCACCCTGGAGTTACCAAACAAGCATCATTGCCAGGGTGGCCCTGCCTGGGGCTCGCGAGGTGAGATCAAAGGGCAGTACAACATCCGTTCCACATGAGCAGTTTTGTCGTGTCCGGGGAGCGCCACGAAAACACGGGAGCCCATGTCCTTGCAAAGCGTGGAGAAGAGAGCAAAGGTGGTGCAGATCCCCTCTGCTACCTCCATACATTGAGCGGGTGGAGGAGACAGCACAGCCCTGTGCATGGCACAGAGCCCCCCCGGGGTTTTCTTTCAGGCAAGCCTGGTCCTCTCACGTTCCTCCTCACCCTTCCATGCACCAGATAGCAATGGGGATAAACATCTAGGGTGCCAGGTGTGTCAGGAGCTCCAGGTGCTCAGAAATGCAGGACAGGGTCTGGCAGAGTGGATCACGGAGCAGAAATCAAATGCACGAGTCTGGTCTGCAGCGGAGGAGACTTGCCACATAAATGAACGCAGATGAACTGGAGAGAGAGAAAGTCCATCATGAGCCCTGACAGCTCCAGCCAAAAGCAATTGCAGCAGCAATCAGTCAGCAGAGCTAGAAATCCTGACCTGAAATCAAGCTGCCAGACAGCGGCTGCCCAGGATGGACAGCTCTTAAGATGGGGGCTCAGGGAAGTGGGCAGGAGTATCTGCCATGCAAGAAGAGGAAAAGTGGGGCCAGGCAGGAGAGAAGGGAGTGGAGGAGAACCTAAGAGAAATCAAGGTTTGTATTGGAGATGGCCTGATGAAGAAGAGGAGGGTGGAAGAGAAAGGAGGGGGCAGTTTGCAACAGGATGGGCTTTCCCAAGCCAACTCCAGACTGCCAGGTTTGGGGGGCACAGGGCCACACAGCACCCATCTCCTCCCACCCTGGTCTGCCAGGCAGACCCCCTTGCCCACCTCTATTCCCACTGGGAAACACATGCTACAAATCAGGGAGGTCCCTGTCAGTTCATCCTTGCTAGTCTTCCTACTTAAAATGTTTTAGGGAATTGCCTCCAGACAGCGGCTGAGATCAAAGCGCTGGCAGTAAGGCAGGATTCACGCTGTCGTCAGAGGGAGCAGTCAGCTGCTGAAAGAAGAGTTTGTTTTTGCTTCCCTCACAAGCCAAAAGCGTGCCTGCCATGGGTCCCGAACACCTCGCGCTGACACACTCCTTCATTTTCAAGGCCTGTGGCGACCTGCCAGCACAAACACAGCCAACCCTGGACCGGCTGTTGACTACAGGGTAAGGTCCAGTCCTGCCTCTGCAACTGCAAAAAAAAATCCCTTGCAGTGCTCGTGCCAGGTGGCAGGGCCAAACCAGGCAGTTTTAGCACCAAACCCTCCGGCCCCGCTTTGGCCCCGCGTGCCCAGGCCGGCCCGACGTGCTCCACATTCCACAGGCCTGGTGGGGCCTATCTCCAGGCTGGAGCAGGGACCTGCCGAGCCCCCGCTGGGTCCCCGCCTCGATCCCACAGCCAGCAAGGATAACGTGAGGTGGCTGAGGGCTCATGAACGCAGATCACCCCGCCCTGAAGCCTGCTCGGCCCTAGGCCGCCCGCCCCGCCTGGCCCCGGGCTCCCTCCATCCCCGCTCCCCCTCACAGCGCCCCCGCGCCGCGCTGACATGGCCGCCACAAGGCGGGGCCGGGCAGGCCACACTCAACATGGCCGCCGCACCACGCTGGGGCGGGGCCGGACAGACCGCGCTCAGGACAACTGCGTCGCCGGGCAGACGTGATTCCAGGCAGGCCACACTCAACATGGCCGCCGCGCAGTGCCTCGATGGACGCGGCGGAAGGCCAATCAGTGTGCGAGGAGCGGGCGGAGGGGGGGCCGCGGCTAGCAGGGTGCCTGGTGCTGGGCGCAGGGTTGGGTGCACCGCGCACCCACTGCCACGTCACGCCGCTCGGCGCGGAGGCGGCAGGGACAAAGTGTCCGCCATTACCGGCGCCGCCGGGCCCTGCCCACCCCTTCCTTCAGGAGACTGGGGCCCTGCGAGCAGTGGGTTGTCCAAAAATTGCCGTTCCCCCCCGCGGGAGGCCCCAGTGGGCGGAACGCGGGGCGGGAGCCGCGGGCCGCGGGGACCCGGGCGGGGGAAGCACCGAGGCGCTGCGGGGGGACGCTTTGAGCGACGGACGCGGCTCCGTCCGACGCGCAGGGATGAGCGCGGCGCTGCCGAAGGTACCGGCGGGCCGCGACCGGCTGTGGGGGACACCGGGCCCGGCGGAGGATGGGGGGAGGACACAGGCCTGGCCCCGGGGGAGGGAAGAGGAGGGACAGGCCTGTTTCTGGGATTGGGGACAGAAGGGGCGGGCCCGGCCTTGCTACTGGGGAGTCTGGGGGGGACAGGCCCGACCTGGCCCTGGGACTAGATTGGGGGGAGGGGCGGGGGACAGACACGCGCGACACTGTGTCTCTTGGGGGGACACAGGCCTGACCCTGAGTTGGTGCCCTGGGTCGCCTCCCCTGATGTACCTGAACCAGGAGCAGGGACCCCCCCCACACCCTTCCTCAGGCCCCCAGGGATCACCCCAGCGACACAAGGTCCTTTACAGCCCCCCGCCCTGTCACTGCCCGCGGGGGCCGGCAGATCCCTGGTCCTCCCTGTCCCTCTGGTCACTCTCTGGGGACATTGGTAGTTACCCCCCCACCCCGGTTGGCGTGATGCAGCTCCCGCCTGCCAGGGTTGTGGTGACAGCACAGCTCCTTGCTTCGCGCTGCCTTGGTGATGGATGAGCTGCGTTTCCCTCCATCCCCCTCCGTGCGTGGAGCTGGAACAAGCACCAGGGTTGTTCACGTGGCTGTTGTAACCTGGAGGCGGTGGGACGGTGCGAGGGATGAATATGATCTGTAATCAAGGGGAAGAGGGCCTCCCACCCCAACTTATCGGATCCTGAAGCAAAGCGAGGGGGTGCATGAGAAGGGTACCGCAGTCATCATCTTCCTCCTCCTTCATCCCTTTCCTCTGTGTTGCGGTGGTATTCTGGGGAGTGATAGTGGCTGGAGGTCGTGGAGAGATTGGGAGGGTGATTGGGAGGGTTATCGGTACGTTCAGAGGGTCTCGGGTTGTTGTTTTGGTGGCTGTATTCTGAGAAGCGTCGGTGAAAACTCGCTGAGTATCTGCCGTACTGTTTGCATTTTGACCGTCGTGGCTCATTGCAGGTGCTGTGCTTGAAGAAGGGAGCGTTGCTAAAGCAGGTGTTTGCACTCAGTAGGTGAGTGGTCTGAAATCAAACCCAGTAAGTAAACCACAGTATGAGGCATTAAAAACACCTGGTCACTTCTACGGGCAGTGTCAGAAAACATACCTGACAAAAAAAAAGGTACTTTTTACCAAGGAACATCCTTTAATTGTGGAGGGAAGACTTTCAGCTGATGTCTGGGAGCTGAAAGGGCTGTAGGATGTGAAGAAGAGAAAGTCTCTTTGCTAACGGGCTCTGTCTGTGTCTGAGGGACTTAGGGTGTGAGCCTTTGTTCAAGGAGATTTGCCAGATATGTTGTGTTTCCACAGATGGGTGAAATCAGAGCTTTTAACGATTATCTTCCTTCTTACAGAGCAGCAACACCCAGAGAAAGCCAACTGTGTGCTGCAGGTAAGGCCTTTTAGTAATCCAATGCAAGGCAAAACTTCATTTACCCAAAATAAATATTACACATTTCAGCATTTGTGTCTCCCTTTGATTTTTTTTTTTTTAAGCCAATTTTGGACTGGTTAAATAACCTGAGCAGGTGCTCTTCCACTTCCATACCTCTTTTCCTAACCTTTTCTTCTGTTTCTCTGTTCTTGGCTAGGGAGGTGGTACTAGTCGTGGTGTTAGACTGTGGGGTGACACCAGCCAGATGCCATTCACTGTATTACTGCCCAGGAACTGACTTACACCCCCGGGAGGTCCCACTTTAACGTTTATTGAGCTGGTGGAGTCCGCTGTTACAATTTAAAATAGAATTTGATTTTGACACGGAGGCAAAGTGTAACTGAGCAGCTTAGATCCTTGGTGTTCAGTTTCTCTTTGCTGTTCTGAGCTTCGTTTATTAAAATGAGGGTTATTGAGGGTTTCATTTTACCCTGGAGAAAGAAGTATAAATAAAAGCTGATGCCATTTTGATTTGGCTTCCTAGCACATGCTTATTTGAACAGGACTGGATTTAAAATTAAGTGGGGCTCAGATCCATCACAGTAGCATCACTGCTGTCGCATAAGAGGACACAGATGTAACGTTTCATCAGTATCCTCACCAGCCTCTGGTGCTGACAAGTCTGTCTTTTTGTTTGTTTGCCTGAGAATTCACCTGGGAAATGAGTCACTTTTAATCTTTTCCTTCCTTATTCGTTGCTCACCGTAACCAACTGTGAATTGTAACAGGCTTGCTGTGATGCACAGGCCGCCTGCGTGGGGCAGAGATCGGCCGAAGCCTTAGTCTGCCTTTGCCTTCCGTCAAAGAACTGCGGACAAATTCTTGCCCCCACTGGATTTTGGGCTCTCGGAGCACCCGTATGTGTTTGTTAAAAGAAGGGCTGTCTGCCTTTCAGCTGGAAACATGTTTGCTCTGCTTTGATTTTAAGGTGATGCACTTGTGAGTTGCCACAGACACTACAGATCCCGTCCTACGCATGGTATTGGGAGGTTTAAATACCTGCTCCCGAAGGAGGTAGGCATAAGAACTCCCCTACCGTGCTTGCTTTCAGCTGACCCATCTTTTTACGGTCCAATTTAAATGTGGGTATTATTAATTCCACAGCTGATGAATCGTATTAAAAAGGAATAACGTAATGGTTTACTTTTGCTTTTCTCGGTAGAGAGTGTTACATCACATGAAGTACCTGTTCACACACTGCATAAACGAGAATGTACTGGACAAAAGAAAGTATTTAAGTTAATGAGTAGTTTAGGGAGGGAGGAATCTCTTCCTGCTGCTGAATTTAACACCCCAACTCCAAATTATTGCAGAATATTGTGAGCAGGTCTTATTTCCATTTAAACTTTTTACATTCCCTGAAATTTGGAAAGACAACAATTTTTGTGGAAGGAGGACACCATAACTCATCTCGACAGCTGCCTTGAAGGCAGGAACTGAAATAAAAAGCAGTTTGTTTTCTGCTGCTTCTTCTCTTCTGGAAGAAATTAATCATGGTATGCACGTATTTTCTGTGTGATTTCTGTGGTGCTGCCATCCAAGAACTGAACTGCTCAACTTGAGAACATCTGTTAAGATATTGTCATCCCAGTTTCGTAGTCAGGGAAAGTGAGCACAGATGGGCTGTGATATGTTCGATGTAGTTCAGCAAACCTTTGTCAGAGGAGAGTACCCTAGCATGGTCTCCTGTGTGGGCAAGAGTTAATGTTTCTTATTTCCAGCTTTGTTCAAAACAGAGATGCTTTCTATTGTTTTTCTTTTTTAAATACAGGGTCCAAAGAAGAAAAAGGATAAAGTACAGATGAAAGAGATAAATGTTGGGACGGAATATGAGTATGGAGATGTCAACATCCAGATGACTTCCTACGATATGTGTCTCGTGGAGCATTTTGCTCAGTATGTGCATAACCTCTGCAACCGACTCTCCATTAGAGTGAATGAAAGGTATGAGGAACGCGGCTCTGTGCGTGTCATCCTGTGCAGTCGCATTGCGTTAGGCCACGTGAGGCTCGTAGGTGATGATACCTTGCAGACAAGGGCACAGTCTAATCATAGAATCGCAGAATCATTTAGGTTGGAAGAGACCTTTAAGATCATCGAGTCCAACCGTTACCCCAGCACTGCCAAGGCCACCACTAACCCATGTCCCCAAGCGCCACATCTCCACGGCTTTTCAATCCCTCCAGGGATGGGGACTCCCCCACTGCCCTGGGCAGCCTGTGCCAGGGCCTGACAGCCCTTTCGGGGAAGAAATGGTTCCCAAGATCCAACCTAAACCTCCCCTGGCGCAACTTGAGGCCATTTCCTCTTGTCCTGTCGCCTGTTCCTTGGGAGAAGAGACCGACCCCCCCTGGCTCCAACCTCCTTTCAGGGAGTTGCAGAGAGCGAGAAGGTCTCCCCTCAGCCTCCTTTTCTCCAGGCCAAACCCCCCCAGGTCCCTCAGCCGCCCCTCACAGCACTTGTGCTCCAGACCCTTCCCCAGCTCCGTTGCCCGTCTCTGGACACGCTCCAGCCCCTCAGTGTCTGTCTTGGAGTGAGGGGCCCAGAACTGAACCCAGCACTCGGGGTGCGGCCTGGAATCTGATGGATTCTATTTCTCTGATAGATTCCCACATGTAAATCCAAATCTTCTGTCATCTGCCTGGTGTTCTCTTTTTGTGTGTCTGTACAGTTTGGGATGCTTTATTCATATAAGGAGGGCTGAAATGGAGTTGTTCAGGCACTGACTGAACAGATCTCGGGGAAAAAATAGCTTTTACACTTCATTCCTTTGAGAAAAAGGCTTAAGCCTGTGGGTGCTGAGCCCGGGAATGTGGGCTTAAGTATTGCTGACTTTTGCTGCTGTTTTTTCTTTATAGTGTTTCATCCAGGCTTTGCGCATATATTGTGCAGTAAGCAAGTGCTGGTGATTATACAAACTAGAAAGAGCTTGGGAACCTCCTGAAGACTGTGGGAGAGCTACCTGCTACTCTAGTTTCGTAGTAGAGGATGCTTCAGTTGCACACCAGATCTCCGAAGCAGGCATACACCTGATAGCAGCTTTGCTGCTTTTAACGAGTCTGGGGAATGTGATACAGCTCCTCGGTGCCTGCAGTGCACCCAAGGAGCTGTAGTCACTGCGAGAGGCACTGCGTTGCTGTGAGGAAGTAAAAACACTTAGTGGTTGTTCTCCGAAACGTGTATCTTTAACTGTACCTCTGAGTATAAACACTGGTTCCCGCTCATGCCGATTAAACCTATTGTTTTCTTTATGTTCATCCGCTTTGCTGAACTGTCAGCCGTGGATCTGAAATCCTGTGTCCGTAGATCAGTCGCTCGTAGTCTCTCTGCGATGTCTCTTGCACCAAACAGCACTAAAAATGGTGACACATGGGTGACTGATAGGTGTTTGTTTTGAGAAGGATACTCGGCGACACTAAGAAATTACAATTCTGTCGGCAGCAACGCGCTGGAAAGCATTCACAGAGAAACCCCGCAGCCTGAGACTATCGTCAGCACTTTCAGTGTAAAGCGTTATTACCTTCTATCATACTTGTGCCCTCTGAGGTTGGACTTGGTGTACAGAAAGAAACGATTTGCCCTTTAAGAGCAAAAATTGTAGGGTAAACCGTGGGCAGTAGGATGTAGCCTGTTGTTACTGATGCTGTGCAAATGGAGATGGGAGAGGCTGAGGTCTCTGGAGTAACACTAACCGAAGGGCAGAATCCGATCCCGTGCCTGGTCGTACTCCCGTTAAATTCAGAGGTGAAAATAGTGTCTGTTGAGCGGAGCGTTGCAGCAGTGGTTTTTATCTCTGTTCCTGATGAACAGATTACGAAATAAGTCGGAACCGTTGCTTTAAAGCTCTCCTTCAACTGTAAAGAAGTTCAAAGTTCTCTTCTCAGGCTGGTGTTTGTAGCTGAAACAGGTTTTTGCTGGCAGTAGCGCTGCAAGCTTCTCCCTTATCTCTTTCCAGTAAAACACACAGCTTCTGCCAGTGCTTGATTTGCAAGATACATTGTTTGCATAATTAATTTCTCATGAAAAGTTAATCTCCTTCCACATTCTCTGCTGCTGGAGGTTGATTCATTCCTGTAAAGTAGCGCACATCTATCCTCCCTGTCCTAAGCACTGACCTGTGGTTCCTGCAGCTACGCGATGCCCACCAAAACCAACGAAGTGCTGTTCTTGGAAGAGCGAGGCTCCAAAATGCAGCTGGATGCGGTCCTTACTACCCATCAGAGGGTTGTCCAGGTATGAGCTGGCTCTTGTGCAGCACCTCCTATCTCAGGCCCTCAAAACCCCGTAGCAATTGGAGTTAAGTCCCTCGAACAAATGAAAGGCGTAATTTGTGCGTAAATTGAAGTCTAATTAGATTTCTTGCTAAAGGTTACTCGCGCAGTAGAAGCAGAGGAGGGGTTCCTGGATTATGTATTTCAGCCAGAAGATTTTATGTAGAATACTTGATACAAGGGGTAGAAAAATTGTATTTAAGGATGAATGATTGGACAAACTCCATGAAATTTAAAAATACTGTTGGTATCAGGGCCAGCTTCAGAAGTGTACAACCAATTGCACTAAATATGTACTTCTCCTAAATGACTCTTTCCGATTTTATAGTGTGCTCCCTTGCTACACGCTAAACCTCTGCTGAATTACGTTTTAAACCTAGAGGTGGACGTTTCCACTGGAGAGAGCTGATGTGTGGTTAACGCTGGGGCTTGCAGGTTTGCCGTGGCAGCCTTTGTATTAGTCTCACCTAAATTAAGATCTTCATGCATGGCTAAGTCCCTTTACATGCGGGAGACCATGCAGGCAGGGACGGGAAGCACAGTGTTCGTAGAGAAGAGCCGAAACGAGCGCGTTGGGCTGCGCTGTACGCGAGAGGTGTGCGCACAAAGCGGAGAGTGCTTCTCTGATGAAGTGGTTGACTCCCACAGGCTCGTACCGAAATGGACTCTCTTCCTGTGCCATTAATATAACGAGTCCATTTTGTACATGGAGTTCTGCTCCTGCAGTACTTTTATTTCTTCTTTCAGATCAGTGGTTTGAGCTCAACGTTTGCTCCGATACTCTTGGAAATTATTCAGAGTAATCAGCCCGAAGGGGTCCATCTGTTAATGAAAGAGGTATGTTTAATTTTACCAACGCCTTTGCATTTAGGAAGCAGATATGATGCGTGACGTGAATTTGCTTTGAAAATACAGACTTGGTCCTGAGACTACGGTCTACTCTAGACTTCCTGTAAGGATATAGTAAGATTTACTGTAAGAATTCTAGTAAGAATACTGAAAATTAGCTCCGTCCCGGCCAAAACCAGGATGCTTATGGACACCCAGGATCTCCTAGAACCGGGCCCTTGCTTGGTCTATCAAAAACCATTATGAATTCTTGATGAGTGTTTCATTTCCCATTTAGCCTCCTATAATTAGTGCCAGGGAAGGTGGCCAGTCCTATAGATCTGCAGGAGATGGCATATTGCAAGTTGTTTTCCTTTGCTGTCGCAGATTCCCTGCGACTCGGAAGGGAACAATTTCCTTCACTGCCTCTTAGCTGGGAATCACCAGGAACTTCACGGAGCAGTTGGTAGCAAAGCTGAGACTGGAGGCCCAAATGCTGTACCCTGTTTTGATGGAATTTGCTCTGGGAGGGGTTCAGCTTGTTTCCTGCAGAAAGGCCCAACAGTTTTCTCAGCACTGAGAACTTCAGGACAGAACTCCACTCGCTGGTGGACCAGGCATAAGGAGATATTTAAAATTCTGTCGCTTTACATTCAGCCAAAACAATCCCCTTTTTATTCAGGGACTAAAAGATTTTTGAGGCTGGAAAGGGACGGCGGCACACTAAATTCAAATATGAAAATGCAGTTGGCTTCTTAAGTGGCCTTTGAAGAATGCTTAGTTATCTCCAGCTCTGCAAAACCAGAAGGAATACAGGAGAAGGTCTCTTGAGTTCAGTAATCTTCTCTGCTTTGGTCACAGTCCTGTCACCGCCTTAGGGCTGCCATTTCTTTAATTTTGGCTGATGGCTTTGTCTCCAGAGGGAGAACTGTGACATTGTGCCGTTTGCGAAGTCATTGCAGTCTGATGCAGGAAGCGCACGGGAGAGACCCAAGCTGGCTTCGTAAGAGTGGCAGTGCAGGAGAGAGATTAAAACTTTGGGATGCTCTTGCAAAGGTCTGGAGGAAGTGGCAGGTCTCCTTAAGGAAGGAGCTGCTACGGTGATAGGCAGTGGCAGAGTTGGAGGTGTCCAGTTGACTTCTCGAGCCCAGTGCCATTGCTCGTTCTTCCAAAAGCCGTTAGCCAGGTGAGGAGGAGTCTACAAGGCTGAATTTCCAAGTAGCCCCTGCAGTGCCCGAGCATGCCCGTGGTTGCCACGCTCGCTTGCTGCCAGAAGCTTTCTGCGCTCTGTGATTTACCGCCAGAAGCTGCTCTGTTGGAGGCTGGATGTAGGAGAGGAGGCCGGAGCTCTGCCACCAGCTTCCAGGCTGAGCTGCCCACGAGATCCTGGACTGCAGTGACTTTCCACTGAGGCTTCCCGCTCCCTGGGTTCAGTGGCCATTTAAGTCTTTCGTTTTACCGCTCTTGAGTGATTCTCTTTGGGAGAGGGTTTGAATTCCTCTTGACTTCAAAAAGTACTCAAGAGGTGATTCTGATTTGCTTGGGTTGGTTTTTTTCCCCTCCCTCCACAGCACACAGAAGCTGACTTCAAGAGCCGATTAAAGTCTCGACCGGAACTTGAAGAGCTGCTAGCACAGATGAACTGACATGGAGAAACCTCCATCCATTTCAGAGCCACCCCTGGGAAAGCGAGAGGCTTCTCCCTGGCTGCATGAGCCTCCAGAACGTGATTTTTGTGAGCACTGTACTGATAATTCGGTGAACTGGAAGAAATTTCCACTGTTGCCAAGCAGCTTGTCTTAATAAAGATAAATACGTGTGTTTATATCTGACTGATTTGTACTCCGAGTGAAGGGTGCCACAATGAAACGTGGCTTTACTTTTCCTCAGTTCTTCCCCCCTTTTTTTTTTTCCTGCCTGTTTTCCTTCTGGTATTTGAGAATTTCTGCAAGTTTCAGGCTGCGGAAATCTCTGCAAGTTAATAATGCAGCTCCCCCAGATGCTACTGATGTGGAAGTGACCGTCCTGCTCCTTTCTTCAGCTGAAGGCTGGAGCAACGCGTTATTCTCCTAGAGCTACTTAAATCAGAGCTTCGCCCCCACAAATGGAGCCTCAGAGCCCTGGGAGGGTTGGGGATCGTCCCCAAGCAGCTGAACAAGAGAAAAAAGCCTCGGAGGGCAGAGGCAGGAAGGTTGGAGCTGTGTGTCAGGCTGCGTATGCAAAATCCCTCCTTAATTTCCGATTTGCCTTTCAAGCCATAAAGGATAAACTTTCCCTAGGATCCCTGAAGTCCATCTACTTTTTACAGCAGCCGTTTGGAAGGGGAGAAATTACTTGTGCCTTGAAAGCACAAATCTCAGAAGCACAAAGCGGTTTGGGGAACTTCATGCGATGGCACCAGGTGCTTTTCCCCAGGACTGCTGCTTTTATCGAGTGATGTGGGACCGAGGATGCCCCAAATTGGTCCGAGCTGCTCAGCCACTTATCACCATCCTGCAAAACCCGGAGCCCACGGGAGCTGCGGCTTTTGGGTGCCCGTACGGGCGCTGGGTCGAGCGGGTCACAGCACCTGCGTTTTTGCTCTAATCCTTGTTCTTTCAAATCCTGAGATCGGGATGTTATAACCAAATCCGAGCCCTGGTTTGATGGCTGCTAAGAGGAGGTTCTGTTCCTGCCCCAAAACTGGTTTGTTGGGGGTTTTTTTCCCCCCTTTCTAAGCACCAGCCCTTTAAAAGAGGGAAGATAACTCATTAGCACTCTTTCCCAAACTGGGGCTGCTCAGGGGTTGCTGGATATTCACTCGTGGTCCCACGCCGGTTGTGATTTTTGCCTGGCAGCCCCTGCACCCGCCTCCCTGGGGAAGGAAAGTGGCAAAAGCCACGGGCGCCCTTCTCTTTCCAGCCCACGAAAAGCAATTTTATTTTATTTTTCATGGCTTGTTCGCTAGGAGGTGGTGTTCAGATGAGCATCCCACCCTGTAAGACCCTTTTTTCCCCCATCCCTAACGCTCCTGGGGCTTCCCAGGAGATAAATCTCCCCCCCAAATCATTTCCTCTGGGACATGAGGTTATCGCTGCTGGGAAAAGCCTCGGGACGGGGCAGGGAAGGACACGGAGTGGAAATCCATGGCAGGGCTGTTGCGGAGCCAAGACCCAGCCCGGGTGCCGTGAATGCTCCTGGTTTGGTACATTTTGGGCTGCAAATCCCCATCCGACCCCACACCTGTGCCCCCCGAGCTCCCAGTTATCCCCGGTGGCATAGACGGAGACGAGCGCTTTGGCCAGGACGACGAACGCCACCGGATTTAATTTCCCAACAACAAAACATGGATTTACCGGCATGTCCACCCACTTGAATAAAAAAAGAACACAAAAAAAGGGTCAAATGGTGCAGCCGCCCCGTTCCTGGGGTGCCGAGGGTGGGCTGGCCGGCGGTGCCGGGAGCGGGGGTCCCCGGTGATTTCAGTCCCCAGCGGGTGAGGATTGGGCTTGGCGCGGGCCGGACGCCCGGCGCGGCTCCTCGGCGCGCTGCCGCCGCGCCATGCACTCGCCAAAAGCCCGGACCTGGGGCTGGCAGTGCCGCCAGTCCTGCCGCGCCGCCATGCACTCCTGCAGCTCCCGGTGCTGCGCCATGCAGCCCGTCCGCGCGATCATGGCGTCCACCGGGTCCTCGGCCTCCTCATCCTCGTCTTCCTCCAGCGACGGACGGCTCCTGCCGTGTCCGGGCCTCGCCATCGCTGAGCCGGGCTGGAGTGGGGCGGCAGCCATTGGGGTGCTGCCTTCCCCTCGGGAGCCCTGCTTGGGCCACTGCCCCCTTTTTGGGGGGCACCCCCCAAGGTGCCCGGCACCCCCATGTGTGCTCAGCACCCTCTGTACCCCCTCCCACACCCCTATGGGTGCCCAGCACCTTCCCCATGCACTTTACCCCCACTCATGGATACCCAGCATCCCCCCACCCCCATGGGTGCTCAGAGCACCTCCCCATGCACCCTACCCCCATGCATGGGTGCTCAGCACCCCCATGCACCCCCCATGGGTGCCCAGCACCTTCCCACGCACCTTATCCCCACCCATGGGTGCCCAGTGCCCCCCCCCAACCCATAGCTGTCCATCCCCCCCATCCCCAATGGGTGCCCATCCCCCTATCCCTCATGCACCCCCCCCATGGGTGCTCAGAGCACCTCCGCCATGCACCTTACCCCCACCCACGGGTGCCCAGCACCACCATGCACCTTACCCTCACCCATGGGTGCTCAGCACCTCCCCCATGCACCTTACCCCCGTCCATGGGTGCCCAGCATCCCCATGCACACCCCCATGGGTGCTCAGCACCTCCCCCATGCACCCTACCCCACCCCTCGATGGGTGCCCAGCACGCCTATGCACCTTACCCCCACCCATGGGTGCCCAGTGCCCTCCCCAACCCATAGCTGTCCGTCTCCCCCACCTCCCATGGGTGCCCATCCCCCTATCCCTCATGCGCCCCCCCCCCCCCATGGGTGCTCAGAGCACCTCCGCCATGCACCTTACCCCCACCCACGGGTGTCCAGCACCACCATGCAACCCCATGGGTGCTCAGCACCTCCCCCATGCACCCTACCGCCACCCATGGGTGCCTAGCACCTCCATGCACACCCCCATGGGTGCTCAGCACCTCCCCCACGCATCTCACCACCCCCACGTGGGTGCCCAGCACCCTCCATACCCTCCCGATGCCGCCCCCAGCCCTCCCCACTCCCCCCATGGGGCCCAGCCCCCCATACCTGCCCAGCAGCGCAGCGCGGACCCTTTAAGGCTGGCGGCGGGGAAGGCACTGCCGGGGCGGGGCGTGGCGGCAGGAGCGCTTGCTCATTGGAGGACGCCTTCAGCTTCCGCCCCGCGGGGGCTGACGGGAAGGAAGGAGGCGGAAGGGGGTGCGGGTGCCCCGGCAAGATGGCGGCGACGCTGCGGATCCAGAGCGACTGGAGCCAGGCGCTGAGGTGGGCACGGCCCTCCTGGTCCCCTTCCCCCAGCCCCCCTCTCCGGTCCCCTTCCTCCGGCTCGCACTCACTGCCGCTCTTTCTGTCCGCAGGAGGGACGAGGGGGAGGCCTGGCTGAGCTGCTGGAGCCCTGGTGAGTGCTGAGGGGCCTGAGGAGGCCTCGGAGGGAGGCGGGCTGAGGGAGTGTCTGGGGGGCTCGTGGGGGTGAGGGCGGTTGGGGGGTGGGGGGGCTGTGGGTCAGGAAGGGGTGAGGGAGGTTGAGGGGTGCCCTGTGGGTCAGGAAGGGGTGAGGGCGGTTGGGGGGGGGGGGGCCCTGTGAGTCAGGAAGGGGTGAGGGCGGTTGGGGGGGTGCCCTGTGGGTTAGGAGGGGGTGAGGGCGGTTGGGGGGGGGTGCCCTGTGGGTTAGGAGGGGGTGAGGGCGGTTGGGGGGGTGCCCTGTGGGTTAGGAGGGGTGAGGGCGGTTGGGGGGGGGGTGCCCTGTGGGTTAGGAGGGGGTGAGGGCGGTTGGGGGGTGCCCTGTGGGTTAGGAGGGGGTGAGGGCGGTTGGGGGGTGCCCTGTGGGTTAGGGGAGGGTGAGGGGAAGGTGAGCGGGGGTGGGTTTGGGCTCTGAGCGGCAGCTGAGCTGATGGCTGCTCTCCCTGCAGGGAAGCCGACCCTGTACGGCAGCCTGATCCGCCGCGGGCTCAGCACCGAGGGCGTCCCTGACATCGCTGCCTCCGAGGGCTTCGTGGTCGGGGAAGTCACCAAGGTGCCAGGGCTGGGGGGTGGAGCGGGGGTCGGTAACCGCCTTCCATGCGTGAAGGGGCGAGGCTGTTATGCCAGTCAAATAGCAGCCTAAAGCTGGTGCCCAGTCCCCTGCGTGGTCCTGTCCGGCTGTCCTGGGCCTCCCACCTGTGCAGGGCCCTGGAGCTGGTCCATAGCATCCCATAGTCGGGCTGGGGTTGTGTGTCGTGGCTGGCCAGGCTATAGTGGCCATCGCTTGCCACCCGAGGCCTGCATCTTGAGGAGCTGTAAGGAGACGAGCCCAACACTGCGCCTTCCATCAGCCTTCAGGCTGTGACAGACCACAGCTGTGCCCAGATCATAGTTCTGCCTTGGCAGCCTCTGTATTTCAGTAGGATAACAGCACTTCTAATTCTTTTTCCCTCTGTTTCCCCCTCTAGAAAAGCATTCTCATTTCTTGTCCTCACGAAAATGTGTCCACAAAGTTCCTGGCCCCGTACACGACATTTTGTAGAATTCATCAGAAAAGCGTAAGTAATCTTGCGAAGTGAGTGGGAAGTAACTGGAAGCGACCGTGAACTCTCACAACGTGTCTCTGACTGTTGCGTGCTCGTTCTGAGGGGTGGCCTGCAGCATGACGTTGTGTGTGAACTAGGTAATAAAACCTATTGGATTGTTGAAACTCGGGAAACTTGATCGTGGTTAAGTTTAACCCCCCCCAAATAATCTGTAAAATGGTTTAGACTGTTTTCTTGCAAGCGATCTAATTTCTGCTTACTTCAGGCCTGTGACAGATTCCCCTGTAAAGGAATAAGATGTGTGAGTTAGTGTGTCAAAAACCAAGATTAAAATAAGAGGTTCCAGGCACTGAGCTCTTAATCTCTGACTGGTTCAAATGTATCCCCAGTTTATAGCGACTCTGGTCCCGTGTAATGAGGTTGTCTGTCTTTGATATTTGCCGTATGAATTTCTGTTTGCGGGGCTGGGAATTGTACGTTGCATAAACTCGTCGTGAGCCGGTGGGAATTCAGAGACCAGAAAGGCCCAGCCTGCATTTAAAAAATAAATAAATGGCATGAATTTCACACTTATTTAAAAGCAGTCCTGCTCATTTTGCTGAATAATCTTCTTTCTTATTGCACCCCCATCAGTCTGGGGGTGCAACGAGTACAGCTCCTCACTGAACAGTGATACCGAAAGGCTGACTCTGACCTGAAACTTCATTTCCTCGCTGAAGAGAAGCGCGTAACTTGGCTTTTCTGGAAGGTAGTCTGTGCATTTGCTGAACGCTTAACCCTACGTGGAAATGATCCAAGAAACTAGGGAGTGTGTAACGTGCAGGTACAGCCGGCTGCCCTAAAGGGAGTCCCCTGAAGGCTCCTGGAGATACTTTAGTACACTTCTCTCATGATTTATTGAGTGAATTGTTGTGATAAACCCAGCTGAAAATGCTGAAAAGTCAGTCTCTATCAATGAAGCTCAAAAGCGGTATAAATCAAGGTGCGTTTTGACATAAAGGCAATTCCGCGTCTCTGCAGCTGTTTTAAGAGGAAGCAGGGCTCTGCTGAGAGACGGGGCTTGGCAGTGAGGCAGCTCCGGAGCCAGAGGTGAATCACTTCTCCGAGCTTTGTGCTACTTAAGAGTCCCCAGCTGCCCTTTTGTGTGATAAATGGAATCGGCATTCAAAGCGCAGCAAAATGGAAATGCAGGCGTAAGTGTTTAGTCTGCCGTCAAACGGGTGTGATGGGTTACAGCTGCACTGCAGATCTCTCCTCTGGAAAGCAGCTGAAGCAATATCTATGAATATGTAGATGAGTTTAAAGCCGGTGTGGACTAAGCTCCAGTTATCCTTTTTACCTGCTGCCTCTTGTTCTGAGCACTCGTGCTTGGCCTTGCCTGTTTGCATGTCCCGCCTGAAAATTTGGGGATATGTCAAGCGTCAGTGAGGCTTTTTGTTCCTGCTCGAATGACCTTCACAGGCTTTTTTTTTTAGCCAGGGAGCAAATTTCCACGGATTGGTTTGTTATATAAAATGCCACTCATGTTACCAATGTATTTCTCACGTTGCCAATATGTAAGTAAATGTACTTAATGGCTGTTGTAACAACTAAACCGTTACCTTGTGCTCTTATTTCAACTTCTAATTCCTGTTTTAATTCCCAATTTTTCTTTTCCAAGTGGAGGTTGAGTATTGACCCTGCACCCTGTTAAAATTAGCTGTGATTTGAGCTGTCGGAGCTTTTCAGGAGAGCGGCTTGGGCCGACTTTTGCTTGGATAGGAGAACTTATGACTGAAGTGTGGCATATCGTGTCCCCACAAGCCCTGGCTGATGCACGTGCAGCAAGAGGATGCCATAGGATGTCCTCCTTAACATCTGGAAACAGCTGGAGATTGATGCAGGTCTGTTGTGTACCTGGTCTGCCTGAGGGCATCATGCTTAAATCTCAGGCCTCTAGCTGTCATCTTTCTTGGCAAAGTCTCTCAGTCTTCTTGGATCTTTGGGTTTCCCTGGGAACATGGTGGTAAATCCGACTGTCTCTCCAGGCTGGCTCCTAGCTAAGGCTGAGCACGTGCGGGAGGATCGACAAAGCCCAGTCCCGTTTGAGAATAGTGAATTGTTCAGAAAAGCGTTTAATCGGAAGCCTGGGATGAAGATGAGCAGCCTCATCCCTTACATACCCGACTGGGTGGTTGGGACCTGCGAGCGTGCTGGTGGACTGTGCCAGTTAAGACCAGAAACCCGTGTTTCGTTGTGGTGGTCAGGGGTTGGAGTGGCGACGGAACCGTGATCTGCGTTTCTCATGGTGGATTTGCTCATTTCTGTCAGTGGATTTTACCGCTGTAGTGTTTTCTTCTAATCCACGCAGTGCAAGTGCAATTATTAGGAAGCTTTTGGAGGTAATACAGCATGACTCCAGCATCCAAATCTTGCGAGACAAGGCAGCTATTCCACTGCGCAGCTGTGATAGTTTTACTGGGTTTTGCAGGAGGCGACACCTTTATTCTCACAAAATCTATATAGGTTTTTTTCATTCTGTTTAGTGTTGCTGCAATCTATATTGGAAATATCTCTGTCACTTAGAAGATGTAATCGTTTCACTCAAGGCTAGAATACCTGTTATCTTAAATTATTTTAGAATAGCGTATTTCAGGGACCTGCAATGATCGTCTAGTCCAGCTGCATTTATCCCCAACTACAATGCATCTGCCTTTCCCAAAAGGCAGCAATGATGCCTGGCATCACGGCATGGCTACCCTTTTGCAAGAATATAAGCTCAACGTCTGCTCTCTTCAAAAGTATTTGGCTCTCCCAGTGTTTACGCAAAGCAGGCGGTTGCTAATACCTTAGTGTGACAGACTGTGTGAGGAGTTAGCCTGCCTGCGTAAGGAGCTAGTTTTGAGTCAGTGCTTCAGAAAATTTAGGCTGTGCCCTTGGCTTCATAAATATCTCAAACAATGTCTTGTGGGCTTGTGAGTCAGGGCGCTCTCAAGCTGGCCAGTTCTCTCGGGCTGGCGTGGAACAGCTTGGCTCAATTTCTTATCTGCGTACAGGAGCTGCTAGAAAAATCCAGGTTTCTGCTTCACCTGGGGTAAACCTGAAATACAACCGCTGTCTTTGCAGGCTCCTGACTCAGCACTTCTTTTTCTCCCTGCTTTGCAGATCTCTGCAGAGTCACAGGCAAAGAATAACAATTTCTCTGTCAAATTTGGTGGCGATTACCAGAAATCTGGGGTGCTTTGTGCCAGGTTCCAGCTACCCAACTCGTCTGAGCCCTGGCTGCGGGTCAGCCTGGACCAGCAGCTCGCTCTTGAAGGAGGAATGCGGCAATCTGTGTAAACAGATAAATTGAGGAGAATTTCTTTCTATGCTGCCCTTGTCCTCTGGAAGAAAAGCCTGCTCTTCAGGATCCACTTGTTTTTTGATTTCTTAAGGGCTTGATCAATATCTCATGAAACATATTGAGAGCGTGAGGCGAGAAAGCCTGTGAAGTTCTTGCTTAAATGTTAGGATATTATCAGGCTAAAACTGTTTAGCTAGGAGCATGGAAGCTCTTTTGGGTGTTTTAAATGAGTCCAGCAGTATGTCTTGGCGAGATAATAGTGCTGAATGAGGTACTTAGCAGGTCTCCCCCAGTACAGAGTTAGTCTCTTTAGCTTTATATGATCCTGTATATAGGTATTTTTGCTCATGTTTGGTGTTTTTTACCCTCCTGCAGATTACCTGTCTTGATATTTCCAGTGGTGGAGGGCTCGGCGTGTCCACCAGCACAGACGGGACCATGAAAATCTGGCAGGCTGCGAATGGAGAAATAAGAGTAAGAGCATCTAGCTTTGATGTCGTGTGTTGTCTGTGACATTACTGAAGTCATTCGGCTATGACTTTGGTCAGGCTATCCACACACTGTGGTCTAGGGCGAGGAAGAATCTGGCTTTTGAATGAAAAGCTAGTTGAAATCTGACATCTCGGAGGTTTTAAGTCAAATCTATTGGAAAGCCGTGACTTCTCCCAAGGGAGATGATGCTCAGCAATGCGGAGAGGAGTCCCAGGGTGAAAATGAGAAGGGGTACTTAGGAATGACAGCTAGAGCGCAGAAGGTAACTGACAGCTCCTAACCTGCGTGGTACGAGCACTGAACCTCTTCTGCAGTGGAGAAGAGATGAGGGAAAAAGCCTCCTGCCCGTGATGGATTAACCACATCACGGCTGGCTGCCTTCCCAGTTAAGGTGTTCCTTGTGGAGCCTGACCTGTCAGCTGCTTGTTTGGCAAAGGATAAAGCCGTGTAACCTGTTACTAGAAACAAAGGTAGTATCCTTTGCTATGTAATTAGCTACTCAAATGGCGGAGGGAGGCCCAAAGCGTACCTGCCAGCTCTTTGACCACCTCGAATTCAGACGAGTCCATTGCAGGAACGCAAACCCAGAGGATTTGAGCTTAATCCTCTGCCCACGTGGGAACACCAAGTTTTCCAGTGTCATAGCTCAAAAATTGCTCGGCGTGAGGGTGATAACAATGGAACTAGCATGTAGTTCTTTGTTTTTCCAGAGACTATTGGAAGGCCATGTGTATGATGTGAATTGTTGCAGGTTTTTCCCATCGGGCCTCGTGGTTCTGAGTGGGGGAATGGATGCCCAGCTAAAGATCTGGTCGGCAGAAGATGCCAGCTGCGTAGTAACATTTAAAGGTCACAAAGGAGGTACAGAGTACTTAGCCTTTAAAATGCTTGATCTGCGTATATGCGTATAATTGTGTTGTACCCGAAGGCTAACGTTCAGTCACCAGCCTGCTGCACTTTGTGCTGTGCGTTTGTATTAGATGTCCGGAGAATCCATGTCCGGAGATGTCCAAGCTCCCAGAACTTGAATAAAAAGATTGGTAGTTGTTGTATTAGACAGATGAAACTGTTTCTCTCACCAGTCTGCGTTTTCCTCATTCATTGAGGTACAAAGAGGGAGGATGCAGTCTGTTAGCCTGTTGCGAGTGCCAGAGGTGGAGGCAGAGGGCATTCTGCTCCTCCAGGGCAGCCTCAGCTCTCCAGAGCTCCGACCTGCATTCAGTAGCCTTGCTGCCTGCACTGGGAATGCCTCCTGCTTGCAGCCAGATCATCCTGCTTGCCTTCAGTTGCTCCAGAGCCTCTTCCCTTTTTTTTTCTTGCCCAGAAAAGCATGTAGCAGTTTATTATGGACTTGCAGAACTCAGGCAGGCAGTTACCTGCCTTGAGGATGTGTGCTGGTGAAAGTAAGTAAAGCAAAACAAGAGCAGCTGCCAGGGTGCTTAAGTGATTATTTCTTAAGAAGGGCTGGCATAAGCTTGTTCACCCTTGTACCGAGGGCAGATGTTCAGCTCTGCCCCTGCTGATGGTCTTGGTGCTGAAAATGAGAGTAAATTTGTCACCCTCCTTGCGTCCTCACATAGAGGATGCACTGGCCACCTTACGTGATGAGTTTAGTGCTGTTCCTTGCGTTCAGGGTCTACACTGCAAACTCCTCCAATTGACGCTTAGTCCGAGGGAAGAACTGCAAGGGGTGGAAAATGAGCTGCCCAGAAAGGCTCCTGAGAGCTGTGTTCAACGCGAGTTTCTGGACAGAGCCTCTGTTAATCTTTGAAAGATTTGTTTCGGAAGCAGTGTGGGTTTATACGTAATGCTTAAGCAGGCTCCTGTTTTACTCCTGTTTACACCTGGCCCGGAGCACAGTGGCCAGCGATGCTGCCTTTCCCCTTCCTAAGGGATGCCAACTTGAACACTTGATCGTGAGCAAGTCCAAGTGAGTTGTGGATGTGGCATCAGACACCCAAAACCCTGCCTCAAATTATCTCCTCCCTGAGCAGCTAACTGCTCTGGGCAGGCTCTTGTTTTCCCTGTCTCACGAGGTGCTAGGCTTTATTGAAAAGGTTAATAAGCCACGCGGCTGGCTGCCCAAAACTTGCTGAACTCGGAAACTTGTCTTGCACTGAACCTGCCGTTGTTCTCATGTGATCTATTTGTGTGGATTCAAAATACTTTGCCGCAAATGTCCTGTAAACAAAACGCGGCAGGGGGTGTAACAGAGCTTTGGTCGGAACGACCCTGGCTGGCTCCCGATGGCTCTGAAGTTGACTTTATTCACTGCTTATAACTCCAGCCCCAACTGCTGCGGTTGGTTTGCTTGGCTTCTCCTGTCATTTGAGCTTGCCGTGTTTAATGACTGCTTCTGTAGGGAAAGTGTCAATTAAATCTTCTAACCATCTGACTGTTCCCTTCCAAAAAACTACTGCGTCATTTTTCAGATCTTCACTTGACAGCCCACGGTAAAATAAAGCAGTTAAGGGACGCCAGCACCTGCAAAGACTGCTCTTCTGGTGTTGCTGTAGCTGGATAATGTGGACGCTGCTTGCCCCACACAACTTTTGGGATTATCCAGAGCTGGATTTAGCAACATTTTAAGAGTGCTGGGCCAGGCTATTTTCTGCCCAAGTTAGAGGTTAATTTTGGAGGTGGAACCGCAGCTGCTGCTGAGTTACCAGCTCAGTTTGAGGCAAGGTGTGGCCAATCATTTTACTGGTAATATCTTGCCTTTGTGCCAGGCAGCGGCTCCTGCTCTGTATGGTTTGCTGGGAGCTGCTGCCTTCCACGTACGCCTCTTTCCCGATGCCGTGGCTCCCAGCCCCACACTGCACCCCACACAACTTGGCTGTGTGAGTGGTGGCACTCTGGGGACAGCGGCTTGGGGCTTGTCGTTGAGTTTGCCTTGGGAAATGAGACGCTTTGTCTATCTGCCTTCCATGCTGTCTGTTTGAACGTGGCCTTTGCTTTGATGCAGGTATTTTGGACACTGCCATTGTGGATCGGGGAAGAAATGTCCTTTCCTGCTCTAGAGATGGCACTGCCCGCCTCTGGGACTGTGGAAAATCCGCCTGTCTGGGTGTCATCGCTGACTGCGGCTCTCCTGTCAACGGCATTGCCGTGGGCGCTGCTGACGACTCGCTGAACCTGGGCACGCCTGAAAAAGCTCCCAGTAAGGCTCGTTCTCTTTAAATTCAACCCTTTCCCGAACCGCTTAGGTTTGTCACCAATAATCCTGAGCGCGTGACGTGCTGCTGTGTGCCCTTGTGCCACCGAGGGAAGGGAACTAGAGTCACCAGAATAGGGCACTTCAGTCCTGCGGAGGAATTGAGCCTTATCAAGCAGTTTGAGTGATTAAGACTGGAGTCTTTTTGATTACTGGACTGTCTTGAGGGTCTGGAGGAGTGCTGTCATGGGTTCAGCAGGGGTGATCCAAACTGTCAGGTTTTGGTACAGTCGAGACTTGGTTGCGTAGCCACTGCTGGAGCTGACTATTGTCCTTTTGTCAGGTGAACGTGAGGTTGGGACAGAAGGAAAAATCCTGCTGCTGGCTCGAGAAGACAAGAAGCTTCAAGGAGTGGGACTGCAGAGCAGGCAGCCGGTAAGGAGTCCGAGCCTCTCAGAAGTACTTGCCTGGGAGAGTGCTCTGAGGTGCTGCTGTAAAATCGTCTCTGGGGCATCGGTCCCTTCGTTTCCATTGGTGCCGCAGCAGCTCCTTGGTTTGTAAGCCGCTGTTCGCGTGGCTGTGCGGAGCACGGGGCTGAGGAACTGAGCCAGGTTAAAACTAACCTAGATGGGTGAACTCGTTAGTGTTAACCCCGCTCTGCTCTCCTGGTAAGGTTCGCCGGGTGCCACAGAAAGGGACAGAACCAGGCTGGAGGCAGGGCAGAGCTGGTCTGCCTGCCTTTGGCTGAGGTCCTACACTGCAGCGTTCTCCCCCGTGTGTATTCTGTGGAGGGGAGACTAAAACCTGGTACAATAGTGATGCTTTCTCTCCTTCCTATGGGCCAGATTTGTATGTGGGGCTTTGAGGAGTAAGAATTGCTCACTAATTTAACCCAGGTGTGGGGAAGACTATTTAAACAGTGGCCAGTAGATGTCATCGTGAATGCAGGAACTGCAGGCTGCCTCCTGCAGCCAAGGTGTAAAGTTCCTCTTTATTCTGGCGGGTGTTTTAAGTAGTGTGTGAAGGGAACCTCGGGCGGTCACCAGTCCATCTCCCTTCTCTTGGCAAAGGGCGATGGCGTTGGTAGATCTCGTGTACTGAAGGTCTTATCAGGACCATCCTGGGCAGTAGGACAGGAGCTCCTGATGACGTCGCAGATTGAACTGCTTGTGGTATTTGTGGCAAGTAAAATTCGGGTGGAACAGAGCCGCCCACCGAGGCTGGGTCAGTGCAATGGCAAGGGCTCACCTGGAAAAAGCTCACAGCCTCTGTAACGATGACTGTGGCTCTGGGAGGAAGGAGAGGTCTTTGCCACCCTGCCGTGCAGATCTGGTCTCGCTGCTCCGCAGGTGCCCGAAGATTAGTGTGAGCTCGGTGTCGGTTTGTCTGTCACAGTGACGCGTCCTTTCTCCAAAGGAGACCCGGGAGCATTCCCTGATTGCACTGTCTCTGCTGACTTGGCAAGACTGATCCCGGAGCGCTGTTCTCCCGCACATCTTGGAGCAGAGCAGAGGGGTTATTCACCTAGCTCTGGTTTGCCAGTTTGTGCCGTGACTCCTGGAAGCGCCTGTGCCGACTTCTAAATAAATTATTGCTTCCTTCTCCCAGGTGTCCTGTGTCCTCCTCTGTGAGTGTCTGACACTTGAATTTTTCCTGTATTCCCAGGTGTTCCTCTTCATTGGATCGGATGCATTCAACTGTTGCACGTTCCTCTCAAGCACCTATATCCTAGCGGGGACTCAGGATGGGAACGTCTATCAGCTGGATGTGAGAAACACAACGTGAGTGCGTGCCTGGGGCTGCAAGTATTTAAATGACAGCTAGTGTTTTTGGCTGGGAGAGAGCCAGACGGAGGGTGCTGGCAGACACTGCCCCTTCCGAGGGGTGGGTACAGCCCAAGCCGTGGCACCGTGAGCTTCTCAGCCTCCTGGGGATGTTTCTTTTTCCTGGGGAGCACTGAGGAGGATGCTCTTGCTCGTGTTGGTGATCTAACGGGATGTTCTCTGGAAAGCACCTCCTAAAAGACTGCAGGCTCTGTGCAGGTTCCTTAGTTGCTGGAAAGCTTTTCCGTCTTGATCTGTGACCAGGGTTGCTCTTGGCATAGCCCTACCTCTCAGAATATTGCTTTATATATTTAATAATATATTAAAAATATATTTTTATATAATATTATCTTAATGTACTGTGCATATTATGTTATATATGAATATCTGTGTGGTTATATATCATGTATGTACATACAGATGTACATAGATTTAGCAGAAAACTTCTTAACAGCTGCATTCCTCCCACCCAAAGCACAGCCCCTTCCTCTCCTTCGCTGGTGAGACTTAGAATCACAGAATTGTTTAGGTTGGAAGAGACCTCCAAGATCACCGAGTCCAACCGCTAACCCAGCACTGCCAAGGCCACCACTAACCCATGTCCCCAAGCGCCACATCTCCACGGCTTTTCAATCCCCCCAGGGAGGGGGACTCCCCCACTGCCCTGGGCAGCCTGTGCCAGGGCCTGACAGCCCTTTCGGGGAAGAAATGGTTCCCAAGATCCAACCTAAACCTCCCCTGGCGCAACTTGAGGCCGTTTCCTCTTGTCCTGAGATCCTTCAAAGACACTTAAGTGTCTTTGTAGGATCATACCATTTACCCTGATCCTCATTCCAGCACAGGAGTGCGATTCCAGCATAGGATCTTCTCTAAGTTGGTCTCTGTGAGCGTCAAAGGCGAGCTCTGGGTGGGGAGGCGTCCAGATGGTGCTTTTGGGTGGGCCTGGGGAGGCTGGCACCAAAGTCTGAAGAGCCTTTCATGCCAGACAAGCTCCAAGCTTTTGTCTGTATCTTGGTAAAGATAATCCACCGTGGAGGCGTGCTGGTGTTCCCCTGGTAGCGAACTCCTTACTCCCATTTGCATCCTTTGGCAACATCTGCGGGAAAACCAGTGCTGACTTCTGTCTGCTTCTAGAGGACAGACTCTTTGCCAACCGCTGATCGAGTCCCCGCGTCCTGTATGTTCTCCTTGCGTATCTTTTAACCACGAGCTCGCTTTCTTTCAGCGTTCGCACATTGGAATCGGCTCTTGACTGTAGACCGTAATACTCATCTCTTGTTTCCGCTCCTTTTTCTAGCGCCCCGATCCAGGTCATCCACAGATCAGGAGCACCGGTGCTGTCGCTGCTCCCGTACCGAGATGGATTTATTGCCAGCCAAGGTAACTCGAGTGCTGTGTTGTGCCAGTAGAAATTGTATAATCGAACCGAGGAGTTTTGTGCTCTTTGGGTATTGCTCTCTTACATATAGGCACTGGCTGGCTGGGCAGTGTCCCTGGCAAAAAGGGGATGTAGGAGCAGCCGTGTTACGTGGTTGCTTTGTGCCTTGTGTGGGTTTTTTTTTCCCGTGTTCCTCCAAAATAGAGCCTCTAAGTTGCCTCTCGATGATTAGAGCCTTTTCCCATCTCTCCGACATCCTCACAGCACATTTTCCTCTTCCCGGGGGCTCCCTACCCTGTGATCAGGCGTTTCCGATGGGCCTGTTAGTGCTGTTTGTAATTAAGAGCATGGCTTATTTCACTAATTGGCTGATGTTCCTTCCTTGCTTGGTTATCTCTTCTGCTCGTGTAGGTGATGGAACCTGCTTTATCGTTCAGCAAGACCTCGATTACGTCCTCGATCTCACAGAAGCAGACTGCGACCCCGTCTACAAGGTAAGGAATACGGTGCGTCGCCCAGGATAAAGGGTGTAGGGAAAGGTGATGCCAGGTGGCAGGCGGCTGCCTTTATCTCAGGATTTGGCAGCCTGCACAGCAAGTTCCTTCACACGGTTGATTTTTAAGCTTTTGGGTTTTTTTCCTGCCTGAATAATCTTAATATTTTGCATAAACAAATCCTCTGCGGTATCCGGCGGCATTATCTCCATCGTGCAGGAGCAAAGCCGAAGCGGTGGAGTAGCTTGGTGGTTGGAGTAGCTCTGGCAGAACTGTGTTTCTGTAAAAAGGGTGAATTAACTGTGCTTGGGGGATCAGCGGGGTAAAAGCAACAGCCGGCTGCGCGGTGCTGCGAGTCTTCTCTTGTCCCCTGGTGCCTCGAGACCAGAAAGTGGGTCTTGCTGTGGTGTTTCCAGGGGGAGAGTGACCTGGGTTCCCTGGGCTCCCAACCTGGTGGTTCTGGCGGAAATTAGCTCGGTTTTAACCCGTTCCAGCTCCACAGCCCAGTTCTCCCCCTCCTAGGTAACATCAGCCCTCCACGGAGGCTGAGGTTTGACCCGCACAACTCACTGGCGTGAGCAAAACACGAGAAAAGTGTGAGAAAAGTCGTTTTCCCTTTCGGATCTAACAGAAGAACCCTTATGTGAGCGCTCGCCTGCCCTGAGCTGCTGCTGAAGCCTTAAACTGTCCTTTAAAACCCGCTAATGCTGTTTCAGGGGACACCCGCCTCCTGTTCCCTCTGTAAAAGTCCAAAAGGAAAGTTCAGCTCTCTAAATAAGTGCCAGAATTTTACTCTTTACAGTCACTTGAGAGATACTCTCCTTAAATACTGCTTTTTTCCTCTCTTTTTCAGGTAGCGTCTTGGGAGAAGCAAATTTACACATGCTGCAGAGATGGGATAGTGAGGAGATACCAGCTTTCCGACCTTTAAGTGTTTGAATCGGCCGAATAGTGGAGAGAGGTGTCGAAATAGCTTTTCCAAGCTTATTTTGCTGTACAGCGCGTTTGAGATGTGTATATAGAAGTTTCTGAGGCTAGTGTGATGACCAGGCTCTATAGAGAGGTTTTTGGTGACAGGTAATATTTCTTACTACAACACGACTTTGATTGTTTTTAATTTGGAGAGCGGCTCTGAGGCGTTAGAGAGGATCTTGTGTTGTGACAATTTTTTTCACTGCTGAAAAGCTCCTGTTTCTAGGGGAAAAAAAATAAAAATAAATTGGGGTGGGGGGTGATAAAGGTGATTGTATCACAGTATGGACTGAAATAAAGCAACTGCTTTGATACCAGCTGTGTGGAAAAGAAATTTTCCAAGAGAACTCTGTTTTTTTTAAAAAAAGAGACAAAAGAAGCAGTGGCTACGGCATGGGAGGGGTGGACGGAGTTCGGAGGCGCGCGGGGAGAACTACGACTCCCATAGTGCCCCGCGCGGGAGAGACCGGAAGTGCCATCTTCCCCCCGACGCGGTGTCCATAGCAACGGGGGAGCGGGCCGCCATGGGGCAGGACTACTACGCCGTGCTGGAGCTGGGCCGCGGCGCCACGGACGCCGACATCAAGAAGGCGTGAGGGGCCTTGGCCTTGTGGGGGGAGCCCCGGGGTCTGCCGGGGTGGGGGAGCGGCCTGGGGGGCCGCGAGGTGGTGGGGGGAATGGGGGCGGCGCTGTGCGTGGCTGCCCTTTGCGGCCCCCCCCCCCCCACCCGGGGTCTGAGGGGGGGGAAGGGCCCGGGGGGAGCTGTGAGGGAGCAGCGTAGGCTGGGGGTGCTCTGGCACCCCGGGGCTGGCTGTGAGGCTGGGCTCGTCCCTCCTTTCCCCTTCATAGCTATCGGAAACTGGCCTTGAAGAACCATCCCTTAAAATGCAAGGAGCCCTGGGCGCCCAAGAGGTTCAGGCAGCTGGCGGAGGCCTACGATGTGCTCAGCGACCGTAAGTGGGAGACGGTTCCCCTCCACGGAGTTGAGGGGCAGGAGGGGCTGGACGGGGGGTGAAGTGTCTGCTCTGGCCAAAGGTGTGCTGGGTCTGAACCCCCGGTCGCTGGCGCACCCAGGCTCTGTGACCCACAGCCGGGCTGAGAGCTGGTGCATGCTCCTGCTTCCATCCCACCTACCGCTGTTCTCGAGGGGGCGGGGGACTTCCCTCTCCAGCCTCCATCCAAGCAAGACCTGGAGCTCAGGCTGGGGCTCTCCCCCAGCACCCGGCATGGGAGAGCGTGGCTGTTCCCAGCTCCTCCTCTCCTTGTTCCCTAAGCTATGAAGAAAGGCATCTACGACAAGTTTGGAGAAGAGGGGCTCAAAGGCGGCATCCCCTTGGAGTTTGGCGATGAGAACCCCTGGACTGTCGGCTACGTGTTTCATAACAACCCTGACAAAGTCTTCAAGGAGTTCTTTGGTGGAGACAACCCCTTTGCGGGTAGGTGGGGGGCTCTAGGGGGGTGAACCAGGGCCCCGTCTGTGGCTGCTGTGATGCCGTGGCCACCGCCAGCTCTCAGCTTTGAACCGTTACGGGGATGTTTCCCTGCCCAGCTACTCTCGGGTCTCCTCTGGGGCTGCTGGTCCCCGGAGCGTGGAGGTTAGATCCTGACTTCCCCCAGTCCCGGGTGGGTGAGAGGCCTGGGGGTGCGTGTTCAGGCTGTCAGCTCTCCCCAGCTACCGTGGTGACCCTTTTCTTGGAGGTTTTCCAACAAAAAAGAGGGGTCAGGTTGGCGAGACTGCCCTAAACACATGAGCAAGATGAAAAGACGCGCGGAGAACAACACTTCAGCTGGAGGAGGAAGGTGGTCCCCGGCAGCAGCAGATGGGGGGTTTCTGGGTGGCATGTTTGGGGTGCTCAACTTCCATAAGGCGACCCCAGGGCACCCCCCGACCTCTGATCCGAGCGAGGTGACCCCCCTCTGCTCGCTCGTGCAGAGTTCTTTGCCGAGGACGGCTCGGAGTTGATCCTGCCCTTTGGCGGGCTGCGAGGACGAGGAGCGATGAAGCAAGACCCCCCGATCGTGCGGGATCTCTACCTCTCCCTTGAAGACCTGTTCTACGGCTGCACCAAGAAGATTAAGATCTCCCGCAGGGTAGGGGCAGCGGGGGCGAGGGGGAGCGCGCTCGGCAGGGTGCGGGATTTGGGGCTGGACTCTCCTCTGGGTGTGGGGCGTTTCGGCAGCAGAGCCTGAGGCTTTAGGGCTGATCCCGCTCGAGGGGCTCGGCAGACTGCGGCACTCCGTGTCTGTGCCGGGGAGAGGGGTCTGAACCAAACCGTGCGCAAATGCCGGCGGGATCCAAACCAGTACCCTCCTCTCCTCGCCTGGCAAAGGGAATTCAGCACGAGAGGTGATGTGAAAGCTGGTGGGAAGGAAGGGCTGATTTTGGAGGGGGGCAGAGGGGGAGCACAGCGTTTCCTGGGCTCCCATGATTTCATTTTCACACCGGGCTGTGTGTCCTTTCTGCTCTGTGGCCTGCACCCCTCCTCTCGCTGTCCCAGTCGCCTGGTTCCAGCCCCGAGTTTCTCCTACTCGATCTGATCCCATTTGTACCTGCAGCCGCCTTGCTGTGGAGTACGAGCTGCCCTCGCTCTCCTCGCCGCCGACTCGCATGTGGCTGGATGAGCAGAGCAGTTATAACCCCCTCTCTTTGGGCACCTCCGTGTCACAGATCACCTCTCTCTGTTGTCCGTCGGGGGGGTGACAGCCCTGCCGAGAAGGACTTGGGGATGCTGGGGGATGAAAAGCTGGACATGAGCCGGCAATGTGCGCTGGCAGCCCAGAAAGCCAACCGTGTCCTGGGCTGCATCCCCAGCAGCATGGCCAGCAGGGCGAGGGAGGGGATTCTGCCCCTCTGCTCCGCTCTGGGGAGACCCCCCTGCAGTGCTGCCTCCAGCGCTGGGGCCTCAGCACAAGAAGGACACGGACCTGCTGGAGCGGGGCCAGAGGAGGCCACGGAGATGATCCGAGGGCTGGAGCCCCTCTGCTGTGGGGACAGGCTGAGAGAGTTGGGGTTGTTCAGCCTGGAGAAGAGAAGGCTCCGGGGAGACCTTACTGCGGCCTTCCAGGACCTAAAGGGGGGCTACAAGAAAGCTGGAGAGGGACTTTTGACAAGGGCATGGAGGGACAGGACAAGGGGGGATGGTTTTAAACTAAAGGAGGGGAGATACAGGTTAGACATAAGGAAGAAGTTTTTCACAGTGAGGGTGGTGAGGCCCTGGCCCAGGTTGCCCAGAGAGGTGGGAGATGCCCCATCCCTGGAAACGTTCCAGGTCAGGCTGGACGGGGCTCTGGGCAACCTGATCTAGTTGGGGATGTCCCTGCCCATGGCAGGGGGTTGGACTGGATGGCCTTGAAAGGTCCCTTCCCACCCAAACCCTTCGGTGAGTCCCTGACAGCCTGGGGAGCTGCCCAGGGGTGCCCACCCCATCTGGGTGGCTGTGTCCGGCGCCGCAGGGTCACGATCCCGCCCGGGGGCTCAGTGCTGCTGTGGATGGAGCCGGCACCTCGTGGTGGCTGCTCTGACGACGGAGCAGAGCCGAGCTCCCGCCTGGTCACAGACCCACCTCTCCGGACAGGACCCAGCTCTTCCAATGCCCTTGTCCCCTCCCCAGGTGATGAACGAAGACGGTCAAACGAGCACCATCAGGGACAAGATCCTAACGATCGATGTGCGGCCGGGCTGGAAGCAGGGCACCAGGATCACCTTCGAGAAGGAAGGAGACCAGGTAGTGACCGGGGTGTGAAGTTCTGAGCCCGTTTTCCTCGGGACCGACCGCGCGCTCTTTGCAGGTTTCCCATTTCCGCAGGCTGTGGGCGGTTGGTGGCGCGGCTAATGGGGCAACTCGGCGTCGCTGTGCTTGGGAGCATGCGAAGGGGCGAGCCCTTCCTGCCTGGATTTGCCTTAAGAGAGATAAAAGTTAATAATTGAAATTGTCATCACGTTTGCGAAAGCCAGTCTCATTTCCCTTGGCTTGGCAGGAGTCTTTTATCAAAGACTGGGTTTTTTCTTAAAGGAAGAAAATGCTTTTCCCTCTCCCCAGCCAGCTGAAAGCAGCAGCAAAGGGACAGGCGTTTGTGCCACCTTTCCCTGTGTAAAATCCTTTCTGTTACACCAAACCTTTTCCAGGTATCTTTATTTTTCTTTTTTTCCCCTTGATTTTAGGGCCCAAATGTCATTCCAGCTGACATCACCTTCATTGTCCAAGAGAAACTCCACCCGAGGTTTAAAAGAGCCAACGACAACCTCATTTATGTCGCCACCATCCCCCTGGGAAAGGTAAAGAGCCGCGCGAGGGGACGGAGCCAGCCCCAGCTTACGTTTGCCCTCCGGGCTGCAAATGCAGCCCCGGGTCCCGCTCCGTGCCTTGCAGGCGCTGATTGGCTGCACGGTGGACGTGAGAACGCTGGACGGGCGGCTGCTGAACATCCCCATCAACGACGTCGTGGAGTAAGTGCCGTGGGGCGAAGGGCTGGGGGGGTCGGACGGGGCCTTTCTGCAGAGCTGGCGGCCAAGGAGGTGAACGGGCGCTTGGGAGGAACCTCAGCGTTGGCCTGTTCCTCCTCGGCAAGAGCTTGGCACTTCCCAAGCATGTCCCCATTGCCTGAGTTATTGGGGTGCTTTAAAAGCTAATTGCAGAATTGTTGAGGTCGGAAGAGACCTCCAAGACCATCAAGTCCAACCGTTACCCCAGCACTGCCAAGGCCACCACTAACCCATGTCCCCAAGCGCCACATCTCCACGGCTTTTCAATCCCTCCAGGGATGGGGACTCCCCCACTGCCCTGGGCAGCCTGTGCCAGGGCCTGACAGCCCTTTCGGGGAAGAAATGGTTCCCAAGATCCAACCTAAACCTCCCCTGGCGCAACTTGAGGCCGGTTCCTCTCGTCCTGTCGCCTGTTCCTTGGGAGAAGAGACCAACCCCCCTGGCTCCAACCTCCTTTCAGGGAGTTGCAGAGAGCGAGAAGGTCTCCCCTCAGCCTCCTTTTCTCCAGGCCAAACCCCCCAGGTCCCTCAGCCGCTCCTCACAGCGCTTGTGCTCCAGACCCTTCCCCAGCTCCGTTGCCCGTCTCTGGACACGCTCCAGCCCCTCAGTGTCTGTCTTGGAGTGAGGGGCCCAGAGCTGACCCCAGCACTCGAGGTGCGGCCTCGCCAGGGCCGAGCACAGGGGGACGATCCCTGCCCTGGTCCTGCTGGCAGCAGGTTTGGGGCGGGGGGTCCCAGCCTGGAGGAGGGGGGTGCCCCCCGTGGGCTCCTCGTCTGGTTGGGGGCCACGTTGCTGGTAGCAGAGGCAGGGAGAGGGCTTGCGGGGGTGGGTGGAGACACGAGTGAGGTGAGGGCTGCCTGGCACGGCCTGCAGGGCAAGGAGCCTGGGCCCGCAAGGCTGGAAGAGGAGGGCAGGCCGCCGGCTGAAGCCGGAGGAGCAAACCTGCCCCACGCACCCCGCTCGGAAGCGCGTGTGGGCTCTGCACGTGGACACACCGGGGCTCGGGGCTGCGGCCCCCATGTCGGGGTCACCCTGCGGCCCCTCTCAGCCCCTTCCTTTGCTTTGCAGCCCCAAGTACTGTAAGGTGGTGCCAGGGGAGGGGATGCCGCTGCTCCAGGACCCCCGGCGCAAGGGCGACCTCCTCATATATTTCAACATCTGCTTTCCCAAGAAGCTCACGCCTGACAAGAAAATGCTCCTGAAAAGCGCCCTCCTGTCCCAGGGGCCGGCGACCTTCCCGCTCTCCTCCCACCAATGAAGCTCTGGAGCCAGCACTGCGATGGGCAGAGGTTGTTCCCAGGGCCGAGCACCCGAAGACGCAGCACCCCGAGGCTGTTTCCCCTGGGACTCGGATCCCCTTTGCTTTCCAGGCTCTTCTCCGTAGCTGCAGCCGTGGCACCACAGCCCTGCGGAGGGCGATGGAGGATTTTGGGGGGGTTGGAGTACTCGCAGCTCAGCTCGTGCGTGGGAACAGCGACGGTTTGGGGGTGACTGTGCGCAGGGGGGTGAGGGAAAGACCAAAACCAGGGAAGAAAAGACCACAGGGTTTACTCAAAGCCTCGCTGCCCTCACTACAGCTTTCCTCGTGGTGGGGGGCGGCAGCTGGTCTCCCCTTCCCTGTCGGCGAGTGAGGGACCCCAGGACGGTGGCGATGGCAGCGTCGGGCTCAGAAAGGGACGCCCCACCAGCCACACGTGGCCATCAGCCCCCGTTTCAGCTGCTCGTAGGTGACGAACATCACGACGTTCCAGGAGCTCAGGGCTGATGGAGGCTGATGGTCCCTGTGAGGGGGTGGGGGACTGGATGCGGCCGTTACTGTGGCGTCAGGGCTGCACTGCGGGTGGGTGAGCCCTCCTTGGGGCTGGGGGTGCCCCCCACGCGGAGGGGGGCAGCGGCTCTTTGCACCCACGAGTAGCACACGTGGCCACGGACCCACACGCCCGGCTTTGCCGCTGTGATTCCCAGTCACGGAAACCATCTGCCACAGCCGACCCCGACGGCACGCGGCGCCCGAGGATGCTTCCGGCCGAGGCCGGCTTTGCCTTGGCCTGCAGCGCCCCAGGGCCGCCAGAACGACCCTAAACACCCCAAAACGGGTGAGGGAGCCCCGAGCCCCGCTGCGATCAGCCCCATAGGGGCGGTTTATTAGAAGCGTCAGTAAAGAGTAACAGGAATCGCCGCATCCCCCGGCCCTCGACTCGCTCCCGCCTGCCCACGCCGCTCGCTGCCTTCCCGCTGCCGCCGGGAAGCGATGCTCTTCCCGGCTGGAAAACCTATAAACGTTCTTTGTCTTCCTCCCTAAACGCCTCTCTGGAAACCTCCGCTCTCCCACGTTTCTCTCCAAACAGCGTCGCTTCTCCTCCCGTCTCGCCGCTCCCTCTCGGGGGGTCCCCGTCGGGCGGGGGCCGTGCGGCGTCGCCGCTCCCCCGTCGCTTCGGCAATTAATATAATTTACTCCTGTGTCTCGCCAACGCTGGCGAGAGGGGCCGGGGCGGGGGGTCAGGACGGGGCCTGCTGGGCCAGCGCCGCGGCGCGCTGCAGCTGCTCGTAGGAGATGAACATCACCACGTTCCAGGAGCCGAGCCGCAGGAAGGAGGGCACGAACCTGCGCCGGGAAGAGCAGCGCTGGAGGGGACGTGGCAGGGACACCCCTGCTGTCCCCAAAGCCCCACCCGGTGCCCCGGAGGCGGCACACGGGTTAGGACGTGGGAAGCGGAGCCGGGCCGCGATGGTGGCCGCGCGCATCGTTGCACCGAGCTTGGCGGTGCTCAGCGGGGCCCGTCCCCGGACTCACCCCTTGTAGAAGCCGGCGAGGCCGTCCTGCATGAGCAGGGCGAGGAGGCAGCTGAGCGCGTTCCGGTACTGCCCGGGGCCGGCGTTCATGTACCGCGTCTTCACCACGTCCACCGGCGACGCCACCACCGTGGCACAGAAGCCGGCCCCAAAGGCGGCCACGAAGTGGCAGGGGACGTTGTCTGCGGGGCAGAGCCGGGGGGTGAGCGCTGCCGGGACGGGGACGGTGGCCGGCTGCGTCCCCCCCGCACCCTCCTCACCTGTCATCAGCTGCGCCCGCAGCAGCGCGTCCTTAATGAGGTCGTAGGTGACGAGCTCCCCGCAGTTGACGATGGCGTTGCGGGCGATGTTGGGCAGCGTCCCTGTGCAGGAGGGTGGTGGCATCGGGGATGGTGGTCACGTCCCCTCCTGGAGCACCCTGCACGGCTCTCCCAGCGCTGCTGTCCCTGTCCCCAGCCCTGTCCCCATTCCCATCCTATCCCTGTCCCCATCCCCTTCCCAGCCCAATCCCCGGCCCTGTCCCCATCACCATGCCCAACCCTGTCCCCATCCCAGCACCCCAGCCCATCCCCATCCCTGTTCCTGCTCCCATCCCCACCCTATTCCATCTGCATCCCCTGTCCCATCCCCGTCCACTTCCCATCCCCATCCTTGTCCCCATCCCATCCCTGTCCCCATTCCCATCCCATCCCAGTCCCCATCCCCTTCCTCATCCCATCCCATCCCCATCCTTGTCCCCATTCCTGCTCCCATCCCCTCCCATCCCCATCCCAATCCCTGTCCCCATCCCATCCCTTCCCCATCCCATCCCCATCCCTGTCCCCATCCCATCCCCGTCCCCGTCCCCATCCCATCCCCGTCCCCATCCCATCCCCATCCCATCCCATCCCCTTCCCCATCCCCATCCCCTTCCCATCCCCGTCCCATCCCATCCCAATCCCCATCCCCGTCCCATCCCCTCCCCATCCCCATCCCATCCCTGTCCCCATCCCTGTCCCCATCCCATCCCCGTCCCCATCCCATCCCCATCCCCTTCCCCATCCCCATCTCATCCCATCCCCTTCCCCATCCCCATCCCTGTCCCTATCCCATCCCCATCCCCTTCCCATCCCAATCCCATCCCCATCCCATTCCAATCCCATCCCATCCCAATCCCCATCCCCGTCCCATCCCATCCCCTCCCCTCCCCATCCCCATCCCCTTCCCCATTCCCATCCCCATCCCATCCCATCCCATCCCCATCCCCTCCCCATCTCCTCCCCTTCCCCATCACCATCCCATCCCATCCCATCCCATCCCATCCCTGTCCCCCCCCCCGCTCCCCGCCCCCCTCGCCCCTACCTCTCCACAGCCCGCGGACGCCCTCCTCCCTGCCGATGGTGCGGTAGGCGTCCACGGTGCCGCTGTACCTTCGGGCGCTGTCCGGCATCGCCCCGTGCGCCTGGAACCGCACCTTGACCACGTCGGTGGGCTGGGCACACGCCACCGCCACCGCCCCCGTCGTGCAGCCCGCCAGCACCCGCGCGGCCAGCCCTGTGCCTGGAGAGGGCAGGCGCTGGGACCCCCGGCCCTGTGGGGACCCCCGGCTGCGCAGGGACCCTCAGCCCTGCGGGGACCCCCAGCCCTGCGGGGACCACCGGCTCTACAGGGACCCCCAGCCCCATGGGGACCTCCAGCCCTGCAGGGACCCCCGGCTGTGCAGGGACCCTCAGCCCTGTGGGGACCCCCAGCCCTGCGGGGACCCCCAGCCCTCTTGGGACCCCCAGCTGCGCAGGGACCCCCGGCTGTGCAGGGACCCTCAGCCCTGCGGGGACCCCCGGCTCTACATGGACCCCCAGCCCCGTGGGGACCCCCATCCCTCCAGGGACCCCCGGCTGTGCAGGGACCATCAGCCCTGTAGAGACCCCCAGCCCTGCGGGGACCCCCGGCTCTACAGGGACCCCCAGCCCTGCGGGGACCCCCAGCCCCGTGGGGACCCCCAGCCCTACAGGGACCCTCAGCCCTGTAGGGACCCCCAGCCCTGCGGGGACCCCCAGCCCCGTGGGGACCCCCAGCCCTACAGGGACCCCCAGCTGTGCAGGGACCCCCAGCCCCGTGGGGACCCCCAGCTGTGTGGGGACCCCCAGCCCTGCAGGGACCCCCAGCTGCACAGGAACCCCCAGCCCCATGGGGACCCCCAGCCCTCTGGGGACCCCCAGCTGTGCAGGGACCCCCAGCCCTGCAGGGACCCCCAGCCCTGCGGGGACCCCCGGCTCTACAGGGACCCCCAGCCCTGCAGGGACCCCCAGCTGCACAGGGACCCTCAGCCCTGTTGGGGACCCCCGGCTGCACAGGAACCCCCAGCCCCATGGGGACCCCCAGCCCTCTGGGGACCCCCAGCTGTGCAGGGACCCCCAGCCCTGCAGGGACCCCCAGCCCTGCGGGGACCCCCGGCTCTACAGGGACCCCCAGCCCTGCAGGGACCCCCAGCTGCACAGGGACCCTCAGCCCTGTTGGGGACCCCCGGCTGCACAGGGACCCCCGGCCCTGCAGGGACCCCCAGCCCTGCGGGGACCCCCAGCTGCACAGGGACCCTCAGCCCTGTTGGGGACCCCCGGCTGCACAGGGACCCCCGGCCCTGCAGGGACCCCCAGCCCTGCGGGGACCCCCAGCTGCACAGGGACCCCCAGCCCTGCAGAGACCCCCAGCCCTGCGGGGACCCCCAGCTGCACAGGGACCCCCAGCCCTGCAGGGACCCCCAGCCCTGCGGGGACCCTGGCTGTACAGGGACCCCCCCCAGCCCTGCAGGGACCCCCAGCCCTGTGGGGACCCCAGGGTGAGCGGCCTGGAGTTGGGGGGTGCTTAGTGGGGGGGCGCATCTCGGGGGGGTCGTGCACATCAGGGTGGGTTGTTCGCCCCGGGGTGGGCTGTGCCTGCCGGGAGACGGCCGTGCGTGGGGAGGGGGTCCCGACCGCCTCCACACTCACTCTCGGCGCCCTTGGGGGTGTAGAGCTGCTTCACGGAGTCGTAGAGGCCGATGCGGATGGAGGCGAAGCTCATCTGCCGCTGCAGCCCGGCCGCCAGCCCACTGTACAGGCTGCGCGGCCCCTCCGTCCTCACCATGGTGCTCAGCGTCCCCAAAACGCCCCGGTACTCCACGGTGCCGGTGCTCCGGGGGATCCGCACCTCGCCTTGGATCTGCGGGATGCCGACTGCGTCACCCTGCCCTCCGCACCCCCCCCAAAACACCGCCAGCTCTGGGGTGGAGCCGGCGCGGGGGAGCTCACCGTTGCGGGGTGCTCCCTCCGCCCGTGGGATTTGGGGGGGGCAGCGGACGGTACCTGCAGCCGCACTTTGGCGGTGTCCAGGGGGAAGGTGCAGAGGTCGGCGATGCAGGCGGCCAGCCCCGCGCTGACGAACTTTGCGGCGGCCGTCGGGGGCACCTCGGGGGGCTTCAGACCCACCATCGCGGCAGAGGGGCTGGAAGGAAAGACGGGGGAGCCGGGATATTGCGTCGGACGGGGCCTCAAGCAGGTGTCCACTTTAGGGACAGAGGTGACGAGTGCCACGGTGGCTCTGGCTGGCTTCGGACAACCCCGAAAGCCAAATCCTGCCCCATTTCCTCGCCTGCATCCCTGGGGAAACTGAGGCACGGGGCTTCCTCGCTCAGCCAGGGGCCGGCATGGGATTCACCAGCGCCCACCCCCCATCCCCCCCCAGGACAAACAGGGGTGCTCGGCGAAAGCATCTCCCCCACGACGACCTGCCCGGGGCTGGGTCCCCCGTGGCCTCACCGTAGGGACCTCGGCACCGCGTCCCGGCTCCTGCCTTACACCCCTCTCGGCGCAGCCATCGCCCTGAGAGCCAGCTCCTTGGCCCCCCTTATATAGCACCCGGGAGGACATTCCAGCGGCCCCGGGGATCGGGTGACAGCGACACCCAGCTCCCCTGGTGGCATTTGAGCTGATGAGAGCGGGGCCACCCGGCACCCATGACGCGGTGGCTGTGTTTCAGCCCTCTGCTCCCCCACAGCGCTCGGGCATGGGGGGGGGTCCTGCCCAGACCACCAGCCCCCATCGGAGCAAAGCCTTGGGGCAGCAGCACCCAATGACATGGTCCTGCCCCTTTGGTGCCCGCTGGGACCTCAGGGATTCTGATTTTTAACCCAAAGGCGCTGCGGGAAGGCCGAGATGCAGAAAACAGGTGCCCAAGGCTGGGAAAGCGAGCAGTTCGGTGGCAGGGCAGGGCAGCACCGAGCGCTCCCCCCGCGGGGCAGCCCGGACCCTTTGCCCCGGCACGGACACCGCGGCCGTAATTCATCCCGGGCAGCTGCCGGGCTTGTTTACCGGCGGGATTTCCTCCTCACGGCGTAACGTGCCCCCTGAGCTCACGTGGAGCATCCCGAGGGCAGGGCCCACGCGAGCGGCTCGGAGGTAAATCCCTCCCGTGTTCGTGCTCCGCACAACGAAAACGATGGTGCCCTTTGGAGTGCGGCCGCGCGCTGGGTCCGCACCCGAGGCGAAGGCACTGCCGGGAGGGACAGGGCTCCGGGCTGGAGGCCAAGGGTGGGCTGACAGCTCCAGAAATGCCCCTTTTCCTCCATTTTCTTAAAACAGCCTGTTTATCCCTTTAAAATTTAGCACTACGTGCACAAACCCCCAAAGGACGCGCTCGCGAAAGGTCACACATCCCTGTCAGCGTGCAGAAAGCCTCTGCTCTTGCGTGCGAGCGCGCAGGAGGGATTTCGAGCTGCTCTGACACCCTGAAGCCACCTTTGCTCCGTTGATCAGGCTCTGGGCCAAAGCTCGTCCAGCGCTGAGGCCCCTCTCCGGCTGCTGCTGTCTCGTTTTCCTGGCCGGAGCTGGACCGTGCTCCATCACTGACCTAAATGCAAGAGGAAGAAGCTGTTTATCTCGCACCCGAGACACAACGCGGGAGTCAACGTTGTCACCTCCTCTGTCACCGTGTTCCCAGCCCAGCCCGCATCCCGCCTGGGTTTTTTGGGATGGCACCGGGATCAGCAGTGGGAGAAGGAAGCCCGTGCATCACTCCTGTTCTCACAGGAGCGAGATTAACCTCCCAGCCTTCACGGGCGAGGGCAGGGAAAGGGGACGCGGCTGCAGGGCGGAGGATCGGGGCTGCTGGGGTGCGACGCCGGCGGGGAGGAGGTACGGGGCAGCGCTGAGGGCCAGGGCTGGCTCCCCAGCACGGGCAAGCTGCGTTAGCAGAGAATTACGCCTTCCGGAGTTCCCCTGCGAAAAACAAAACGGCAGAGGTGGGAGGAAAAAGGGATGCTGACACTTTGGTTCCCTAAATCCTCCCTTCAAAGGGTGGTTTTAGAGGCAGCGGTGCCTGGGAGCACTCGCTCGCCTCCGAGGCCCGACCCGCTCCGCACAGGCTGCGTTATCCGGCGGTGTTGGATTACTGTGCAAAGCAGCGACCTTTACGCGTGCCCCCAGCCGCTCCGTCTCCCAGGAGTTACCGGAGGCTCCCGGGGGAAGGAGTCCCCCTCCGCCTGCCCACGGGGTTCGCGACCTGGCAGCGGGACGCGTGGCACCGGACGACAAGAAACCAGGGGAATTTTATTGAAACACAAAGGGGGTGGAGAGCGGTACAAAAATAACGTAGCTCGGTTTGTATCAAAGTCCGTTATCCGAAAGGTACCCGACGTAAAAATGTACAAAAATAATTTAGAATATAAAAGTTCCGTATTTCTAGTAAAACCCTTTTGTACACACACCAGTATTTTACAGTATCCTCGGCCTGTATTTACACACACCTTGGGCACGTACATTCCTCTAGAATCACAAAATTCTGCTTCCCCCCAACTATTTTGAAAGGCCACAGGGGAGGGAGCTCATCTTCCCTCTCCCTCCGCAGCAGGCGCCGGCAGGGAGGCAACAGGGACGGCAAACTTCTGATGTTCTCCATCCTCTGGCTGAAGGAGCTGTCGCAAAATGGGATGCTTTGTGTTTACTCAAAAAAACAAAAGGTTAATTAGAGAAATTTCACATGAATAAATCTGAGAAATCGAGTAGCTGGAGACCAGATCTGGAGCCCACCGAAGCGGTGAGTGGCATCGGGGACCTGCCCTTGGGAGACACGCGGTCTCTCAGCTCCCTTGGTCGACGACCAGGCGGTAAGTCCCTCTAACGGGATACCAATTAGGCAAATTAAAACTCAGAGCCCGAAACCTGCAGCTTCCATCTCCTCTTCCCCGGAGGAGCCGGTGTCTGCGGACGCATCAGGCACGAGCCATGGCCCGGGAAGCAGCCGCTGCGGCCGGCCTCTCGCCAACGTTATTCCTTCTTGGACAGCTGAGCAGAGAAGATCCTGGCGATCCTTTTGGTTTCTTCTTCCGAGAGCGCGGCCGCGGGCCTGGGACGACTCGGCCTGCGGTACGGGATGCCCCCCGGCCCAGCTCCGCTCCTGCTCTGCGGAGAGAAGGAACAAGACGTTAGAGCCCTGCCAGCGCTGCCCCGCGCCTGTTTTCCGATCGCAGCAAACCGCAGGGTTGCGAGAAGTTGGATACACAGAAAAAACCCCTCATGATGCGTGTTCTGCTGCCTACCAGTTCTCCTCGGAGGGGTTTTTCTCTTGTTCCACGCACTGAGAGGCAACTGTTTGGAAAAAGACCTGTCTGTTCCAACTGTTGGAAAAAAAACCCCAGGACAGTGAAATATTTCCCTGCCCGACACAGCATTAGGTGCCACAATGCTTCACTTGCTCCACGCTGCAGAAAGCAAAAGCTAAAGATGGAAATTGGAAAGGTCCAAACCACGCAGCCTGGCTCTGGCAAGCGAACTCTGAATTCGTGCATGTTCTCCCCTCAGCCAAAGTCATCTTGCGCGAAGCCAAAGGAACGACACCGGAGTATCCAGCGGGCTCTGACCCCCTGAAGTTTGGCTTTCAATTATTTCGTTTTGAATTTGCAGACCCCTGAAAACCAAACCACCGCGCCACGGGGAGGCAAGGCTCCTACATCACAAACCCAAGCCTGCCGACAAAGTACACAGGCCCGTCTCGGTTGCCTGCAGGGACCCCGAAGAACCAGCCCACGAGATGAAAAACCGCCATTTTAAGCAGTTTCACATCATCCTTCGTCTCGGTGCATCCTCCCAGCAGTCAGGCTTTCTCCCAGACGTTACAGTGGCACTGGAGATGGATAATTTCAGTGTACAAAGAAACTCGCGTTTCTCCCCAACTCCTTTGGAGCCAGGTCGTGCCCGCGAAGCGCCGAGAGAGGAGAGATCCGGCTCCAGCTGCCGCTCGAGGCTGAGGCAAGCGGAGCTGCTTTAGGACACGCCGCTCGTTAGCTCGGGGCCAGGAAGGTCTCCTGGAGAGCGGGGCTGATTCGGAAAGCTGATACCCCAGCCCGGCCTTTCACCCACATCGCTGGGCTGCTGCTCTGTCCCAGCCGGGCTCAGCCTCGGTGGAAAGGTCTCCTGAGGTGATCAGCTCCGAGAAACGGCGCCGGGATCCTGTTCCTGTGTGCTCCCCACTTTGACGCGCACCGTTTGGGGAGGGAAACGGCTTTTTTAGGAATAAGCAGGTCTGGAGATTTCTTGTGTTTGGTTACCTGCGCTTGACAGGCTCCGATGACGGGCACATTGAGTATCAGCCCTGTGACAGCATCGCTGGTGAAGACCCTGATGGGACAACAGTCTGTGGAAAAAAACACCCCCGATCTACACATCCTGGGTGCACCGGTGTTTGCCAGAGCCAGGGCAAAGCACGAGAGGGTAACTGCAAGCTACAATTTCTGCACGCAGACAAGCCCAAGAGAGGCTGTAGCCACAGGCCGAGAGCTCCTAAAGGCTGAATTTCAGATATGCTGACCCAGCCTGCTCCTGCACAGCCAGATTCGGGAGACAGACGGATCAACGCTCGCAAAGACGATGGTTTCGGTTGCTGGTTAATAAAAAGGATGACAAGGGTGGGAACAGCTCGTGTGGTTTCACGTCCAACAGTACAGAAAGGGCGTATGACAGCCTATAGATTCCTACACCCTAAATATGACCTCCCAGTTTCGTACGGCTAATTGTGTAAACTATGTGGACAGTGCTGCAAAAGACTTCAAACTGTATCCAGGAAAGCAGCTACGGCTTGTAGTAATTTAAAACAGTGACCACATTTATCATACTGAAAAATACACGTTTATATTTACGAGAATCCTTGCTTCGTTTTTCTTTCTCCCTAATGCTGCTCTAGGATGACTTTTCCTAACCCAAAACATAAGAAGCTGAGAGAGATTAAATGCAGACCTGGCAACGTCAGAAGCTTAAAACCCAGCAGAGAGATGCTCGCTGGCCAAACCGCCTCCCTCTGACAGCGCAGTCTGCTCACGGTTGTCCAGAGAAGAGCGGGGCAGTAGCTTATCCTTCCCACGCTGTTTTCTGTGCCAGCTGTCTATGAAAGAGCTGAAACATCAGTATTGGCTGGAGACGGACAGTAACCAGCTCACGCCGGCTCGGTGCTGGTCCCTGCTCTCTGCACGGCATTCGTGAGCAGTTCAGAGAGAAAAATGTCCAAAGCGAAAGCTCAGAGAACTGGTAAAAGGCTTCAGGTTTCAGCGCACCAGGCAGTGTTTGCTTCTGAACACCAGTTTTAGGTATTTGCAAAGAATTGGTGTGGACCTGCCTTACCCCTCGGCCCAGCAGGGTCTGTAACTGTAACAAAAACAAAAGGAGGAGGAAATTCTGGCTCTTAAATCCAATACTCTGGCCAAATTGCAGCTAGACAACCCCGTGCCGCTTCTCTGCGCTGGCACAGTACCTTCAGAAACTCTCCTTTCCTCCCAGTCGTGATGATGCCGTTTGTCCTCTCACGAGCACCGTGTTCTACCCTGGAGGAGGCTACACCACTATCGTACCTCAGAGAGACTCTCTGCACAACTACGCGCACGCAGAAGGAACCAACCGCTGTATTAAAACAGAAGCAGGGTTACGCTGTAGCCATGGCTCTCTATAAATTCCCCAAATCATCCAATTAACCCTGTTTCAAAGGGTCATGAAACTGCGCTTCCTCCCTCTCACAACCCCCCTCTCACGGGTACTCGTGCCACGCACGCCTCCGCGCGCAGCTAGGAACCGCGACACAGCAACTCCCCTTTCCCACGTAAGGAGCCAACGCAGACGGCTTGCACCGGCCCAACGGGACATTTGTAATGAATTTCAGCGGGAGCAGCTGCAAGTCCTGCAACTCGGAAGAGAAGGTAACATGCGTGGGACAAGATACAGGAAAAGAGCACAAAACTGCCCTGAGAACCCCAGTGCACCGACCACCCCAGGGGCAGCGCAGCCGGGTATTTGTGCAGAAACGGAAGGACTTTTTTTGGCTTGCACTAACCCAGTGACGCAAACCAGCTGTAAAATAATCTTACCCTGGTTGTAAGAATGTTTAAAATTGATTCTAAAGGAGAAAATAAATAAGTCGGGCATTGGAACAGGCTGCCCAGGGAGGTGGTGGAGTCCCCATCCCTGGAGGGATTCAAAAGACGTTTAGATGAGGCCCTAAGGGATATGATTTAGTGGGGGACTTGGTAGTGATAGGTTAATGGTTGGACCCGATGATCTCGGAGGTCTCTTCCAACCAGAACAATTCTATGATTCTATGATTCTAAGATTTTCTCCCTTGTTCTTAGGGTTACCAATCCAGCGGCGCCACAGCACTTCTCCTGCCGCAGGCGAAGCCAGGGGCACGGCACGAACGGAGTTGTTCCCGATCTGCTCTGGTCGGCCAGAGAGGCTGCAGCAGAAACGCTGCCCCTCGCTCGCAGTTTGCCATCAGTGCCATTACGTACCCCAAAAGAGCACCATAAAAGTGAAAACACGACAGAAGAGCCAGCGCCTGCTGCGATTAGATGACACCGAGGCGATGGGTAGCAGGTTGTACGCTCCCGGCTGTCAGTAAACGAGGTGTGCTTGGAAAACCTACCGCTTGCACGCTGCTTCAGATAGAAGCGGCTAAAATATTCCTCCTCCCATTTTCACACTGCTGCGTCCTTTTGCAGCAACGCAGAGGTGTTGAGATGCGTGTATCTATCCCACGGACCTTCCCAAAAACGAACTTCCAGCTGTAGGAAAGGTTTTAGCTGCTCTTCTTGCTGCTATTCTACGTGCAGAGGCGTGAACCAAAATGAGGGAAGTTTAAAAGCACAGTTAACGCTCCCAGCTCGCCCAGATGATCAGAAGCCTTATGAAATTACATTTGCAGGTTTAGCTTCACCACCAGTTTTGGGATACGGCTACACTTCTATATGTACCTCTGTATAAAGCTATTTTTCTTTGAAATACGCAAATTCCTGCACATATAACGTTTAACAAGACATTCTAAAATGCTGCATTTTTAAGATGCTCATTTGATACGTCCAACGGGCAGTTTCAAACCGAGTTTTAACCCGCATGGTTTCGAGAGCACACATCTGAAACGTCGTGTTTACACCGCTCCCTGCCTCCGAAACAGGCTCTGCCAGTCCAGGCTCCGACCTGAGCACCGGCAGCGCCTGCCCCGGGTTTCTCCCTCTCTGCCTCTGCGCCAACGCAGTCCCAGACTCCGAGGATCTGACGCTCAGCCATGAAGCTCACACGTTTAATCAGAAAGATGCAAGAGGAAAGAGGACTTACGCACAGATCAGGCTTCGCTTTTCTTTTTATAGAAATGGCAGCGGTACGACAGGACACTTAAACCAGCCGAGGATTATCTAATTGCTGTGTGCCAGGGATTGGAGTAAAGCAAACGGATTTATCAGCATTTTACAGGTCTTGGGGGGGTGGCTTATTTCAAGGTCAAAGAATTCTGGTAACCGAGGTGGAGATGCTTTGGCCCGCGTGGCGCAGCAGGTTTGACGGCCGGTTTTGTTCGTGCAATGCCGAAGGAGTGAAAGCAGATCTGTGTTAATAGGCTACGACCTATCCCGGGAGCGACCTTCCACCTGCTTCTGCTTTCGGGAGAGGAAAAGGTTCCTACCACACCACGGACCGCAGCCAGCGCTCCGAAAGGGCCGGGAAGAATACGGCCACCTCTTCTTCTTTTTCTGGTGGTGAAAATGAAAGAGGAGGGCAGCACGTGTGCTCAGCAGGACAGATTTATCGGGTAAAAGCTCAGCTCTGTTCTCTGGGCAAGCTGAGCAAGGGAAAAACCAGCTCCAGCGGCTGCCACTGAAACGGGAGCAGATCAAGAAGAAACGTTACAACCAGGAAAGGATGTTTAGACCGTTGCTAGCCATCTGCATTTTTAGAACAGATAAAAGCCTGTTATTCTGCATCTGCCTAAGCCTCTGTTAAAGAAGTGCTATTTCTAATTTACACTGAAGGTAAACCGATGTATATACAAATATTAATTATTCTGAGTAAAACTGGTTTCCATATAAGTTTCTTATCCCTTTGGAATATTCATAGAGGTGAGGGGCAATTTTTTTGCCCCTCTTGATTAAAATATCTTGATTAAAATCAAGATATTTTAATGACACATTTATTAACCCTCCAATTTTTTAAATACTTCCTCCTGCCCCCCCAAGCCCAGCTTCCTTACCAGCAGACTGGGCCAACCCCGAAGGGCAGCAAGCCTTACGATGGGTTTCCCAGCCAGCGTCTCCCTGGAATCATGTTTAAATGTTCTCACTCCGGCAGACGATTGCCCCAAACATGGAGCATGCGAACACCGTAAAGGCAAAGAGGGAGGAGAAGGGCGGCCAGGGGCAACAGTCAGAAATAAGATTTGGATGGCAATCTGGGCCACCTACGCAACGGCTCTGGCTCATGGAAAATACAGTTGTAGCTTTACAGTAAATCCGATAGTGTTGGATGCTGTTACGTTTAGCCATGAACTTGGATAAGTTTTAGTTTTTCCCTACAATGTATCAGGAACTTCCTGGAAAAGGGCTGAGAGGAGAAAAGTTCAAAGCTGCTGGCTGGACTTGAAAGGTTGAACGTGGACCGCTGGGTCAGACAGGGCAGCAGGTGACCAGCGTGGAAGAGGAGAGCTGGATGGACCTCAAGAACTGGAAGCCTGAGTCTGACACAGTGGAGAAAAAAGGTCAAAAAACTTTAGATTTCGTGAGGCTCTGCAAAACCCAGGTCCCTGGAAGGTGACCACAGCATCCAGGCTGAGGCCTGAGCTGCTGCAGCGCCTTCTCAGAGCCCCGCGTCCTTGCAGCATGAGCCGAGACGACCCTCGTGTCTCAAAATGCTGCCGGCTCCCTTGGCATGACTGCCCGCTTCACCTTCTCGCCGTTTCCTCCCCATTTTGCGTAGGAAGACAGGGAAAGCAGGGAGCCAGGCAAGGCAGGGAGAGGCGTTGGGAGCAGCAGGGAGGCCAGGAGAGAGGTTTGCCAGCTGCCGCGTGAGCGAGGGGACTGCTGATCTCCAGAGAACAGCTCGGATTTCAGCCCTGCCGTCACACTCGCTGTTTGCTGAACTGTGCAGAAACCAAACAAACCCAGATTTAGAAACTGGCGTTCTTAAGGCTAATTAAGAGCAAAGCTATGAGAAAGCAGTTTTCCTGAACTACGTTTTACCATCGGCATAAGCGAAAAACTTCCTCATCAGGCTGTTTGATGCACAACACAAGGCACAACTGAGCCCTGTCTCAACAGAAGCCCACAAGCGCTCCTGCAAAGGATTAGCTGTAGCTAATCCTGGAATTAAGCTGGTTTAAGGTCAGCTATATCCAAATAGTGCCCTGCTAATATTGTCCCCAATTATTAATCACTTTCAGGAGTGTGTTTCCAGCCACTAAGCTTAGCACTGCAGAGAGGGAATTCAAGTAAAGCTGGTATTAATGTTAAACCGTAGGTTTGAGTGACGATTTGCAGATGGACAGAAAGACACGGTGCTTCCACAGAAGAACTGGAGCTAACTCTGCAGAGAAAGCAAAACTCAGAAGTGGGGGCGTGACAGCACGACAGAGGGGAAGGGGGTGTCAGTGATGGACAGAGGGGAACAAGGAGAATTTGAAGGAGATTCCAGAGGAGAAACACATCTGAGATTCTGCTTTTGATTTAATCCAGAATATTCAGACGTAGCAGGAAAAGTACGCTTAACAAGCGCTAAGACACGCTGCAGTCTAGCTGTTCTAATCAAGAGATATCTTAGGATCCTCGAAGCATGCTACACTCAAGACTCCTCTGACAGAGGTCTCCACTTGCATCAGGAACAAGTTTCAAGGGCTTTAGGGCAAGACGATATTATGTAAATCAGAAAAACATCATTTTTACAACACAAATCAGCAAAAATTCAGGTATTTTACCTGAGCTGTAAATATGTTTATTAACTGCAAGTAGTTTCCATTACTTCAGAGCTATCAGATCCTGCCTGTTTCTGTTCTGTTTAATCAAGCAAGCTGTTTCCAATTACAGAAATGTTCCTTAGAGCATTTGTCTCATAGGTCATAGGGAGGGGAACCGACGCATTATGTTTTCTGGGAGTGGTAAACAAACAGCCCAGCTGCTCCAGCACCCAGACCCACATCAACACCCACAGCAAAGCTGGGGCTGGAAAAGAACAATATTTAGACCTCCAAACAACCGAGCCGCAAACTTTTTGGAAATAAAATTATCTCTAACATTTTGCAGTAAATAAACATTTATGCACATGAAAACACTTATGAAACAGCAAAAGCAATCAACAGCTTTCCTGTAGGAGTACCGACCACTCCAACTATTCTACTCCCTCCACTGAAGAACAGTTACTTGATACCTCTCAAGGAGAGGCTCTCTGCTGCAACCTTTAAAAGACATCTACCTGGCTGTCTAAAAGATACACACTGGAGTCATAATTACAAGTTGCAGCTCGCATCCTTGAAATTATGCACCTTACCGCACATTAAAGCACGAAGAATCATAGTATCGTTGAGGTGGGAAGAGACCTCCAAGACCATCGAGTCCAACCGCTAACCCAGCACTGCCAAGGCCACCACTAACCCATGTCCCCAAGCGCCACATCTCCACATCTTTTCAATCCCTCCAGGGATGGGGACTCCCCCACTGCCCTGGGCAGCCTGTGCCAGGGCCTGACAGCCCTTTCGGGGAAGAAATGGTTCCCAAGATCCAACCTAAACCTCCCCTGGCGCAACTTGAGGCCGTTTCCCCTTATCCTGTCGCCTGTTCCTTGGGAGAAGAGACTGACCCCCCCTGGCTCCAACCTCCTTTCAGGGAGTTGCAGAGAGCGAGAAGGTCTCCCCTCAGCCTCCTTTTCTCCAGGCCAAACCCCCCCAGGTCCCTCAGCCGCTCCTCACAGCACTTGTGCTCCAGCCCCTTCCCCAGCTCCGTTGCCCGTCTCTGGACACGCTCCAGCCCCTCAGTGTCTGTCTTGGAGTGAGGGGCCCAGAACTGACCCCAGCACTCGAGGTGCGGCCTCACCAGGGCCGAGCACAGGGGGACGATCCCTGCCCTGGTCCTGCTGGCCACACTCTTGCTGACACAAGCCAGGATGCCGTTGGCCTTCTTGGCTACCTGGGCACACTGCTGGCTCCTCTTCAGTGCGGAGAAGAAGTGTGGAGTGAGCACCTGCCACTTCCACTGAGCCCAGTGGAGAAGAGCAACATTCACTACTGTGTATAGACAAAGTGGTTAACAGAAATGTGTAAGTATCACTGACGATACAGCCAGGAATGCTGAAAATGATTCTCACAGAGAGAAGAGAGACGAGAAAGATTCTCCTTGACTTGATTTGGAAGCCATCACCTCTAACCTGAGTGCTGAGAGCCAAAGACAGGGAGAAGTACTTTCATTCCTACTTTAATGAACGGACTCCGTTAAGCCAGGACAATAAAGGAAAGGATGTCCCATACTTACTTTCAGAGCTGTGGAAGGATGAGAAGAAATGCTGAGCAGTCTCATGGAGGCTTCCATCTGCTGGGGTGGAAGGAAGAAGTTGGGAATAACAACAGGATCAGATCTGAGCAGAACTGTTAAGGAACAACCTTTGGCAGCGTGTAGTTGCACAAAGCTCCACGGGAGCTGCAGGTGTGGGATGAGCCTCACTGTAACAGCTGTTAACGGATCGCAGATGGCGAGTCTCGTTCGTTTTAATCAATATTCTACGGTTCTGAACGCTTGGTTCTCACACCTGGCCTCACAGAGCACGGGACACCACCTTGCTTTACAGTAACACCTCACATATTCGTAGACTACTTCATCCTGCAAAAATTCCAACACATCTTAGTGAAACTGAATGTGAGATTTGGGATCCGTGCAAGAAACGTGGGAAAGTATTTTAAAAGCACATTAAACCACGTTTCTTTAATACAGAAGAACACAAGAGCTATAATACATGGAGAAAAACAACACGGGGAAAAAATGCAAGAAGACACGTTGAAACTACCCAAAACGAAGTAACTCTCGCGGATCACAGAACATATTGCTTACAAATGGCAAGGAAGTCATCACTACATTGTGTGAAACACAACATAACAGGGTCTTCCAACACCTTCCCAGCTCACCAATTCTAGACTCCTTTCCCAGGGAAGAGCTCCACATAGTGAATTTCTCTTTCCTGAGGCCAGCGAGAGAAGTAAGACACACTCCTTGAATGCAATGTGTGTTTAAGGAAAGAGAGAAGAAGGATACAAAACAGTTTTCGGTTTGACAGACTTTTCTGACTCTTCCAGTGGGTCTTCACTACTGCCATCAGAAAAGCTTTCACTACTTCCTTCCAAGCCTGCCTGGGCTGATACACTCTTCACACAGATTTCACTGGAACCGCTTTCTTCCTCGTCTTGATGATCTTCATTTACAACCTCACCGTTTTCCTCCTCCTCTCTTTCTGTTGTTTTTGGATTGGTCAAACAGACGTCTCCTGGAAATGCCAGTAGTTCTTTGGAGGCTGCCCGAAACTCTACATTCTGCTCGACTGGTTTAGCGTTAAATTCTCTATCCCAGTCACAATTTCCATTCTCTGCAGGGCCATTGGCTGTTTGATGCACTTCTGACAAACGAGCAGGCTGAAACAGCTCTTTCTCTGTTGTTTCTGTGCCACTATTCAAGCTCTGAAAGCCTTCTGTTACTGCCCAAGGGCTGCCCTCGTCTGCGTGGAGGCTAGCGCATGGGCTAAGGGCGGTGAGCACGCTTTGGTCGTCACCTTGGAGTATGCTGGAGAAGGTGCTGCTCCGTCTGCTGTTCCCTCGTCGCAAACAGTCTGTATCCACCGAGCGCTGATCTTCAGGCCCCAAGTCTACAGGCTGCTGGTCAGCACCCTGCTCCACTTCAGACAGCACACTGGACCAGGGACTGGTTCTGTCCGTTATGGTTGTTATTTCGTTAAGAGTTCGTGGTTCTATAACGTCTTCTTCATATTCTTCTTCACTGTGCGGCTGGCCGGCTAAAGCACCTTCGTCTTCCTGCGTGTAGTCCCTTGGCAAAGGATGCTCATCTTCAGGGACAGCTGGGTCTAGAAACTCACGCAACATGTGTTTCTCAAACACAGATCTCCCGAAAGAGCACGGCTGCTGCGCGTCACTGCAAACGCTGGGCAAGTCCAACTCGAGTTGGCCTTGAGGTACTTCGGTTCTGGCTTCGTCATCCTTCCGGCTGGGCACATGTGCAGCACCCAGCTTTCTGCCGGTGTCTTGATGCACATTAGAAGATTCTTTACTATTTTTAGTTATAGTCTGTAAGTCTGATTAACAGAAAAGAGCATCAGTAAATGCACAGAGCAAAAATGCACCTTTTATCTGATTTATTTGGGCTTTTTGCAGAAAATCATACACGTAAGAATGGTTAGGAGTTAAACATGCACAGCTTTGTCAAACACTCTGCTGATGTGATCACATTCTGCTCTCTTTACCATTGACAAGGCCAGGAGGAGGACAGAAATGCTAAGGAAAAAAGGAAATGTTCAGGATGAAACTACTGGGAAATAACTTGAAATACCTACATCAATGTAAAGAAAAAAACACAGTGAAAATACTCTGATATACAGAGTACACCTAAAGCAAATGGAAAAAATACCTATTGCTTGGTGTGGCTAAAACCAGTTTGGACAGTTCAGACCATATGGGAAGGAGAGAGGAATTATCTAGACAGGAAGGATGGATAATCTGACCACCTTTTCCTGATACAGCTTCCCCAGTTTTATTGTAGGGGCCCAGAAGAAACAGTTGCTACTGATATTTTCCAGCTTTCAGTTCAATTTATCAACTCGAATCAAATGACAGACAATCGTTAATTAAATATTTGCACAACAGAAATTCACTCAGGACTAATGCTCAGTTGTTGTAGTAAAATTATGAAGTCTGAAAACAAAGAGCTGCCTTTGCTCCTGACACAGGCTCTGAAAAAAGGCTGATTGGATTAGGAGCCTAAACTTTAACAAAATCTACGCAATTCCGAAAATCTCTGGGGATTTTACAAACTCTTTAAAAAGAATCAACTATTTTTGCTTCCTAGTTAGCAGATCCTATTCATTTCTTGCATTCTTTGAGAAATTAGCTCACCAGTATTAGGTTAAATGGCAAACTCTGAGGCAAGAGAAAAAGTCTTACTGTAAGGTAACGGTGGAGGACATTTGGAAATAGAGAAGGAAGAGTTTGAGACAGGTTGTAGAGGAGAGCATGTAAACAAGCGGTAAAAACTATTAATAAAGACGAGAAGGGGAACAAAAAGAGCGAAACTCTCAGAAGAAAAAGAAAAAAAATGAGAAGATCAAACAGAAACGTGCCCTTCAACCCCATCTCTTGGAAGTGCTGCTTCCCCATACGTAGCCAGCGGCAGAAACAGCACAGAATAACTTTTTGACTGGCAGTGCTCCGAGCCACAGTTTATTTTCTACTCTGATAAATTATTTTAAAAGCACCAGCACGGATTTAATTTCCTAGTCATTCTGCTACTCACAGCACCCCTCTGCTAGGAGATCCGAGTGGCACGAACAGTTAAGCTAACACTAAATTAACCGCCACCAGTGAGCAACTAGTGCTGAGACGAAGAGCGGTTACAACGGAGCTGTTGGAAATGCCAGGCAGAGTGAAAAAACATATGTCTGAAAACAAGGTGTACAAAGAGATGGTTTCCTTCCCTGTTGTGTCACACTCCATCCTTATTAAGGATGTCATTCTGTGTCCAACAGCACTAACGACAGGGAAAAATCAATTGTGCTGATGCCTCTAAAAGAGGAAATGTATTGAATGTGATAAACAGAGAAGAAGCTGCTTACTAAGAGCTTTGTCTTAGAAGAGCCTTATTTTAGCTATTCATTGTAGGGCATGAATGTCACCTGAAAACAGAGATATGCCAATTGCTATTCGCAAAGAACCACAGACTCAGCTCACTACCGTTCTGTGGATTGCTTTTCCGCACGATCTCCCTTTTCCTGCTGAGCAGACATTGACACGTAAGTAGAATTTAGGCTATCATGAGAGGGCCTTAACTCCCCCCTAACCTGCCTCCTGAATGTTCCAGTTCAACCCTACCATTCCTGACGGGAGTCTGAAAGTCTCTCCGAAGCACTCTCCCAACGGACCAACACGTGCTGATGACCCACACCAGGAACGGGTCCCGACTACGTAAGAAATTTGATGATACTTTAAGGCAGCTTCTGACAAAAAAATTCAAACCAAGCGACAACTTACCGTTGATTAGGCTGCTAACCTGAGTCACCAACTGACTAGATTTTTCCAAAAGATGGCACGCGTTGGGATCCGCTCCTCTGCTCATCAAGCCCCGACGATCACTCTCCTGCCCCTCGTGACTTGGTTCAGATGTGTTACCATAACTGAAGTCAGGAAAAGACCTGGTCAGCTTCTGACTGAAGTATCTTTGAACCTCATCCAGCTCACTCAAGTTTTTTCTGTAAGCAGTGGTAAGAAATTTGGTAAGAGGAAAAAAAAGCTTATGGCAGACTGGTTCTATTTGTGTCATTCCAGACAACAGCATGTAAATATGCAAATACACGATTAAGGGTTAGTATTGAAAAAATAGATCAGTAGGTAAGTGTTGAGGTTGCGCTAAGCAAGAGGATAACACTCGAGAACAAATGCTGAATTAGCTATGAAACTTAGGCTGGAAGCTTAAAAAAAAGAGCTAGTTTTAAACATACTTAATCAAAGGAGTTGGATTTCAGATGACCTTCCAATAGAAGTCATAAAGGCAAGAATATTAACTGACTTTATGACTGAGCTTGATAAAAATCTGAGGATTTCTACCTGCTTAAGATCTAAGGATTTTATGATATATTGCTTGTGGTAGCAGGGGAAGGGATAAAATGACTCAGGAAGTCTCTTTCAGTCTTGTATTCCTATAGATTATAAATATTCTTCTCCTAAAGTTTATACTTGATTTAAACCTAGCATCTAGTCAAAAGAAAAGTGCTCCTTGTAAGGAGAAAGGCATCCTCTCGGGAAAGGACATCCTGCTGCAAAAATGCTTACAGGCTTGTTCTTGTGTATGTGAAAACCATCTCCGAGGACTCTTGGCTTAACAGCGTGCGTTGTGTTACAGATGTACAAAGACGGACAAAGCAAAGCGTTCAATCCGGATTTGGAAGCACTGCTCTTGCTGTTTCCCTTCAGAGACTCACAGCACTGCTAGAGCCTCAGTCCTAACGCAGGGTTGCCCCCCTAGTCCCTGCTTTTCCAATCCCATCTCATCCTGCTGTAAATTACACTGATATCCCACTGATATCTCTTAATCGGTTATTATAGATTTTCATTTTCATTTCCTTTAAAATTAGATGCAAGAATTCTTCAGTTTCAAGCTCTGCTTTGCAAACCTGAGGCTTTGAATCACCTTGTTGGCTATAGCTCTGCGTTACCTGAGAGCAGTTAGAAGAGAAGCGCGTGATGACAGCGACAACGAGTCCATCTTTGCCGCCCGGTGCGCGTTCCCTTCTGCTTGCTGCAGGGATTCGTGAAATCTGCGCACGTTCTGCATATGCTCTTCATGACGAGGCGCGTGTGTTCCAGGGGGACTAATTCTGCTAGAAACAGGCCTGCGTTTAACAACAGAAAACAGTTTGAGATCTCTAATTGCGAAAAGTCTGCCAACTAAGAACATCCAACATCTTTAAATGCATTAAAGAGCCACCGATGGATGAAACTAGCTCTTTCAAATGTCATCAAGAATGGCATTGACCCTTTGAGATAGAAACATAAAATAAAGCAAACTGCAACTACCCTCCGCACTGGTTAATAGTGTGGCTAAAAGGGAATTTGCAATATCCGCTGGGAGCCGCCAAGCCCGATGTTCAGGCCACATAATGATGGCCCACGGTCCCTCTAAACTTCAAAGACACGTACAGGAAAAGTATCACCTCCTAGGTATGCTAATAAACAAACCATGAATTAAAATGCTCTCTCATGTGTTGCTAGTTAAATATATAAACGTTGGTGCTTGTTTTAAGGGACAGAAAGCAGGAACTATGGCAGGATATCTGACAGTCCTAGTCCTGGAATGTGCAATGCTACAGCACTTCACCAGCTGTCATTCACTGGCCACGGACAGGAGTTACGGCAAAATAAAGGGGATATATCAGTAATACTCTACTCTAACTTAGGCTTATTATCCTTATTAAAAAATAAAACCAAATACAAACACAACCCTTATTCTTACAAAGGCCTGGAAGAAGTACCTGCCAGTTTTAGCAGTGGCATAGTGTAAATCCTAACATAGAAGGGTGTCAATGAAACAAATCGGGAATGATCAGTGAGAAGAAAAAGAACGTCTGGGTTTTGTAGAAAGGAACCTGTTTCAGGATTGCTGGCTCCTGGGCCACCCTCTCGCTGGTAAAGGGAATTTGATATAATCTTTAAGCCCAAACACAGGGAAAGACCTTTAAGGGGGGTTGATATTTTTTTCAGTAGAGTCAATAGGCTTCAGATAAGTAGATTTCTGAGCCCTAAAAATAATCAAAATGGTTGGCAGCCAGCAGACTTACCGCTCTCGAGTAGGAACACTGACTTCCTTTGACAAGGTATTCAACATCTGCTTGGAAAAGCTTGTAGCATTACTGGGAAATGTTGGAAAGCTGGCCTTCAACTAGAATAAAGAGAAACACCGCACATGAGTCTTCCACAGCAAGAAAATAGAGAAATTAAAGTAGTATCTTCCTGAGCTAACAAACAAAAACTTAAGTTTTCTAAATAGCTTTAAATTTTCAAAGGGTTTTCCAGCACTGAGCCAAAGTACCATTTTACAACACTCTTATTTCAGAAACATTTGTTAATTCTCCCCACGCTACTGAAGAGTAAACTGATGGTAAGTAGGGTATAGGGGCTCCATTACATGTGCGTATCACACCCCAGCGTAACTGGGAAGTCTAGAGAATTAAAAAAAAAAACCAAAAACCCACAAGAAACATTTCTTCCTGGCTGTCAGGCCCTGGCACAGGCTGCCCAGGGCAGTGGGGGAGTCCCCATCCCTGGAGGGATTGAAAAGCCGTGGAGATGTGGCGCTTGGGGACATGGGTTAGTGGTGGCCTTGGCAGTGCTGGGTTAACGGTTGGACTTGATGGTCTTGGAGGTCTCTTCCAACCTAAACGATTCTATGATTCTTTAAGAAATGGCAAATCTTCCAGAAAAATAGATTTCTGCCAATTAGAAATTTCCTAACCAACGAAAGGCTGAATTTACAGGATGTTTTTGGGCATCAGCTGCCACCCAAAGCAGCAAACAGAACAATGCCAGCCTCCCCGACATCCAAACCCACAGAATATTCTTTTAACAATAAAAAAAACCCCCAAACACCCACGAAGCAACAACAGAGTGAAGCCACCGGAGATGTTCATGACCTGGGTTTGAATGAGTGCTGCAACTAGTCTTGGCCTGCAGCTACCACGGAAACATAGAGCAGAATTCTTAAATAAGTTTACACAGACTGATCCGTTACAGTACTGTGAATTCGCTACGTTTGCTCCTTACTTCAGAAACCCACAGAGTCAATTCTGATTATGAGGAATCTAAGCAGATACGCACAGGGGAGGAAGCTGAAGCACGCACTGAAGAACTTGGTGGCTGGGTCCGGATCCTTGCCTGCCTTTCTTCTTTGAGATTATTTATGTTTTGAAGAGGGGAAACAGCTACTTTGATCTGCCCGCGGCACTGTCCGCTGAAGTCCGTGATATTGTACCACCCGCACACGAGCTGGAAGCCGGAAAGGAGAGGAGAGAGGTCCACTGATGCGAATCCTATCACTCGCTCAGTCTCTGGGGAGGAAGAATATAAAGCACATATTAATTTGCACTGCACGTAGCGGAACATTGTCAGGAATGCTGAAAATCAGTCCGTTACACAGCCCTTGAAATATGTCTAGACTTTACAGGGAAAGACTTCTTATAAAACTGAAAAAACGGTTTAAAAGCTGACAGCTCTCATGAGGTAGAGAGCAAGTCAAGAGTGGAACAAAAAAAAGTGGAGGAAACAGAAAATAGAGTTTAAGACAACAGAAACAAGACTTAGATTTTGGTGTTAACGTGGTTCAAACTAAGAGGCCTATGGTGCATGAAAAATTATTTCAAGCAATTAAACCAGCTTTCTCCCTACGGATTTGCCAAAATAGCTGTCGCTGTTGCAGCTGTTGATAACAGAACACCAGCACTGGTAATAATTCACAGCAGAATGAGGGCCTTGCTGCAGGTGTAAGAAAGGACATGAGGGTTACGTACCCTATCCAGTACTTCATGAGAAGAACTAGTTAAACAAGGGTTGTAATAAAGGGAAAAATATTCAGCTTGAAAATGGGCTAGAATTAAGAGACAATCAGAGACTGGAAAAAATGAACCTGGGGACCTCAGCAAATGCATTCTGCCTCCAGAACTGCATTCTCACTCCAGAAACTCCTGTTTCTGCCCTTTTCACTTTGCCAAGACTTTCAAAAACACTGATTTGTCATTACACTGTTGCATTTTTTTTGCGCAACATTTTGTCTTTTCTGTCTTGCACATTTATCTGAAGGACAGAACAATCCTACCCAAGAAGAGGATACGATTCGGATTACCTTAGCAGTTACATTCAGCTAAAAATGTCCCTGCAGAGAGAACAACAGACCAGGGCAGGGAGAGGGACTGCAGGAGAATCACTGTGTACACACAGCACTCTGTACTAAACAGAGAAAGGATGAGTTACACGGGAAGTTTATTTTTGAAGAAAGAAATCAGTCAGCTGAAGCTTAATGTGTAAAAAGAAAGACAAAAACCCACAGTATTTCAAAGAACATATTCTAGCAGCTTGAATTGAAGCAGCAGAGCTGTCTTCCCAACACAGATTTTTGCGCTTGCTTGGACCAACTGAACATTGGAGGATCTCGGCTAGCAACAAAACAAGCAAACACCAGTTCGAACTATTAGCAGCATCCTTTATCATTTAACAATAAACAGCAGGTTCAGTGAAAATGCTTCCAAAAAGCTTTTATGTTGTTAGGCTTGAAACCCAAGGCCTTCAACTCCCCCAGCGAATGCTGAGACTGGATACAGGAGCAATTGTTAAAATACATCCATGCCACTATAAAAGTATTTGATTACAACTGGCTGGCCACAATTCAACCGACTGCAGAGACAACAAACAGCCTACGAAGGACACGGGAAAGAATTTCCTTCACTGGGAAAATCCTACCTCTAAAATACTGTCAAATTAAAACCGGACCCAAACCTTGCCAGATGATGAATGGGGAAAAGAAGGATGATGAGGGGCAGGAAATCAAGGGGGATTTATCTCTAGCATTCTTCTCATGCCAGGCAAAAAATGTCTTTACAATTCTACTCTTCAATTTACTTCATGGAATTTACTTTACTTGTATTAAATACAAGTCACCCAAGGAAAGGGATGCAGACAAGACTCCTCTCAACCCTGCACTACAAACTTTACCTGCTTTATGCCACACTTTGAAGACCAAGGTTTGCTGTGGATCCAGCAGAAGCTCTTTGGATAATCTGTTAAGAACAAAAAATCATAATGTTTTATGCAAAGTAGGAAAAAGAACAAGTACAGTAAAATGCCTCTGAAGTTTCAATGCCATTGTATCTATCCAGACAAATCAGTTTCTTTCTGAAATGATGGGGGGGGGGGGAATCACAACAAACCCCAAAATTATTGAGCCCTCAAAAGCATAACTATCTTTACATGGTTTGGGCTTTTGCTTATTTAAGAAGTATTTTCCTCTCCTCACTCTTGTAAATTTGAAAGATAGGACAATAAAACCATGAAGAAATGGAAATACAGTTTATTTAATGACTCAGTAAAACAGTGATAGCCAAGTACTGGGGTTATGGTTGAAAGCTGTAATGTTTGAAGGTGATTTCTGGAAAAAAAAAATGAAAAATGGAAGTGTCAAATACAAAACAGCTTTTAAATTACTTGAAGCAATTCAGATATGACTCTGAGCATAAGCAACCTCTGAAACAAAACTTTTAAACTTCAGCTATCAATTTTTCAATGGTTTCATCTTCACATTACAAATTCCCTAACTCCGAAAACCCAAGTCAGCAGTCTGGCAGAAAAGCCCACTCCTGTGCAGGCACTGTGCATGCATTTTGTGATGGACAGAATAAATTCGGTCTGCTTTCTTGTTGCCTGTTACAGACTTGTTCCACCCAGTTTAGAAAACGCTTTTGGCTACTGCTTTGGAATTAATTTAAAAATCTGGTATAGAAACACTGGGGAAACTGCAAACACAGGTTTGTTACTGAACATTACCACGTGTGACTTGATCTGCTGAGGTTCCTGGGAGTGGTCAATTCATCTGCTCTAATTTAGGCTCAGATATCTAAGTCCGAGCTATGTTCCTACATAATTTTGGCAGTCACTGGAGAGAAACAGGCATGCTTAGGGAATTTTGTCCTAAGCTGGGTCTCTAACACAGGTCAAGTTAATGGTTGGACCCGATGATCTTGGAGGTCTCTTCCAACCAGAACAATTCTATGATTCTATGAAGTGGCCCACCGTCCGGAGGTGCCTGCGTCTCTCCAGTGACGGCAGAGGAAGCCAAGGCTGAACAGCTCTGAGTCAGAAGCCTAACTTCCAGAGATATAAACTTTCAGGAGGTGAATCCAAACTTAGAGCCCTGGTCCTGAACCAAGGCATAATTTCTAAGCATGAAACAAGGTAAAACATACAGAAAAAGACAATAAATTGGATCAAGTCGTACTTAACCTTGCCAAGAGTCCTTTAGCAATTAGAATCCCCTTCCTCTAGACAGGGAAACTGCAGATGAGTGGAGATAGACTGGCTCACCCACGGCCTTCAGCCAAAATACAATGCAGCCAAGGTTCCGCGCACGTCAAACCGCCCTTCCTCACGTTAGCTTTAAGACCAAGCCTCCTCAAACAACTTTTCACCCAATATGAGCACGTGGTGATCGTAAAACACGGAAACAAGCATTTTTAGCTGAGAGTACAGGCCTGGGAAGTAGAAAAGCACCCGTTCCCAACTGGATGTGTCCTTTTCACACCCAGGCTGGCTGTCAGATCCAAAGTGCATCTGCAAGAGTCCACGTCGCTCACCTTGCTTGTTGCTGGAAGTCCCAGACCGGTGAGTCTGTATTTTCTACTACTGAAGTGGTTATCGGAGCATCTGCACCAGCAACGGCGAACGATACGCAGCTACTGGGTGCTGTTACTTCACGTTCTGTCAAAGGACTCCCTAAAATTATACAGAATTAAATACAGATTTGTTATTAATAATTAAAAAAACCCCCAAACAACTAAAGGCAGTTCAGCAATTAAAACCAGATAATTAACAAAGAAATCCGCCATCTAGAAAATACTCCTGGAGCTGGAAATACTTTATATTTACAATGGGAGCAAATATTACATGAACCTTTTACAGAGCAGAAACTGGAATATTCAAGGGAGAAACAGAAAAACCGTTTACCCAAGATCATCTGAGAAGTCGGAGGCAAAGCTGGGAATAAACCCCAGGTCCCCAGGACCCTATTCCAGTGCTTGATCTACCCTCCATGCTGCAAACATAGAAAATACCCAGAAAACAAAAGGCAGTTTGACTTAACAGCGGGATTGCTGAGGGGAAGCTCACTTGTGTTGACTGAATGAGAAAATACACAGCCGGTGTTAACAATACCCATGGATTAATAAACTTTTTTATAGCCTCTATTAGTTCCTCTCAGAAAGACTGAAATAGTTAGAGAAACTTAACATCCCTGCAAGGTAGAAACAAGTACCACTCTCAGCTGTGTGGTATGAAGATTTAAATTTATGAAGATTTAAATACAGAGGAAAAAGCAGTATATACAATTTTATTTCAAATTCCTGCTGGCTTCCCTCTCAACTTTTCCCCCCACCCTTCGTTCCCATTGCAGAAGTGGGAGTTTGTGTCACAGATCAATCGTCACAGTTCCCTGTTTTTTCCCATGGTACGTGCTTCGAGCAGGGACAGAGCACATGGAAAGTTAAATACCGGTCACTATTAAGTGCACATGTGCTCCCACCAGCCCTGCTACTGCACCAGCAGGAAATCTGAGAGAAGAAAGCCTAGTGTAGATGAGGCCTTAACGTTTGGGCCAAAACATCAAAGTTTATATCAGAGTTGGGGGGGGGGGGGGGGGGGGATCAATTGCCTTCATGGCCTAGTCCAGGGAGCTATACATGGGGCAGCAGGTAGGCTTTGCTGAAACTGGTTTTAAGTAGCTTCAGGAAATACCATTTTTAATCTACGCACAGACTAGACCTTTGTGATTGCCAAGCGAAGCAACGAGGACGGCGTTCGCTCTGCCATGCGCCAGTGAAACCTTTGCAAGACTCCTTGTGTAAACATAGTTCAGGGCTGGAACCATAAGCATTTTCTCCCTCATTCATCCTGAAATAATCTGGGAAAAGGTTACAAATTAACTAGTCTGACTTAATTGGGCATGTTTGCACTTAGAGGCAGACAGTTTATCAGCAGAGGAATGCAAGGCCAAATTAAGGGATGGAGCTAGATGTTCCCCAGCTGCTGCTGGATATTATGGATTAGAATATGTATTACAATATATTGATGATGACAACATAATGATTACAATATATTGAATGAAAGCTGCAGAAGTTATACAATCACCTGCCCCGAATTATAGCCCAAAAAGGAGGGGAGATGCTTAGGGCCTCTTTCCTTCTGTATGTGACCCTTCCTCCAGGCTCGGACCCTCTTAGTCATGTTCGCATTAGTGAGATTAATTTGCTGCAGCGTATCATGGCCTGTAAAGCTGTAGTAGCATTTTACAGCTTATGGAGCTGTTCAGATGGTGAATCTGTAGCTGGCAAAATCTGCTAGGAGAAACGGTCTTAGCCAAGGGGAAACAAGGTCGGACTTCGCAACCAACTATCACTGTTACTACAGATTGTTTCCTCCTTTCTGCTTTCCAAGGACTCAGCACGTGGCTTCGGACTCTTCCAAAATCTTGTTGGTGAGAATGGTCAAAACTGATGAATATGAACCTGATTTAGCTAAAAATAATTTTCTTTTCTCCTGAAGTCTGATTCTCCATGAAAATATGATCAGATGCAATTGATGTGCAGTAGCTTACTGAATTACTGCTCATTTATGCCTTGACCATGAGGATTTGCTTGAGAATAAGACTATTTTTTTTTTAAATATCCACAATGACTTCAGTTAAAACATGCCACACACAACTCTGCAGTTTGATAAGACCATAGATAGGACAATTCAAACACAGAGGTGGGCAATGTGAGCTCAGATTAGAGAAATAAGCAAGACCTGTCCAGACTAGCTCACCATCTCCTGCATGTAAAGCCAGACTTAAAATCAGCCTTGTAGTCAAAGGCAAACCCAGCATTTCTCAAGTGTTAGCCTGCTTTTCTTCTAGGAAAAGAAAAGCCTATAAAAGACAGAATTGTCGGCTGTAATGAGAAAGCTCAGCCGTAATCAAAGCAGTCTTACAGAGCCTGATTGAGCCTAGCAACTCCCAATGCCTGAAGTCTGCAAAGAAGTTACACTTCGAAATATTAGTCTCATCCTGCTTTATAAAAGCAGGTTTTGGAGGATGAGGCGAGAGAAGGAGCTGAGGTGGGTGACCTGGCGGTTCAGGGAGCAGGTGGTAAACCACAAAAGCTTTAAGCCTAGGGCACTGCCTGCATGACATGGTCCGACTGGCAGCGTAACGTGCCGACGGCTACCACAGAGTCACACCACGTGGCTGAAGGGTTGCTGGAAATAAGTTCTTTATATTATTCTGAAAGGACAGTTGTCCATCTGACAAAAGTCTCTGTAAGGAGCATCCTGGTACAGAAGTCAGGAGTGGGAAGGGAAACTCCTTCCCTTTCGTTAGGGATGATCTTCCATTGATAAATACACAGACCTACATCCCAGCGAGGTCCACGGAGAAGCTTGCACGCCTACGCTTCCATTTTGTATCTGCTCTGTGGGGAGAGAATCACAGGCCCCGCGCCTGCCCATCCAGCAGCGGTTTGCTAGTGGTGAAGCTTAACTTTAAAAGAGAGCACCACACACAGAAGAAAATTAGCAGACATCTATTCCCTGGGGATGTGAGAGTTGTACAGGAAAAGACGAAAAACATGGCAGGAAGAGGTTAGCAACTGCAGATTAAAGTGACTTCAGTCCTTACAAGGTGCATGGAAAATTCTGTTCTAATATTGTTCAAAACAGTGCTCAAAACGGTTAGAACTAAGTTAGAGAAAAGACTTGTTGGTTTGAACTTCTGCATTTTAATACAATTAATTTCATCCCTTTCCAATGTTATGAAATTTAGGCTATTTCTTGTCTTTATATTATTTGGAAGATGATGAAAAAGAAAAGAGGAAAATTGCCTTTAGATGACAAGAAATCTGAAGAGGCTTGGGGAAACATTTTGTATCTTCACTCAGATTCTGAAAATTGTGTATCTTAAATAATTCTTCCAAAATTGCAGGAAGTTTGTCATTCATAACATATTGGACTGGAAAAGCATTCCAGCCTTTTTATCTGTAACACAATAATGAAACTGTTACGAAGAAGAATGAAAATTCTTCTTGAAACCAGCTTATATAGCATTTGTTTCAGTGTAGCTGTTGCCTCTCCATTAGTTACTTCTATAAATCCCCTAAAACGGTAAGTTGTTTGGAGATGGAAATACTGCAATAGTGTACACTATCAAAAGAAACCGCCTTTATCCCATCAAAAACTTTGCAGTAACAAACAAGGTTGCACCAGGTTTCCAAAGACTCTGAATTTCAGGAGATTGTAGAATCATTATAAAAAAGCCATCCGTGGGGCTCAGTGTGTATCAGAATCACTTACACTTCAACCACGGCTCACGTTGGACTCTTTTAGTTGTGTTATAATGCCGTAAAACGCTGAGTGTTCCTTTCTGGCACATCTGGACTGTGAAACAGTTGATCTTAACAGAGACGTTTCCAGTAAACTCACCTCAGGTCAGTTCCTCATTCATATTTGTATTTAGGTAGCGTGCAATGGCGCAAACAAGATGAGATCACTCCAAGTGCTGAGCAAACACAAAGTGATCGAGCCATGCAGTGCTGGAGGCGCCCAAGGCGAAGGGCAGAGCACCTGCCGTATTTTAAAGGGTTTGACTCATCTTTAACACGGAGATTCATTTACAGACTGCAACTTAAGGGAGAAACAAAAGGCTCCAAAAACCTGTAAATTCACCAAGTGCGTTACATTGCTGCGCATCAAGAACCAAACATCACCTGCTCGGAAGGAATATTTTAATATGCTTAGCATCAATTTAAAAGCACAGAGCAATTCTTCGGTGACCCCTCAGCACAGTGACTAGCCACCGAATCGTAACTCCCACTCCACAGAGCAGGAAGCAGTGTGTCAAGCCTGGGTGAGCCCAAGACTTCTCCGCCCTTACGCTGCCCTTGCTCACTGCTGAGCCTGGCAGTCTCCAGATAGCACAAGCAAGCCAGCTTTACAAACTGATTACATGCTGAAAATGCTAATTTGCAAGAGTCTTTGAGATACGAGAGTCTTGGGGTTAAGTTATTCAGATAACGCTTAACTTCAGAATTCAGCTGTCATCTCTAACAGTGAGCATTATACTATTTATATTTTGGATTTTATTAACAGAGATAGGCTGAATAGTTTAACCCCCTGCTTCCCCTGTACTTATACAATGATGCAACGCTCTCGGGGTCGCAACACTACAAGGCCAAGTTCAAAACCCATCACATCCGTTCACTGTGCCAGAGAAAGTTTGAAGATTTGTTTTTAAATTGCTCCATGCAGTACCTGTTATGAACAGATCCCAGGAAAAAAAAAAAAGAGAGAGAAAGAAAGAAAAAAGAAAGAAAAATAAGGGGTAAGGGGGGTGTGTGCGTTACCTTTTAAACTTAGATGCATCGCTCTTTCCACAAGGATGTTGACAGCAACTGTGTTTTCCAGAAACATCACATCATCTTCTTGTGGTTTGCCATTGGCGGTTTCTGGATTTATGATATCCAGTTTCTGACTCTGATTTTCAGAGACCTGTTGGCTCAGATCGGGGGCTTTCTCTGTGCCTTCGTCTTCACTGTTGCTGTATTCCTCAGCACAGTGAAGTCCGCTGGGCAGAGCAGCAGAAGTGGAAGAAAGGACGATGTGAACACGGACAGCAGCTCCTGCGAGGTTTGCAGCGTTGCATCTGAACAACGGATAAACCCCTGCAAGAGAATTCACAACCAGCCAGCTAAACAAGCCAAAGGAAAACTAGGATCTTGGAAAAGAGCCGGTACAGTTCATTACAGTAAAGATCTCGCATCAGACCAGCAGAACGAATTTTGATTTTCAATGTGATGTCGATGCAAGGTATCACCCAGCACTGGTAGAAGTATCAGCTTGTAAAGGTTAAAAAAAGGTGACCAATCCCCCAGGCTGGGTACACCTTCATTTTCCCACTGCCAGCTCAGATGACTATTTTAAAGCACATCAACTTCCTGAGAGTCCTGGGAATAGTGCCTCTGAATAATTTTGTATACATATATGGAGAATATAACATATACACAGCATAAAAATTTGTTTTAAATCTTGTTCCTTCTCCCTTCCCTGAGCGTACTCAAAAGAAAAGCCAACGACCTGTCCACAAATCTACCTGGTGGCTGATGGACACCACGGAGATGACAGAAGCCTAAGTAACCAAAGGAAGCAGAAGTTTCCAGGACCGTCTCAGTGCTTAGTCATTTGCTCTGACTGCAGGCATTCCGCCTCCTTGAGAGACGTTATTCTTACTGCTTCTCACTCTATTATGATGCCCAATTCGCAATTCTGAAGAAACATTCTTCATCAGTCCACGTAGGCTAATTGCCCTCCCCATTACTGATCATTACTGCCAACTTTTCACCCCTTTAAACTTACTAATTTTTGAATTCAGAGAAGCAAGCATTTTAACCTTGTTTATCTTCAGTGAAAGGAGGAGTTGAGTGCGTGCTGCAGACAGGACCAAACAAAGCTGTAAATGCTTTACTTAAAGTGACTGGAGAAGCAACCAAACTAAAACATCAGTAAAGAGGAATGAAACACGACAGTGTTCTTTAGGAACTTACCACTAACACTTAGTGTTGTCCTTGACCTCTCTGCTAACGCTGCGAGGTCGACATAGGCACATCCAATAAGACGATCTGTGTCAAGTGGTCTTTCCACATCATTTTCTTTGCCATACGCCCACCACACCTGGATTTCTAATTTCTCCTCTCTGAAGAACCAAAGCAGTCCTTGGCTCCTTCTGAGAGTCACCTTGTTTGGTTTCTTAAAGTTCACTGTAACGTTCTTTGTGTCCTCACTCAATTTTGGCCTCCTAAGCAAAGTCCACGTGGCTTCCTGATTATATAGCTTATACCTGAGGTAGCAATAAGTGTTTTTATTTAGGTGTGTCTGGCCTGCAAGCAGCACGCAGTGGACTGGCAGCCATACTCTCGGGGTTGAGATGGTCACGGTGGCTGGACTGGCACTCTGCTCCCATTCCTCGCTATCATCCATGCTGTCTTCATCGCTCTCCTCACCGTTCCACCCGAAGAGCTTAGCGGCCTCCAAAACACGCTCTCTGTCATCCTGATGAGCAAAGGTAACAGAAAGTTCCAGTCCTCCCACAATGGCCTGCATGACATTTGTGCAGTGCGAAGGCATTAAAACTTCAGATAGGGTAACTGGGTACCAGCCTGTAATACCTTCAGGAGAAGAGATCGTAGTTAGACTTATCCGACCTTTTAAAAACATCAGTAAAGAATTTTCCGCTCTCTGGTCAAGGACCAGTACTTGAAGTGTTTATTTCCTGTGAAAGACTGGAATTTGTCAAATGATTTCTAACCTGAAAAAGCAGCAAATCGTTAGACCTCAGAAAACCTCAGTGGTAGTTCTGATCCCAAAGGCATTTCACCCTCCATTTCATTAACGACACTCATTTTACAACAAAACTATAGCCCATGAATATTCAATTATAAAATCAGGCATTCTCAGTTTTTTCCTCCTCTCTTCCCATTAAAAATAAACCCAAAACTTCACGTTGGAGAAAACGAGCACTATACCAAGATTAAGGCAGAAATACCCAAGATGATAACAAAAACATTATTATTACCAGACATCATAATCGTCACAGACTAACACTATATAGAGAAGGTATTTTACATTTAGTTTAAAAAAAAAAGTTAATCCAACTGCTTTCTAACTTATCTAAGCCTTTGTTTCCAGCTTTGGCATCTCAAAAGCAACCTTTGGTCCTCCACCGAACACTACTCTTGGACTTCCCATCTTAAGGTAGAAAATAAATGGCACTGAATAAAATACTGAGGAGGTTAATATTCATTCAGCCAGTTCCGTTTCCAAATGATGGGCACAAGTTTCTCCAGTTTCCAGCCTATACAGTGCCTTGCTCGTAATAAGGCGCAACTCAGTTTCTGAAAAGTTTGCGTTAGCAGTACAAAGTGTTTTCATCACATAGTTCAACAGCTCCCCCCACGTCAAGTATAATCACTTATGCACAAAACAATCAGCTGCTGCACGGCCTACACCCTGAAACCCGACCTTCAAACAACACCCGTTGTATCAGTTTGCTCATACAGGATTTTTAATGAAGACATGGGCAACGTCTGAGAGAACTTTGGTCTGGGGGGAAAAAAATAAGGAGGACAACTGGCTGCTCATGGCTTGGGCGGGCGTACTCTGCGCTGGGTAGGAAACTGGCTGGATGGCCGGGCCCAAAGAGTTGTGGGGAACGGAGTTAAATCCGGTTGGCGGCCGGTCACAAGTGGTGTCCCCAGGGCTCAGTACTGGGGCCAGTTCTGGTTAACATCTTTATCACTGATCTGGACGAGGGGATCGAGGGCACCCTCAGTCCGTTTGCAGAGGACACAAGCTGGGCGGGAGTGTTGATCTGCCCGAGGGCAGGACGGCGCTACAGAGGGGTCTGGACAGGCTGGAGCGATGGGCCGAGGCCAATGTATGAGGTTCAACAAGGCCAAGTGCCGGGTCCTGCCCTTGGGTCACACCAACCCCCGGCAGCGCTACAGGCTTGGGGGGGAGCGGCTGGAAAGTGCCCGGCGGGAAAGGGCCTGGGGGGGTTGGTCGGCAGCGGCTGAAGATGAGCCAGCAGTGTGCCCAGGTGGCCAAGAAGGCCAACGGCATCCTGGCCTGTATCAGCACTAGTGTGGCCAGCAGGACCAGGGCAGGGATCGTCCCCCTGTGCTCGGCCCTGGCGAGGCCGCACCTCGAGTGCTGGGGTCAGTTCTGGGCCCCTCACTCCAAGACAGACACTGAGGGGCTGGAGCGTGTCCAGAGACGGGCAACGGAGCTGGGGAAGGGGCTGGAGCACAAGTGCTGTGAGGAGCGGCTGAGGGACCTGGGGGGGTTTGGCCTGGAGAAAAGGAGGCTGAGGGGAGACCTTCTCGCTCTCTGCAACTCCCTGAAAGGAGGTTGGAGCCAGGGGGGGTCGGTCTCTTCTCCCAAGGAACAGGCGACAGGACAAGAGGAAACGGCCTCAAGTTGCGCCAGGGGAGGTTTAGGTTGGATCTTGGGAACCATTTCTTCCCCGAAAGGGCTGTCAGGCCCTGGCACAGGCTGCCCAGGGCAGTGGGGGAGTCCCCATCCCTGGGGGGATTGAAAAGCCGTGGAGATGTGGCGCTTGGGGACATGGGTTAGTGGTGGCCTTGGCAGTGCTGGGTTAACGGTTGGACTCGATGATCTTAAAGGTCTCTTCCAACCGAAACAATTCAATGACTCTATGAATGAAAATTATTTTAGGCAATTACAATAGCATTTACACAGAATGTCAGCAGCGTAACGCTGCTGTATTACCTGATCTTCGTCTCAGCAGGTCTCTGGTTGGAATTGTCACTGTCCCAAGAAGATAATCTCTTGATGTCCGAGCTGCCAATGTCTCAGTGGCTGGAAAATAAATCATTTTGCAAATACACCAAACTGGACCACAAGATTTAAAAGTGATTCAGACAGTATCTCCTTTGAAAGCAAGCTGTATTGCCTCAACAGCAAAGAGCTGGGCTGTCACACTTAAAACACTTTTAACCCATGAAAAAAGGACAAAATCAAAACAAATGGCCCAGTACATATCAGGCCAAAATCTATGAGAAACAGAGGCGTGAACAAAACCTGTCTGTAGGCATTGCCGGTGCACATTCATTACAGGATACACGCTCCACCACTACTGCATTTGGATAAGCTTTTAGGGGATATTTCCATAGAACATTAAGTAACCAGTGGGGAGCTAGTGGTCGCTTACCCTAACAACATGCCACTCTCGACTTATCTCCCCCAGGAGTAAAATCAACGTCACCTTTAGGTAAATTTTGTTTATAAAATAATTCTACAACATGTTACGTTGTAAAAGAATCCTGCCTATCTGCCACAGGATCATTGGAGGATTTTAAGCTATCGTTTCTCTGAACCTCCATTACCTCGTTCACGAAGCGGAGGCAGTAAGGCATGCACATACAAAGGCAGGGTGCTCCAGGAGTCAAGCACTATTACAGGTAATTGCATTAGCTTGTCATTTAAAAGGTGATCTTGATCACCTGGAGTCATAGAAACCTTAACTCTTTGCACAAGGGGAACAGTGTCTCCCAAAGCCTTCTCTGAAGATAGTTTAGGTAATTACATCTATTAGCAACTGCACGGAATAGTCTCTCTTCTAAACTAAAAATGAAGGGGACCGGATCATTCTGCAACAGCCTTCAGTCATTGTAATCGCCTGTCCTCCTTACCCGACTTGGTGCTCTGGTGGTAGATAGAGAAGACGATACTGGCAGACTGCAAGAGCTCCCCCAGACAAGAGGCTTCTCCGCTACTTTTCTGAATGACGAGGTTACAAGGAAACTCGACATGGTGCTCGAACTCTGGGCAGAAAGTACGAGCCACAGCTCGTGTGCTGCGTCTCTCCGCCTCAGGTAGGAAGGAGAGGTGCACAGAGACATAAGCATTAACTCCCACACCTGCATAGTACTGGACCGAAGGGTTCTTTTGTGCCACAGCTCTTCATTTAGCATGTAAAAGGAAGACAAGAAGACAATGAACATAATGTACAAGAAATTTAGGAACCAACGCAATTAAAACAAAGGTTTTAAGTCTTCACGGTGAAAAGATGGGACAAAACAGTGAATGTTGTAAGTCAAAACAGATGTGGGTTCTGGCTGCAGATTACTTTTCACCATTTTGTTCTTTCGTCTGAACATAGTAGGGACAGATATGAAATGGTGAGAGTAACTATCACAAGGTCCATCACTGGTGGCTGTGCTCTTATCATTGTCAGGATCTGAGACCAACATGGTTGAGAAAGTACTCAGCACCTTTAAAAATATCCCACGCTGTAGAAAAAGCTGTAGAATAATTTCCCAGAGAACCTGCTCTAGAAGGAAGCAAAAGGCCAAGCAAAATTATTTTTACACACTAGTACTGACAAGCGGAAGGAGGTGAAAATAGCAGATGGGATTATTTACAAGTAAAACAGTCCCAGGCACTATCAGGTCATACACCTGAAGGATCAGGATGTACACCCGAGGAGCCTGAGGTCCTTCCACTTTCTTAACACCTCCAAGCACCATGCGGTAATGATCTTCACCTTACAGAGTCTTCTTGAATTAAGACGGACCAGGAACTCAGCAACAGCGTGAACAGGTCAGTGGGCACTGCTCTAGAATGACAGGAGCCATCCTTCTCTTATGGAATTGATTCCTTCTCTTCTAGCCCTTTGTTTTTTAATTCTTGCAAATCACATATTGGAACTAAGTTCAGGTGATACCACGCGCTTAGAGCAGCAGCCTTCTAGAGATAATGAACATGTTTCATTTACTAGTTAGTTTATCCATGTTTCCACAGTGAAACTCAAGAAAACAAATCTCAGCTAGCTTTTAAATAGCATTGGTAACACCAAGATCCAATGCCCAAATAGGTACCATATTACATCAGCCAATTTTTATATCAGCCTTTGGTGTAGAAAAATGTGGAAATGTAGAAAAATGTGCCCTTATGGTCTCAAACCTGCTGCAGAACGAATGCTACCACGCCGTACTGCAGCTGAAGGGACAAAAATAACCACTGATGTTCTTTGTAAAGTTATTTTCACTTCTGATCAGAACCCAGGTTGAATCTCGGTCTCTGCAGACGGAAAGTTGGCCAGTTACAATTTGTTCTAGTCTAATGTCTCAGCCTGCTGCCTCCAGATAAAGCTATTTTAAGAGAAAAATCTTCCTTTTAGAATTAGGCTTTACCTAGCTGCTGCTTGCAAACCAGCTGCTCTGTGTATTCGTACAGAAAGAGAAACAGCTTGAGCAGTTATTCCCGCTGCTGTTTTCATGGATCGTTGGTATCTCACACTCACATCAAGCAAGCCTGCATTAAATGAAAGAAAGAAAGGAAAGACATGGTCAGCTTTTTATACAGTTACACCCAATATAATCAATACTTAGTTATACCTCTTAATACCAAACTTACTCTATTAATGCAAAAAATTAATTCCATATGAAATCCATTGAGATTGACTGTGCGAGATGCTGCACTCCAGCCGGGGCCTCGTACAGGAGGCACAGAAGGAAATTTGAAGGCCTGCATCCTGCAACCTGACCTACCGGCAGCCAGATCAGATGGTCTGAACGGCTCCTTCTCATTGGCAAACTTGCGGCACAGTAAAAGCAGGAGAGGCTGTTTAACCCAGCCGCGCCCTCGTGTGAGCGTTCATTGTAATAGTTATAAAATATCCTACACTGCAGTATTTCAACACATCTTTTTTTATAGCACTGCAGTGACCAAATCTTCAGAGACAGATTTTCTGCTGCTGCACGTGGATAACCTATTACAAAATCACTGAAGCATACTCAACTCCCTCTCCAGCCCCAGCTTTTTTTATGGCCATTTTTTCCTCGGATTTCCCCAGTGGCCTTCCCAGAGCCGATGTCTGTGCTATTTGAAAGAACCACAAGAGAACAGAAAGATGTCTCTGCTCATACCACGTACCATAAACAGCCCTTCTTCAGGTCTCCCATTCCCCGCCTCACGTGGGAAGCTGAACTACAGACTCTGGCTTATTTGGCAACTAAGCAGTTCAATACACAGGGAGGGCTTTTTTAAACTTGTTCAGAGTTCGAGGGTTGCTCATGTTTAATCACTAGGTATGGTGATAGTGAAAGCTGGGAGGAAAAACACTCATGGTTGATAATCAATTGCCAATACAAATCCGTATTTTTATTTGCCTTGGAAGCAAACACACAGACTTTCATTTTTACATATAAAGTGGAATCCCACAAGTCTTCCTTACCTGAAGACCGCAGATGAAATTCCTCTGAGAAATCAGTCCTGGGGACCAATGGAAGATTAAAAGTCTGTATCCCTATTTCTTCACGATGCTGCATAGTCACCATGGCACACAGCCGTGACAAAGGCAAGGTCCCTTTGGCAACCATCTGGTCTCTGACATTTGGGTAATAATACCTGGTAAGACGCAAAGAAGCAGCATCAGTCACGCTGTTTTGATGATGACAAAGTGATCATTATTTCTCTCGAGACTGTACATAAGTCAACTTTAATTTGTGCGTCTTCAAACACTAGTTAGTCCCCTGACAGCTAAAGGATGAACTCAAGTAAGTGAATTTCCACAGAAAAAAAACCAGTAAGTGCTCATGTAGATAATGCTACAAATGTACTTTTGCACTACCCATAGCCAGTCAACAGGCAGAAACTCGACTGAAAATTGGCACCCCAAAGGAAAACAAGAGAAGGATCTGGCACCAAATCTTCTCCACTCTCAATGACCATTAACAAATAAAAATGCTACTTGCAGAACAGATTTGTGGTACCAGTTTGTGGGTGTAAAAAATGACTCTAGAGCGTTTCTTACTGTGCTACCCGGCTTCAGACTCATCCTAAAGCAGGTTTTGGCATTGCGCCTAATGAACAACGGGTAGACCAGGAGAAAGGTTTTCAGCAGCAGTGACCGAGTAACGTGGCAGTGCTATAGACTTGCGTTTCTCTTTCCATTTTGGGACAAATCCTGAACATGAACTGACTGTTCGAGTCTTGGGTAGAGCACTGCCTGACCAGTAGTCCCAGCATCTTGGAATATTACACCTGTTGGTTTCTACTTTTTTCCCATAGCCTTCTAGGAGTAACTCAAGATGCTGACAGCATCGTAGCAAGAACTCTCTGATTTGGAATCCAGCAGTATCAAAGCTCTTACCCAACGTTGGGCACCTCTAAGATTCAGCTGGACAGGGCCGTCTTGTCTAGACTGTGCTTTTGCCAAGAAAGGTTGGACCAGCTGCTCCTTGAGGTCCCTTCCAATCTGGTATTCTGTGATTCTAGTAACAAGGTAAACTGCTTCTATTTCAAATATCGCCAACTGGCAAGAGGATGTTTACAGAATTCTTGGAAGGCTTCCGGTTTGGTAATTTGCTCCTTTGGCCCAAACCAGCCTAAATTTAACAGCCGCTATCAGCGAGTGGCCAGGGCAAGATTAAACCAAAGTCTAATCATCCTCAGGAAACAGAGCTGAAGCACATTTTTGAAATGCCAGGTACTAACATTTGGTCACTTCAACTGCTCCGGTCATTACCAACATTAATGTAAACACATCCAACGTGTAATAATTCTCATGTGACTTTGCAAATTTTAAGTGGCTTGGTTTGTTTACTACAGAATGAACAGATGATTATAATTATGCTTTTCTAAAGCTACCTGTCTTCATGGTCTCTCTTTTCCACTACTAGTAATTAGCTTCAGTTACCAAAGAAACTACAATTGGAACTTACAAACATTTTACAGCATATTCTTTTGTAATCAGTGACTTGTATTAGGGAAAAAAAAACCCCACCAAAACAATGAAATTATACTGCCAGGGTGCTATTAAGTAAAATTTAGATGTGCCAAGTGTTTAAACACTACTTTCAGATCACTGTGCTGATAACAAAGTGGAAGAAAGCAAACTAAGAGCACACACTTTCTAAACAAGTTGTAAGAAGAAAAGAGTAATTAGCACTCTTGGGGGAGGCTCACATGTCTGAAATGCAATCTTCAGTGCAGATATTCATCACCAAACGCTGATGAGCTCACCATTTTTTCACTTACTATTACATATCCATCCCATAGCTAGAGATTTTTCAATACCAGATATGTCTCTATCTGTATTGCTGTGACATCTACGAAGAACAGGACGTTATTCTGTACCTGCACCAGACTTCAAACTGGATTCCTCCTCCAGCCGCTCCTGGTGCCATAAACGCGCTGACCAGGAGCCTCTGGACTGGGACATCAGCAGGAACCAACAAAGAATGATGATGCTCATCATTAAAGACGGGATCAGGGACACACAAAGTGGTTGCTGTGCGAAACGGCTTTAATTTGATGCCTACAAGTCAAGCAGAGTTGGTTAAAAATGGTTGCATTAGTGGGTTTCAATCTTTCCCTATTTGCAGTCCTTCAGGAGGCAGGACCCGGGGACAGTAAGTTAAATCCTCCTGCCGGAAGGCTTGCTTTTCCGAGTTTCACTTCACAAATCCTTTACGCGCAATTCACGCGATCCCACGAACCTGTGAGCCACAGGCTGAAAACTACTGTTATATGTGGCTGGAAGCTGACATAGATCACAGGAGTTGTTACGGAACTGCATTACTGACTGTCATTTTTCAGAGGAAATACACGTTAGTGATTCAAAGCACTCAAGATCAGCACTAAGTCCTTTTCTACAATTGCAGTTATTTAAATACTCCTTTATAAGGAGCTACTGGAGAGAGCCCAGCGGAGGGTACAGAGATGCTGAGGGCCTGGAGCATCTCTCCTGTGGGGAAAGGCTGAGGGAGCTGGGGCTGTTCAGCCTGAGGAAGAGGAGACTGAGAGGGGACCTCACCAACGCTTATCAATATCTCCAGGGCGGGTGTCAAGAGGACGGGGCCAGACTCTTCTCAGCGGTGCCCAGCGACAGGCCAAGGGGCAACGGGCACAAACTGGAACACGGGAAGTTCCGCCTGAACACGAGGAAAAACGTCTTCGCTGTGAGGTGCCCGAGCCCTGGCACAGGCTGCCCAGGGAGGGTGTGGAGTCTCCTTCTCTGGAGAGATTCCAACCCGCCTGGACGCGGCCCTGTGCAGCCTGCGCTGGGTGACCCTGCTCTGGCAGGGGCTGGGCTGGGTGGTCTCCAGAGGTCCCTCCCAACCCCCTCCATTCTGTGATTCCATGATAATCCTAATGATCTAAACCAGGCAAGTCTTCTCTTGGTGTATCCATGAAAATGAGCATCTCGAAAGGCTTGTGTATGTAAAGCCTTCGCTGAATTTAACTGTATACAATCGCAGTACTCCCTGCGAATCTGTTGTTGCATCTTTGCAGGATCAGTTGGTGAACTCCTCTAGGATCTTTAACAAAAAGGTACCACGTGAAGAGATTCAGAACTAGGTATCTTTTTTTGCTGGGAACTTTGCCATCTGCCTCAGTAGGAGCAGGCTTTTAATTTACTGACACAGCCCAAGTACAGTTGTATGCAGATCTTCTGAGGAAAGCAAGCGCTGGCTGCATGAAAGCTCAGAAAAACATACACCCTCTTACTGAAGCAGAGAGAACGTTACTAAACAATATTTAACTAAAGCAATGCTTTCAATAAGGATGGATTATAAAAGAAACTTACCATCCTCGTGCAATTCGGTTCCTTGCAGTGCAGCACAAGCAGCCTCTTGGACTGGGAAATAGTACTGTACGTAGCAGTCAGCCTCTCCCCAGACGGTGGACTGCAAGGGAGTGAGTCCTTTCACACTCTCCACGTGGATCTCAAACACGTGCTCCATCAGGTCTTCCCCTTCTTGGTCTAACTGCTAATAAAACAAAGGAAATCCACACGGAAAGGATAACTCTTTAGGAAACAGCAACAAGAGGGCTGGGAACATGAGATTCTAAGAAGCCTGAGACAGGGGGCTCAGAACCACTGTCTGCTATTTTCTCCCTGAAGTTCACAGAAACATCGAAAACCCGATAGCATTTTTTTTCCTGCAAAAGCCAAAACCCACAGCATATAAAAAGCATGAAAGTTCCTACATATCCAACTCAAAGGTAGTGGCAAAACCTGTGTGGTACAGAATAAGGCTGTGAGAATTAAGATTTTCTCTAATTTGTGTTTTTTTTTTTTTAACTGCACTTGTCATGTAGATCAAAGAAGTGGATACACAGGGCAATAAAAAGGGCAATAATGTCAAGACCGGTGAGAGAAAGCTGGTAAGAAAAGAGTACAAACAGTAGAATTCTGCGTAGATCATGACCATTTATAACAAAATTGGCTACAGCATCAAAAGAGATTGGGGAACACTGGTCTGTTAGCAAACCCACAGGTAAAATCCTTTTCACGTGTCCCTAACGACAAGGATGGGAATTTACTGAACAGTACCGTTGCGGGCTTTGTAGGAGGAGGGTCCAGAGAGTGGGAAGGGCGCTGTGTGACGGGAGGTACCAGTCCTTCTTCAGTTTTTAGCCTTTGCAGTGCCACTATCTGATCAGCTGACCCCATCGCCAGAATGACCCGCAGGCTTCCGCTTCTGCTGCCACTAAAAACATCCATCACAGGCATATAGCTGTCCACCGCAACCACCGGATACTGAGCTTGAAGAAGCAGGTGGGAAATCTTTGGATCTCTAGAACAGATTAAAACAAACAAACAAAAAAACACAACAAAAAAGCCTCAGCAAGAGAATGAGCTGTCTGAATAGAATACGATCACACCAAGCTCATTTTAGATGGGACTTTCAATGCGGCTCGAAACCAATCTATCTCCATTCCTCCAAAATTTGGCTCAATTACATTAGTCTTCACAAAGCACAGATCCAAGAGCTGCTGAATGGAAAAAGCCATTTTCAGCAATGACAAAGTACAGCTTTCCAAAAACTAACACAGCCTTAGCTATAAGCCAGCCTAGAGACCTGCGAGTGAGGTGATGAACTGGAACAAGGCTCCTGTTAATATACCGTAGCCATATTATACTTTTATGAGGCAGTTACGTGCCTTTGGGGATGGACTTGGGCAGGGAGAAAAGAAGGAACAGGGACAGTCTCCCAGAGAAATGCAAAAACCTCTAATAATACACTGCAGATATACACAAGTGGACCACTGAAAAAATTATACAAATGACACACTAATAATCAATAACGTAGTGGCCAGTCAGTTCCAGCACCATCTGATTTTCACCCATCACTAGTCTGACCAAAAGAAAAGGAATTAATCCTTGCATTAGAAAGAATCTCTTCTGCCCAGTATTTCCATTAATTTAAATTGTTTTAAGCAGGTGTATTACTCGACTGAACAAGAAACCAAAACATTGCGCCAAAAAGAACAAAGAGCTCTGGAGAGACCCGTTGGATAAGACAACAATTAAAACATGAAGTATTTAGAGACCGTTTTGAGACCACAAGCATTATCCTGTGCCACGCAACCTGACAGCATCCCTAGCAATGGGATCTATGCAGAGCATAATCGGGAACAAAATCACTCAATCAGTCACAATCCTGGAAAATCACCAACAGAAAGCCACACTTCATTTTCCCGCGCAGTCGCTTTGATCTCTTGTAGTTTTACTCCTTCACAGGACCACAAGTTAAACTGGCTCCAAACCTGATGCGGCATCGTGTCTTTATTTCTCACCGTCTACTCGTATTTCTGTACGAGTACAGTGTCACTTACTCATACACTGCTCAGTGCAGGGAAGTGCCAGAGGAAGCTCGGCAGGACACAAACGCCCTTTGCTATAAAGGAAAATTAAGAACCCTCCCACGCAAACCCCAGACACCATCCGTGACTTCTTTCTCTGAGCATCAGTTAGGCTATTCCCCAACCCAATAAAATACGGTACAAAGATGTTTACTTGAACGAGATGTAAAACTGATGCAGAGGAAGTTTCGCTAATCCTAGCAGCCTGTCACAGCCAGGGCTTCCCATCTTGTTCCATGCTTCGATAATCATGACGTTGTTCTTCAGCCGCTCCAAGTGTTTGGAAGTCAATGAAAAAGGCATCACCTGAAAGAGTTTAATGCAGGCTTAGTAGACAGGATACACTGGAAGCTATTTGCTAAGTACAGAGAGTTCTGGTAACGCTACATTACTCCAGTCTACAGAATTGTGCTCTTTAGATAGGGAAATTAAAAATTAAATGCATACTTGCCTAACAAGTTTCAGAAAACTGGTAGGCTTGGAAAAGAGCTAGCCAGGAAAATAAATACAATTTAGATAAATTTTAACATAAGATCATCTGCTATCTTAAAAAACATTGCTTTTAACTTTAAATGCCTGTTTACTAAACAACAGATAAATCATTTCAGACAACTGTTTCAGCTGTCTTTTGCTATGCTTTTACATTTCACCCTTTCAGCTGGAAACTAACAAATCACTAGGCACTGTTAAAAGTAAAACAAGTGCATTTGAGCATCCTGACGTTTCCGAAGAAAAATGTTCATTAAAAACAATTACAAACTCATAACATTATTAAATGCCTGAAATTCTGCTGTTTGCCGGGGGAAGGCTCCGACCCATCTCAGGACAGTAACCCACACTTCTGCGCTGACACATCCATTCAGAAGAAAAAGAACACTGAGCAATGGAACAAACGAAAAAATTCTACATCTACATATTAGGATGCCGTCAACAATATGTTTTCTTTCCAAAACGGAAGAAAGGAGAATCAACTTTTTTTCAGTTTTAACCTAAACTTTTCTGACTATTTCTCTTTCATACTTCAAAAGTCTCATTTGTTATTTAGATGACTCAAGGAACTGCATTTCAAACTGTGCAATCCAGCCAAAACAATACTGAAAATACTTTTAATGTACAGGACAGAGCCAAGTAGAGAAGTTCCTACATATATATAAGTAACTTATCTTCGAAATATGTTTGTCAGTGTGGAATAGCACATTTCAATCAGTGTTAAGCAGAAGACTTGTGACTTGCCTGAGAAAAATTAAAGGCAGGTTGCGTTGTGCCCCATACGACAGCAGACCTCGTTGCCTCCTCGGTGCTGAGCAGCTTGCAGTTTAAGTACACGTTACAAGAACCGTGGAGCCCGTAGTCTTCAGCAACAAAGTCCTTTCCATCAGGCACCATCAACAGCACGTGCAGTAATAACCCGGCCTCTTCAGATGCAGTTATTTGTGTCATCAGATTACGCGCTACAGAGGTTGGCACAGCCTGCGGTGGCTGCACGACGTTTACGCTGGCTGCTCCTGCCTTCTGCGAGTCCTCGTAGTGGTTAAGTTTCAAGCAGCGAGGGCTGTCTGCATTTACACTCTTCCTGTTGGGCTCCTGGAATTCCAGCCGGGGACTTCTTACAGCAGGAGCTGGGCCTTGCTGCACAGCCACAGCTGACCTGGCAGCGGTGCGAGTGAAGTCTTTGTTGTCGGCTGCGAGCTCTACGGATACCTGCATTGTGCAAGGCAAGGCGGGCTGATCAGAAGATGTGCCCCGTGCAGAGACAAGAGACTGCAACATAAACTCAGGAAAATGCATCCCACGTTTTGTTCGAGAACTGTGTTAGACCATCACCCAGAATGTACCTTTAGACACATGCTGGTTACAAGCTACAACTGCACTGCAAAATAAACCACACGTGGTTTTATCAAACAAAGCAGTAACTCAAGTACAAAAAGATACAATTACAGCTGAATAAAGGGAAAAAATAAAACCAATCACAAAGCTGACTGAAAAGTGAACACCTACCTAGCCAGGTGAAAAGTACTGTGACAAAGCGTCACAACTGTCATTTGCTCCACTTGGCTACAGCTTGCTGCTTGAGAAAAATTATGAAAAAGTGTTTCTGTAAATGTTTCCTTTCACTTTTACATTCTCTGCTGATTTTAGCTGTCCCTAACTCCTCTCCCTTCTGTGGGCTCCTTCGTTTTCTCTTCAGTGGTCTACATATTCCACTGCCTTTGTCTTCTTTTTTTCTGACGTTGGATTTTGGGGGTTTTGTTTTGGTTCTTAACACTGTCCTACATCTGAATTGCCTCTTCATGTTGTCATGATTTGAAAGAGAAATAGTTAGGTTGGTATGAATGAAAATGTGTATGTGAAAGCAATGAAAGAAACGCCAGAACAAGAATTAAAGAAACTACAAGTGTTAATTTGCAAGTGGTGATTGCTACAGAGCATCATAGATCTGCTGGATTCATTCACGTGACAAGACAGCAAGAAGCGGAGGAACAAACTGAAGCCCAGAAGGTAAGGTAACAGGATAAAGAAAAGGATTTGAGCCATAAAATGCCCAAATAAGGAAACCAAAATAATCAGACTCAAGAATTTTGCCTATGACTTAGGAGGGATGAGACAAGATATTGCGGCAAAAGATCCCAAACAGTAACTACTTCCAAAGGGTGTAAAGAACACGTCCAAAGATGAGGAGTTCAAGGCCACCTGTCAGAAAGAACCCAAGAAATGCAAAGTGGACTCAACAGCCGACATCCCTTATCCTCCGCACCCTGGCCAGAACAGCTGGACACACACGCACTGCTGGTAGGTAGGTAGGCAGGTATTACACTGAGCGAGTGAAATCTAAGAGATGGGGTGACCAAAATCAGTTTTCTTTAAGTATTACCTTCCCCTTCCGTAAGTTCTTGCACTGCATTGCGGTTCCTTAATTCCCCACAACGCCTCCTTCCACTTTTCGCCTCTCGCACCCCGTTCCACTCCATTCTCTCCTGCACCACACACCATTTCCCCTCTCCTACCTTCAGTTAACTCCTCCCACACCTAACCTCGACCTTTTAAGTTTCACCCTTCTGCAGCTCCTCCACTGGCAGCTCTGCTGAATGGCTTCTCTGGAAGAAGCTTCGCAGCCCGTGACAGAGAACATCGCCCATCCCATGAACTACAAAGTGACAGAAGCAATCCATGCTCACATTCTCTGGGAATAATTTAGGAGCTCTGAATGGAAAATTCCCAAATACTCTCTTAACCCTTCACTTGCTAATCTAGAGAGCTGTTTATCCTCAGAACTGGCAATCCCCAGTATCCATACAGGCTGGGGGATGAAGGGATTGAGAGCAGCCCTGCCGAGAAGGACTTGGGGGTGCTGGTGGGTGAAAAGCTGGACATGACCCAGCAATGTGCGCTGGCAGCCCAGAAAGCCACCCGTGTCCTGGGCTGCATCCCCAGCAGCGTGGCCAGCAGGGCGAGGGAGGGGATTCTGCCCCTCTGCTCCGCTCTGGGGAGACCCCCCTGCAGTGCTGCCTCCAGCTCTGGGGCCTCAGCACAAGCAGGACATGGACCTGCTGGAGCGGGGCCAGAGGAGGCCACGGAGATGATCCGAGGGCTGGAGCCCCTCTGCTGTGGGGACAGGCTGAGAGAGTTGGGGTTGTTCAGCCTGGAGAAGAGAAGGCTCCGGGGAGACCTTATTGCGGCCTTCCAGTACCTAAAGGGGCTTATAGGAAAGATGGGGACAGACTTTTGAGCAGGGCCTGCTGTGACAGGACAAGGGGGGATGGCTTTAAACTAAAGGAGGGGAGATTCAGACTAGACATAAGGAAGAAGTTTTTCACACTGAGGGTGGTGAGGCCCTGGCCCAGGTTGCCCAGAGAGGTGGGAGATGCCCCATCCCTGGAAACATTCCAGGTCAGGCTGGACAGGGCTCTGGGCAACCTGATCTAGTTGGGGATGTCCCTGCCCATGGCAGGGGGTTGGACTAGATGGCCTTGAAAGGTCCCTTCAACCCAAACCCCTCTGTCATTCTATGAAATCTCTCCAATGTGCTGTGCAGGACTGTTAATCCTTCTCAATCAGAAGTTGAGCATGCTGGTAGAAACTCTGGCTGGAGAAGACAACTCCTGAAGTGACAAGGTGGTACCAATGACACGGAGCATCAGGCCTCTGCGTCAGGAGAGACCTCAGCTCATGTCACGTGTGGAGCAGAAGCCAAAGCTCCCAGCCCTGAACACATGCCACTCAAAATCTGCTTGGAGAGCGGTTTCTGTATCCAAGCCCTAGCTTACTGACCCTCGTTTTACCCTGCAGCCAGGGGAACGTCACACAGCAACATCCTTACACTTGGAGGAGGTTCAAAATATTTCTCTAAAACTCTAAGGAAAAAAAAAAGGTTCATGTTATCTTGTACCGGTCTTATGAACCTTCATATCTGAGACCTGGCAAATTAAAACAAAGAAAGAAATGAGAGAGGAGGAAAAATGGAAAAAAAAAAGAGAGCATCCAGCCAAAATTAGTAACAACAGGTGGCTTAACTCAAACTCTATACGGTAAAACACATACCTTTAGTGGTCCAACTTGTGTCTGACCTTCCTCTTTTTTCACAGGTATTTCACAGCTGACAGCGAGCAACTCAGACTGAATCACCTTGCATAACTGAAGCGCTGCTGCGCCAACGGCCACCGGCTGAGGGCAGAAAAAGAATCCATTTTGCATGATTTCTGTCAGGTTTAAAGAACTAAGGGCGTATTGTGAAATTAAAACCTTCCAGGAAGCTGTGGTCACCCTCCCCACTCCTATACCACTCGTTTTACCAATGGGGACTTGTACGAAAGTTTCCCTTAGTTCCAATTTCAAGTATCACTAGGACAACAATAAGGAAAATTCTCCCAGTACCTACAGCAAACAGCTCTGGGTTAATTCAAAAATGAACATCCCAAGTCCTAGTAACTGAGCAAAGTTTCCATAAAGATGCGATTTATTCACCCCTTAAAAGAAAAGCTCCTATTAGAACAGATGGGCAGATATCCATGGTGTTGATTAAAACAAAACAGGAGCTGAGTTAACACCTCTCACTGTCTTCATCACATGCAGATGATTATGCAAATATTTTTAGCGAAAATTTTACTTTTTTTTTTTCCCCCCAAATGCACAAGTTACACCAGTTTCTCACACCTCACGTTACTCGCCTGGCCCTGGGCAGAATAATGATATCAACTGCATCCACATTAACTCATTCTATATTGCTAAGGGAGCTGTGTTCTCATTGAAAACTAGCGCTTGTAATTGATCCGATATGCTTAAACAGCAAGAGATCAGTTTTAAAGATGAGGGAAGGACGATTTTTTTTTGCTTGTCAGTCTTGAACTCAGAAAATCATTCAGTTGGGTGACAAGATTGAACAGCAATTAGTTCAACTTATAGTATCTGCACACAACGTCATTTCCCTTCACAGTATCTGGCAATGGTCGATTAAGAAGTCAAGGCACGTTACTTTGTTTTGCCTCTGATGGTTGAGATGGCGGCAATTGCAACGAAGCATCGCAGAAGACTTAGAAAAGCCACTGCTGTCTGCGTAAGTATTTGGCAGAAATAGAAATGCAAAGAACGTCTTTGCTTTTCGATACACAAAGTATAAACAACTTTTAACAAGTACCTTTTTCTGTGTGCTTTTTCTCATGTAGATTTTAAAAGCAAGGTCAGAGCTCCACCAGTGCTCTATCATCGTTCCACCAAAACGGACAGGGAACACAAACCGCTGCTGAAATTTCACCACTGCAAGGAAGACAGAGACCTGTGAGCTCTCAGCTGGATTCAGAGCTAACCTGTCTTTTGAGCTTGATCAGGAACAGAGGAGTCTTCAGTCTCTGCAGAGAATATGCAGGGTGAGTAGAGACACATGAAGTTCCGAAGGTATGAGGGGAAAGCGATGGCACTTCTGAGAAGGATGGACAAACACACAGAGAGCATCTGCACATCTACCCCGATCAGAGATCAAGCGAGGCTGGGAGCTGAAGGGGGAAGGGCTGTCGCTGGAACCCTCAACAAGAATCTCTCGAGGTTTCAACCTATTAAATTATGTTACAACTCTGTAGGTAATTCACTGCTTTTTTTGTTGTTGCTCACAGGAGCAACAAATATTCAAAATTAACTGAATATAAAAAAACTTCCCTGTGGAGATTGCTGTGTTACACACACAATCACTTAATTTTGCATTACCTATTAACATCAAGCCCAAAGTAAACTGTTCTTCATTTTCCAAGGCCAGAAAATAGCAGGAGGGCAGCACGACAAAATTAGTATTATAACAGCATCTAAAGGCTGCAGTTGAGACCAAGTCTCCGTCACCCTAGCACGCAGTAAGACTTTCCCTTCTTCCGTGGGAGAACCCTGTCTCATTTTGAGCAACGTATTTCAAGACATATCTTGAGAGAGTCAAATCTGAGCTACAAGAATAATCGCAGGTTCAGGAGAAAAGTAGTATCTGCAAGAAAAGACTGAATGAATCGGCGTTTAGCCTAGAAAAGAGAAGAATAAGGAGAAGTACAACCGTGTTGAAGTAGTATGCTTTGCACGTTCACAATGGATAAAGCATTCTTGCGATGACAAAACCTCAGGTTAAGACATAAGGAATCTTTTCTAACAGGCAGCGCAGCACTTCTACAGCTTGCCTGGGCTGGCTACGGAATTCTTCCCATCGGGCATCTTTAACAAATGAGATAAACAGCTCTCAGGAAAGATAATGGTAGAGTGGATTGACTAGATGCCTTCTTCAAATTATTTTCAGCCCTACCTCTTTTTCTAAGTTCCAAAGAGCTGGAATCTAACGACACAAGACAAAGTGCAGGAGGGTGTGTTATCTTTGTATTACAAAGAGCCCAGGTTCAGAAGAATTAGATGTTTTGTCTGGACACAGATGGAGAATATACAAAAGAACTCAGAATTACCCCCAGATCTCTCAAGCACCCCCCAGAAAGATGCAAAGCCAATGAATGCCCGTATGGGAGAGGCATTTGAAAGTCACCCTGGAATTCCAGCCTCTGGGCAGAGAGGATCTTGCTCATACAGCATTCTCTGCTCACTGAGGACAGAAACGTATCCCAAATTGTTCTCAGGGATATGAACCCTGGTGACTCTCAGTAAAGAGATTCATGCCTGCTGATTTGAGCACAGGACTTGCCAAGATCTCTTGGACCCAGCAGACTCTCTGAGCTCTTGCAGATGTTATGTGACATACTTCAGCATCTGGAAAAACTATGTATTCGAGATGTAAGTCTCTCTGATATTTCTAAAAGTACTTTATCATCTTCATACTATTGCAGAAAGGATATTGGTTTTATGTTGAAATGAAGGAATGCGCTTACTGACCTGCTGTTATGTGCCTAGGAAAAGAAATGTGAAAATCCCAATAAGACTACTTCTTGGAAGCCAAAAAACCCAAATCTCCTGGCTTCCTCCTCCCTGAGAGGAGCAATCCACTACCTGCAGCACAGCAACTCTGTTGGTAGAGGTGCCACTAATCATACTCCATTTTTCAGGCAGCAGAGAAAATACATAGAAAATGTTACTAAATAATTTCTAAGAGATGAAGGAGTCAAGAAAACTAAATATAAGGGGGAAAACCAACGCTCTTACCATCATCTGTGATTTTACTTGAAGCTATTCGAATTACTTCCGTCCTTATGGAGACCTGTCCTTTTTCATCCTTGGAGGCTCCCACAGGAAAGTGGTACTCAACAAAGAAGGTACTATGAATGAAAAAGTGAATAGATGATCACAATCCATCAAAAATCTAATGTACATAACGAAACTGAACATAGCAGGCAAGTTCGATATTCACAATTTAATAGTTACTCTTTTTTTTTAGAATAACTGAACTACCTATTTTATGAATTCTTTCAATAGATTCTGTATATGTCAGATTCTCCGCCAAAAAAAAACCCCCCACAACTGTTGTTTTCGATGTACTACCATGCACAAAGCACATTTGTACCTCCCCAAAACCCCAGAAAAAGCACAGCCTGAAGCGAGCCCGCATCAGGATAAATTATTCACATCTCTAACTCTCGGAAGTCTACGGTATACCATTTCCAGAGAGGAGCAGGGAAACGGGCAGACCCCCGAAGCCTGTAACGTTTGGGTAAGCTGGACTACACAGCAGACCTCAGAGAAATCCACCTCGAAGGCACAAGTACCAAGCTGGTGAGAAACAATCCCCCTTACCACTTATTAACTGATGCAGGCCTTGGAGGCTTCCCCAATAAGCCTTTCTTTCTTGGTGTAACCTGGACGCTCTCCGGAGGGATTTTCAAGCTTTCAGTGACGACTCTGGCTAGGTGTATTCGCTCCAGCAACGCCAGCCTGTCTGCACTCAAGGATGTGACATGAGCTGCTTCTGCGTGATCTTCTGGAGGAGCAAGTGGTCTAGTGGGAGAGCAGCTGAAGAGACAAAACTGAGAATCAGGACTAAAACATTCTTAACACAACCACGCCAAGGGAAAACTGTAGCTTGGTTGGATATTATTTCAAAACTGCTCATGGTTCATTAAAATGCACATTTTTAAATGTATTTTTTACAACAAATGTGGTGGTCTCCGTAACAGAAATCTTAAAATACACAGTATCTAGTGTACATAACTGAAAAAACAAAGCGCATGTTCCATGTTGTTGGAGCTTTGAAAAAAAGCTTATGCAGCCTAACTCTTCAAAAGAAACGCTTCATTCAATGTCTTACACAAAAACAGGGAGAAGAGACAGTTATACACATGGACAAGTCACTGCTGCAGAGGAACAGCAACACGATTTTGGTCATAATTTAAAAGATCACTTGCACTTTGTTTGCAAGACTTGACTTGTAAATGGTTTTGTGTTGGTACCTCCGGAGATAAGAATTTTACCTGAATGTAAAAATAGCAGTATTTGTAAGAAAAGTTTCAGAAATAATTGTTTGGAGCTGAATTAGGGGAAAAAAAAAAGTCATAAAACCTTAATACTAACTGGTATTGTACAAGTAAAGCTTGATAACTGGATTTTTAGGGACACTTTTATTGATTCTGTCACAGAAAAAAGGGAATACAATTTAGATTAGGTCAGAACAGAGGGTTATTTACTACAGCTATAGGAGAGAACACAAACCAGCAGAGAAACAGACTCTGCTGATGTGAATTCCGTCCCTGTGAAGCAGATGACAAATTTTATACACTTAGAGACACTATGCAAAGACAGACAATAGGATGTGAGTTATTTCATATCTGTGACATAAACAGGGCCACAGAACTGCACAAAGCCAGTCAGGAGTCTGCTTTTTTCAGCACAGGGACTAATTTAGGAAGAAGGTTACACAGTGATTATTGTTTCAGGAGACAGGGCGAGAGCTCAGCCGAGAGGCCCACTCAGGCCTGAGCATTTCTGCTTCCACACTTCAAAACGTTATGACTAGGCTTATTGCATTTTTTGGCAAACTCATGATTTTAACTAATTGCACCTCAATAATTTCTTTAATAACATATAGCAATTCCTGGGTGATGCTGACGCTCCATCATTCCCAGAGATGCTGTGAAAATTCCCCACCAAAACGGTTATTCAGTGAACCGTGTGATAATGACGGAGCACAGTAACATAGTGTGATTCTTGCCAATTCTAACGTACAACAAGCAAGATGCTGCAAAACAAGTCACTACTGTGTGACAAACAAGTCACTACTACTATTTACCTGGCTTTACTAGCTGTCACCTTCTGATCCTGATCAAAGGCATTAGAACCCTTCTGTGGATTCACTGGATCAGCTTTCTTGAGAGTTTCTGTCTTGGTTACTTTTTTGGAGGAGTTAACATCATCATCACTGAGGCAATCACTTAAACTGGAATCAGATTTCTGAAACAGAAATAATGCACATAAAATAAGAAGTTAACTATCCTTGTCAAGAAAGATACATAGCGGTCATCATACATAAAGAAAAACAACTTGCGTATCGCATAATTCATAGAATCATAGAATCGTTTTGGTTGGAAGAGACCTCCAAGATCATCGAGTCTAACCATTAACCTGGCACTACCAAGTCCTCCACTAAATCATATCCCTTAGCGCCACATCTACATGTCTTTTCAATCCCTCCAGGGATGGGGACTCCACCACTGCCCTGGGCAGCCTGTGCCAGGGCCTGACAGCCCTTTCGCGGAAGAAATGGTTCCCAAGATCCAACCTAAACCTCCCCTGGCACAACTGGAGGCCGTTTCCCCTTGTCCTGTCGCCTGTTCCTTGGGAGAAGAGACCAACCCCCCCTGGCTCCAGCCTCCTTTCAGGGAGTTGCAGAGAGCGAGAAGGTCTCCCCTCAGCCTCCTTTTCTCCAGGCCAAACCCCCCCAGGTCCCTCAGCCGCTCCTCACAGCACTTGTGCTCCAGCCCCTTCCCCAGCTCCGTTGCCCGTCTCTGGACACGCTCCAGCCCCTCAGTGTCTGTCTTGGAGTGAGGGGCCCAGAACTGACCCCAGCACTCGAGGTGCGGCCTCGCCAGGGCCGAGTCCAGGGGGAAACAATTCAAAACAATTAAAATTATATCAAAATTTTTCAGAGGTTTTAAAAAAAAAAAAAGACTTCACGAACAGCCTCAATCCTAGCAATTTCCAAACTCAATGCCTGACTTTGTAGTCTTAATAGTATTCTTCTAATAATATTAATGTTAAGCAATGTTCTGACAGCTGCCGTGCGACACTTAATGCTTATTAAGCCTTACTAATACTGAAATCTGTAGCCTTTTTTTTTTGATGCAGACTTCTGGTTTTCTTCACCTGAGGGACTACATATTAAGCACCTTCCTTTTGATCTCCACTTACAGGAGCCGTGTAAAAAAGACTCTCTAGCAGACTCTGGTCGTAATGGGGATCATTGAGTTCACTGTCATACACCTCACTCCCGAGAGAGAGAGAATCCAAAAGGGAACCTGTCCGATCCCAGAAATGCACAGGAGATAAATCAGCACTGTGGAAACAAGAGAAAGAAACATAACTTAGCGTTGCAAGTTTTGCAGTCAATGTCTTATGAATTTGGACAATACTGTCTATTCTATAGTGGATTTGTGCCGTATTGGCTCCAGATATGGCCGAACTGCGATACATAGCACTGCGCCCAACCTAACAGATGGCTGTGACCCAACCTGATGGGTTATCTTGTGGTAACATCTCCGGACCCAACGCGAAAACAGTGTGTACAAATATATATCCACAGAATCACAGAACAGTTGAGGTTGGAAGGGACCTCTGAAGATCATCTAGTCCAAGCCCTGCTCAAAGGTAGACAACACAAATAAGAAAATTGTCCAGTTGGATTTTTTGAGCTGGAGATACCTCTTTGGGCAACCTGTTCCAGTGCTTGATGATCCTCATTGTAAAATATATCTATTAATATCTACCTATACTACTTATCCGTAAGTACTTTATAACTTTTGGAATGCTTTAAAATATCAGTAATACTTAAGGACAGTTTAATTAAAAAAATAAACACAAACTATGTCGGAGTAGGTAAATACAAGTATCTTTAGAACATGGTTGGAGCAAGTTGGGTTTTGTTTGGTTGCAGTATGTGCTGCGCTGTGAGTTCAAAACCATTTTATGATCTGCAAACACTTCAGTGTTAGTCAGTAATAAACCGCAGGGAAAAAATAAGTGCAGGGCACAAGACATACGAGCTGAAATTCGGAACCATATCTGACACAGAAGCTGTATGCTTCATAGCCCTGATTTGGACACAGACAACATAAGCATCATTTATGATCTTGCTACATGAAATGAGAGAAAAAGGTCAATTTAATATTTGGAGAGAGATTAAAAATGGCTATTGGTTCTCTTTATTTTTAATTTACAGACTGCAAGTTCTTCAAAGAAACACTGTATTTGGTTTATGCACTTCTTAACATTTTAGGACACAACAGTTACAACTATTAAATAATTTTATCAAAGATCGTGGTTAATCTTTCTGACATCACTTTTATATCACGGGACTTTGAGCTATCCAGGTTGTCACGCATTAAAGTTGAGTGCAAGCTGAGGTACAAAACACCTCCATCACTTGCACGTATGATTCACTGGTCACATTTCCAGAAATGTGGAGAACTTGAAGAGTCAAGAGACATTTTTCAGTAGAAAGTGGTCAAATAAGGACAACTTTGCAGTAACCTCCAGAGCATTGCACTCACCTGCCCAACAGTAACTGTATTGCTCTCTCTTCAGAGTTCACGTCAAATTGCTGACCCGAAACTTCAGACGCGAAGAGATGGGGATCTTCAGGAGTGGGCACAAAATTCGAGTTCAAGCCTTTTGGGCTCCTGGATAACAGCAATTGCCGCACAGAGAGCGGTAAAAGGAAAAATAAAGACATTAAGGCACATCCAAGATTAATCCATCAAGGATAAAAATCAAAGGTTATGCACAGCCCTCTCCAGTTTGTAATTTAATCTCTAGATTAAACTTTCTGCCACCCTGCAGTCTGCTGCAAGTTGCATCCAAAACCTTAGACCTTGCAATGTGTCATAGAATCACAGAAACATTTTGGTTGGAACAGACCTTTAAGATCATCGAGTCCAACCGTAAAGGTTGGCCCAATCTTGCAGTTTAAGCACAGCTGCTGCAAACAAGAAGAGAGAGGGCCCGACAAAGACAAGCAGGATGTTTATAAATGACACTATCGATTTTTCCTGCAAAGTCCAAAACCATCTACTTTTAAACAAATTGGAATAGTTTGAGCAGAAATAATTTAAATTGTGTTTGCAACAGCATCATCAACTGTCAAAGACAATGACATTATTTTCTGGTTTATAGTGGAACAAAAGACATTGCTAATCTTTTTCCAAGAATAAGGAATTGAAGTTCCTCCTGTAAAACACATGCATTTGTATTAATACTTCTAAATTTCAGTTTCACTGAATTGAGAACATTTACTAAGCCTAGTACTAAACACAGTTGGAGTTATAAGTTGAAAAGGCACATTTTTTTTTCAATCTGCTAAGAAGCATCATATGGAAGAAGATAATGACTACTAATTCCGAGAACACCGCTATAGATGCAAATTTTCATGAGTATTTTGGCATCAAGAGATGCAAACTAGAATATGCAAAAATATTCACTTTATGTCACTAATTACTTACATTTCTTTGAAAACCTGTTCTCTGTGATGAAGTACCGTTTAATTTGCTACGTTCCTTACGTTACTCTTTTCCTTATCAACATGGAATATTTCCTTATCAAATAACTCTGTACTAAATACAAATACACTGCGAAACGAAATTACAATCAATGACTTAAATCAAAGCTTACATGATGATTAAAATCAATTCACAAAATTTAGGCTTTTATTCACAAGTAGAAATTAATTTCCCATTTGAATGAGAATCCTAAAATACATCACATGAATCCCAGTATCTCGAGTTTTCCTGGTAAGGTCTCAAAATTTGTGGTTTGGAACTTAATCTCACGTCCCCCTTTTCCAAGCTCACTTTGCTGGTGCTTTGAAATCGTCTCTCTCTATAAAAGGAGGCACTTCATTCAGTTCAATCTCCATGTCCGGGCTAGACTTCATCGCAGAAACAACCATGGCATCACGGAGTTTATTGCCTTGATCCAAAAGAGCTGAGAAGTAAGCAGAAGGATTAAAGCTCAGCATTCACATGCAATTTAAAAGCAATGTGTAAACACAAGAAATGCGCCAGCTACAGCCGAGAAACTTCTGTTTTCTGCTGTTATAAAGAGATCTTGACATACTGGAGATTAAGCGCGTGCTGTACACCATAAAAAAGACAGGACAGCTGGGAGCAAGCGAGAGTAATCCTCTCTCAGTCTCCCACTCAGAGCCACACAAGTAACTCATCCGCACACACCGAGTCAGGCATTAGAGGGGCATTATTAAGATATAGCGGCAAGATTAATTTATAGAAGAGTGGCTTGTCACCTTCGGATGTCTCTACAGCAGCTTAATTTTAGGTCTTCTCTGTAAATACAAAAAATAACTCAAAAGACAACACATATGGAAATGTGCCCTACTTTGATGCTCATTTGAATCCAGCCCAGGATGCCTGTGATCTAAAAGGGATGCTAACCGGCAGGTGATGGAAAAGGAATTATTTTCCATCTGAAAATGCCGACGGCATAGAAACCCTCCCAAGACCTACTTGAAGGTGAGTGGCACCTTTGATGGGCATCTCGGAAGACATGTCAATAATTAAACAGCCCGTGAAGCTCAACTTCCTTTTCTTTTACCCCTCCAGGTCAGAGCTCAGGCATACTGCTAGGACAGCATGTTTTGCCTGATCCAGATACTCAAGCCACCTTCCAACAAGCCTAAATCAGTAGTTTTTAAGTAAAGATCTTTTGTTATAATTTTCTGTATGAAATAATAGAGTGAGAGCGTGCAAAGTATCACTTTTCCTTAAGTCTTTATCTCTAGATAGGCACCTGAAATATCATCAAGAGCTATTTGTTGTGAAATCTAAAAGACGATGTCAACTGCATACAAACCCGAAAGCAGGTCTTTTGTAGCTGGGTTGTGCAAAGAGAGCACCCGCGTGTTCGTTCTAGCAGGTGCTTCAGGACCAGCGCTGGCGGGAAGCGACACTCGCTGGTTTGAAGGATTCACTTGCAAACGTTCATCCGGTAAAATCAGACGGTGATGAGAAGCAGAAAAAGTGTCCTTAATGTTTTCAGAGTTCTCTTGAAAATGGTCCTTTCCTCTATTGAAAAATGAAACATTATTTCAGTAACAACGAAAGTGGATCAGTAAAGGGATTCAAACCTCTTCCACTTCTCCCTAGCACTGCGGCTGCCCCCCTTCAGTACGTGCTCCAAAAAGAAACGCAACACGTTATTTTAATGACTCCTCATCTTCCATGCGTACCAGAGACCGACTCAAGCTGTAAATAAAAGATTTGTGGCACCTCTTGTGTCAACTAGCGCAGCTTGCACTAAGTCAACGTAGGACGCATATTTACATCAGGTGAGAAACTGCCCCTGTAAGCTCTGAAATGCTGAAGGTTCTGGATTTCATAGAAAACGCCTGTTCAAAAAGATCAGGTATTCCATAACTCCCAAGTGTATAGCCATTGCTTTAAGTGTGTAAACTGCAAAATAAACCAGAATTTTGTCATGGGGGGAAAAAAGATACCTGGGAGTCGTGGCTCTGCTATTGTTCACGGACTCTTGGTCAGCAATAGTCACCCGTGTTTGCCTGGACTGCTGTGACGGAGCAAGAAACTGGGGCTTGCCGCTTCCCTGAGCAGGAGCCGTATCTAAACTTGCATCTGTGGTTGGGACAGAGCTGCTGGTGTCATACAACTCTGGCAGAGGCTCTAGAACCAGTGAGACCTGAAAGACAGAACGTGAAAATAGTATTTCGTTCTTTTCTTAATTAAGTGCAACACATGCTCTATTCAACTTTACTTTTCACGCTATGTAAAACTGTTGCTTTTCTATACAAAGTAATATTTGTATCATACAGTCATGTAACATCTTAAAACTCTGACATATTTACAACTCCCTATTTCACATTCCACGTTTTCAAATCCCAGGCAGCTACCTTTCAGCATAAATTATCCCGAGTCTGGGCTGCAAAACAGAACAACACCTGCTTAATCTCAGACTTCAAAATCTCCTACAATTTCAGCCCAGTGAGGCTGTGGAGAAGTGTTAGAACTGAGCATCCATTTTTAAATCCGCTGCTAAAAGTCACTCTCAGCGTAGAGACTACAAATTTTCTTAATTAAGTTGAACTACCAATGCCACACATCCTTCTAAACAAAACAGAGTCAACACCATCAGCATTCATTTTTCATTTTACTACCTCAGTTCACGAATGCCTTGGACAGAGACCAGGTCTGCACTGTACGTAGCACAGCTTGATCCTGGCGCCTGATCACACCAGTGAGTGTTACAGCAACACTTATTATAACACAAATATTACAAATATTTATTTATAATAAAGAACAAGGATGCAAGGACTACCTGCAGCTCTCCTAGTTTATCAGATGTTGGTGAAACTACAGTGAAAAACCCATCGATTGGATGGCTGGGAGAGAGCTGGGACAGTCCGGCGATTTGTGCTCTGCCGATTGGAAGATGGTCAAGTTTGGTCATTACCTCCAGGACAAGCACACCCATATCTGCGAAAATGAGGAACAGCTTCATTTCCACCTCACATAACATGGTCACCATCAAATGCAATTAAAACTGTTCTGTTAAAATGGCAGAGATGCTAGAGGTTAACATAACGTTGTATCGTGAAATTATGATAATGAGGCAGCAGGCAAAGAAGTGTTATACTGTGATAATAAGTCATGACAATAAGTTATAATAAGAAGTGATTACAAATTATGACAAATAAGTACAAGATATCCTGTCTACCACAAAAGGACTACTTATGATAGGACAAGGGGTAATGGTCTTAAACTGAAAGAGGGGAGATTTAGATTAGATCTAAGGAAGAAATTCTTCTCCATGAGGGTGGTGAGGCCCTGGCACAGGTTGCCCAGAGAAGCTGTGGCTGCCCCATCCCTGGAAGTGTTCAAGGCCAGGCTGGACGGGGCTTTGAGCAACCTGGTCTAGTGGAAGGTGTCCCTGCCCATGGCAGGGGGTTGGACTGGATGATCTTTAAGGTCCCTTCCAGCCCAAACCCTTCTGTGACTCTATGAGTAGCAATAGGACGCACAGGTTTTACAGACAGACTCTAGATATCAGGCTTGCATTAATTTCCTGCAGATCTTTCACTAAATTAAGTACTTTAATAACATTACAAGCTCATCCAAGTATCTTTTTATTCTTCACGCCCTTAGAACACTGAAACGTCTATTTAATATGACATGTATAATACTAAAAACCATCTGATCTTGACACTATGGGGCCTCCAGGAGCCTTCAATAGTTTGCAGACCCGGGCGCTAAACCTGCCCACTAGAGAGACTGATGTCAGCAACTCCAGGCTGAGATCAAACACCTCCCGAATCAGGAAAACGACCTAAAAAGCCGTAAGCGAAAACAGGCCTGGGGTTACTTGGCAGGTGAGTGACCCCTCGGGTTTTGCGGGTCTCCCCGCAGCCCCGGCCCTGACCTGCCTGCCCGGGGCGAAGCGGCTCTACCTGTCAGGTAGGCAGCGAACTGCCTGGGCCCGCAGCGGACAGCGTAGCGGGCGGTGGTTGCCCCCGCCGGCTGCCCCGGCCGGGAGGCGGGCTGGAAGACGGTGCCGTCGGAGGTCTCGCCCCACCACCTCAGGCGGACGAGGGCGGCGGGCGGCTTGGGGACCGTCCAAACAACTCGGGAGACGGTGCAGCGGAGGAAGCAGCGCAGCGGGCCCTCCACCAGCGGCGGCAGGCTGGTGGAAGCGGGGATGTCGCCGATACCTGCGGAGACGAAGGACCGAGCGGCGGTCAGCGGCCAGGCACGACGCAAGCCACGGGCTGAGGCGCGCTCCCAACCGTCGCCGCCGCTCCCGCCGCCCCCCGTCCCACCCCGCGACCCTTCCTTCCCGCGCGGGAGCGGCCCACCTCCCCTCCGCCGAGAGCCCCCCGCCGCCGCCGGGGCGGGCGCCCTCGGCCTCCGCTGCCGCATCCCGCCTCGCCTCAGGCCGCGCCGCCGCCCGGCAACCGCCGCCTCGGCGGGAGCGGGACGCACCCGCAGGGGGCGCCGAGCGGCGCTTCCGGGACTACAACTCCCGTCACGCACCGCGGCCCGTAGCGCCCCACGGAGACACGGACTACGTTTCCCAGAAGGCCAAGGGAGGGCGCTACGGGTGCCCGCGGCGGCGGCGGACTGCGCTTCCCGTGGTGCCGCGCGGCGGCGCTGTGGGGGGAGGCTGCTTCCGGTGGGGCGGTGCGGAGCGGGGGTTGGCGGCGGCGGCCGAGGTGCTCGGCGGGGCCGGTTTGCGGGGTTCGCGGTGTGTCCGGGTGTGTTGGCGCCTCGTTCGCCGTCATGTCGGCCCTGGAGAAGCAGCTACACTTGGGCCGCCTTCCACCGCGGCCCCCGTTGCCCGGTGGCGGCGGCCAGTCCGGCTCCAAGATGCGCATGGGGTAGGTGGGGGAGGGGCGGGAGCGGCTGAGGGGACCGGGGGGGACTGGTTGGAGGGGGGGCTAACAGCGGCGGGGGAGGGGTGCTGGGGGCGGGGAGGTGAGGGGTGCTCGCTGCTGTGGGCCTGGGGGTCTCGCTGGCGGTTTGGGGGGGTGCTCGTTACTGGGGGGGCTGTGGAGGGAGGGGTGCTCGTTATTTGGGGGGGCTGGAGGGAGGGGTACTCCTTATTGGCGGGGTTTAGGGGCAGGAGGTCCTCTTTGCTGGAAGGTGGCAGCAGAGGGGAGAGGGGCCACCCTTGTGTGGGCGGGTTGGGGTGCCCTGTAGAAAGGGGGTGCTCTGTCCTGAGTGGAGTGGGGGTGTACTTTGGGGGATGGGTTACCTGTTGCTGGGGGGATCGGGGGCTGGGGTGTTTGCTGTTGGGGTGTTTGAGAGTCGGGGTGCTGATTGCTGGGGGGGGCTGTGGGAGAGGGAACTTCATGGGTGGGGTGCTGGTTCCTGGGAGGGTTGGCAGGGAAGGGGAGAAAAGTGGGTGCTACTTGCTGGGGGGTTTAGGGTGAGGGGATCTTTGGGCAGGGGTGGCAGCCCAGTGGAGGTGGCCGGCAGCATGGTGGGTCTCCCTGGACGGTGACATGATGCGAGAGACCATCAAGGCCCTGGGCTGGCCCTGCTGTGTGCCGGATTGCTTCCCAGTGCCCCAGGACAGCAACGTCCGGACAGGGCTTCTCCAGCCGCCACTCCCTGGCAAGGAGGCAGGCAAAGGCGTTACCTCCGGACAGGGCTTCTCCAGCCGCCACTCCCTGGCAAGGAGACAGGCAAAGGTGTTACCACATGGAAGAGTATCCTCGGTGCTGGGGGAAGGCGGCTGGTGCTGCTCTTCAGCAGCCCTTTTCTCTGAGTCCTTTTGCCATCTGTGTTTGAAGTGAGAGTCAAACGCATCGTGATTTGTCAGGGTGGTACCTCAAAGTCGGTGAAAGCATGGTTGGGGGAGAGAGGTATGCTTAAATGTTATTTCTCAGCAGCAGACACTTACGTGAAGCTGTACAGTAGGTGAGCTCTGCCAAGTGACTTAAGTCCCTGCTTCAGATGATGGAAAATCTGGGGTAGTCTGGTACAGATGTCAAATCTTTTAAGCAGGAGTGAGAACATGTTTTGGAAGCCGTGAGAGAAGATTGACCAGTGTCTAGCTGTGTGGATGGCAGCTAAAAAGGACTGACTGGAGCAGAACAACCTCGGCAAAAGCTTTATTCTCTAGCGATGAGTCAAAGGGAGAAAATGGGTTGCAAATGGGATGGTTTTGAAGGGAACTTAGTAATTTCACCTCCAAAGGTGTGAGGGAGAAGCTTGTGTTCCAAGCAGGTGTCTGGTTCTGATTAAAGGAGAGCAAGGTGATCTTGCAGCAGGGTTATGGCAAGATTGCAGGGAGGGAAGTTACGGTTGCAGAGTGAAGCAAAGGAAGCCGGCAATAACCGTGGGGACTTGAGCTCAGGAGAGGTGCGGTCTCAGGATGCTGAACAGAACACTTCGGCAGCCCTGTGCAAAAGGGTAGATTTAAGCAGAATGGCAGAAACATGGAGATTTTATTAAATCTAGAAATTGTTAAAGTACGAAATCTGAGGTCTGGATTGTGACAAGGACCAAGGGTTGATCCTCTGGAGGAACGCCAGCCTCCGCGCGAGAGCTAGCCTCTGCGAGGTCCAGGTGTGCGCTGCGCGATTCCTGCACGACATGAAGTGCTCTATTTGGAGGATAAAAATATCCTACAATTCCTACAGGAAATCTTTGCCTTGATGCATGAAACCAGATAACTAAAAGAAATAATGAAAAAGGCAGCTACTCCACTGTGACTGAAATTGTTTAGGCATTTATGGATGGGAGAGGACTATTTCTCCTCTCCTTTAAAGCGTAGTTTTAAAACATTTATTTCACATCTTATTCTTTATATTATAGTTGGATAGATATAATACAATTGGTGTAGTTAGTATATGAACTAATACTAATAAATCTTCATCAAGTACTTCTTTCTTTTAATATGCATTATTTTAAAGCTAAGCTTCATGTAAGTGTTTAACGGCATGGCTTTGAGGCTGAGCAAAAAAGTTGTATTTAAGGATTCATTTTTGCTGTTAGTATAGAAATAGGCATAGAAATTAGAAGCAGTTTTGAATGACTTTCAGCGGGAGTTGCTTTCTCTCAGGACTTCTGTCTGCTCTCCCGTCTCTCTCGGTTGTCTGAAATGGAGAGCTGGGACTCGTGGGCTCTGTCTCCTGATGTTGTGTTGAACCTTGGGGTTATGAGCAAGTCACTAAACCACTACTTCACCCGTTTGTGTTGTGGAGGGTCTTGTATTTCGCGGGAGTGTGCTGAAGGTTGAGTGGTGCCTGTAAGGCTAGATTTAATGTTAAACATGTTGTTTAATTACGCTGGCTCTGTTCAGACAGTTAACCAAGCCAACCCTTATGCTGTGCAAAGTCTGCCAAGCAGACAATTTTTCTGTTTTACGTGAAGAAATAAAGTTTTTATTTCTTCCTCTTGTTTTATCCTGTTTAACTTAAGAGTCTCATCCCTTACGGTTATTTTGTGTAATTTTGAATGTACTTTATACTAGTTTCATGCGTTGTAAACTTTGTCAGCACTCTTTGTCTAATTCTTTCCATACAGCAGCACATACACCGTTGGCAAACACCACGACACATCGCTTGTTCAGTTAGGCATTCCCACTTTAATAATAAATATGAAAACTTCCAACATTGGTGTTAAGGTGGCCTTAAACAGGATGAAAATCAGTTTGCAGTTTGTCTTGCTGCTGGTGTCAACTTCTGTCAGGTGTTTCCTGAAGGCAGGTGTCTCCGCGTTAAAGAAAAAGTCAGAAATTAATTTCCTGCAACGTAGGGTGACCGTGCTCTGCTGCGAGACCTCAGAGGCGGTAGGCTGAAGGAGCTGATGTGTTTTTCATGTGCCTCTAATTGACTGTGTTCTTGCAAAATGATGCCATGCGGCGGGATGCATTTTCCACATCAGTGTTGTCGTTTCGGAAAATCCATCCTCGTGATAATTTTTATTAGAAAAATAGACAAAAGTAAAGACTATTAAGTTACTAACTTAATGAGGTGCTGACAAAACCCCCATGATATTTGTTGCTTCACTTACTCATCGCAGGTAAACAAACAACTTAAAATTGAGCATTTCTAGGGATTTTTAAATGGATTTTTTGATCTATGCCTGTGGGGTATTTTTGCAGTTCGGTAATATTTATGCTCGTGCAGTGCTCATTAGTAGCAGCCCTATATAGTAATTTATATAATGCTTCCTATCTTGCTGATCTTTGGGGGGTTTTTGAACGCTCTCCCTCAGGGAAATGATTATGAAGAGAAGTTTGTTTTCTGTTGTTCTATAATACTATAAACCTCTTTTTTTCCTTTTCAAATACATTCTGAAAGCACTGATACGAAATCCAGTGTTGCGGTTAAGGGTCAAGAGTTCCCATGTCCTTCCCCTTCAAAGCAGCAAGGAGTAGTTCCTAATCACATTGTAGTTGCATGGCGCAGTTGTATTTTTGGTTTACCACTCTGACATCGAGTAAATCCCTTCACGAGTGATGTTCCCATTGCGTGAGGCACTGCGTGTCTGACACGAGAACGGCCTCATCCGGAGAGACTTGCGACTTATGTGTAAAAAGGAGACAAGAAGAGGTGGAATGCAGAGTCAGCGAAGTACAAGTAACGGTGAGGTGAAGCTGTCGTGCTGTAGATGCTTTTATGGCTGCTGTTGCGAAGGAGGGCTGGAAGGGAGATCGGGCAGGGCGGTGAGGTGGTTTTTAAGTAGGTATTGACTGTCCTTCCCGCGTGGGTAGGGTGGTGCGTGGGAGAACTCCTGCGTTTGTCTGAAGATGGAGCGTGGGTAATGGATCCTGGCGGAGCGGAAGCTTTTTAGTCGACGCGTTCAAATACCAGGACTGCATGGGACCGAACTTGTCAGCCTACGTTTGCGCGCTTGTTTCGTTTACTTCTCTCTGGTTGCTGATGAAGCTCGCAGGAGATGAGGGTGGCTGGATGGTGGCTGGATGTCAGCGTCATCTAGACCCTTGCTTCTGAACCTGATTAGTCTGTAGGCTCCGTACTTTGTTCCTTTAACCTTTTCTTCTTCCCCCAAGATCTCTGATCTCTCCTTGTCTTAAGCTGTGTTTTTATTTTTGGACAGCAATGCCCAAAACTGGACGTGGAACTTGAACAGAGGCTTTCACGCACCTGTGAACTGGAAAGATGATTTCATCTGCAGTTACAGATAACTTCATTCATCCATCTCAGCAGAACTGGGGTTTTTTTGGTGGTATGACTCTGCCCCTCTACTCAGGTTGTGGGCTACAGTTCTGCGGCGTGGCTGCTTGCATCTTGTCTGTGCTCGTGTGAATTATTTCTACCTGGGCTTAATTTAGGCTTAGCTAAGTTTAGTCTTAGCAGGATGCAGTTCAATACCAAGTGCAAGATTCTATAGTCAGGCCGCCAAAAGAGAATGTGATTAATTATACAGAGAAAAATGAGAACGTGACTTACGGTGCTGACAAATGTAGAAGGCTATACTGAAATAGTCCTTTAAAATTCAAACTTTTATGGAGAGCAAAAATAATTAAACTTAGAGAAACATTTGTTTGCTGTGTTAAACATCTTGTGTTTATAAATCTATGTCATTTCTGCGCTTTGAATTTCTTGAGTTGGAAGCAGGGCCATTAAAATGAGTTTAAACTTAATAACAGTGCTGGCAAGCTGATTTTTCCATGGCTAAATGCTTTGCTTCGTATGTACTGATCCTCTCGCTGGTGTGTTGGGCACTCTATTCTTTCTTTTTTTTATCAACCAGGCAGGCCACGTTAGTGTGACTGTGGTTGAAGGCAGATCATAAGCAGCAGAGGGTGGAGCAAGTGAGATTGCTATAGGAAAATAGAAAAATAATTTACTGCAGCACTGAGATTTCTCAAGCTTCAGTCATCCTTGACCGGAAAGGCAAGTTACGGGGTAGGATGCTTTTTTCAAAACATCGTTTTCAAGCTTACTCTGAGATTATTCATTTTGAAAAGAAGCTTTTGCCATTTATACTGAGGACTTCTTAACCAAAATAAAGTCTTCAATCTTTTTGGGAATACATTGTTAAAAGGTTAATACGAGTTTCAGTAGTTTGTAATAAAATGGCACCTATCACTGCATTGAAATAGGTGAAAATAGACTTGTTTCTCTTTTTTTTCCTCCTTTTTTTTCCCGCTTTTATTCTTTTTTGCCATTTTCCAGTACAGTCGCTTCCTTATGTCTCTTTACTGGAGAGTCTCATTTCAGAAGTCAAAGTGGCTGAAGCAAATAGCTGTGCTGTGCCCGTGGGACTGTCACACGAGGCCGAGTGCTCTGCTCCGGCACGGTGAATCTTAGCTCTGCTTGCAGCTGCAGCCTCTTCCACCCTTCCAGTTGTATATCAAAGTAATGACACGTGTGAAAATGCAAACAGTAGGGATGCTGAGTCCTTGATTGCGTGGAACACTGATATTAATATTTAAGTAAAGCCACTGAATAGTTAAAATGGCTGCTGCAACATAGTTTTGACTGGCTTTTGCGGTAGCACAAGATGTACGCTTAGAATTTCATCGTATTTCACAGCACATCGCATTGATTTCTGCTACCTTGCTTCCTCTAAATTACAGCCCCCTCCTGCCTGCAGACGCACGTGTGCGTGCACTGTTCCAGCAATGCCCGCCTTTGCTAGCATAGCGCTCTCCTGCCTGTATTTAAGTGCTCTCCGACAGAATTGCCCAACTGAATGATGTTACCGAAAGGCTGTTTTTAAAGGAAGATAGTGCTTCTCTTCGGCTCGAGCAGTACGTGAAGATCACACTGCTGGGAGGAACTCGAAGTTCATTTTTCAATGTCCATTTATTTTAAGGAGCAAATCTGTCTAAGGTTGTGTTTGAAGTTGCCTGCATATTGAAAGTGATTAGTTTGAATCGCTTGGTTGAAATGGAAATAAAATCAAACTTTACGGTCAGAGTTCTTTGGGGAAATCAAATAATGGAGTTTGCAAAATCACTAGTGAAGCAAAAGGACCGAGACCCACAGCAGCAGCTCCTGGCAGCTGTAACAGCCGATGCGTGTGCCGTCTTATTTTGTCTTAAGTTTTTCACTACTTTGCTTACAGAACAAGCTTATTCAGAGTTGAGGATCCGTGTGGGATTTGAAAATGAAAGACAGTTTGCTGTTCTTTTCCAATATGCAAATAAAAATTATGTATGATCTCCTAAGATCTTTTAATTATCTAGAAGGGCTTGATTGGATCAGATCTGTGTAATTCCATCATGACAATTTCAACTAATTTCTCCCTTTTTTAGTCCATTATTTTCCCTGAAATTTTTTTAATAAACATGTATTCAGCATCTTTATGGCAGAACTTAAAATGCTGCCCTTGTCAATTTTTAGAATGTTTAAAGACAGCTTGTCAGCTATGGCAGTTCTTACATATAGATTATGTTTGATTTGCTTTGGTCAGGTTCAAATATGATGCAAGAATTAAGTATCTTGATTAATGCACGTGACGTTCTAGAATTGCTTTAGTAGTTTTAGATATGGACTCTCAGTCAGCAAAAAAGGGAATTTCTAAAAATGGTTCTCCCTGCTTGGTACAACCTGTTTTTTTTTTCTTTTTAGGAAAATACCTGAAAGAAAACCCCTTTAAAAATCAGTGAGAGATTTGTTGAGCCGCGTGGGCTCTTGTTGCTCCGGGATCACTTGCAGTATGTGCGCATTTTCAGTACGCAGTGAAGAGGACAAACTGCACAATAGGATAAAACTAGCTGTAGAGGGTGCCCAGAATTTGTTTTGTGATTCCAGTTTAATATGCTGGCTGGCTGGCTTGGAGTTTAAGGATCGTTCTAGAAAAGTTATTATGTTGGATCCATTTCTGTTTTGGTCTGCCGGATACTTTAAAAAGCAGTAATTAGTTCTGTCAGTTTAAATATTTGGTCAGCGAAATACTGCTTCAGCATAGGAAGGTGCAAAATCACAGCTGCTGTTTATTGGGCTTGCTTCTAATTTTGAATGTGTGTTGATGTGTCGCTAAAAAAAGCGGCTCTAGGAAAAATAACAAATCAAAGATACCGATTCTTTTCTTCAGAGAAGTGCTGCTCTGAAATCAGCCGCTGCCCAGCTTCCTGCAGTCACCAGGTGTTTTGTGGAAAATTACCTGTTTATTCTGCCCTTTTCAGGGTCCACTGTTACATGAGAGGTCACTTACGTTTTCCCAAGCATTGTTTGGAGGCAAGTATTTTGCTTTAAAATACAATTTGCACGTATTTGCATTGGAGGTGACAATAGTTTTTAATTCCCAGCTCCTCTTTGCTTTCTGCTCCAATTCCCCTGCGCATAGGAGTTCTGGTATATATTGTTCCCCCTTATTCCATCTATGACACACAACTGCTAACATTTTCTCTGGAGGTGTTAACTCTTGTTAAGCTGAATTTGAAGCATTCGCTAATGCCACTAAATCAAACAGTATGGCAAGAAGTAGAGTGGCAAGCTCCCAGGGAAGGGCTCGGCTCTGATTTCATGGGTTCCTCTCGCAATCCATGAGATATTCTCCATGGATCTGTCTTGGTATTAGCATCTGCCTGCCTCTTGCATGAAAATTTTAGCAGTAGTCCTTGCGTTGGGCCTCTGCTGTCAGAAATGGTGTTGGAAGGAGATACCAAAATACTCATAAGTCTTTTGACTGCGCCCTTGTTGGGTTTTTTGATTGTTTTTATTTCCCATTCGGGTTTTCCCCAAGCAAAGGGGAAAGTTGACCAACCTAATCTCACTTTTGCTTAGGAATTATGGATAGCTTTTGTGAAACTGAGCAAAGTTTAACCATTTCCGTCAATAGTTGCTTCACAAATTCAAACGATGGCAACGTGATCAGGCCAACCCTGTATGGGTTTGTGCTGCTACTGAAAGGAGCAATCTGTCTCCTACCATTCCGCTACTTGTCTTCGTCTTCTCCATTGTACTGTGTTTGGGTGGCCTCGCAGTTAGCCAGGTAGGGAACAGATCTGGCTGAAAGATCTGGGAGAGATCAGAGCAGTTGTGGATGCCTCATCATTGGAAATGTTCAACTTTGGGTTGGACAGGGCTTTGAGCAATCTCATCTAGCGGAAGATGTCCCTGCCCACGGCAGGGGGGTGGGCCAGGTGATCTTTAAAGGTCCCTTCCAACGCAAGCCATTCTATGATTCTATGAAAACCGTTTTTGTTTTCAGCTAAATTTTTTCACAGTGGTTAAATCTGGAGGAATGGGGAAGGAAGGAGATGTCTTCTTCACTAGCCTCGCAGGTTTATTCTGCATTACAGCGACGGCGTATCAGTGCCCTCAGTAACCGGAGGGTCGCCTTTTCTGTTTGTCTGCCAGTTCCAGGAGAAAGAGCTGCATTGGGTCAACCTAAGAGGCTTGTCACTCCAGGTTATCCGAACTCGTGAAGACATCTGCTTGAGAAAACGAGCTAAAAATCCCCTTCAATCTGAGCAATTGAGATGAAGTTAACTTGGTTTACCCCTTTACTCCTCCTCTGCCACGCTGCCCCACATCAGTCCTGGCATTGTGTTTTACCACAGCAGGCTCTGTAAAGCTTCTTGCTCTATGCCGTGTTTTCCAGTCTTGATTATTTCTATGCCTCTTTAAATCCTCTTCAGTTATATCCTTAAATTATTGATCCAGCTGCAGGTGCAGTATTCCAGACAAGGTGGCACCAGTGTCTTGTGCAGTCTGTGCTGCAAGTTGAGATTGTCCTTAGATGTCTGCGAATCACGCCGTCGCCGTGCTCTCACCAAAGTACGCAGTCAGCCGACGAACCACCGGCTTTGTGGAGGCCGTGCATCACAGGACTGCGTGCCTCATCCTGCTGATGCGGTTTCTTGCCTTGTGCCTGGGTACATGACTTGACTTTGTTACTTGACTGTTCTTCATCTGTCAGAAAAGGAACGATGTTGAGTCCCTCTATACCTGCTCTTGCCCATGCAGGATTAGCGAACGTTTTCTGTGTGGCTTGGCTATCGGTAGCTGATTTCAGTTAGTGTTGTGCTTAATATTCCCTCTGGCAGTCTTGAATGCTTAAAAATCTGCACTTACTGGTAGAAACTATGACATAGGTTTTGCTCTTTGTGACGGATCCTGAGCCAGATGTCATCAGAGACAGCTCAAGCTACATCACATTGTTGCAGCTTGGGCTTGTAGCATTGGTGTGCAACTGCAAGAATTGAATTTCTTGCCTTTTGTTATGATTAATTTGGATTCTAAATATCCCAAACTTGTGCTACTGATGATTTGTGTGCTTTTGTACCTCTCCTACACGATACTGGCTTAATGTCCTTGCATTAGTCAACAGGCTACTGTGTTCCCTTGCCTTGTGTAGCAGTGGCTGTCCATCCTGTAACCCTGCTTTCACAAAAGTGGATTCATTTGTCACACGGCCAAAACACTTCATCTGACATGATACAATTGATCAACAACTTGCTCCAGGATTTCCCCATGTTCTGCCTCCCTTATGGGTAAGAGGGTCCACTTACAAACTTTCTGGTCTCACGATAAAGGGGAGCGTTCCAGGGAGTTCCTGCTGCTTGACAGATTGATGGATTATGTGGGAAGGGGCGTAGCCAGGCAGATGACAATATTTGCTAATCACCTGGAATTACTCAGGACAATCAAACGTAAAACCAGCCGTAACATGCTGTGGAAAAGTCTGACTGCGCTGAAATGCTGCATTTTAAAAGGGTGATCAAATTTGTTGTTGCTAACTGCGCATCCTACCTATTCAAAGACTGGAGAAGGGAAATCATCCAAGCTGTGGGCAGTTCTCTCCATCTCCAGAAAGAACCAGAAATGGTACGGAGAGAGCGTGATCGGGGCTGGGATGGCTTCCAGGCAAGGAGACAGTCAATAGAGAAGGACTCTCAGCTTGAAAAGTACGTGGCCCAGGCAAGGGAAATATGATAGGGGTGTGTAGAATCATTAATATTGTAGAGAAGAACAGGCAAACATTGTCATAGTGTGGGCTTAAAAGCAAACAGGAGTAATCCTTTTTGCTCAAAGCCTGATTAAATCATGGCACCGTTGTCACAGATGTTGTGGAAGTAGCTCTGGCTGGAAGTGGCTCGTATTTTATGTGACGAGCTAATGGAAACCGCCCTCCCTTAATGCAACACAGTGCTGAGGCTGCGGCCTCTGGGGATCCCCATCCTGCTAATAGTGAAAATTTGGAGGCAGGTCATACCCTGTTCCCGACGTAACCCTTTCCAGAGCACTTGCTGTGCTGGCATCTCTCGGTGACATGTGGCAGAGCTGGGTGGACCTTTGCTGTCTCTCATCATATCGCTGCTTGTGGTCCTAGCAGATAAACCGCTGTAAGTCAGGTAGCTTGAAGGTCTTAACAATAATACGGCTTTGCTGTATTTCATACCAAATTCTTGCTTATGAAATTCAGCATTAGTCGTTTGGTTTTTTTAAATCTTGACCTGCACTGGGGATTTTTGTGTTTATTTTTTTCCTAGCAGGATGTTGTATCGGTGTCGCAGCAAATGTTGTCTCCCTTCCTTGGATGCTTGGACATCTATGCAGGTGTGCTTGGTTCTTCCCAATATTATGACAACTTGTCATCTTGATATTACTTCACTTTGTTCTTCCTGATCTACAGCATTCTTTGAAAGGCTAAGGTTGGAATGTGATATTTTTTCTTTAATCAGAAAATAAGATTAAGCTGAGGCAGTGAAAGAGATTAATATTTTCTGGATTTACGTAGGTGTGTGACATCTCATTTTATTTAATTGAAATCTGACAAGAACGATACTGAAGTCTGGAAACCCACACAAGAAAAATTGGACCCTTCAGGGGGCGGTTGTTTTATGTTTCATGTTCTAGAAATATCAGGGGAAATAGGAGTTTTGTTTCTACAGAATTGAAAAGCTGCTTTGTCTGTTCCTTTCTATTTCTTCAGGAAGCCAAGAATTTAGGAGAAACTTCCTTCAACAGAGGAGATTTTTCTTCTGTGAAGGTCTTTCACCCCCCACGCCCATGCTTGATTTTAATATTCTGTGCTGATTGCCTCCCCCAGAAGAGTTGAAGTGCAAAAAGCCTGTTAAAATGGTGCACTGTTACTCATCCTGTATACTGGGCTCGAATCTAGCCTAATTATGTCACTGCCAAAATTAAGCACTACTCTTTTAGCCTTACTGAGTGAATATCAGCCTGAGAAACAGATTTTGCATCAACTGAGTCATCAGGAAAATTCTGATTGCGGAGCCTTTTGTTAGTAACGGGGATACAAGGAGAGGGCACAGCTGCACCTTTTGATGGAAACAAAAAATAAATTGGTTTGTCAACTGGGCACCTTTGAGAGTCCTGGTTTATACAATGTCTGCAGAACAGGTCTTCTGCATTCACCCAGTAATTTAGGGGAACTGAATTCCCTAAGGTGCTGGATACGACCTGATGTTAGTACTATAGGAGCAGCTAATTTAAGGTGTAATTTGTTGCAGTGCTTTGTGATGTACCTGTCAGCAAACTGCGGCAGAAATTAGCCTTGTTATAAAGAGGAGATGAGTCTCGCTGCTCATGGGGAATAATGACTGTGATTCACCTTTTGGAAATGTGTCACTGGGAAAACCAGGCTGTATTTTAGTTGGTTTGGGTATTATTCCCTGCGGAGCACTGGCAGGAAGATGCCAGCTTATAGAAAAGGAGGAAAATTCTCCAGGTAGAAGTCGACACGAAGCAGTCCACAGGTAGCACCGATGTCCAAGTCTTTCATCACGCTGCGTCCTCTTTTAACACAGTGGGTTTGGTCCATCTCCAAAGCACCTTCTCTTCCCCCGGTGTCCACCGTTACGATTTTCTTGCCTAAGCAGCGCTCGTTCATCAGTATTTGGCAAACGATATGATAGAAAAATCTTGCTTCTGGGCACCAGCTCCCTGATTTGTGCTGGATAGAATCGGGCATCCAGAAGCCTCCAGTGACTGGAATACATTTGGCCAGATTTTACCTTCCTGGGTTGTTTTTTTTTTGATGACGGTAAAGCAGTGTTTCAGTATGGGTAGATTATGACTTCTAAAGGAATTACAGCAACCTGGGAATAAGTGCAAAGCCTGGAGCAAACCGGAGCCTGAAAGCCTGTGCTTGCCTGGAAGTATTCTGCCAGCATCTGTGTTATGCAGTCATGTTGTTATGATCCTTGCTTTAAAATACAGTTTTTAAAGAAACTACTTTTTCTTTTTTTTTTTAATCACTTTAGCCTTTTGGACTCACTACCTTTTACGTGTGTTGCTGGACTTGACAGCATCTTTCCTGATGAAATGTTTTTATTATAGGATATTTTCAGCATCACAGACGGTTGCCTGTGTAGCTCTAAGAACACGGAGGAAGGCAGCTTGCGGAGTGTTTATTGGTCTTTATTGCGATGCTCTTCTCCTGGCCTTTTTACTTCACTGAGGCAGGATAGATATGGAAGCATACGCTGAATTAATTTGGTCTTGTTCTTTTCCTTCACAGTCCTGATGTTGCCCTACATGCAGTATTTAAATCCAAGATCTGTTTACAAATATGTTAAGGTTTTAACCGTTGCAATAAATTCCAGGAAACTTGAGCTGTAATTGAAACTTGCTGCTGTTCACTTAAACCTGGTGGATTTTATTTATTCTGCTCCCGATGGTGTTTCTAAGTTTCTTTGTATACCACACTGTTCAATTCTCTCCATAGTTTTTCTACCAGCCACTCAGCCTTTGGGACAGGTTGACTTTCTGTTTGAATGAAATTTCTTCCAAAAATTAGAGGAGATTTCTAGGAAAGTTGTCATCTCATGACAGGTAATACATGGTAAATTAGTAGTAACCTTCAGTAAATAGCTGACACTCTGCTTTTCAATACTGTGGTGTCAAGGTGACTCATGAGAGGGACATATTATTTTTTAAATTATGATTCATGGGCTGAGTCATAAATTTAGGATGGCTTCCTGTGTTCCAGGCACTGGAGTGCTCCCGGTCATGGCAGCATCAGGCTTGCTTAGGGCTAGAGCAAGACCATTAAATACAAAGGTATTTAATGACTTTTGACTCTGAGTTTTGACGCGCCTGATCTGTGGGTCATTGCAGATTGGAAGATTGTACTGAGGCAGTATCACTATGTACTTTCCCTGTTCTTTTTCTTTTCCCTTGGCTTAGGTCTGTGTAGTCTAAATCACCGTTGTTCGGTCTTCCTTGTATTGTTCAGTCTTCCTTGTATTGCTTTACGCGGAAAATATTCTCCTCTTTGTGTCTCCACTAGTTCTCCTGTGCATCTTTGTGATCTCCTCAACAGGACCCACAACTGTGGGGGGAAAGGGAGATTTCCTTACTGACCATAAAATTGCTCATATTGTAGCTGTATGGGAATTTCACTGATGCATCATTTGCTTCCAGTCCTAAACTGTTGGGTAACACCGGTGTGTTCTCTTCAACGTATGTAATGACACCTGTACGCCAATTTAAAGGAAAGATTTTAAAAATACCTCTTACTGATTGTGGTGGGGTTTTTGTTTTTGTCTTGCAGCCCTGGAAGAAAGCGTGATTTTTCACCAGTGCTTTGGAGCCAGTATTTTGAATCTATGGAGGACGTTGTGGTAGAAAACGAAACTGGCAAGGATATATCCTTTTTTCTAGATGGAACTTTTCTTATTCTCAGTGACTGGGGCGTTACCATATTTATCATTGAGTTTATTTGGGTTCTCTTCATCTTTTTAATGTATTTCTTCTCTTCCATTTTTTCTTTTGTAGGGATCAGTATCAGTAACTAGAGCAATCCCTTCTAAGGTGACAGTTAAGATGTACTAGCAAGGGCGGTTCCTGGTATTGTTTCTTTAGTAATCATTAATTTAAAAAAGTGTTTCCAATGGTTCAATAACGTATTTTGCAGGGAAATACTCATCAGTTCCCATAGTTTAAACCATATCAGGATCAAAGTTGTTTATTGATTTTTATTAACAACAGGTAGTTAACTGGCAACCAGTGACCTGTATGTTCAGGATCAGTATCAGCAGTACGACAGATAAACTTCAACACTAAACGCTTAGATGTTAATACATACCTACAAATTTCTAAATGCCTTTCCGCAGCTAATCCCAGGAAGTTCTGGTCCTGTACACGCAGGAACGTACGTGCCCAGTCACATGCAACCCCGAGAAGTGTGGGTTACAAGTGCACACAGTCTCTTCTGGGACCGCAGGATCTCCTCCTAATTGTGCACGTCTCCCGCGGGAGACGTGGGTGCTGCTCATGCCACTCCCGCTAATGCAAATGACGCCGAGAAAGCACCACGTGAGGTCACATATACACACCCAAGGTGTGGGTCCCTACTTGTTGCACCCCGAATTGTCAGCACACTAGCTGGTGTGCTGACAGGGAAGCTGCTCGCTCTGGCCAAGGCGGAGGTGGAGATGCCATCAGAGTCTTCTGGCAGTGTCAAACCAGGTTTTGACTGCAGCTGTTTCCTCTCCAAGATCTCTGCTCCTTTTGCAAATGTTCACGTTGCTTTTATACTTCTTTTCAAGCTGACTCCTCTTTGCCAGTCTTCCAGTTACTGTTTAATCCAGCTGATGGCAGTCATCCTCTTCGACGGGCTCAAAGCGCTGTTGTTATCCAGGCCATTTTTAACTGGGAGCTGTGGGAGCACCCCAACAAGTACAGTGTGTGAAGGCACTGGGACGAGACTTCCCATCCGTCCTACCTCTGCCTACAGCTCTGACAAAAGCAGTTTGAGAGGTACTTCCAGGTCTTTTGCCCTAATTACAAAATGAAAACGTTTTAGTCTGTGTTTAAATACCACAACCTTGTAGTTTAAATAGTTGCATAGTTTTTAAGCATGCATATTCTAGCCTGGCCATGAGGAGAACCAAACTTTCAAGCTATTTCTGTCCAAATGCCAATTTAGTAATTACTTCTCTAATGTCAGTAGCATGTGATGCTTTGAAATGAGAAAATGATCCCTCCTTGTTGTTTTGGTCAGCTTGTCATTATTTTGTGTTTATTAACTGCATTTGTCCAATTGATCCTACGAATTCTTCATGATGTGCACCTTGTCTGCCTTTGATGTAAGGGCTGTGCACAGCCCTGAGGCTTCATAAAGAATAAAATAAAAAGGATAATGGACCTATTTGGATAGGTGGTGTACACGAGCATCCTAAATTTAAGCAAGTCTTAGTTATTTGGGATTTATTGTGTTACCTATGACCTTTAACAGAAGCTCAAGCTCCTATGTGATAGGTTGTGGACAGATGCGTACTGGGGAAGCAGCTGAATTAACGAATGGAGTTGGTGCCTGCTGTTCTGCCCCAGCTACCTGTTACTGCTCCATCAGATCTTGTGTGGACAAACCCCAGCTGGTGAAACTATTTAAGCTGACACAGCTCGCTGTAAGTGAAATGGCGTAGGGAGCACCTGCATCAACTGTTTGCAACCAGCAGATCCAAAGGGCACTGCAGTATTCAGCAGAAAAATGATGAACAGCCTCACCAGTCACCGCAGCTAGCATGGTTAGATTCAGAGGAATGCTTCTGTCCACCCCAAGACTAGAGGGAGAGCAGCGGAAGGAGGTGAAGTGACTTGTCTGATCTGTTGGTCACAGTTTTGGGCACTGAAAACATCTCACAACTCCCATTTCTGTGCCTTTCTCTAAGTGACATTATTTTTACTAATAGTCAAGCTGATTTTTCAGTGTCTGCATATATACCGCAAGGGGACTTTAGCTATCATAATGAAACGTCTTTGCTGTGTAAGTTCCAGTGAGTAATTATATTGCCTTAAAAATCTTGTTTACTGGCTTATCTGACATTTTTCCTTGGAAATAATAGGAAAATACTGCAAAAGTACATGCTCCAAAGAGCATGCTGATCCTGGTTTGTTTTTTCTTTTAGTTGTTTAATTCACTGTTGTGCACAGGGGGAAAAGGGTGCGGGCAGGAGATGCGTGGATTACAGGGAGGAGGAGACAGCAGGAGAGCAACTCATGAAGCTTAAATAAAGTGTGTTAAGTTTTGTCGAGGTTATGCTCACACGTGGCTGTTGATCAGAGGGAGAAATGAGGCCTTGGGTACACACGGGTAGAAGCAAAACACTGTTGGGTATTGCAGACTCCAAAATGCATTCAGCTAAGTAACTTACTGCAAATCGCTCTATGAAATGTCCTTAACTGTTCATACACTTTTCGAATTTACAAAAGCGGATTGGAGGGGCCTGTCTTACTGCTGTTACACGGTGGAGGCCATTCTGCTCTTTCCTGGGCTGTATTTACTGTAAGTAAGCTGCTGCTTTGTAGAAGTATATATGTATGCAAATAGAGTCATCTGAGTCTGGAAGGCAACTAACCATTCAGCTATGTTAAGCACAGAAAATCACTTTAGAAAACCGGCTTATAATCTCCTGGTGCGCACCTGACTCAAGTCTTCTAAATGGTTCCCTGTCAGTGTATTTATTAAATAGGCAAAGCACATGCAAAGTTTTATCGTCTAGGTTTTAATTAGCAGCGGTAACCAAAACTACATCTGCCAAATAGCTTGCGTGTTTTCATGAAGTGCCAAGACGTTTCTCATCGTAGCATATAAATTCTTTTTTGGAAGGCTGCTTTTCCGTGGCTACCAGTGAAAGTTCAACAGCTTTATCTCATCATAACAATATTATCTTTGCATGGTTGAGGTCCTGTTTGACTTGTCGAGAAATCTCATTTGCTGCTCAGGCAACTCTCTGAAACACAAGCTGAGGTGGTGTCAGTGGGAGTGAGCATGGGGACGGACCAAACCAAAACCCATTCCCTTTAAAAATGAAGGGAGTTAAGGAAGAAGACTTCTAAGGGATTTCAAGTAAAGTAAAATCACTCACAGTGTGTGATTTTTATTTGGGACCTTTTTAATCCAAGAACTCTCTGAGCTTCCTAGTGCCCTTAACAGAAGGATGCTGTAGGATGACCTTCATGGAAGTGCGACTGGACAGATGAAGTCTCTGCGTCGCCCCTGTGCCTTTGGCCGAGTCGTATTTGTTGGCTTTTAGCCGTTTGGTGGGCTGTAGATGCCGTAGCCCTTAAGCAGAGATTCAAATGAGTAACAAGAACAAACGTTTTACAAGAGTCACTACCAACTGCTCTTGAATTCCCAACATGACTACTGTTGCGTAATCCTGATGGTGTAATCCTAAACCATTGTATGTTAAGATGAGACACGCTAGAAAAATACTTTGCTAACTGGGCTGTAACTTCGGTGTTGAATAGTGGTTTTACACCTAACAGCTCATTTGTAACTGGAGCTGACCCACAGACCAGTGCAGATACGGGTCTTCCGAAACTGTTGAACTTTGTCTCAAATCTCTGTCTTACTAAATGCTGTAGTTACTTGCTTGTAACTCACTCGTTGCCAAGGTGGACGGATGTCTTTTCCTCCGCTAGTTAAATGTTTTTGTTACGGTATACAAGTGCCTCAAACAGATGTAGTGAAGGTCACTGCTTTTAATTGGGAGGTACGAAGTCACGTTTTTCTGAGTTAAGGAAAGGCTTGTTACAAGACACTTCCACCCTCTCTAGACCTCTTTATTTCCAATAGCAACACCGATACCATTTTTACATTTAAAAATCTCCAGAGTTGAATTTAGCAGAGTGATTGCCGTTATAACACCGTACCTTACAGTTACTGGCTTTTTATGTTACTGTTAGCAATTAACAAAGTTAGATCATCTACGAGATTCATGTAGATTTACACCTTGCGCTTGAAACTGCGTCTGGAGAAAGAAACTGCCACAACAGTTACCTCATGCCTTTGGCTGCTGTAGAATTATTTCCTTTGTGCATTTTGAAATGAAAGTTTGTCCCAAGCAATCAAGTGATAAATATTTGGGATGAACCAGAACTTAAAAAAACCCTCAAACAACCCCTCCTCCAGAAAACTCCAAACTATTCCTCTTTGGGTATAACTCGGGGCGCTGGAAAGCTTCCCCTTCTCTCACATCATGTTGATGATCCTCTTTCCTTATGCCCTACTGACAATAGTTTGATTTTTAGCAGCAGACTGCTCATCTGACTAGTTAAGTTATTGCTTCGGTGCATGAGCACCTTGCAGATTGAGGTTTCATGGTGTCTTTAGGGTCTCTAAAATATTAACTTGTGGATTCAGTGGTTTTTGGGAGAGCAACTGCTACAGTGATTTAGGAGTTGAATAGCTGAACAGCCAAAATATGAGGACTGGGTAGCTTTCAGGTCTCTGCCCATTATGTAGGTGGTTCTGTTAAGAATCCCTCAACAAATTCCCCGACTCCTGCAGGGCAGTTATTTAAATAATCAATGATTCCTTAACACAAAAGTCTGCCTTTCAACAAAGAATGCCACTTAATCACTGCGATGCCTGAAATAACTTACGTAAATTGAGCTGTCGGGGACAAATAGAGCCATAATCGTATTGCAGCCCTACCTTACTTTAAAAAGATTCCTCACTTGTTCCCCCCAATCCCTTTGGACTAATCAATTTTTGTACATTTCAGCCTTACTGTAAAATTCCATTCTTTGAGAGCAAATTGAATGTGCTGCAAAGCTTGAATTCATTATCCTCGGAAACACACGTAATGTCTTACGCACGGTGAAATAAATGTCCTCGGAGACAGCGTTAACAGTGGTAGAAAGGATGGCACTTTGGTTAATTAAGGATAGTTTATATGGAATATTGTTGCTTGCTTTCCGTGACACCTCGTGCAATCCCGGTTCAGCCACTTTGTTAACAGTAGAGGGTTTTTGTCACGCCATCCGAGCCTTTGCTGTTGTTTCAGGGAGTGCTTAATGTTGCTAATCCTTTTGTAGATGAGGTGTGGCGCTTTGCAAATTATATTATCTTTGTCCCTTCTTGCAGTCTGCGATCATTAACAGGATTCAGTGTAGGATTGTGGCTTTAGATCTCCGTGGCCATGGTAAGTAAAATAAATAAATTTAAAATCACATAAGCATGCTACACGCTCTTGTTTTTTAAAGAAGATGTAATGAATCCCTCCCAAGATGGCTAAGAAAGCATCCTTAAGGCATCCCAATTTTTATTTAAAAGCAGGGATGGAAAAGCGGCTTCTGGAGCTCCACAGCTCAGCCAGAAGCTGAGACTCCCCACACCTTTGTGCGAGGTGGTGGTGGTCTTGTTCCTTCCTACGTACTGGCACCAACCCCCTCCTTCATGTTTTCATAACCTATAGGTGGTCCTTACCGTTAGAAATAAGGTCTGTTCTTTAGTTTTAAGATAGATTGCAAATATGGAACAGCTACGGGGAGCGTTTCCTACCCGTAAGCTATAATGTGATAAAGTACCAACCATTCCTATTAATTCCAGATTTTTTAATTATTCATGTTAACTGCAGCAGGCTCGCTCTTAGTAGCTGTGCCAAAAAGCTTTGTACAGTTGCTGCTCTAAGTCCTGAGGGCACTGAAGGTTTCCAGCTTACGTGAACTTAACTTTTTTTTTTCTTTCAGGAGAAACAAAAGTTAGGAATCCTGAAGATCTGTCTGCAGAGACTATGTCAAAGTAAGGAAGCTTACACTCTCTCTTCTGTATTTCACTTTTCACAAACCTTTCTTTTTCTTTCCTTGGTTGAACGATAAACTACTTGAGGACATGTAACCATCATTCAAGGGAACTGGAAGATAGTTTCATTTCATGTGGTTCTGGTAGTTATCCCTTCTTTTCCTTCCATTTGGGGACAGTTTGAAATTTATTTGAAACTACACCTCTTTCAGCTGAGTCAGGTTCCAAACTGGACTCATTCTCTAGGTGCCCTCAGTTCTTACACTCAGTTTAAAGATCGGTGGCTTCATTGCAGTGAACACTTTAAACCTGCAACACGCTATAACACTTAGAGGCTTCCTAATAGAAGGGGAATGCTTTCCTTGGACGTAAGCAACTTGGGCATTTTAGCTTGAAATCACTGGTTTGGTTCTTCCTCGGCTCCTGGAGCGAGTGTTCAGAGCGTGCCCGCCTTGGACTGGCAGCATCCCCGAAGTGTGGGTCACAGACTGAGACTTGCAGGCGTGGAGGGACCTGCTTTGGGATGCAAATCCCCCTCTTGACAAAGCTGTAAGAAAAGCAAATACCTACTGCTAAGCACATTACGTTATGTCCACATTTAGTACAAAGAGACTCTTTGCTATGACTACAATTAAATCACGAAGGATTTTGTAACCTTCGTATGAACAAATCCGCTTGGTTTGTTGTGGGGAGGCCATGTGTGAAATGTATTCTGACTTCCATTGTATATCTTATTGCTGCTGCTTATGACTTGCCAGATCCTGATGTGTTATTGTCCCGAGGAGATGCTGTATGAAATGATTAGGATTTTTTAGATCTGGAGCAGCAGCACTACCGTGGGGGGAAAAACAAGTTGCCTTTTGTTTTTAAACCTTTCTCTCCTCTTAGCAATGAGCTTGAAAGTTATTCTTGAATAGCCTTTAAATGGGAGCCTTAAATTATAGCTGGTTTTTTTTCCTAATCAAATCCTCAAGCAATTTTCTCTGACAGAGCAAACAAGCTGGTTGACCTTTTTTTTTTTTATGACTTTTTTTCCATTTTCTAGTTGCAATACTGCTCAGATCTCCGGTTCCTCTGAATGGTTTTAGTCAGGAAAGCCAATTTGGGTGTCTTAAAGTACAGTGCTCTTCAGCAGATTTCAGTCATTAGCTCTGCTGTTGTTTTGGGTTTTGTGAATCGCAGCAGCCAGTGACAGCTTCAGTTTAGAGTAGATGCCTTATGGAAAGGACAGGGAAATTGCCCCTTGCCTCGTAGTGTCTGTGCTCATAGAGAGTCTGAATCTTTTTGCTTGTGCTCAGCGTTGTTTATTTTTGCCTTGGTCAGTAGGGCTCAGTTATTTTCTCTCTTTAATTGCAAAAGGTTTCTCCTTTCAGAATGGTGAATTTCTTAGTCTACGCTTCCATGGAAGAGGATTTGACAGCTTTCTCACCTTTCATTAACATTCCCACCACCTAATGTCAACGTAAAACGTTCTTTTCAGAGATTTCTTTTAAATGAGCACTTTCTGCTAATAAAACGGGAAATGACATGCTTGTTGAGGAAAGTATTGGCTTGAATGATTTCCTGTATTGGTGCCTAGATGAAACAGTGATAAGAGAATAAACTTGTCTCAATTGCCTGTGGGTTAAATGAGCATACAGAGAGCATTTGGAGCCGGACATCTATCTTGGATCTGTTCTTTCTCCTCCCGTTGTACAAATCCACTTCAGAAATGTATTAAGGTAGAGATGCCAACCATGCTTTTATCTCCATTTGGCAGAGACGTTGGAAACGTGGTTGAAGCTCTGTATGGGGACCTTCCTCCCCCTATCATGCTGATCGGGCACAGCATGGGGGGTGCCATCGCAGTGCACACGGCCGTCGCAAATTTGGTGCCAAGTTTACTGGGTCTGTGCATGATCGATGTTGTGGAAGGTAAGTGTGTGTCCCCTTGGTGTGGGGTTCTGTCTTCTTTTTTGGGGATCTTTGGGGTTAAAAGATCTTTTTCTTTTATCCCCAAATCCCTGAATACAGAAAGTTTTGTCCAGCTTTTAAACCAATGCCAATTCCGTCCTCCGAACAGATGCTACCTACCCAAAAGTCTTTCTAGTGTGACCCCTCCTTTTGCTTTTCCCAGATGGGCTCTCTGTTTGCTATTTTCCTGATAATTTCTTTGCAATACTTTCTTGTTAGCGGGGAGAAGGGTGGCTTTTTATATAATGTGTGGTGCTGATGAGTGGTTTCTGCCTTCTCTTGCTATCTGAATGTCCTACTGGTTCAAATATTAATTCTCTAATGTGGGAGCAGGTGTGACTCTGGGGTTAGGAGTACTAAGCCGAACTTTCCTTAACAGCATGAAATCCCCAGTGAGCTCCAACTCTCTCTGAGGCTGTTCCCTGGTGGCCAGTTCTGTACAGAGGGACATGGCAATTATTTCACCAGATGCCATAAAGTTAAAAATCTGTTTTAGGTACAGCCATGGATGCGTTGAACAGCATGCAGAACTTCTTAAGGAGTCGTCCCAAAACATTCAAGTCACTTGAGAATGCCATTGAGTGGAGGTAATGGATGAGTTTATGTGGTCTCCAAAATCACTTGTCTTCGTAGCTTCACTCCTGAAGGAAACAAAGTTTATATAACTTGTCTGTTTTCTCCTTTCGCGACTTCCCCAACTCTTGTTGCCAACTCCTTGATTGATTTGATGGGGAGAGAGAGGTCTCAAAGATAACTAATTTCCTGGGAGAGTTGGCTAGGCATTGGAGAAGGATCCTCCAAGAGCTTCAACTAATGGAAACCTTCATGGTATGAACTGCAGCTTCCTTGTAAGTGTCCCAACTATTACAGAAGAAGCTTGAGACATCCATCCCATGTGTAAGAAACAGGACTTATTTCCGATTCAGCAAGAATTACTTACACATTTGGCAGCTGAGTTTGAAAGGAAGAGGCCTCGTGGTTAAGTTTGTAGGTTGGACTACAGAAAGCCCGGTTCTGTTACCGAATACCCGTGTAGTTTCTGACCTCTCCCTGTCCCCTGCGGTGAAATGGGTATAACCCTATTTCATTGTTCCCCATCAGCACTTCTCCCACACGTCTTTTAAATTCACCGTTACAGTGACAACGGGGGGTTCAAGTAAGTCGGCATGTAGTGCGAGCCACTCCGAACGCCTTTCGAGAACAGGAGGTTTGGGAATGGCTTGGGGAAATCGTGAGCTGTAAAGGGCTTTTGCTCCTGTTTCTAGGCCTGCTAGTCACTGATTCTGTTTAGTAACTATTTCTGTCCTTCCAATTTGTTCTTTTCTAGTGTAAAAAGTGGACAAATAAGAAATCTTGAATCTGCCAGAGTTTCTATGGTCGGTCAAGTCAAACAGTAGGTGGTTTGTTTCGGTTTTTAAAGCTCTTAAAATCATCTTGTCTGATTACAGTACTGTTGCTACAGAGCATAAATGCACTTGAAAGTGAAAATTTCTTCTAGCAAACACAAATTTCTTACCATTTGATCACAGTTGATACCAGCAGCAGCACTGAATTGTAGTCATGGCACTTAGAGAAAACCTGGCCAAAATTTCCCTGGGGCAAAATCCACCAAGAGCCGTATTTTGAGAAGTTAACTACTGCTGGTCGTGTATTCCTTGTTTTGTCTGCCTTTCCGCACGCATTAAGAAATAAGTGTTAATCTGCTGCCGCTTCAGAAATTTTGCCCTAAGTCGGGTTGGCCTTCTGGGTATGGTATCTTTTAGAAATTGTTTAATTGTCTGTTGCGTTTCGGGAGCGATCTGAGGTGGGTTTGCGGGGATCAGAGTAACCTGCTTGTGCCACTCTAATCCTTGACATACCTGGAGCCTTTGCAAATGTCTCATACTCCGTTAAGAAAAGCTGTGGTTGATTGTTTGACCACTTCTGCCTCCTTTAAGTAGCTGTTTGCAGTTATATTTGCACTGGGATATGTGTGCTGGGAATCAGTTTCTGGTTTTATTTTCACAGGTGTGAAGGGGCTGCCAGTCCTGAATGTCCTAAAGCCATAGTGGAGGGTATTATCGAAGAAGAGGAGGAGGAGGAAGAGGATGAGGAAGGGGGAGGCTCTGTCAACAAAAGGAAGAAAGAAGATGACACAGAGGTAGGGAATTTCTTGCTGTGTTTTCTGCTTGGGTTTGCACAATGCTTCCCTGCAAGAGCAGCCGCCAGTAATTATCCAAATCATTCTAATATAAAAGGGAGCAACTCCAGGGACTGAAAACTGTATGTTGTGGCTGTTGTTTTTCTTCATCTTGTGCCACTGATTCTATCTTGGACTGTTACCTGAAAGCGCGTGTTTGGTTTGCTTTCCTGAGATGCTCACAGATGGCCTGAAATGGGGCTTCTGGCCTGGATGAGGAACGCTCTTTTCTGAGTCTTTGTGGTATTTTTGTTCGTTTCCAAGGCACGGTAGCATTCAGGAGGTCGTAAGGCAATTGCAACCTAGGAGTCTAAATTCCTCAAGGAAAATCATTGTGGCCAGCTTATCCCCTTGTATTTCTGTGTCACCTAAGTGAGAGCCAAGTCTGAACGTTCAGGCAATTTATGAACTATTTTGTGCCAGTAAAAAATAGCAAATTGAGTGCCCTAAATACTGCAGCCTTCTCTTGATCTATAGGTGTAGCTCCCGCTGACTTTCTTGTTCCCTACTTGTGTACTTTGGCTGTGATTTGGAGAGACATTTAGGAGCAAGGAGGGTCATCCCCTGGAAGTGTGTAATCCACCAGAGGGAGCCAGTATTTTTTATATATATACTTCCAAGTGGCACTGCGAGTTCGTTTTATTTCAGCTGTTTTACTGATCACTAATGCAGAGCGCTCTCTTCTCCCTGCAGACAAAGAAGGAGCACTTATACACGTGGCGAATTGAACTGGCGAAAACAGAGAAGTACTGGGATGGCTGGTTCAGGGGTTTATCTAACCTCTTCCTAAGCTGTCCAACTCCAAAGCTTTTGCTTTTAGCTGGTACGTGTCTCTTCCAGTCCTGTTTAGGTCCTGTTCACTTCAGTGATGTCCCACTTGCATTTTAGAGAATAGGGTCAGCGTTTGGCCAAGGTCTTTCTCTGAGACTAGCAGATCTGTCTCTTCCATGTTGACTTTTCTATATATCTTAAAATAGCATAAACCAGTCCATTTGATCCGTGCAGATCCGGAATTAGTTCAGAGCCTCTAATATCAAACTAGCACATAATGACGTACTGTGTGTTGCTGCTGTTGGATGCGTGTTTTACTTGTATGATGTGGAGGAGCAGCAAACAGGACAGACCCAAGCTGCCCTTCAGCCCCCACTACTACAATATTTTCCTACAGATATGGGCGTGGTTTGAACTTTTCAACTGAAAGTCAAATTATCAATGTTCTAGAGCCAGCTGTAGGCCCTTTTTGTACCCTGATAGGAAACTAAGTGTGCAACCAAGATAAATACCCTTTTAAGTTGTAGGGTGGGATATGTTCTTGCATTTTTGGCTGGGATTCTTTCTTGTCACTTTGCTCTTTTGAGGTGCAGCAGTGAAAAGTCGTTGTGGGTGTCAGAGATGATGTTTCTTTTGAGTTTTTCACGCCAAATATCTCCTTCAAAACGTTGAGTAAAGCCCTGCTTAGATAGTTATGTTCTCCCTGGCTTTTCTCCAATACATCTGTTTATTTGATTGTAGGTGTTGACAGGCTGGATAAAGATCTAACAATTGGACAGATGCAAGGTAAATATTTAATATTGTTACTCTATCCTTACTGTAATGCTCTTTTTGGATGATAGCTTGTTGCTATGGGTACACAAACAAGAGATAGCTCGAACGGCCTCTTACCAGGTGCAGTCTATATCGAAACAAATGTGCACTAAAGAATTAGTCCATCCCAAAGTGTTCTCTAACAGTCCGTGGTTGTCGGAAAGGGGGAGAAGTTGAGAAGGGAAGGGTTGAATTAGAAGTTGTGAAGGGCTGTTGCCGTGGGGTTTGTTCAGTCTAGTGCTCGATGTTTCCAGCAGTGGGGCTGCCACACTTCTCTTGGATCAGAATGATTGTCTGCAAGGGTTTCTTTCTAATCCATTTTTTCCCTTTCTAATTACATTCCTGATGTTCCTAGCTAGAACACTTGGGACCATCCAAAACTGTCTGGTCTCCCGGTGTTTCAGGCAGATGTCAGACCAAGATTTGGCATCTGCATTAATGGTTTGGGTTTGGTTTTTTTCTTTCCCTGTCCCAGCTTCATTGATTTCCAGAGCAACCAGTACTGGAAAGTAGTATTGGGTAGCAGGTTAAACATTACGTTAAGGTAGATCTGATAACGGTTTCAACTCTGAAAGGTAGTCTCACCTGTGCCAAGAAGCTCTAAGAAGTTTAGCTTCATTTTAACTCCTGGGAACCTGCTCTGGTTACACCTGGGGAAGATGAATTAGGCAGCTGGTTCTTGCTTTCTGTTGAAACTGTCTGCTGTGTGTATTGTAGGGTTTGCCTTAGACTCCTGTGCCTCCCCTGGTCCCTCTTTGCCCGATGCATGCAGTGAGGTTTAGGGAGGTTTGTTTGTAAAGAATGCGAGATCCTTTTAGAAGAGTTCATAAATTCACAGTGGTTTTAAGGGTGTAGTGTCTGATGTTTCCTGTGTACACAAGAACTGCTTGCCTAAACCATCGCTGGTAGAAATCAAGACCGCTTAAAAAGCAGCTCTATTGATGACTCTCTTGATCCGCAGGGAAGTTTCAGATGCAGGTCCTCCCCCAGTGTGGCCACGCAGTCCATGAAGATGCTCCAGACAAGGTGAGCCCCACTGTGGGATTAAGCTAGATAAGTCACAATATTCACAGCTTAAATGCAAAAGGGGTCCGGTGCTTGCTATGGAGCAGAGATTATACTTCAGGGGCATTTTTTTGGCATGACATCTTAACTGGCTCTTCGCAAAACAGCTTGGATTTTTAAGCTGGCCGGAAAGCCTGGGCTAAGATGTTCCGTGACGCAGGGCTTGGCTAGGTTACAGATTTGACTCTCAGGCTAGTGGTGATACACCTCTTCCTGTGTGGAGTGTGGATTTATCCTCCCTGCCCTTTCTTCATGAAGTTCTCCACTCTCCCTTGTACTAAGCTGCAGCTTTGGGGCTTGGTCTGTGTTTTGCCGAGTTGCGTGGCTTGCATTTTCCAAATACGAAACAAACGTTACTGAAACAGCTTACAGACTGACAGAGCAGTGCTGCTTCGGGGCACTGCTGAAGTTAGTGTCCAGATAGAAGCAGGAATGTGGTGCAGCCAGTGGAGCCTGTGGTTGGAAACGCGTCTGCTTTTAAAGCTTGTTCTGCACTGACCACTGTGAGTGTAAAACTCAGCCTTCCTGTGCTTCACTTTACCAATCTGAAATAGGGATTTTTATCTAAACGTACTGAGTTCTTACACTGTTATTCTTTTTAATAGACATTCTAAGCAGTATTATTACTGTCGGGTTACTGTCTTGATTTATCCTTTATAGGAATAACTTGCATCGTGATTTCACCAGACCTTTTTTTCCCTGCTAAACTTGGGCATTGTTTTAAGAACTACCGAAAGAGATGGAGAAAAAGTTTGGTCAGTTCTTGATTGTGAGATCAGTGTCAGAGTAAAGGTGGCAGCATGTAGTTCCTTTTTTTATATGAAAGCATGTTATACAGAGCTCTTAGTTTTAAAGGAGCAAACTTGATTCAGCAAGAGGATCCTGAGGACATGAACTGTTGTTGGAAATGCTGCAGGCTTTGGAAATGCTGCAGGCTTTGGAAATGCTGCAGGCTTTGGAAATGCTGCAGGCTTTGGAAACTGACCAGGTTTTTTGTTATCTTCATGTCCCTTTACATTCTGACTGATTTTTTTTTTTTTTTTTTTCCCTTTCCTCAGGTTGCTGAAGCTGTTGCGACGTTCCTGATCCGTCACAGGTTTACAGAGCCCATCGGTGGATTCCAGTGGTGAGGCTCTGCGGGTGCTAGAGCTGTGCAGTCCTTGAGCAGAGCTCTTGCTGCCTGTGTGTTTGGCTCTCAATGTGGGAGGTTGGGGGTTTAGCATAATGCTAAAAACCACATGTAAACAAACAGCTTTGAATCACAGCCAGTAATACATTTGATGTTTATCTGTTCTCTCTAAACTTCTCACGTTTTAACTCATGTTAATGAAACCTCCTTCCTTGGAGGGGAGGAGCGAAGCAGATCCTCCCTAGCTGATTCCTTTCTTTGTAATTCTGCCTTCTGGCAGGCTACAAGCTCTATGGTATTTAGTTTAAACAGCATTTTATTTAAGTAATCAAGGCCCTGTGTTTTGGAAACAACTTGCACCACACTTCTTTGGCCAAGAAGTACTGGTGAGATTAGACAGGTAAAGCTGTGTGCTTCACTTTGCCGACTTTCCATACTTACCTCGTGTTTTCATATCATAATGAACTGTAGAAGCCAGCCTCTCCATCAGCCACACAGCAGTGAGAGCAGATTGTGAGTGATAAGGTCGGTCAGAAAAACTCACCAAGTCTTAGTTACAGTACCATAAAGCTTGTAACTAACCCAATGCGTAGACCTCATAGAAGGTACTAATCTGTTTTACCATTCACCTGAAAGATGATCCTAAAATAAGCATGTTTCTTAAGCAGTCCTGAAAAGTCTTCCTGCTTTTAGCTAAGAATTCTTCAACAAAAGCTAGAAGCCCCAAAATGTGTGGTGCCGTAGGACTGGCAATGCTAAAGAGGTATTGCTGGATGGTCTCTTTTTTTCCCCTTTATCCTGTGCCCTTGGGGATGAAACAGTAGAAACGTAGGACTGTGGACTGCATATTTTGAATCCAATGAAAGGATATAGCGTAGGTTGATGTGTAAAGGGTGAGAGGGAGAAGACCGAAGGACTGTACTGCATTGCAGTGTTGAATCTCCACCGGGTATTTGGCAACCTGTGATCTCTCTGTGAGTCTTTGAAGGTGCTAGCCTGTTGCTCCTGCTCCTGGTTGTAGCAAAAGCAGCTTTAAAACAGGAGGCTTGGAGAAAGTGAGGTGGCTTGCTGGCCTTATTGTGTCCTTAAGCCATAGACAGCAACGTATTAAGCTTTTGTGCTTCTCACTATTACGTAGCTTACAAGTTGTTACAATTGTTGGTTGCATCAATGCTGATTTTAACCTGCATGACAGACGCCTTTTGGCCTTGTTTGATCTTGGGTAATCAACTAAATCTAGGGTGTTGCCGAGTCAGTCAAATATCTGCAGAGAATACCTTGATTTTAACGTGTGACCTTTCTTCCACTCTCCTTTTTCCCTCCTAGTGTGTTTCCTGCTTGTTAATACCCTGGTGTTCTCCAGCACTGAGTCCTGTTGTAAATAAACTGCACCAGAGGCCACTGTGATGTATCCATATCCTTTCATCTCTCCAGTTCAGCAGCAGTGAGAAGTTGGTGTGAGATTCATCCCCTAGAACTAGTTCTCCAGAATGTGTAAATGCTTAGGGACTTCCTTGCTGGGAAGCAGCTTGTACTGAAGACCATGAAAAGCTCTTCAGGCCCTTGGAAGTGGGCTCCTCTCTGCTGCCACAAGGAAAAACCTCCTGAAATCCCAAGTAGTCGATCATACCGATCTCCATCAATTCTCAGGCTTTCTTGGACCCAACTGCAAAGGGGCCGTTGGCAGTCCACATCCACTGAGGGCATTGCAGCATAGCCAAAGGCTTCAGGATTTCTCCATGGAATGGTCTAATCGTCTTTGAAGTGCCCCTTAGGTTTGTTTTTTATATACACGTTTCTTTCCCCTAAAGCAGACGAGGAATCGGCTTCATTGGGAGCTCAGGTTTCGTCTCGCCAACGCCAGCCTTACGGGTCAAGCTGTGGGAAGAGCCTAATGCTGCTTTCCTGTGCAAAGTTGGACAGGACTGTAAAACAAAAAGGCGAGGGGGGACCGTGAGCTCCATTTCAGAGTCTTGTAGCTTTCTTAATACTTGTTTCAAGTTCTCACTGAGAAAAATAGCCTGGATAGCTCCGTCTGTTGCAGACACGTAACAGGCAGGGGACTCTGGGCCTGCGTTGATGGGGAAGACCCAAGAGCAGCAGTAACAACGTGGTCAACGGGCAGTTTGCCTGTTTGGCTGTTCTCTGCGCCTGGAATGTGTTTATGCTTCCCTTCTTGTAGCTGCTACACACAACTGAGCAGAGATCAGCACCTTTTGGATGAAAAAAATGCAAAAAGTGGAGTAGATAAAATCCTGGAAGAGCTTGGAGTCAGTCCTGCTGATGTTGATGCAGAGGTGTAGGCAGCTGCCGGGGCGTTATGCTCCCCCCAGTATTGGAGGAAAGACCTTGTTTTCACTGTCACTTCCTAGATCGTTTCACTGCCTGCCTTCCATATTCCCATGTAAATGCAGTAGTTACACAGAGAGCTTTTCTTCAGGGTTAAATTATCCACAGACAGTTTGTCAGATTGCTTTCACCTAAGAATCACTCTTGTGCGTACGAGCAGACACGTTTTGGAGCAGTTTTCCTCAGTATTTTGCTGGTGGATGTCTGAAATCTTTTTTTTCTTTTTTGCCTTGTGTCCATAACCCCTTGATGCTGTATGATGAAAGCAGTATTTTAACGCTGTTTTGCTGAGGCAGACTTCTGTTGTCGGCCTGATTTGGGAGCTGCGATGCGCATCCGTGCGTACGTCCTGTGACGAGAGCCATTGTGAATTCTTGGCATTTGAGAGGTGCAGGTGGGGCGAAGGGAGACGGCACGAAGAGCTGGCGAGGCCTGCTTTAACTCTGGCATTCACCCCGATGGAGAGCCGCTCGCCTCCTCCGATTCATTCGCTTGTGAGCCCTGGACGCAGCAGTTGTGGCCTCGCTCTGCGTCCCTTCCCTGACACGGCAGGGTGGGAAATGCCTGAATTAGAGACCAGAAAGCCTCGTTCCAGAGAGCTCTCCTCTCTCCTGGCACTTTGGCCATCGGCACTCGGGTGTTAAAAGAGCAATTGCTGGCTCCCGGCGCTTCCCTCCGTAAGTCACCGTGTTAATTACTGCATTAGTTTACTGTGACCTTGATGTAACGTCCGCCCCTGGTTTAGTTGCTGATGGATTAAATGGATCTTCAGTAGTTGAAATGCAAAATAGCACTTTCCCCAGCTGTATCCTGAAGATTGGCAAAATTCTCGGTCCTTTCCAGATGACTCCTGTGTTCAGATTGTTAGAGATTAAATAATACGGTGTGTACGTCCAGAGTCTCGCTTCACGGGGTAGTTAAGCATGTGCCTGTTGTCATACTCGTGAATGATGTCGGTAAAGTCACATTCCTCTGTGCTGAAGTAACTTGGAGGATCTGGCTTCGAGTGATTCGTTGCGGTAACTCCTTGCATTTGCCGCTCACGTTATCCCTTTCATTTGCTTTTACAGTTTGTGAGATCTTAAAAAAACAAAAACAAAAACAAAACAACAAACCCTCCATGGAAAGCAAAAGCAAATTGGTTTTGTATTCTGTAGAAGCACCATTGGAAAATGAATGACTGTTTCTGAATCCTGCGGGCTCCCCAGAATTATATTTTGTTGTTAACATTTGAGAAGTGAGTGAAAAAATAAATATTTCAACAGCCTATTTAATGTGGCGTTTGCTCCGTGCCAAGCTCTCAGGCCTGACTTGCGCGGAATAGGCAGCCGTTCAGGGCCTCCTGTAGTGCTGGCTCCAAAAAAAGGTAACTAGAGGGGCAGCCGCAATAGCGGGCGGGCGGGTGGAGGGGGAATTCCTTTCGGCTCTGTGGAGCCACATACATTTTTGCGACTGTACTTTTGTCTGAAAAATATTAATGTTCCTCTTGCAGTTTCTTCTCCCTTTTCAGGGAGCTACAGGCAGAGATAAAAGATATTTAGGTGAAGGATAGCCCAGACCGTGGTAAAAGTAACGGCAGAGAGAAGAAATGTTCTCTTTGACTCATGAAAAATGGGGACGTCTAGAAAGTCCCCCCATAACTACCAGCTTTTCGCTGCGTTTTTCCACAGCCTGCAGCATTGCGCTGTCTCTGTGTAGAAGCAGATCACCGGGAGGAGGCTGGCTGAGTGGAAAGCGTGCTGGCGCTTCTGATGATTTAGAAATCTCTCTTGCTTTTGTTGCAGTTGTTGGATTGAGGATCGGTGGAAACTTTCACAATGGAAAATCCCAAGGCTGGGCAGGAGCAGAAGATGCAGTTTGGGAGGCTGGTTTGTTGCAGGGTTCACTTCTGAAATTTTTCAAATCAGACCCAGGGCGGGTTTTGCCAGCTCCCGGATTAAACACACCGGACAAAACCCTCGGTGACTTGCAGATTCCAGGAGCGTTGAGATTGTTGGAAAAAGACGTTTCCTGTATTGCATAAGCGTGTGGCTTCGCTTTGCATACAGCTCCTGCGAACGCGGAGCTCGGCTGCGTGTCTTTGCACGTGCTTACGCCAGCACGGTTCCTCCGTGCCGGTGTTTTGAAAACGCCGTTAGTGACCGGGGCGATCAATGCGGACAGACGCAGACCCTCGGTGTTGAAATGGCTGCCGAATCGCGTCGCTGTACGGAGCTTGCTTTTCCGTTGAGCCTTGTCTTTTTTGTCTTCAGCCTGTCCTGGTCCAGAAGTGAAGTGGGTGGGAGATGATACCAAAGCCAATTAAAAATAGCGATGCTTATTGCGACGGGAGGTCACTTTCTGTGCAACCGAGGCACCCTCTGGAAAAAAAAGCCCTATAGTAAACAATGATACAGAGGTCCTCGGTCTGTCCAGCTGGGTTTCTTCCCCCACACACAACTTGGGTTTTCAGAGACGATGCAACTATAGGTAATTGGGGTTTTTTTTCCCTTTTGGCAAAGGAAGGGACTGGGCAACCTGAGAAAGCCCGTTCCAGCCCTGCTTTCCACCCGTCTGTGATTTGCAAGGCAGTGCTGAGATGACCATTAAGAAAGGCGGAGCGCTGCGTTGCTGGGCAGCACAAACCTTGGGAAATCCCCCCCCAAAATCTGCGCTGGTGGTGGTGGAATTGCTCCTGCCTGACCACGGAGTGACTTCTGCACTGAGCTCACGGCCGGGGAGCTCTCGGAGGTGGTGGTGGTGTGGTAGATCCCGTTGGTAACACCAGTAGCCCAGTAAACACCGCGCTGGGGCAGTTGGGAGCGAACCTCCTTGCTTTTCCTCTCTGCAGCGCGGGGCTGAGCGATTGCAGTAGGATAAAGCCGCTTGCTGGCTTCTCGTTCAGCGAGACCATCCCAGGACTCCGAAAACTTTATCAGCGTGCTGCCACGTTCAACAAGGTCTTCAGTGAACCGGGGAGCACCCGGCGGGTATCGGAACAGAGAGAGCAAACAGCTTTGTGCTGATGTTCTCCACCTCCTCGACTTCAGCGCTGACGCTCCTCCTCCCCTCCGCTATTGCCTTTTATCTCGGGTGCTGCAGGGCCTGGGAGGAGAGATCTTCAGAGGGGTCTGGGTTTGAACTGGTGCTCAGCACTCCTGAAAATCTAGACCTTAGATCTTCAGGTAAGGTCAAAAAAAAAAATAGTTTAGGGGTTGCCGTTTCCAGGAAAACTTGGCTCTGGTGCATTAGAACAGGTCTCCGAGCCCGGCGCTCTGCTCGCAACCCCAAACTGCCGTTTGCGTTGCCCGAACCTGCCTCCCTTGGCTGTGTCGTCCGCCCTGACGCGTCCGGTAGCGCCGCCGCCTCGGCACCTTGGCCGTAAGGCGCCCGCAGGAGAGCGCTTGGGTGTTCGCTCCGAGCTTTGCTCTTGGACGCTTGGCTGGTTTGGGCCAAGCTTTCCCCGTCTGGCAGGGTGACTTCTTACCGCGTGCTGCTGTCTCCAAAAGGAAAATGTGTGTGTGTGTGTGTGTCAGGTCTCTGGAGACCGCGCTCTGTGTCCTGTGTCGGCCGCCTCCTTTTCGTGTCTTGTTCGGTGTCCGTTTCTCTCACCCACAAATAAAGCATTTGTGAAGAGCCTGGGGTAGGAACTCCTCCTTTCCCTTCGGCTGCGGTACTCGGGCTCCTCGGAGCAGCCTCTGGAAGGAAGGCTGTCGATCCGGCTGTTTCCGGGACATCCCTGGGGCCAGACCCAAGCCTTGGGTTTTTCTGGTGATTCACGGAAGCCTCTCGTCATCCAAAATTTTCCCCAGCCCTTCTCCGCGCGCCGCAGTGGGGAGGAGGGGGGGATGCTTTAGCCACGGCTTTTGCTGTTTCCCCTCCTCCCCGTGACCGACGGCTCCCACGTGTACAGAAACATCTGAAACTAATAAACCACGGCGCTCTGGCTGTTCCGTGACCTGCGCTGCGTTGGACCCTCTGTTTTATGCTACCCCCAGCGCCGGGGTGGTGGTTCCTATCTGAAGAGCAGGAATTTGGGGAAATTTGCTCTGAAATTTTGCGGACTGTTTTTACGTTCAGGCGGGCTTAACAGAGCTCCTGTGGCATCCTCCTCCGGCGGCGGGCTGGGGCCCAAGCGCTGCTTGCGGCTCATCCCCTCGGTGCACCCAGAATGATTAATCCGGGGCTGGATAAACAGCCACGGCGTGAAAAATGTACATTTTTGAACCCAAAGCGAGCAGGAGAGCCCTGGGAGAGCTCTGCCTGCTGTTTCTATCCTTTTTTTGTCCTTTTCCTTCCAGCTAGCAAAGAGGCTGAGAGGTGAGGGGGTGGGGAGCTGGGTCTCCCCAGGCTGCCGAACCCCCCGCCTCTCCATCCGCGAGGATTTTAATCTCATCCAAACGTCGCGTAGATGAGGCTGGACGGCCGTGGAGTCGGGGAGTTTCTGCGGAGGGGCTGCTGGTGTCCTCCAGCCTGATCCTGGCTTCTCGCGGGCTGTCCCCCATGGGCAGCGGGCTCCCTGCCCGATCTCCAGGCGCTGCCGGAGAGCCCTGCCCGCCTCCTTCTGCCTTCCAGTCACGCAGGTGCTGCGGTCGGGCCGGAGAAAGGGAGCTTGTCTGCGGGGCCCCGGGGGAGCCGCGCTGGTCCGAGGGCGGGCGGCCGGAAGGCAGCGGCTGCCTTCTCCCTCCCCCAAGGTCCCTCCTAGGGCGACTGCCCTGCAAAACCAAACCAGACCCTTCTGGGGTGCGGAGGAGGGGGCCCCGTGCTGTTGTCGGGGCGAGAGCGGAGTGCGGGGCTGCAGCCAGGCACTGCGGCAGGTTTATTTGAGGGAGGGCAGCGTACTGTCTTTGCTCTGGTCCTCTAGGGCCGTTCTGTTCACTCTGAAGCCTACTGATCGCCGTAGAAATGCCACGTCGCTAACTGCCAGTCCTTTTGGCAGAGAGACTTTTTATCTAGGGCTGGCGGAGGGGGCTTGAGGGTACGTTTAGGGTCCAGGCTGGAATCAGGGGTGGGGGGGCACAGACATACACACCCCCACACCACCCTGTCGGGTACCACGCCGAAGTATTTCCCCCAGACTCCAGTTTAGTGTCTTCTGACTTTATTTTCACTGGATTCGAGCGTGGCTGAGCACGTGCCACCCCGCGCCGCTGCCACCCCCTTCCCTCCCTCCTCTTGCTGCAGCCGTGGGGACATGCTGCGCCGGGGCGGCTTTGCCACCCGTGGGTGCCACGTCCTTGAGCCCGCGGCGGCTCAGTCTTGCGGGTCGGCGCTGCACGGCCGCCGAAACTCCTGCCCGTGCTCGTGGATCCACTTATTCGCCACTGGAAGGGACAAGGACAAGGACCCCCGTCTGGCTCCGGCCCCCTGCGCCCCCCTCCGACCCCGCTCCGCTATCGGTGACGTATTTTTCCCTATTATCTGGGATTTTTCTGAGTTCCCAGCACCTCCAGCCCCGTGTCACCCCAGGGTGACCCCAGGCACCGTCTCTCACCCCACTTGTCCCCGGCCAGGACGGGGCAGCCAGCGTGGAGGGTGTCCCCGTCACCGTCCCCGTTCCTCCGCAGGTTCCACCAGAAGAGAGCCGCGTTCTGCGGAGCAGAGAGGGGGTGGGAGCCCTGGGGCTTGGCACCCCAAAACCAGAGCTGGGAGCCCCAGAATTGGGGTTTGGCACCCCAAAACAAAAGCTGAGAGCCCAGGGGTTGGGGTTTGGCACCCCAAAACAGGCAGGAGCCCAAGGGTTGGGGTTTGGCACCCCTAAAACAGAGCCAGGACCCCCGTGGCTTGGGTTTGGAACCCCAAAATAGAGCTGGGAGCCCTGGGGTTAGGGTTTGGCACCCCTAAAACAGAGCCAGGAGCCCCAGAATTGGGGTTTGGCACCCCAAAATAGAGGTGGGAGCCCGGGGGTAGAGTTTGGCATCCCAAAACAGCGCTAGGAGCCCTGCAGTGTGACACCCAAAAAACAGAGCTGGGAGCCCTAGGGTTGGGTTTGGCACCCCTAAAACAGAGCCAGGACTCCCAGAATTGGGGTTGGCACCCCAAAACAGAGCCAGGAGCCCAAGGGCTGGGGTGTGACACCCCAAAAACAGAGCTGAGAATCCTGGGGTTGGAATTTTGGCACCCCAAAACAGAGCTAGGATCCCCGAGATTGGATTTTGGCACCCCAAAACACAGATGGGAGCCCCAAGGCAGGGGTTTGGTGCCCCAAAACAGAGCTGGGAGCTGCGGGGTTGGGGTTTGGCTCCCCTCGAAGGGAGGCAGGAGCCCCAGGGCAGGCATTTGGCACCCCAAAACAGATGAGGGAGCCCCGGGGTTGGGGTTTGGCATCGGGACAGGCTCGGCCACAACTCCCTGGGAGAGACGAGACACGAGAGAGCAGCGTCCCCCCTTCCCTGCTCCCGGGGGGGCGTGTGCGGGTCTCCCTCACCTTAACCACGGGCACGCTGAAGTTGGCGTAGATAAAGGCCGTGGAGCCGCCGGCCTCCACCGCGCTCAGCTGGAAGAGGAGCACAAGTATGAGCCGCGCCCCTCCCCCTGTGATGTGGCTGCTTTGCATGGGGAAACTGAGGCACGGAACCTCCCTCGGTCCCTCCCAGCGCTTCCCTCGCTACGACATGGCACACACTCGTCAATACTCTGCAGATGTTGTCATTTAACACCCCACCACGGTCTGATTTAGGGCTGCCCTCACCCATCTCAAACCCTGTTCACTCTGAGGCCTACTGATGACCATGCAAGTGCAGTCTCTCTAGGCCCGGGGGACTCACGTAGATCATGACCGTGGCGATCCTGTTGCCTGACTTCATTCTGTAAAGAGGGCTCTTCCTGGACTGCCCCGGGAGCGAGGAGGTGGGGACGGTCAGTCCCGTGGGGACAGGCAGTCCCACGCTGACATGGCTCGGCCTGGAGGCACCTCACGCCCTGACAGAGCTGGTGGCTCTGAGCTGCCCCCAGGGAAACTCTCCCTCTCCCTTTTCTCTCCCTCCCTCCTTCCTTCCCTTTTTCCTCTGTCCCGCCCCAGGACCATCCCAGGCACCATCCCAGGGATCACCATAGGGACACCCCGGGACCATCCAGGGACCTCTCCCCAGGTACCATCCCAGGAGCATCACGGGAATCACCCCAGGATCCACCTCCAGGGATGTCTGAGGGACCAGCCCAGAGACCACCCTGGGAACCAGCCCAGGGACCACCCCAGGATCCACCTCCAGGGACATCTGAGGGACCACCCCAGAGATCACCCCAAAGACCACCCCAAGGACCATTGTCAAGAACATCCCAGGGACCGCCCCAGGGACCCTCCCAGAGACCACCCCAGGAGCCATCCCAGGCTCACCCCAAGGACCATCCCAAGAACACCAGAGGAACCACCCTGGGCACCACCCCATGTCCACCCAAGCAGCTCCCTGACCGTGGCGTGGTCGAAGTGTGGCTCGTAGTGGCCTCCCAACCCGTAGTTGACCACCTGCAGGTACTCGGCGTAGGGTGGCCGCAGGTCCAGGCCGGTGACGGCAGCGATGCGCTGCTCCAACGCCCGCACCACCGGGTCGGCGGTGTCCTTCAGCCAGGCGCTGTGGGAGCACCCCACCTTCAGCCCCCCGAATTCAGGCGTGGCTGGGCTTAACCCTCAGGGGTTGTGGTGGCCTCCCCAGCGTGGCTTCACCGCCGCCTCGGTGGTGGCAATGGGGCCATGGAGGTCCCGCTGGCTGGAGGACAAGGCGGGGGTGGCTACTACCTCTTGCTTATCCGGTACTCGGCTTTCTGCTGCTTCTCCCCAGAGGCGACCACGGACCTCTGCAGCTGGAGGACACATGGTGGGGGGGATGTTGCTGCAGATGGTGACCCCCACACCAAGCAGGGACCCCCAGTCGGGGTCGAAGTTGGCGGGTTTATACCAGCTGGTTGCCAAACACCCCCACCCCAAGGTGTCCCCCCGGGGTGACGGGAGCAGTGACAGCAGTTGGATCCAACACAGTTGGGTGTCACCAAGTCAAGCCTGGCTGGGAAGGGGTTTAGGTACATGCATGGGCCTCGTTTCTCCCCAAAATCTTTTGGGGGGCTCAGATGGAGCTAAGCTGGGCTCATCCCCCCCCCAGGGTCTCGCTGCAGAAGGCTTTGGCTAAGCCCTGGCTTAAAACCCCTCCTATCTCTGCGTGCTCAGGGTGGTCCACCCTGGACCACCAGCTCCTGGGGCCTCCCTTGGGACACCATCCCTGGGGACGGGGACGGCTCACCCAGGGCCCTGCCAACCCCTTGATGGTCTCAGCCTCGGCGTCGCTGATGAAGTCGTGGTACAAAGCCACGTAGGGTCGGATCCAGACCATCTCCTTCTTGGCGGGCTGGAGAAGGAGGTAGGGGCTGCCGTTGGTCTCATAGGAGCAGCTGAGGTGCGGGAGATGCTCTGGGGCCGGCTGGGGGGAGAGAGGACCAGGGAGGGGGTGAGGGGGGGGACACAGCGGTGGGGTGGGGGACCACGGCACCCCCCGCCAGCCCCACCTGCCCCATTGGGCGCTGGCACAGCTCCTCGTAGGCGTCGCGGCTCTGCAGGCGGGTGCCGTTGGGGCGTCGCAGGGGTCCGGCGCTCACCGACGTCCCCATCTCCAACAGCTTCTCATACTTGGCCACGTTCCTCACCACCCTTTGGTTACTGGGGTCTGCCGGAGAGGTGGTGTCACCCGAAACGCCGTGTCCCCATCACCCCCCCTCCCTGGCATCGGTCCCTGGAGAATTACCCCACGTGGGGGCAAGAAATGGGGTGAAGGAGGCTGGTGCCATGCACAGGTGATGGGGACACCCCAAAACCTCTCCCCTCCTCCTGCCGCATCCAAGGTTGCCCCACGTACCGTAGCGGAGAAACTCCCTGGAGAGGCTCAAGGCGTGGGAGATGTTTCCAGCCTGGATAGGGGAGAGCCCGTGAGCATCCCCCTGCCCACGGTTGGGCTCCACCAGGCACTGGGGTGATGGGGACGGGGCTTCTGGCCGTACCATGAAGTAGGAGAAGGCGAGATGGTCCAGAGCATCCTCCAGGCTGCTCTGGTCCTCGGGATTCCAGCTGCCGTAGGAGAGGCGGAAGAGGCCGACGGCCTCCTCCAGCCACGCGATGGAGTGGTAGTAGTCGCCCATGTCGTAGGCCACCTGCGAGGCACCGCCGGCTGGGCCAGCCTGGCCTGCATCCCGTCCCATCCCGTCCCATCCCACCCCATCCTGTACCATCCCATCCCATCCCATCCCATCCTGTACCTTCCCATCCCACCACATCCCCACCCCCATCCTCATTCCATCCTGACCCATCCGATCTCCTTTTCATCCCATCCTATCCTCATGACCATCTTCATCCCAATCCCATTCCTATCCCTTCCCACACTGTCCCTACCCTGTCTCATCCCATCCCATCCCATCCCCATGCCATGTCATCCCATCCCATTGCAATTCCCACCCATCCTACCCATCACATCCTGCCACTTTCCTGTTCCCATCCCCATCTCCATTCCCTCACACGCCATCCCCATCCTGTCCCATCCCTTCCTTCCCTGTCCTATCCCCATCCATCCTGCTCCCTCCACATCTCCATCTCCATCTCTGTCTCCATCTCCATCTCCACCTCCATCTCCACCTGCATCTCAACCTCCACCTCCACCTCCATCTCATGCCATGCCATGCCATCCCGGCCTGTCCCATCTCTCCCATCCCATCCTACCCCATCCCATCCCACCCCAGCCTGTCCCGTCCTATCCCACACTCCATCCCAGCTCTGCACTGACACTCAGAGGACTCTGCCCTGAACAAAAACCTCTATCAAAGCACCCAAATCCTCTCCCAGGGATTTACGGACCCACTTTTGCCCCCGGCCGGGGGCCAACCCCGTTCCCGAGCGGGGTGCTGGGGCAGGAGGTCTCCCCCAGGCCACCGGCTCGGCTCTTCCCTTCCCTGAGCCACGAAGCAGCAAGAAGCCCCATTATTTGGGCGAGAGCCGAGAGGCGATGGCGGGCGGGCGGATGCCTGTGGGCTGAGTCAGAGGGGCCCCTCCGCATCCGTACGAGAAGAAAACCCAACGTCTATCCCTACGGAAGCAACATCCCGGGCTGGAAAAGCTTTGTGGGGGGCTGACGGGGTTCACCCTCACCTTGCCCACGTGGAAGCAGTCGGCAGCGGAGAGGGAGACGCGCCGGCTGGGGCTGTAGAGGGGCGGGCGGCCGGCGCCGGCTCGCTGGAAGACGCCGTTGGCCATGCCCTTGACGCTGAGCGCGTAGACGTCCTGCAGCCGCATCAGCGCCCGGGCGGCCCCATCCAGGTCCTCAGCTCCAGGCAGCTCCTGCTCCACCTCCTTGAAGCCAGCATGGAGTGCTGAGGGCGGGTAATGGGGTGCACAGAGGGGGATTGATGAGGTTTTGGGGTGTAATCACCCTTCTCTGCCCTTCTCCATCCCTGGGGAGCCCACATGCTGCTCCTCCACCCGTTCTCCTGCTCCTCCACCCGTTCTCCTGCTCCTCCATCCGTTCTCCTGCTCCTCCACCCATTCCCCTGCTCCTCCACCTGTTCCCCTGCTCCTCCACCCGGTCCCTGTCACCTCCCAGCTCTCCTCAGGTGGCAGAGGGGACACGCGGCCGAGCATCCCCCCATACCCTGGGCGTTCTCGGTGGCCTCATCATTGTAGACAACGTTGGGCCAGTCGGAGTGGAGACGCTTGATGAGGCTGAAGGCCAGCAAGGGGTTGTCCACCGAGGCCTCGGGGTCCTGGTGCAGCGCCTGGACCTTCTCATAAAACCTACAAGGCACCCACTGGGTGACACTTTGGGTGATGCTCCTGGGTGGTGACACCCCCGGGGTGGGGTCTGGGCTCTGAGCCCCCCCATAGTTGGGCGGCTTTGCCTCAGTGTCCACTTTTTGGCCAAGCCAGAGGTGGGGAAACCCCATCAAGGCTGGTAGACCCCCATCCCTGGTGGGTACGTGGGGACGGCCTGTGCCTTGGGGATGTTGTGACCCACATCCCTGGTCCCCAGCCCAGGGTTGGGGGGACCATGTCCCCCTCCTGCAACATGGCTGGGGGGACGTGGGCAGTGTCCGGGCTGTGCTCCCCATCCACCCACGATGCCCCAGGATCCTGTTTAGGGGCACCCCCAAAAACTGGGTGCCGGGGGGGTGGGGGGGGGTGGGTGGGTTAACCCCCCCTCCCTGCCAGGGCAGCACCCACCCGGGGGGGGGGGGGGTTGGGGGGGTAATGGGTGCCTAGAGGGGAGGGGATGCTCCCAGCGCTGCGGGGGAGCGCCCACGCGTGACCGCGCCGGGGTGAGGGCGTGCGGTACCTGGCGAGGCGGCGCAGGCGGGCGCTCTCCTCCCGCAGGTAGGCTCGGAGCCGGCGGAGCAGGCGGCCCTCGGAGCCCAGCGCCCTCCGGACGCTCAGCATGGCCGTGTAGGTCTCGGCCGGGGCGGGGGGCGGCAGCAGCGCCAGCAGCGCCCCCAGCCCCAGCGCCCCCAGCCCCAGCGCCCCCCGCGCCCCCCGCGCCCCCCGCGCCCGCATCCAGCCGCCGCCGCCGCCGGGAGAGGGCGGGGGAGGGCGGGGGAGGGGCGGGGAGGCCCCGCCCTGGGGGTGGGGGGGAATGGGGGGGATGGGGGGTGCCCCGGATCCGCCACGCTGGCCGGGGTGGGGGGTGGCGTGGGGCTGCTGGTCCCCATCCTGCCTGTCCCCGTCCTGCCCTGGACTCATCCTGCCTGTCCCTGTCCCCATCCTGCCTGTCCCTGCCCCTGTCCTGCCTGTCCCTATCCCCATCCTGCCTGTCCCCAGCCCATCCTGCCTGTCCCTATCCCCATCCTGCCTGTCCCCGTCCCCATCCTGCCTGTCCCCATCCTGCCCTGGACTCATCCTGCCTGTCCCTGTCCCTGTCCTGCCTGTCCCTGCCCTTGTCCTGCCTCTCCCTGTCCCCATCCCATCTTGCCTGTCCCCATCCTTGTCCTGCCTGTCTCCGTCCCCGTCCCATCCTGCCTGTCCCCCTCTTGTCTGTCCCCATCCTGCCCTGGACTCATCCTGCCTGTCCCTGTCCTTGCCCTACCTGTCCCTGTCCCCATCCCCATCCTGCTTGTCCCCATCCTGCCCTGGACTCATCCTGCCTGTCCTTGTCCTGTCTGTCCCCATCCAATCCTGTCCCCATCCTCCCTGTCCCCATCCTGCTCTAGACTCGTCCTGCCTGTCCCTGTCCTTGTCCTGCCTGTCCCTGTCCCCATCCTATCCTGCCTGTCCCCATCCTGCCTGTCCCCATCCTGTCCTGCCCTCGTCCTGCCCATCCCTGTCCCATCCTGTCCCCATCCTGCCTGTCCCCATCTTTCCCATCTCCATCCTGCCTGTCCCCCTCTTGTCTGTCCCCATTTTGTCCTGTCCCCTTCTTGTCTGTCCCCAGACTGCCCTGGCCTCATCCTGCTTTTCCCTGTCCCATCCTGTCCCCATCCTCCCTGCCCCTAATCCCACGCTGTCCCCTTCCTGCCTGTCCCCATCTTGCCTGTCCCTGTCCTGTCCTGGCCCCCTCCTGCCTGTCCCCATCCCATCCTGTCCCTGTCCTCCGTGTCCCCTGCTGCCTGGCCCCACTCTGTCCTGCAATAACCCCATCCCGTCCCCATCCCGCCTGGCCCCATCCCGTCCTGTCCCGGTGAGGTGAGGGCAGCGGGTGGGGGACGTCCCGCTGGGTTCCCACCAACACTGCGGACACTTTCTCACCCTGGAAAAAACCCTTTTTTGCAGAAAACCTCGGTGGAGCAGGTGCTCAGGTGCCCTGTCTGCAGGGGCAGCACCGCGCTGGCACCCCAAAATACCTCCCCCCAGCTGAGCACCCCCAGCCCAAGGCCCCCCAGAGCCTCCTGGGGAAAACGGGCCAGAACCGGCTGAATTCCCAAAGGCAAGGCCAAGAGAAGTTGGGAAACGCGGGTTTCTCCCAGGGCAGCTGTGCCGGTGTCGAGGGGCCCAGAGGGGCCAGGCCTGACCCGCGCCATGGGGGGGTGATGGGGTGAGGGCACGGTGGGTGTAGGGGCACGATGGGTGCAGGGCTTGGGGCGGGCACTGCTCCGAGATCCTCTGCTCCAGGGCCCAGGTACCACATTCCATCGCTCAGCCATGTCCTGATCACTTCATGTCATGGACTCACCAAAGGGTTTGGGTTGGAAGGGACCTTCCAAGGCCAGCCAGTCCAACCCCCTGCCATGGGCAGGGACATCCCCAACTAGATCAGATTGCCCAGAGCCCCGTCCAGCCTCACCTGGAAGGTTTCCAGGGATGGGGCATCTCCCACCTCTCTGGGCAACCTGGGCCAGGGCCTCACCACCCTCAGCGTGAAAAACTTCTTCCTTAGGTCTAGTCTGAATCTCCCCTCCTTTAGTTTAAAACTGTTGTCCCTTGTCCTGTTGCTACAGAACCTGCTAAAAAGTCCATCCCCATCTTTTCCTAGGACAAGAGGGAACGGCCTCAAGTTGCGCCAGGGGAGGTTTAGGTTGGATCTTGGGAACCATTTCTTCCCCGAAAGGGCTGTCAGGCCCTGGCACAGGCTGCCCAGGGCAGTGGGGGAGTCCCCATCCCTGGAGGGATTGAAAAGCCGTGGAGATGTGGCGCTTGGGGACATGGGTTAGTGGTGGCCTTGGCAGTGCTGGGTTAACGGTTGGACTCGATGGTCTTGGAGGTCTCTTCCAACCAGAACGATTCTGTGATTCTATGGTTCTTATCAGCCCCTTTAGGGACTGGAAGGCCGCAGTAAGTTCTCCCCGGAGCCTTCTCTTCTCCAGGCTGAACAACCCCAACTCTCTCAGCCTGTCCCCACAGCAGAGGGGCTCCAGCCCTCGGATCATCTCCGGGGCCTCCTCTGGCCCCGCTCCAGCAGGTCCGTGTCCTTCTTGTGCTGAGGCCCCAGCGCTGGAGGCAGCACTGCAGGGGGGTCTCCCCAGAGCGGAGCAGAGGGGCAGAATCCCCTCCCTCGCCCTGCTGGCCACGCTGCTGGGGATGCAGCCCAGGGCACGGGTGGCTTTCTGGGCTGCGAGCGCACAGTGCTGGGTCATGTCCAGCTTTTCATCCACCAGCACCCCCAAGCCCTTCTCGGCAGGGCTGCTCTCCATCCCTTCATCCCCCAGCCTGTATGGATACCAGGGGTTGCCCCGACCCAGGTGCAGGACCTTGCACTTGGCCTTGTTGAACCTCATGAGTGTCACCCGGGCCCACCTCTCAAGCCTGTCCAGGTCCCTCTGGATGGCATCCCATCCCTCAGGCGTGTCCACTGCACCTCTCAGCTTGGTGTCATCCGCAAACTTGCTGAGGGTGCGCTCCATCCCACTGCCCATGTCATGGATGAAGATATTAAACAGTGCTGGTCCCAGTATGGACCCCGAGGGACCCACTTGTCACCGATCTCCACCTGCACGTTGAGCCATTGACCACTACCCTCTGGATGTGACCATCCAGCCAATTCCTCATCCACCGAACAGTCCACCCATAAAATCCGTATCTCTCCAATTTAGAGAGAAGGATGTTGTGGGGGACCGTGTCAAAGGCCTCACAGAAGCCCAGACAGGCGACATCCGTAGCTCTTCCCCTGTCCACTGATGGAGTCACTCCATCATAGAAGGTCACTAGGTTGGTCAGGCAGGACTTGCCCTTGGTGAAGCCACGCTGGCTGTCTCCAACCACCTCCCTGTCCTCCGTGTGCCTCAGCACAGCTTCTAGGAGGATCTGCTCCATGATCTCCCCAGGCGCAGAGGGGAGGCTGGCAGGGTGGTAGCGCCCAGGGTCCTTCCTACCCTTTTAAAAATGGGGGCAATGTTTCCCTTTTCGTCCCACGTCCCCATCACTCCATGTCCCATGTCCCCATCACTCCATGTTGCATGTCCCTGTCATTCAGCCATGTCCCATGTCCCCATCACTCAGCCATGTCCCACATCCCCATCACTCAGCCATGTCCCATGTCCCCGTGACTCCATGTTCCATGTTCCCATCACTCCATGTCCCATGTCCCCATCACTCAGCTGTGTCCCACATCCCCACCACTCCATGTTGCACATCCCCGTCACTCAGCCATGTCCCACATCCCTCCCTGCATCACCCCCCCCCCCCCATTCTCCCCCCTCCTGCCGGTCACCCCAAGAAGCCGCACAACCAACCCCCCCAAACTCCAGCACTTTCCTCATCCCCCCGACCCGCCTTCACTCGGGTCCCCTCCCCGTCCCCTCGGTCCCCTGGGTCCCGTCGCAGCCGCCAGAGCCGTCGCCCGTCGCTAAACCCCATCCAGCAGCACCCTCTGCCGCCAAACCCCACCCCCCCGGCGCCGACCCCCATAAATACAGCCCCCGGTGACCCCGGCGTCCCCACACCATGCCTGCCCCGCGCCTGGCCCTGCTCCTGGCCACCGCCCCCCAGCACCCCACCTCCGGCGTCCCCCAGGGCCCCCCCGGCGACGCCGTCCCCACCAGCGCCCGCCCTCGCGCCCAGCGCACCGGCCGCTGCCGCCGCCTCTGCTTCGCCCACGAGACCCAGCGGGGACATTTTGGTTGTCCCCGGCGCTACCGGTAAGACAGGGATGCCGGGACACCCCCCCACCCCCCCAAACCAGCAACCCCATGACCCTGGGGGGGGTCTTCCTCTCTTCCAGGTGCTGCGTGCCCAAAATGTAGCGGCGGGATGGAGCGGGAGGCGGCGACGCTCGGGGCCATCCCGCATCCTTCCCCGGCAGGGTCGTCTCCCTCGGGATTTTCCTAAAATTGGCTGGATTTCACCTGTTTTGGGAGGATTTTATTCGGCGGCAGCAGCGTGGGGCCGTGAGGTCGCTCTCACCGTCGGGATGCTACAGCCTCTCCCCTACGGAGCAGAATAAAAAACCTCCCGAGATTTGAGTGGTTTTTTCCATGGGAATATGGGGCGAAACTCAGCCTGAACCAGGAAAGTGAAGAAAACGGGATAAAAAAATGGTAAAAAGGGGGAATTCTCTCTCTGCCATGGGGGGGACACAGGAATTGCCGATATTTTTAACCAAACCACCATTTTGGGATATTTTTTCCCCAGGGGATCAGCTGCTCTCGGTGGCACCTTCTGCTTTTCTGCTGCTACCAGGTGAAAAAATGCCGATTTTTGGTGAAGCAGCAGCATTTCGGGTGCCGTGCCGGCACCTCCCCGGCCAACCCGCAGCAGACCCTCCACCTCCCCCAGGTCGCCAATAACATCTGTCTGATGGGCGATTAAAAAGCCAAGCGTTAATTAAATAAAAGCGACGCGATGCTGAGCCTCCGGCGCATCCAAAATGTTCCGGTGAGGTCCCGGCTCTGGCTGCCGGCGGTCAGGAGAGACTCGCCCCTAAAATGGGTCCGTTTTAGGAAGCCTTGAGGTTCTGCTCGCCGGGGTCGGAGGCGTCCAGGGCAAAGAGGCAGAAGGTGATTTCCTCGCAAGTGCTGGTGGTGCCGCACTCGAACAAGCAGCCGAAAACACCGTCGGGGCACACGGCCAGGTCAGAGTAACCAGCCGGCCCTGGGTGCAGCACCCACGGGTGCCACCAACCCGCCCTGTCCAGCGGCGAGGGGTTGAGATAGATGCCCAAATCACTCCGGCGATGCCGGTCGGTGGGATGGGAGTAGAGTAACCAAGTCGGCGCATCCCCGGCGCCGGTCGGCGCGGCGAAGCTCACCACGCTGCCCTGGCACCCCCGCGGCGGTTCGCCCAGCGCCTTGCACCGCGCCGAGCGCTCGAACCGCAGCCCGCAGTCGGCGCTGAACGCCACGGCCCGGCAACCCCGCGGCGCCCGGGCGTTGCAGTAGAGCAAGGGCTGGCGGGCACGGCTCCCACCGATTTCGGCTACCTGGCACTCGCCCGTCCGCCCGCCGCCGACCAGGGCACCCTTGCGCCAGCTGCGCCCGCCGTCATCGCTGTAGAAGACGAGGGCGTGCTGCCGGGTGTAGCACGGCAGCGGCACAACCCCGCACAAGCACCCGTGCACGTAGTAGGCGTACGCCGGCACGACCAGGCGCCCCGAATCCAGCTGTACCCCGTGGCCCGGCCCCACGGCGAAGGTGGCCCAACGGGACAGGTCGTCGCCGACGGCTTCGTCCGTCGCGTCCCGCAGCGGGGTCCAGCTGCGGCCGCCGTCGGCGCTGGTGGCGTAGCAGAGGCGAGCGGCGCTGCAGCCCCTCCAGATTTGGCATCGCTCCGTCTTCCCCCGCTCGACGCAGATGCAGAAGAGGAAGACGGTGCCGCTCGTCGCATCGTAGAGGGGACAGGGGTTCATGGTGCGGCGGCCGGGCAGCGCCAACGCCGACAGCTCCTCCACCGGACCCCACTGTCGGCGAGGAGGAAAACGGGGCTCAGCCGCAGGATGCACCGGCGTTGCCGCACCCCGAAACCGCCCGGCGTCGCTCCCGGGGATGAGCTCACCGCGATGGAGGTCGCACCTTGTTCCTACACCCAGGTTGGTTTTTTTTACCTTGACCGAGGAGCCGTCGCGGCGGCCCCGGCGCAGCACCAGGTACTTGGCGTCCTCGTCCCTGGCCGAGGAGCGTTTCTCGGCGAAGGCCAGGAAGGTGGCGGCCGGGGGGATGTAGAGCAGAGCCGGGATGCGGTAGGTGACCCCGCTCGCCTGCCGAAACAGCGTCTCTCGCAGGAAGACGAGCGGGGACCCCGGCGGCGGCGGCGGAGGGGGGCTGTCCCCGCCATCCCCCTGCTGCTGGCAGGGTGGGAAGGTCAGATGGGAAAGGGTTAAACGCTGGCAAAAGAAGGGGGTGGCCCTCGTGTCCCCCAAGAAGGGGGGAGAGGGATGAGACTCACCTTGAGGCAGGTGATGGGCCGGGACATGGTGGCCTCCCCGAGGTCCCCGCCGGGGCCTGAGCGGGGCGGAAGGGGGGGGTGAGAGCGGAGCCCCTCGGCGGGGTCACACCCCGCTGTCCTGCCCGTCTGTGGCGTCCCCGTGTCCCTCTGTCCCGCTGCGCCACAGAGGCTCCCCCACATCCCCCTGGCACCCACCCCCCCCAGCTGTCCCCAGGGGCTCTGCACCCCCCAGGACCCCCCAAGCCCCCACCCCCTTTAGCACCCCCGGTGTCCCCAGCCCAGAGTCCCCGTGCCCATGCACGCCCCAGGCCCCGATCCCCCCATGCACCCCTCCGTTCCCCACGCACCCCCAATGCCCCATCCCCCCCCGCATCCCCTCCCGCCTGGATCCCCCCATGCACCCCCCATGTCCCTGCAACCCCCTCGCACCCCCCACAGCCCCTACACCCCCGCATGTACCAATCCCCCCGTGCACCCCCCCATACCCCGATCCCCCCCCTGTGCACTCCTCAATGCTGGGACCCCCCCTGCAGCCCCATGGCCTGCCGCCCCCACACCCCTGCATGCACCGATCCCCCGTGACAGACCCCTCCCCCATGTACCCCCCCTGCACCCCCACAGCCTGACTTCCCTACACCCCCACACGCACCCATCCCGTGGTGCCCCCCTCCAACCCCAGACCCCCCCATCCATCCCCCTGCACCCCCCCCGCACCCCCACAGCCCGACTCCCCGCATGCACCGATCCCCCCGTGCCCCCCCAACCCCACACCCCCCCATCCATCCCCCTGCACCCCCCCCCTGCACCCCCATAGCCCGACTCCCCGCATGCACCGATCCCCGGTGCCCCCCCCAACCCCACACCCCCCCATCCATCCCCCTGCACCCCCCCCGCACCCCCACAGCCCGAATCCCCGCATGCACCGACCCCCCGGTTCCCCCCCCAACCCCAGACCCCCCCCATACATCCCTGCACCCCTCCCTGCACCCCCACAGCCCGACTCCCCGCATGCACCGATCCCCCCCGTGCCCCCCCCATCCCTGCACCCCCACAGCCCGACTCCCCGCACGCACCGACCCCCCGGTGCCCCCCCCAACCCCAGACCCCCCCCATCCGTCCCCGCCCCCCCCAGCCCGTCCCCCGCCCCCCACGCACTGACCCCCCGCTCCTCCGGCCGCCGCCGCCGCGCCGGGGCCGCCCCGCCCCCGCCCGCCCCTTCCTGGCAGCGCCCGGCCCGCCCCGGCGGGGGGGGGGAAGCGGTTTAACGGGGAACCTCCCCCGCCCCGAGCCGCGAAACGCCCCACAGAGGCTCCGGAACACGCGTGGCGTCTGTTCGTCCCTTTTATTGGGAAAAAAAAAAGCTTTTAGAAAAGGCCGTTTTCCCGGGGGGGGGCGCGGGGGGACGCGCCGGGGAGGGGCCGCGCCGAGACCCCCTCCCCTTCCTTCGTTTCACCTCGCGGACAAGGGTCGAGGCCCAACACATCGTAGCACATTTATCCCCCCCCCCCCCCCCCCCCCCGCATAACAGGCTTTTATATAAAACAATCCCCTACCCCCCACGAGATAAATACAAAAATAAAGACAACGCGAGCGGACAGTTGTTTCGCAGAAGGATTTTGTCCCGAATTCCCAACGGAAAGGGGACAGCAGGGAAATGCATGCGGTAACCCCCCCGCGGCCTGCGCGGCACGGATAAAGCAGGGCCAGGTAAAAGGGAGGCGGCGGGGGCAGGATCGATGACCCCCCCACTCCCGAGGGTCCCCGCAGGCAAATCCCCCTCCGAGGTGCCCCCTGAACCCGAAGGGTGGGTGCGCAGACCACGGCGCAGCGTAGCTCCAAAAACCTCGGATGCAAGATTAAAAAAATCCCGGAGTAGGATTTCAGGACAAAAACAGAGGCAAGGATTCGCGTTCTTTGCTGTTTTCCTTTATTGGTGTTAATTTAGCACGTTCCCGGGAGGCAGGCGGCGTTGGAAATCATTTCATTTTCCTCTCCAGGGCCAGACTATCGTGCAGCTTGGACACCTCCGGCTCGTAGGCCTCCATGACCAACGTCCCGTTGTTATCGAAGAATTTCGCGATGGATTTGGTGAACTCGGCTTCCCTCTGCTGTTTGGTTTTCCCGCTGATGAAAGTCAGCTTCAGGGTGTACTTGTCATCAAACCTGCAGGGAGATTTCAGAGCGGAACGCGTTAAGCCTGGCTCAGCCGAGACGCCAAGGAAAAGCTGGCGAGAAATCCTCGCCTTGCTACAGGGTAAGCCCCCAGGAGTGGAGGTCCCCACGCGGACACTAACAGCTGCGATACGCAGGCGTTAATTAGAACATAATTAAAGATTTTGATACTCTTCGTGATTAATTTCTTCCCCCTCCCTTTAAAGGGAAGCGGAACGTGAACATTTGCGGCAAATAACCGCTTGGCACCGCTCCCATTTCTAGACTGGGGACGTCAATTTTGACGGAGTGAAACAGATTCGCGGGTATAAAAATAAAAGGAAAATATTTAGGGTGATGCTACGGAGAGCTGCGCGTGGAGACGGTGCACGCGGGACCGGCAAGCCCGTCCCAGACCGCTGCGACTTCCGAGTAATAATATCCTGTGGTGAATATTCATCACGAGTTGCCTGGGAAGCCGCAAGGATCATGACACAGCAGCCGATCCTTTGCAGAAAGCTCGCGTCCCCGGTGCAGGGACACCGCTATTGCGGAGACACCGCTGTTCTCCCCCATTTTGTTCCGGGGTTACCCGAAACGCAGCTTTTCCGCCCCGCCGGAGCGCCGGTACCGTTTGAGACTGGAGGAGAGCTGCCAAACGTCGTCGGGGTCCATCCCCGCGGGGTCTTTTCTGTGAGCTACGAGGAAAATACTCTTTTCTTTGTATGAGGTATAGATCGTCAGGATCCCCATCATCACAAAATATGTGCCAGGAGAGTTAAGGAAAGGACGAAGTTGCCATCAGACGCAGAAATCAGGCAGAGAAACACGGACACCATCATTCAAGCACTTCTCGTGACATCGCCATTCCAAGGAGATGCTTGGCTGATGCCTCGTTAGCATGAGAAATTAAATAACAATTAGGACACTGTCTTAAATCTTTGCCGTTGCACAAGAGCATTGATCAACGCCTGGAAGCGGTGGGGAAAGGGACAACTCCCTACGCGCTTTCCTGGAAGGGATTTCTCCAGCCACATGAAATGCTTCGTTCGTGAAACCATGAAGTAAAGCGGAAATCACAACAACAAAATGCTGTTTTCAATTACTTTGCTAAATTTTTGGAGCAACATCTGTTGGGAGATAGTGGGAAAACGTGCGACTAAATGAGTTGGAGAATTAATTGCTGCGCATTCCTCCGAAGCACAGATCAAGGAATTAATCTTTCTCATTTTTGGAATTAAAGAATTTAAGTGCTGCAAGAGGAATTACCCGACGTTCGTGCCGAAAGCCAACCAGAAGACCCGCAGCCTGGAATGACGAAACGACCTGCCCACAATCACGCAGCCGTTCGCAGCACGGCGACTCCCGGGCCGGCAATAAGCTTCCAGGCTACCGGGTCAGGCTGCCTCGCTGGAACCATCAAAACCGCCCTCGAGGAGCCGCAGGGAAATCAGGGCCACGCTGACCCTCTGAGCCCAAACAGGGGAAAAAAACCCCACAGCTGTGCTCCAATACTGCAAATCTTAGAGTTGACTTCTAAAAAGAGTTGACATCTAAACATTTAAACCCCGATTTGTAGCGCTACCCTCCTAAATGCCGCGTCTGCTCCTCTTTGGCAGAGGTGCTGCAAGAATTACCCCCGTTTTACTCTTCACTCCTGGTACCTGATCTGTCATGTTAGAAAAGAGCAGACGCCTCTAACCAGGCTGGAGGTATTGGGCGGGAGCGTGGATCTGCCCGAGGGCAGGACGGCGCTACAGAGGGGTCTGGACAGGCTGGAGCGATGGGCCGAGGCCAATGTATGAGGTTCAACAAGGCCAAGTGCCGGGTCCTGCCCGTGGGTCACACCAACCCCCAGCAGCGCTACAGGCTTGGGGGGGAGTGACTGGAAAGTGCCCGGCGGGAAAGGGCCTGGGGGGGTTGGTCGGCAGCAGCTGAAGATGAGCCAGCAGCGTGCCCAGGTGGCCAAGAAGGCCAACGACATCCTGGCCTGTGTCAGCACTAGTGTGGCCAGCAGGACCAGGGCAGGGATCGTCGCCCTGTACTTGGCCCTGGCGAGGCCGCACCTCGAGTGCTGGGGTCAGTTCTGGGCCCCTCACTCCAAGACAGACACTGAGGGGCTGGAGCGTGTCCAGAGACGGGCAACGGAGCTGGGGAAGGGGCTGGAGCACAAGTGCTGTGAGGAGCGGCTGAGGGACCTGGGGGGGTTTGGCCTGGAGAAAAGGAGGCTGAGGGGAGACCTTCTCGCTCTCTGCAACTCCCTGAAAGGAGGTTGGAGCCAGGGGGGGTTGGTCTCTTCTCCCAAGGAACAGGCGACAGGACAAGAGGAACCGGCCTCAAGCTGCGCCAGGGGAGGTTTAGGTTGGATCTTGGGAACCATTTCTTCCCCGAAAGGGCTGTCAGGCCCTGGCACAGGCTGCCCAGGGCAGTGGGGGAGTCCCCATCCCTGGAGGGATTGAAAAGCCGTGGAGATGTGGCGCTTGGGGACATGGGTTAGTGGTGGCCTTGGCAGTGCTGGGGTAACGGTTGGACTCGATGATCTTGGAGGTCTCTTCCCACCTCAACGATTCTATTAAAAAAAAAAAAATCAAACTACAAACTAACCCCCCAACGCTTTCAAGGGCTGATCTTCAGTCTGAGATTAACACACCTAAACGGAGGCGTCCCCGCAGAGCCGGTGTCTGAGACCTGGGAAATCACCTCAAGGCAGTCGGGAGCCCAGAGAGCAGAGCAGCTGCCCAGGCAGCTGCCGACTCCTCTGACGCGAGCTGAGTCGCTCTCCAGGCTTCCATGCCGCTGCAGGATCACCCAAATTTAGGTGCGTTACACCCAGACAGGCAGGAATTTTGCCATCACATGAAAACTATTTGATTATCAGCTGATTTCCACACCACGGGCAGTAAATATTCCCACAGGCCTGAAAATGGGAATACAGAGAAGGGTTTTGTTGGGCTGTATGGGGAAAAGAAACCCCTTCTGGTATAAACGAGACAAGATACGTAAAGGATATGATACAACACAAAAGGCAAGAACGGGTTTGGATTCAGGAAAGGGGTGCAGGTAATCCCAAATCAAAGCTACAATTGCGAAGAGACAAGAGATTGTGCAGATGATGAGGCGGCCGTCAATCAAACGGAAATTTTCGACGTACTTGTACTTCTCCAGGAGAACCTGCGGGAGAAACACGCAGCCGAGTTTACTCTGTGCCTTTCATACCTTTTACAAACTGCTTCTGGGAAGGCTTGAGATAAAACAACCTCGATTATATGGGTAAACTGAGCAGAACTTTATAGAGAATTAATGTCTGCATCAGACCATAATAATTGCTGATACTCTAAGCCCAAACACCGCTTTAGCCACGAGAATCGCAAGAGATGCTACAGAACTGGGATGGCTCCAGGCACTTCACAAGCAAACCAAAAAAGTTTAAAGAGTTTTTAAACGAAATGTAGAAACCTAAGAAAACAGAGCATTTCCCAAGAGGGAGAAAGCAGCAGTCGCAGAATGTACCTTTTTGGCAGAATCGTCCAAAGAATTTTTCACAGCTGAACCGTCCCATTTGTCAATTTTTACCGGCTTGTCGTCGATCTTCCACTGCAACGGAAACCAAACAGAGTTAAGAGAATTTGGCGTGGGTTCGCCTTTCATTTTAAGACGCTTGCTCCCGTCGTGAGCGCAAAGATAGGACGCAACCCAGAAGACACTTACCCATTTGGGAAAACCCGATGGGAGACGGAGGGAATCCGGGGCCTCTTACACAGCTGTATCACACCAAAAGTCACCTCAGCGCCAACATACCCACTGCCCTCGCAGATTTAAGCAGGGGGGTACCAAAGATATTTGGTGAAGCGACTTTTTACATCAGTTTTATTCTAATTTTGATTAGCAGCGTTTGCTGCTCTCACTGCCATCCACGGAAAGTGTCAGTTGTGACTTAATTCTTGCCTTTGAACGTGTTCACGCTTTTCAGCCAAGCTGTTACAAACAGACTCTTTGGGGGTTGATGAGAGGAGGAAAACTTCAAGGCACCCTTAACAATCCAGGTACAAGGGGAAAATATAGAGGCACGAACAAGAAATGAAGTTTCCGTCAGACCAGCCTCCAGAACGAAGCCAAAAGACTCTGTCGCTCTTCTATATTCAGATTTTCCTCACAATCTATTCCTTCATCAATAATCAATCTCAGGTACAACAGCTCGGCTTTTCAAAGGGGCTCATTTTCTTCTGAGCGATATCATTTTTTGGTGACACTATTCCTTTTAGCCACAGTCGGACACATGAGTTTGAGCCCTGCGTACTTTAAGTCGTCAATTATTTCAAACAGTTGAGTGACTTGAGCTCAAATTTTAGCTGCCATTAGAAGCAATTCTCAGCTTCGCTCCTGTTATTTCCTGCTCCTGAAGCTCCCAAGTTGGATTTATTAACTACCTGTCAGAAGAGCTCATTTCCCTTCTCTGGCAGGAACGAAACCATTTTAAATAAGATGTAAAACCTGATTTACTTCCCCTGGACTCGCGCGGGGAAAAGCCTGATTCTCCTTCGGGCTCCGCAGGTATGAGTTATTAGGTGCACAGTAAATGTCAGCGCGCGTGCACAGGCAGTAGCTGGTTTACGAGGGACGAAAACAGCCAGAAGCATTTAAAAGTCACAGACAGCTGGGAAAGAGCTCTCACACCTGCGTAAGTTACAAAATATTTTAGGCAGCTACTTCTTCGTAGCCCCCATTTTTTTTCTTGGGTTAATTAGCACACATGACAGTTGAAAGCCAACCCCTCTGCCATGAAAGAATACAGAAGAATTCTTCCAACTATTTATTTTTCCTTATAAAAGCATCTACAACAGTTTTATTTCTTGCCCTTTGGAATTCCCAAAGATTAAAGCATCAAGAGCTAGACTAGGGAGAGGGAAAAAACATACCTTTTTTTCCTAATCAGTAAACTGGAAGTCAGAAGTCTCTAAGTAATAACACCAACACCCAATCCCTCTTTCCTTATCCCACAGATACATTGAAAAAACTTTGAAGAAACCCATTCAGACTTGACCTCGCCGCTCCCAGGTGCGGCCTCCATTTCTCGCGAGGGAGCGGAAGGAAAGCCAACAAGCCTGACGTGGAAATGTCCTCTGCTTAGCAAAACCCTCAGCCAGAGTTCATTCCTGAAACAGCACCAGCTCCTTCTGCTGCAGAATTATTCTTGTAGGGTGCAGAAAAGTCCTGCCTTTAAGTACAGTTGTGATTTTTTTCAAAGGTCACTAAAGGAATCATTTTGAAGATGTAAAAAAAATATACCTGAGCAAATATTTCGAGTACGTTTTCCACATTTCTAGGGCTAAAACAAGACAATCCTTAGTATAAAATACGACAGTGTTCTCCAGCTTGTTCCTACGTGAGAGCAAGAATCCAGAGGTACTTGAGAAGATATCACTCAAGGGATATTTTTGTGATATGTTTTACGATTAAATATTTAATATTGGAGTCTTTGCTTTTGGCAACAGCATGGTTTACCTGGTATCAAAGCACAATGCATCTATCTTATCGGCAACGCTCAAGTTTTTAACCAATCTTATTACGTCTGGTTTTTCCTCCTAAAGCCTGAGAGGATGGAATCAGGCTTACGCTAAAATTTCTTCCCTTCTGCTCCCAAATAAACCCAACAGCTTTCTAGATACACTTGAAGACAGAATAGTTGGAAAACACCAATGAGAAAAGCTCAGGAATCAAGAAATAAATGAAAATAAAGCCCCAGGCTTTTTTTTTTTTTTTTTTTTTTAAAAAAAAAAAAACACCTCAAGATTTTAAAGCTGTTTTATAGGCACCCTGGAAACCAGCCCTGGAGGCGCGGGACTGCTAACCCTTCACTTGCAGAAGGGATTTGCACAGAGGGGAATATCTGGATGTAAAATGAGGCACTGCCATAATAACATACATCCAGGAAGCCTGGGACAGAGCGAGAACTGGATTCCTGCTTCTTGCTCTCTGTCCCAAACCACCCGACGCTGGAATTGCCAGATAACATCAGTGATATTTAACTGATACCGATCGCTAACAGAGAACCAGCACTTTCAGGGGTAGATGTAAAGCTCACATGACATTTTTTGAAATAAAGCTGTTACTGGGGAAAAAAAAATCTAATCTTAGACCATCTAAAGCAGCGAGCTGAACCAGCAGTTCTTCAGTTCTTGTTCAGGCTCCTTGTGACTGAGGCTGTTCTGCTTCAAGACAGTAACAGCTTGATAATCTCAGGGCGGTTCGTGTCAGAAGGGATCTTGTAATGTGGACACATCTGCGGTTTGGGATTTCAGCCACAAGAAGCTTTAGCCCTCCCGTTACCTCGGTCGTGATGTTCCCCTGAGGTTCCTTCTCCTCATGTGGTACAGCACCGCAGTGCTGCTGCTTCTCGACTTCTTCCAGGCTGACCTGCAGGACCAAAGAGCCAGGGAGAAGCTGGGATGCTGCGCTCCGCTGGCACCTGCTTAGTGCCAGTGCGGTGGAAGAGGAGCAGAAGGAGGTGCTCAAAGGAAGCGATCCACATCCGCGCTACCTCTGTGTCCAGATGTGCACAGAAACTATGCACATCTGTACATTAATGTCTATACACCAGTGCAACTGTGGGCAAAACCTCCGACTGACGGCCATCCCAAGTTCAGCTTGGAGGAGAGACAGAGATTCGGCCCCTACCACCGAGCGCTCACCCTCACACAGCCTCCAGCCCCTCTCGGCTCGGCAGAGCAGCCCTGCCTGGTCTGCACAGGTTGGGGAGGGACGGTGAAGCCGCACCGATGTCCTGTGGAGCCTGGCAGATGCAAACGTCTCTGCTCCTCCGGCTAGCAGATGCTGTTTTTTCAACCAGTTATTCATTTTGAGCACTTCGGGTGCGAGCTCCAAAGGCCTCAAGAGAAAAGCTCAGATTTTGGTTCCAGCCTGATGGAGAAAAAAAAACCCAACCAGTTCAAAACAGTTGTTTAGTTTGGGTGTGTTTTGACTCCTTTGTTTTAAAAGCCAAATGAAAGGTTATCATACTTGTCCTGAACACATCCTAACTACGAATGGGAAGCAAATAGGGTGTTCTACAGCCAGGCACACCTAGGAAGAGGGTTTGGTACCGGAAAGCGTACCTGCGTAAGAACAACGCTTCAGAGCCAAGGCTGAAATACAGCAGTTACCTTACTTAAAAACAAAGAATAAAGTCAGAAATGCAATTTCAGAAAGCCGCAAAACCAATCTGACACTAGAAGCACACAATGGCCCCAGCTGTTCGCATCCGAGTAAAGATGCAGCCTGCAGCTGGATCGCAGCACAGCAGCAGGGGAGCATTCTGCTGTTAGCTCCAAAAAAGGGACAGCAAAACAAGCGCTTGCTTTCACGGCAGACACCGCAGGATCCGAGCGCTCGCAAGGCTCGTTTGTCAAGCTATCACCTTCATTTAAATCCCTTCACAAAGCTCCCTCAGGAGCAGGAGGCACAGAAAAATCCTACGGGAGAAATTTCAAGATGTTCACATCTCAGAAGAAAGACACGGCACAAACTCAACTTCGTTTTTTCCCCCCGCCTTATTCCTTCTGCCGCTACCGTCAGCCTCATTCACATCATGTCCAATTTTAGCCTGCAACATCTTCCGTGTAGCTAGCTTGTCTCTTCGAATATTGCTCTGAAGTTTACGGCGCACTTTGGGTATTACAAACGTAAATAAGCAAGTCATACAGTAAAAAAGACTTGTTGCTACTGCAAGAGGAGCACCAGCGTAGACTATATAAACTCTTCAAGGGGAATAACATTTCTGCATCTAATCTGTGTTTTCTATTATAAAGGATGAAAAGAAAGTAACTTCCCCTTCCCAAACCCTAAAATCAGAAACTCTTCAAACCGGGACAGGCAACGCCGCAGCTGAGGGAGGCTGGAAGAACCTCAGCAGATGATGCACATCGACTCCCTCAAGGCACGCAGCCGACACTGCAGCCGATTGCCTTTTCCTGTAGGTAGGGCTGCAGCCGACAGAGCAGCGAGTCCCAAACTGCAGGTCTCCACCCCCCAGCGTAAATTCTGAAATAACGGTGACGTTGCACACGGCAAGCCCGGCAGAAGCAGGATTTGCAAGTGGCAGAGTCCAGGGGCACCTCGCTGCACATCAGTTCCCTCCTCTTCCTCGTGAGGGAAGAGTTCTAGCAAACTCCAGCGAGTCAGCGCGGCTGTTCTCAGCTCCGACTAGCTCAGCCTCTGCCTTGGAGGAAGGAATTCTGGACCCCACTGTCCCCAGAAGACCAGTGCTGCCTGACTGTACTCACAGTCAACATCCCCTAGTACCAGAGAGCAACTTCAGGGGCACGGGAGTGGAAGGCAGTCGCGGCAGTTGGTATTCAGGAAGTGGTTTTAGTCCTGGAGCTTGCGAAACCTTCGAAGGTTTTGCTCTAGTAGCAGCAGAGTGCAGTTAATGACTTAGTGCTGTGCTAAATGGGTGAAGTCTCATGGTGTTTGAGAGGACTGTAGCCACTGCTGCACACTGTTTCAAATTCAGCAGACATGCGCTCTTAGGTGGTCCTGGTTAAGTGGGGAGAGGTCAGGAAGAGCTACCTAATTATCACAAACACTTAAAAGAACACGAGAAGGACAAAAAATGGGATAGTTAAAACACAAGTCTCCCTAAACTCATCCTGATTTAGCTTACTAGCCAAATATGAAAAGATATGCTAAACAAGCAACCTGTCGTAAGACTTTAAAGCCTTGGTGATAACCCATTATTTTTCTGTTTGAGAAATATTTGAGCAACTTATGGACCTAAGACCACAATTCTCCAGATGATACCTCAGCAATATATATACATAACCATTTGCAGAAACGACCAGATTTCATTTAAGTCATTCAGGGGGAGGAAATAAAGACACACAGATCAGCACGGGGACAGAGGGAAAAGAAGACAGAACACTGTCAAGCATGTGTACGTACTTCAGGTAGAAGCCCTGGTGAAACTATTCAATGGTTTCGCACTAAAAGATTCAGTTCCCACACCAACAGCTTATTTCTCTTACCAACAACTCCTTTTCCTTCTGAAATACTACCCCTCAGCATCCACAGAACACAGCAGGAGGAGCAGGAGCGCCTCGAGAGCACGATATTTTCCAGAGTTCTTGAAGTTTAACCACAAAGTGCTGTCATTTCAAAACTGAAAGCTGAGCACACTTGCAGAAGATATCCAGAAATATTTCATTAGCACACTTTCCCCTAAAAGCACTCGCTCAACAACTTAATCTGCTGTTCTAAAGAAAAAAACCACCAAATTCTTAGGGATAGTAAGCATAATTTAGTCATAATTTAGAAAACTACAGTCTTTAGAAGTTACAAATATACATCTATCAATGAAAGTCAAAGTGTTTTCAATTGCAGTCATCTGTATTTTGAAGTTCAGTGAAAGATGCCGAACACACCACTCTGAATACACCCCTCTGCAACCAGCGATACAGACACAACTGTTTCCATCTTCTTGTGGAAAAAAAAATAACACCTCCAGGTCTTTAGTTTCAGCTACCAGTTTGCCAAATACCGCAAAGAGCTGCGACGCCAACACCTCACCACTTAAAGCTGAGCCGAGATCAAAGCCACTCTACAAACAAGTTCCTTTAAACTACTGAGACGAAACTGGGCCGATCAGCAGACTTTCACAGGACGCCCTGCTCTACCCGACATCTCTGCCACGTCCAGCACTGCTTTCCTGGCAAAAGACCCACCGGGAGAAGCGCAGCTGTGCCGCTAGCCGGGCTCTTCCCGGGACGGCTGGGCTAAACCCAGCCACGCTGGCAGAAAGGAAAAAAAATAATAATAAAGAAGCGATCTCGCAGGCGGCTGCTGCTGGTTTCGCAGCCGGACGCGCCCGCCTCGCCGCTCCCCCCCGCGGCCTCTTCTGCCATTTACCGCCCGGCTCCTAGAAGGAGGCAGCAGCGGGTGGCCGCGACGGGCCGCGCTGCTGCGGGGCGGCGGAGCTCCCCACAGCCCCAGGGCTGAGGCGGGAGATGCCCCTCAGCGCGGGGGGGGCAGCGAGTCCCGAGCGCGGGGCGGCTGCGGCTCAGCCCAGCACCGGGTCAGCTCTAGGGACACCGCTGAGGCAGGGGGCGGCGCCGCCGGGAGGGGGAGCCCCGGGCGGGCCGGGCCGCGGGCGGCCCGCGGCACAGTACGGTACCTTGTCGAGCAGCCCGTTCCTGCCGCCTTTGGCCGCCATCTTCTCACCGCCCTCCGCCCCCGCCCTCGCCGCGCGACCTGTTCGCTCCTGATTGGCCGAGCGCGGGGGCCGACGGGAGCGGGCGGGCGGAAAAGCCGCCCCTCCGCCGCGTTGCACGCTGGGAAGTGTAGTCCGCCCCGCCCGCGTTCCGCGTTGCTATGGCGACGGGGTGGCGCGGAGGGGAGGCGGCGGCGGCCGAGGTGCGGGGCCCGCTCGCCGCGGCTGGGGGCGAGCGGCTGGGGCGGCCCCCGGCCCTCGGGGTGAGGGGCGGGCGGCGCTGGCTGGCCGGGCTGCCTGGGTCTGGGGCCCGAGGAGGGTGAGGGGGAGACGCCTGTGGGGCCCCTCTGGGCCGTGGAGGACCGTGAACTCTATGGTCGTCGGGAGGGGGGTGTGGGGGGAGAGTCTGGGGGGGGGGGTGAGGAGTGGGGGTGTCTGTGGTGTCGTGGGTGGGTGTGCGGGGGTGTATGTGTGCGCGAGCGGCGTGTGGAAGTGTGCCCACGGGTGGGATGTATGTGAGGGGTGGGTGTGGATGTGTGGGGGTGTGTGAGGGTGTTTGTGCGTGGGTACGTGGTTGTGCGTGTCTGCTAGTGCGGGGAGTGGGTGTGTGGGTGTACGTGGGTGTTTGTGTGCGGTGTGTATCGCTGTGGGTGTCTGCCAGCGTGGGGAGTGCGTGCGTGGGGGTGCGTGGGGTGCGTGTGGGTGTGCGTGGCTGTTTGTGTGGGGTGTGCACGGGTGTCGGTGTTCTGGGGTGCTAAGGGCGCGGGCTGTGTGTGTGCTGGGGTGTGTTTAGGAGGTGTAGTGGGGGGGGCGTGTTTATGTGCTGGGTGTGCGTGGGGTGTATGGGCGGGAATGGGGTGTGTGAGGGTGTTCACGGGTGGGTTTGGGGGGGTGTGTGTCTGTGTGGGCTGTTGGGGTGGGTGGCGTGGACGTGTAACTGAGGGGGTTTGTGTAGGGGTACGTGTCCAGGAGGGTGTATAGATACGTGCGTTAAGTGCGTGTGTGGGGGGTGTGTGTTATATGATGGGATGAGTGGGAGCGCCTGTGGGAGCGGGGGGCACGAGGGTGTTCGTGGGTAGCTGGGGTGTATGGGTGCGTGGTGGGGGGTGTCCTTAGCGGGTACGTGTTGGATGCGTGGGTGTATGGGCTCACGTGCGTATGGGTGCCCACGCGGGGGTGTATGTGCGTATATGTGCAGCGGTTGTACGTGTCGGTACGTGTGTCAGGCGTGCGGGTGGCGTGTATTCACGGCGGGGTGTGCGTGTGAGCGGGACGCGTGTGGGGAGCGCGCATGCAGGGGTTGCGCGGAGGGGTGTAGGTGTTGGGCTCTGCGTGTGTGTCGGCGCGTGTGCCGGGACGTGCGGGTGCGCACCCCGGCCGGTGTCCTGGTGTACCCCGCGCCGCTGCCATCTCGGTGTCGCGGCAGTGCCAGCGTCCGCGTCGCGCCGAGCATCGCTGCGCGGTGGCGAAGCAGCGTCTCGCCCGGCCGGTGCCATGCCGTGGCAACGTTGCGCGGAGCTGCCCTCCTGCTTGTATCGGTGATGAACACACCGCGTGCGCCTGTGGCGGGGGAGACCTACCCCAAATACCGGCACCGTGTGTGAACACCGTAGTCAAACCGTGCCGTAGCGTGTCAGAGCGGTGTCCGAGTGCGGAGACGCCATCAGATGGCACTGGGAGATCATCTCCTGCTACAGGGCAGGGGACAAGAGCAATGCAGCGCCTTTGAAGTTTATTTCTGAGGTTTGGGGAGCGGTGACTGGCGTGGTTCTTCTCCCGGGGTCTCCGCAAGTGACAGGGGAAGGAGGAACGAGGGGTAAAGCAGAAATCCCGTGGGTCGTTGTCCACGCAGTCCAACTCGCGCACACGCCGGTGTCTGCGTTTTGCTATCTTGATCTGGAAAATAACGCGTGTGCTCCTGGCACCTCCTTTACTTCTCCGGTTTAGGAGGTGATGCTCCTCGTGTGTCCCTGACGGTGTTCCTTTGCCTACAGGCTGTCGCTTCGTTTGTGGCTACGCTTGGAAAGAGCTGTTTAAAGCAAAGTAATGTTAGAGCCAGTGAAAATTTTAACCCGTTTATTTCTTTCCTGCTCTCCCCAGGAACGCTGCAGTCAAGATGGCTACAAGAGGACTGTATAAAATGGGTGATGGAAGCAACTATGCAACCGACTGCTTCCCTGCCAGGAACATTTTGTGCGCAAGTAAAGAAGGTGACGCTTCTTTGAGTGCTGCTGGTGAAGTCTCCCTGCAGAATAATGTCGTGTCCGTAGGGGCAGGTCCACCACCCACCCTGTTGTTGGGCTAGATAGAGGGTACATTCAGCTGTGGTTTCCTGTATCAGCATCACAGCTGATAACACAGATAATAGAACTTAAAACGGTGTCCAAAAAGTCTTAAAATTGTTTAAAGCTTCATTGAAATGAAGAGGGCAGGATGTCCGGGGCACACGGTAAATGAGGGGTCCGGCAGCCATCTCCACGCGCTGGCAGGAGGGCAGCTCCAGGCAGGCACGTGGAGAGCGCAGCGTGGTTCTCCAGCAGCTCTTCTGAGCTGGAGCTTCTCCTTTTTTCTCTGGGCTTTGAGAGTCACATCTGTGAAATGCTTAGAAATGGCAGAAATGTCTTCTAACGTTTGAGAAGTGGTGGAGAGGTCTGCTAGGCTGGTCAGGGGGCTGGCGCACAGGACCTTCTAGGAGAGGCTGATGGTGCTGAGCTTGTTTTTTATCTGGCCAAGAGGAGTCCAAGGGGAGATTGTGGCTTACAGCTACCTGAAGGACAGCTACAAACTCTTAATGGTGGCAGATGGTGTAACTAAGCCAAAAATTTCACCTTGGGATGTTAGGTTGGACGTTAGGAGGAACTTCTTTGCTGGGAGGAGGTGCAGCTCTGGACCAGGTTACCCTGGGAGGTGGTGGAATTGCTAGACAAAGCCACAAGTGACTGATTGAACGTTGCTGATGGTCCTGCTTTGGGTGGGAGGTTGGATTGGAGATCTCCAGAAGGCTCTTCCAGCCCACGTTTCCATGTCTGCAACCTATAGCTCCATTATCATCTATAAAGTAGCATGTTTCTCCTCTTCCATGGCTCTGGCTGTAGCTTTAATGTTCCTGTCTTAAATTCATGGTCACTGAACATTTTATACTTCAGTATTTCCCCGTATCGGGGATTTTAAAATGGTGGATTTCACTGCCAGGCTGAAACACCAGGCAGGGTTCAGCTGCTTTGAGAAGGGCACATCTGGAGGGCTGCGTGCTCACCTTGCCATCTCCTCTGCCTTGGTCCATCGTCGTGCCAGGGTCTGGGCGCTGGGTGCTGGCACGCAGAGCTACCCCGAGGGCTCGGGCTGAGAAGGGGACCACCGGGAAAATGCCACGGCGGAGGAGAAAGCCCCCAGAGTCTGCCTCCGTGGGAGAAAATAATGAAGACAATGTCCTCGATGAGCCATTTCTGGTGAGCGCAGATTTCCTCTGCTATTGCCCCCCTTGCTGCAATCCAAGGAACCAGGTGCCCCCTCACCTGGGGGCAGCTGAGGGCTGGTTTTGGGGCTCAGGGCCCAGGACACGCCATGCAGGATTGCTGTAGGACTAACCATTTGGGGGGGGGTTGGTTATTTTTTTCCAGATGAAGCACCACTGTTTGAAGAACCCCTCTGACCTGTGCTCTGTGAACATAAGCAGCCAAAATCTGGTCTCTGTGAGTATCAGAGACTCGAGAAGTATTAGGGAACTGCCTGTAAAGTTGAAAACTTTACCACGTTAGCACACAAGTGTCCAGAGATCAGAGAAGGCACACAGTAGAAGCAGGCTTATTTCCTGCACGTGGCTGTGAACAGGCTTGGAGGATTTGCCCTACAAACTTTTGGATCGTGTCTTCGTAACCAAATTAAGTTGGTCTTCATCAGTCTCCACTTACGTCTCTTAGCAAGATGCTGTTCTTTGGGTTTAGGGATGTTTATCTCAACTATGGCAGGAGTGCAGCTCGAGAAGTGACTTTTATTTGGGTTCGTGACTCACTTGCAATGCAATGAGAAAACAAGCTGAGGTGCTGACAGGTTTTTAGCATCTTTTTAGGGTTCCCTCCTGGTGCTGTGAAGGACAGATGGGCTAAATCGTAGGGTGGCTACGTTTGCTGGGTCACACGCAGGTATGCGATACGGCCCACGAGCCCTGCGACGTGTGCAGGGGAGCAAGGTCAGTGGTGAGGACACAGAGGGGCTTTGCTTTGGGGCTCAACTGATCCGGGTCTTCTTGATGTTGGTCACCGCGGCAGCTGTGTGTACTCTGAAGGGTGCTCTCTATGGTCAGAAACACAAACGGAGACCTTATTATGGGAAATGCTGTGATTTAGGCATTCCGAGGAAAGGAGAGATCCAGTTGTTTCAGATCAGTTTAGGGCTGGAGTGGAATGATTTTTTTTTTCCCCTGTATTTTTCAGGCTAAAGAAGATGATTTTGAGAAATTTGATTGCGTTGTTTTTATAAATGCTGCTGAGAACCTGCTGACTCTAGGTAAGGGATTGCATTACCAACAAATAGATGCTTCTTTTCGACTCAGGGAAGCTTATGCTTGTCTGAACGCAGGTCTAGAGCTTTACAAAGAGGTTTAAGATACACAAGCAGCACTTCTTTGCAGAACTGCTTCCTTCCTGCCACTGAACTGAAATCCTTGCTCTAATTCCCTTTATTGTAACGATAATTGTGTGCCGCCGTGGTATCGTTTTCATTATTAGAAAACAAAGCTCTTTACAAAGAAAATCCCCATCTAATATATAGAAGCGTGGAATAATGAAACGGCTTGTCCCAAAGGCTCAGAAGGTTAACGGTAGAGCTGGGAGGTGAATCCAAATCCAGTGTCACGGGCTCAGTTAATGTGAAGAAGAAAAAAGGAAATCCGTTTATAACTAGTAAAACATATAAGCTAACTGTGCCGTTAGTGGCTTCAAGCAATAATCCGATTTGGGGTGGGAGCGAATGCAGGAAAGCAAACCTGATGTCTAAGGAGCAGGCTGGTGGGGCATCGTGTATCGTACGGACAACCGTCTAGCTGAGCCGGCATTGTCTTTCAAACACGCCCACTGGTAACACTGGTGCTCTCCTTCTTGCTGGGTTTGGTCCATTCCAGACCCGGATAAGACATGGTTTGTTCTCTTACTGCTGTTCCTCACTCGTCGGAGCGTTTTCTTTTCCACCCTTGCAGAGCCGTTTCGGAAGTTTCCAGGACTGCGGGAACTGGAACTTTCCTTGAATGGACTAAGAAATCTGAAAATCACCGCTGGAGACTTCCTGCATTTGGAAGTAAGATGAGGGGGCTCTGAGACCTTATTCATCTCCTCCCAGCCGTCATGCTGAAGCCTACACGTAGCGTCGATGTATGTCCCTGCAGTGTGAGTTCTCTGAAACTGCAGGCTCAGTCTCTCTTCCTGCTTCCTTGTGACTCCGGGAAGTCCTTCCCGCTGTGTCCCTCAAGGACCTTCACACCTTGCTTCCTCCTGCAGAGCGATCCCTCACAGACCCCCGTTGCTCAGCCCCTTGCCAGGACTCCTTGTTTCCCCTGTGATGGGCCACCCCTTTGCTGTAGGATCCTCTCCCTGCAGTGTGTCGGTCACCTGTGGCTTCCCTCACCTCCCCGATGCTGCGTGGTCCCCAACAGATCCCCATCCTCCTCCACGCTGCGCTCTGCCTCTCTGCGTCCCATCCTCCTCCTCTCCAGGCAGGTGTCTGCAGTTTCCCCAACTTATGGGCTGCCTTTCTAACACAGCAGAGGGGTTGGTTTGGTTTTTTCTTTAAAAAAGAGACAAAGCGGATCCTAAGAACAAGCAGCTGTGCCGGGTATGATGGCTCTAGTTGTCCTCTCCCTCCAGCTTGGAGAGAGTCTCTGCTATAGAGAACTCAGGCTCTGGCTCAGCTGTACTGACTTTCTCTAGGTTTGCTCTCTTTGAGGAGGTGTCTTGCCTGGATTTCTCTGGTTTCTGATTGCTGCTGGATGTAAAGTTTTGTCTTAAAAGGTTTTTTTCTTCTTGTATTGCTCAAAGAATTGTTGGTGGTTCAGCTGTCAGCTCTTATGCTCCGATCCTGGCCTCCCTCCTGCCTGCAGGCTTTGGGAGGTCCCCAAATCCATCAAATATAGGAGAGCTTCCCCCACGTTTCTCCCATGCACTGTTGGTAACCCACTCAAGGGTTTGACTGCCAGTGGGCACCTGCCCAGGTGATGGGGAACCAAACTTCCAAGGCTCGTGAGGCCAAGGTTGATCCTGTCCATCCCTGTGTGCCTCTGTGCGAGCAGCCCTGTCACCGGCATCAGCTACAAAAGGTGGGGATGGGACCTACCTAAACTCCCTTCCTGCCATGCCCCTGTGGATCTCAGCTTCATCCATGACCAGTGTCCGGGATCTCATGTGCTGACAGCCTGGAGAAAGCAGCCCTGGGAAGGCTGATTGGAAATTCGTGTTAAATTGGTTTGGAAAGTTGCTTTGAGCTCCTCCTGGGAAAATGCAGCCTATTGTAATGCCCCGGCAAAGCTATTCCTGTCCACGTATCCTAGAAACCCTTGTCCTTGCTCCCAGCAGGGTCTGCTCCCTGGCTTTCTCCTGGCTGTTGTCCCGCGGGTCACACGTGAGTGGGGGACCAGCCCTGAGCACTTCTGCCAAGGTGCAGAGTCCCACCGCTGCCAGTGACGTCCCTGCAAGTCAGAGACGCTCACAGCATCACTCTAGGGAGGGTGGCAGCATGACTGAAAGTCTCCTGTAAATACTTAATATCTGCCTGGGGAAAGCCAAGAGAGATTGTTCTTTGCTCCAGGGGATTGTTTCTTCTGTTTCCTTCAGGATCTGGATCTCTCCTACAATAACTTATCCCCTGAGGATATTTGGACATTGGGAAGTTTGTCCCAGCTCAAGGTCCTTCACTTGACGGCCAACGGGCTTCGGTCCCTGCCTCCGGACCTGGCAGGCTCGTGGGAGTAAGTGCACGCTGCAAGCGATGCCTCGGCTTGGCGGGGAGCTGCCAGGGTGCCGGTGGGATGCGCCGGGCAGGCAGGGTGATGGAGCGGTGGGGGTGGCAAGGCAGCGGTCAGAGGGGAGGGTGGGCAGCCTGGGATTTATCAGCCCGGGCAGCTGAGCTCTTCCCTTGCAAACTGGAAGATCAAATAACCTAATAGTCAGTTGTCGTGGTTTAACCCCAGCCGGTAAGCGAATACCCTGCAGCCGCTCACTCACTCCCCCCCTCCCCGGTGGGGTGAGGAGGAGAATTGGAGAGAAAGGAAAACTCACGGGTTGAGATAAAAGCAGCTCACCAGGACAGCAAAGGGAAAAAATAGAAATATATTAATAATGATAATAATAATAATATATATAAGGATAATAGAATATATAAAACAAATGATGCACAATTTCTCACCACCCGACGACCGATACAGCCCGTCCCGAGCAGCAGGCAGGGAGCAGGGGTATCCCCCCCCAAGCTATCCCAGAACAGCAAGTTCCAGAGAGAGCAGGTGAGGGAACCAACAGTCGAACGAACGAACGAAAAGGCCCAAATGAACGAAAAAAGGGAAAAACAGGGAGCAAAAAGCAACCAGAAGGGAAGCTTAACGGGAGTGGCCCACAGGCCGACCCTCACTTATCCCGGCCATGCCGTCTCTGGTATGGAACACTCTCTTTGGCCAGTTTGGGTCAACTGTTCTGGCTCTGCCCCTCCAGGTTTTTGCACCTGCACATCAGCAAAACCTGGGAAACTGCAAAATGTCCTGGGTCGTTCAGCAGCCACCACCAACATCAGTGTGCTGTCACCGTTCTTCTCACACTAAATCCAAAACACGGCAGCTGATGGAGACAAAACTGGCTCCATCCTGGCCTGAACCAGGACATCGGTGCTGGGTGGCAGGGAAGTGTTATCCCAGCTCAGCCCTGGGTCACCCCGGTACCTGCTGTCAGCAGCAGCTAGAGAGGAACCTCTGGACAGTGATTCGGCAGCCCGGTCGGGTGGCCGAGCCACGTGAGTAGGATGCTGTTTATTATCGTTAATTAGACCCTTCACGTATAGCTTAGCCACAGTCGCCATGCCAAGGCATCTGCTGTTTGCCATTGTTGGAGATAAGGCGCTGAGCTCGACCGTTGTTTGGACTGACCCAATTTAGCTGCTTTTAGGCTACATATCGGTTTTCTTTTTAAAGAATGAAAACAGCCCCAGCCCAGTTTCCCGGTGGATACATCTTCCCCCGCTGACAGCAAATGATGTGTTTTTCACCTGTCTTTGCTTGAGCGTGTTATTGATGAGCCTCTTTGTATCCGCAGCTCTGCTCATTTAAGGTTTCCCGCTCTGGAGGTCTTGTTGCTGGATGACAATCGTCTGTCAGACCCGAGCGTCTTTGTGAGCCTGTCTCATCTCTGCAGGTAAGGAAGCACCTGGCAGCAGACGGCTCTGGCTTTTGGGGGCTGGCAGCTGCCTCCCTCAGCTGTTGCACAGTACCAGGCTTAAAGCGAAAACCAAAATCTTTGCGATTCACTGGGATACTTCCCTGTTCAGCCTCTCTAGCGTTGCAGATGGGACTGAACGGAAGCAAACAGCCTGCTGCGAAGCACGAGCTGGCCAAGCCCAGCAGGTGGCTGGTAATTCAGCTCCTGCCCTGGGTGTTTGCTGATCTCCAGGTCTGATCTGAGAAATGGCAGTTGCTTTCTCCATTTTCCCTTCTTTGCCCCAGATTCATCCTTTATTTCAGCACGGCAGCACTAGGAAAGGCTGTGGATCAGCTCCCTCTATTTAATGTGGGCTTTTGTGATTCAGCTAGAGAGGAGTCACTCGGAAGGGGGGCAGCTCACGCGCTCCTCAGCTGGCCTGTGCTGGGTTTGGGTACAGCGCAGAGAGCTCCTGATGTTCCCCTGGCGCTTCCAGTGCGGCGAACTGGAGGTGGGAATTGGGTCTGGCTTGTTGCCCTGGCTCTGCCAAGACATTCCCAGAGGAAACTGTGTGTTGTCCGCAGTGTTTGTGAGAGAGGACGGGGAGTGGGCGAGGTTTAGGCACGAGACTGCAGGGCTGGAGTCTGGAGGTTTGGATTTCTGCTCTTCCCTAAGCTGTTTTGTGATGTTGGGCAAGTGCACTGGTGATGTTACACTTCCATGGGGAGGTGGAACACTGTCAGAGAATCCCAGTAGGACCGCAGGTCGTCAGAGGACGGGGCTCTGGGCAACCTGATCTAGTTGAGGATGTCCCTGCTCATGGCAGGGGGTTGGACTAGATGGCCTTGAAAGGTCCCTTCAACCCAAACTATTCTATGATTCTATGACGTCTCCTTGTCTGGTAAATTCTCATCAAGAGATGAGCTAGAGCTAGGTGACCCCCGGGCTGGTGTGGGGGACCGAAGCCACAGGCAACGCCACAGGCAACGCCGGGATGTGCCAAGGACCGAGCCTGTGGTTGGGATTTGGAGAGGAGAGGGAACGGGGCAGGGAGATGCGGGTGTCGCGGATGCCTCCGCGCTGCTGCTGGGAAGCCCAGCGAGGAGGCAGGTCGAGGGCCAGCTCTGCCCTGCGGGCACCGGGGCGAGCAGATGGCCGGGTGCATACACCGATAGCAATCGTGGCGTTTCTCACGCCTTTCCTCTTCCAATAGCCTGAGGGAGCTGAATCTGGACAGGAACAGGATTTCAGCTGTCCCCTACCTGCACCAGGCAGAGAGCAGGCAGTTCTTCCTCCACCCCGCGCTGGACGGCGACAGCTTCAGGGCAGAGTGGTACAAGTCCCTGAGCAGCCTCTGGCAGCAGTCCCGGCCATCGCAGCAGGAGGACACGGAGGTGCCAGCAGAGCTGGAAGCGAAGAAAGGACAGCTTGAATGTGTCGTGCTACAGAACGACAGGGATCCAGACAGGACGGGTGAGCAGTGCCTGCCCCTCCCTGCCCGCGCTGAAACCGCGGGGTGTTTCAGTGGGAGAGGGCTCACTTACGTCAGGGTGAGGATCTGCTGGATGTTTACTAGCAAGTGAAGCTGCTTGGCAAAATTAAAACAGTGAGGGAGGGATACATGGGACCGTTTTAGACAGCTCAGCAACCCTGTACAGTCCCTCTGTATTTACTGGGAGCAACGGGTGCTTACTGGACGTGAATCACCCTAAGGCAGCCATCTCCCATGGTTCGGATAGAAGTGCCCCTTTTTCTCTCCTGGCCTTCTCCAGGGTAGCTTGCTCCAAAGGAGGCATTCCAAGCTGACTGGGAGGAAAACTGGCAAAAATGGGGAAATAATTCAGGTTAGGAAGTGCATTACTGTGGATCCTGGACAGGCAGAGGGCAGGAAGGTTGTGTGAGTAGGTGGCCCACACACAGGTTTGCATTCCTGGGGTAGGTCAGCTCTCCCTTCTGGATGTAGATGCCCCATCCCTGGAAACCTTCCAGGTCAGGCTGGACGGGGCTCTGGGCAACCTGATCTAGTTGAGGATGTCCCTGCCCATGGCAGGGGGTTGGACTAGATGGCCTTGAAAGGTCCCTTCAACCCAAACCCTTCTGTGATTCTGTGTCCTTACTGAAGTGTGATGCACACACCATGCTGGGCCACGCGATGGGATGGATCCAGAGGCTGCCTGGTGTCTCCTGTGTGGACCAGGCTGTGATGGAGGCTGCCGGTGGGGCTCCCCCAAGCACTTCTCCTGTCCCCTGGCTCGCTGCAGCAGCCCCTGTTGTTAGGTATTTGTGGAGCAGGCAACAGTGCAACTTCTAGTGCTGGCCTGGCAACAGCAGCATGATGTGGGAAAGGCCTCGTGCTCACGGGCGAGACTCCAAACCAAAATCTACCTGCGGGGAGCTCCTGGCTGCCCTGAGGCCAGTCGCTGGGCTTCAGGGGTGCAAACCTCACCTGGAGTGATGGGGCTGCCAGCGAGCCTGCTACAGTGTGACCCATCCTCCCTCACCCTGCGCATGTCTTGCCATGGAGCCAGATCCTGCCTGATGCGAACTTGCTTTTATGGGGTAATTCCAGCCCTGCCATGGCTGGGGCTGGCCCAGCGCTCGCCTTCAGGCGCTACATGTAGAAACCCTCACTTTGCCTGTGTTTCATTGCAGAGGCCGTTTTTAATTCTGGCTCTCAGGAACACCCGGTGCCGGTAAGAACCGTTGGCTGATCTGTAGTTTGAGGTGGGTGCTCCAAACCTCCCCTTCCCCAAGCCTCTCAGCTGAGTTTCCGTAAGCCTGTGGGTACTGCCGGGCTCCGTGTGCCTGCAAGGCTCACAGCGAGTACCGTCTCTCATCACGAGATCAGAAGCAAATTGTCCCTTAACCAAGGGACACCAGAGCGTAAACTTACATCACTTTCAAACGAAAGCTGGGTCACCGTTTGCTCGTGACTGTGTGCCCCCCTGCACGGGGAAGTGTGTTCTGCAGCTCAGGTGGGGATTGAAGCTCAGGGGATGGGACTTCATTCATTCCGAGCACTGTAATCTTTCCCCCCACATTTATTTACATGATGCTCTTCAGAATCAGATATTTGAAGCCAAAGACCCTGATTTTTATTAGAACCCGAGTAAGGGGCTGAGCTTCCGAGATGCTGAGCACTCGCAGCATGTTCTAGCATAACACACGCGCATGCACACGCGCGCTCCCCGAGGGCACAGCTGCTCCCCCCGGGCCTGTGCACGTTTTCAGTGCTGGGTGATGGACTTTGGGGCATTTGACGTGACGCCCTGGAGAGCTCCCACAGTAGCGCAGAGACCAAAGCAAGCTGCCACGAGACAACCTCCAAAGCGGGTCTGAACCGAAAGCTCTTCAAATGATAGCTGTGTTTGGGCTCCGGAGGGTGGTATCCTGCCACCGGAGCCTCTGGAGCGGTGTCTCTGCTCACACTCTTCCTCCTCTCTTTCAGGTTGTTCCCAGGGAGGGAGAACCATCTGCCTCGAAGACTCTGCTGGCTCCTTCCACGCGCAGGGACGTTCCTGCTCCCTTTCCTGAACTGAAGCGTCTCAGCCTGGCCTTCAACAAGGTGATGTGGGTCCTGTGGCTGGGGACGGGGATAAAGGTTCAGCTGCCTGAGCTTGGCATTAGTGCCCTGGGAGATACCCTGGCCCTGAGCTGCCACTGCAGAAGGGCACAGCTCTCCTGTCTCCATCTGCCAGCCCACGGGGATGTCAGATATCCAGGATCCCTCAGGTGGGATAGGATGCTTATTTAGGCAGCTGAATTGCACCCAGCTTGTCTAAACCCCTGCAAATTCGGGGATTTCATCAGAGAATATATGAAGGATTGCCCTCCCCCTGGACCGATCCTTTGCTGGAGCTGCTTGGTGGACAGTGATGTCTCATCGAGGACTTTGCTGGTTTAGTGCCAGGTTATACCTGTCTGCTGAGCCACATCGGGTTCTCAGTGTGCCCCAACAGACAAGTAACACGCAACAACATTTAAGCTCCCCTTCCTGGTGCTTTTGGCTCCTGCCCAGGGCTTAACTCACGCTGCTTCCCAGCTGGGTGAGCTGGCAGTGCCAAGTTACCACCGCTCAGCGAGGGGCATCCCCCGGGATGTGACGGGGCGGCTCTGCTCGCTTGCAAAGCGAGCTCTGCTGCCGTTCCCCGTGTGTCGTCACCCTGGTTTAGGTCACTGCCGTGTCGGTGAGCTGGTTTCTGGCTGCAGTGCCCTGGCCAGGCTGTGATTTGAGCTGCAAGGTGGAGAGGCAGGACTTTTTTCCTGCTCGGAAGAGCTGCAGCTGCAGCTCTTCCGAGCAGGAAAAAAGTCCTGCCTCTCCACCTTGCAGCTCTTCTGAGCATTGGAGGCACCAGTCCTCTGGCTTGGGGATGCAGGAGGGAGAGGGGAGCGCTGCCTCTACCCTCCGTACTCCCAGAGCTGCTGGGTGTCTCCGGTTAAGGGATGCCACCTCCCTCCTCCTCCTCCCCACTGCACGTACCTGCCCAGCGCCAGGCTCCCCACGAATTAGAGGGATGTGCTTTGGTGGGAGGGTTGGGATGAAACTCTACAGCCTCCGGCGTGACTCAGTGCTTAGCGCAAACAGTAAAATATTTTATCTTGCAGATTGCGGATGAGACAGCTCTCTTACCCGTGGCTTTCTTCCCGTGCCTGAAGGAGCTGACATTTCACAACAACCCTCTTACCACCACCCGGAGCGGTACAGTATGAGCCCAGCTCCGCAGGGCACTCCTGCTCTGTCCCTCCTTCGCTGTTAGCTCTCTGGGACAGGGACCACGTTGCCTTTCGGTGTTTGGACACTCCTGCCACGCTGGCCCTGGCCCCCAAGGAGGTGCTTTAATCATTTCTGCTCTCTAAAGAGCAACGCGGATGAACTTGCAAACACTGTTAATGCCCTGCTGCTGCTCCCGGCCCCATCAAAGTCTGTAACAGCCTGGAGAAAAGGAGGCTGAGGGGAGACCTTCTCGCTCTCTGCAACTCCCTGAAAGGAGGTTGGAGCCAGGGGGGGGTCGGTCTCTTCTCCCAAGGAACAGGCGACAGGACAAGAGGAAACGGCCTCAAGTTGCGCCAGGGGAGGTTTAGGTTGGATCTTGGGAACCATTTCTTCCCCGAAAGGGCTGTCAGGCCCTGGCACAGGCTGCCCAGGGCAGTGGTGGAGTCCCCATCCCTGGGGGGATTGAAAAGCCGTGGAGATGTGGCACTTGGGGACATGGGTTAGTGGTGGCCTTGGCAGTGCTGGGTTAGCGGTTGGACTCGATGGTCTTAAAGGTCTTTTCCAACCTCAACGATTCCATGATTCTATGATCCGTGACTGTGGCAGTGCAGTCTCAGGCTTAATTTTGCTCTCCAAATGGTGCTTATCCCACAAAGGGCTTGTCTGAAGCTGGTCCTGCAGCAGCTTTCTGAGTAGGGTGGATAAACCCCACCTGTGCCCGTGGCCTCGATAGGCAACATCTGAGGGCAGCCAGAAGGATGCTGAGGAAACGTGGCAATGGTGTAGCTTGTGCAGGGAGCAACAGGTAGACTAGTAAATAAAACAGGTCAGGGATGCTCCTCTGGCCTTGGTGGCCATAGCCCAGTCCGATGGATGCCCTGAGGGCTAAAGCATCTCCCTACAAAACTGGGTGGCTTCTCCTCTGGTCCCTGGGCAGTGCCATGCTCTGAGCTGAGCCTGGTATGTCGGCACAGTGTGCTGCCAGTGAAGGAGCGGGGCACGGGCTCTGTGCCGGCTGCCTGCGGCTCTGGTGAGCCTCTGCTCCTCTGCTCCTGCAGGGCAGCCGCCGCTGCTGACCCGGCTCCTCCAGCACCATCTGGGGATTAAACTTGTCCGGCAGAAGAGCCTACCCGTGGAGAGGTGGCACTTCTCCATCCCTCTCAAAGCCAGCCGCAAGGTAAGGAGGGACGCGCCTCGGGAGCACGGGGTTTTTCCTGCCTGAGGCAGGGATGAAACCTTTGCTACAATACTCGGGGCAGGATTGCCCAGGAACCGACTTGCTGGGGAGCATGGGAAGAGGTGGTGGGACACACGGATCCCAGCAGGGTTGGAAGGATGGAGGGAAGGGTGGGAAGGATTGGAGGTATTTTGCTCAGGATGAGGCTGGGGAGTCCAACCACCCCCTTATTGCTGCCCCAGGCAGGGTTTGTCACTGGGTTTTTGGGTTCAGTCCTGCCCATCGGCCTTGGCTGAGGGATCCTTTGGGACTGAAGCTGCTGCCGGCGTGTCCCTGGAGCCGGGGCTGCCCTGGCACTCCCTGTCCTGCAAGGACCAGCCTCCGGCCGCCGGACCCGACCCCATGCTGGCACTCGTGGCAGCGTGCGTGGATGTCTGTTGTGTCCCCCCAGGTCACGTCGCATCTCCTCAAAGTCACGAAGCGGCCGCTGATGCTGGAAGCTCCTGTCAAGACCTTTCTGTGGAAACCGCTCCCAGCTGCGGTGGAGGCTGCGAGAGATGCTGCGCCTCCAAGTCCGGCCCAGCCACTGCCCCCCATCAGCTCTGCAGCCCCAGCTGGCAGCCGGTGGACGGCGCTGGGGGAAGGGGAAGAGGAAGGTGACTCCAGGTTTCCTCCTGGCCCAGCCGAGGAGGACGTTGCATCCTTCTTCATGACACAGGTGAGGCCAGGCTGCCCAGAAATGGTCCATAGATGAAGCTTTGTTTCCTAAGTGAACGAACGGTGTGCACGCACTGAGGGCACCAAGTGGTTATAACCCTCCTTTGATTGCAAGGGATTTAAGCAAGAAGCAGAAATGCAACGCTGTGACCAAGAACAAGAATTGGTGGCCTATTTCGCAGGGTGGCACGGGGCTGTGCTGGCGTGGTGGGTAGCCCCAACTGCAGGAGCTCATCAGTCCAGCATTGTCCCTGCAGCGTCTGCTGGAAAACTCCCTCCTAGAGCTCACCAGGGCAGCTTTTTGACTGTTTTTTCCCTGATAATCCCAAGATTTGCAGGGAAATCAAATGTCAGCACAGGGATGGGGATGGCCCCTCTCTCCCCTGTGCCTGGTCCTGCTGAGCACAGATGGGATGAGGCAGTGGCTGTGTGGCTCAGTGCCATCGGGAGAGAGCTCTGGCCACAGCAGGACAGGCTCTGGCTGACTCCATTGGCTTGACTTTATGGCCTCAAGTTGCGCCAGGGGAGGTTTAGATTGGACATTCGTAAAAATTTCTTCACCGAAAGGGTTGTCGGGCATTGGAACAGGCTGCCCAGGGAGGTGGTGGAGTCCCCATCTCTGGGGGTATTCAAAAGACGTTTAGATGAGGCCCTAAGGGATACGATTTAGTGGGGGACTTGGTAATGCTGGGTTAATGGTTGGACCCGATGATCTTGGAGGTCTCTTCCAACCAGAACAATTCTATGATTCTATGATTCTATGACTGGTAAGAAAGGGCTGCTGTGAATTCCTTTATTTTGCTGCTTTGAGGTAGAGGATGTGTCCAGACCCCTGCTGAGACCCGTGGCAGAGGGCAGGCTGGAGAAGAGGAGTGAGCAGAGGGAGGAAGGAAGCTCCCAGGTGGTTCCAGAGCGATACAAAGGCTATGAGGAGCTACTCGGTGGAGACACGGACCCAGATTTTATTGAGCCAGTTGGTGAGTGAAGACAGCAGAGGGCTCCTGCTTAGAAAAGCCTTGGCAGGTTGGTGAGCAGTATGGTCCACTCTGACCAAGAAAGAAGCAGCAAAGGGGTTTTTTGTCCCATTTCCCCTCTGGTTCACAGGGATACAGAAGAATGTTCAGGCGCTGTACTACATCCTGAAGCACCCTCTGGTTTACCGGGACACCAAGCCACGACTGGACAGCATACAGAAGCCCTACGTGCCTCGGAAAAAGGTAAGGAGCCAAAGCTCCGAAGGGAGATCGGTTGTGTCTGTATCTGGATCAACCCACGTGTTTGGATGGACGCTGAGAGCCTGAGCGGGGGTTTGGCCCCAGTGCCCGATCCCAGCGCCTCCCTGTTCTCTCTCCCTCGTGGCGTGGTGCGCGCAGCCCCCACGGGAACCGACCTGCGGGGAGGGGGCAGCTCAGCATGCGGGGGCTGGTGAACGGCCAAGAGCCGTGGTAGCCTCCGGGCAGCGCGGGAGGACCCGCTTGTCACCAGCGCCCTGGGGAAAGCCAGCCCCGTCCCGAGGGAGGCAGAGGAAACAGCCTCCAAGCTGGGTCTGCGCGGCGCCTTGTAGTAGAATGACACTGAATCCACTGCGCTGCTCTGGGGTCACGAAAAGCTGACCCAGTGTTGCTCGATAATCTTAGGTCAGTGTTGAAACCGGACCAGCTCGGTCCAAAAAAAAGAGACCGTCTCATCAACTCGTGCACGAGGGCCCGTGGTAGTTCAGGAGAGAGGGCAGGAGAAGGAGGTGGAGGATCATCAGCCTGGAGGGTGGAGGGGAGGCACGCTGCAGCCTCCTGGTCTTCCTTGCAGCATGGGAGGATGCCCGGCCCTCCTGCCCGAAAGACAAGAGCAGAGGTCCTGGAAGGAATCCTGATGGCCATGAGAAGCACCTCAACCATCACTGAAGTCCCCCTGGGTATGTTCCCGCATTCCCAGTCTCTCCCGTTGATGGCACCGCAGAGGCAGGGGCAGGATCTGAACAGAAAGGGGTCCCTGAGCTGGCAGGGCCCTGAGGTGCGACCGAGATGGGAATGGAGGGTCCCCCCATTGCAGCAGCCTCTCCCCTCGTCCCTGCGGAGAGGAGAGGGGCTTCGGCTGCCGAACGCCCTCAGCCCACCACGAGGTTGGACCCCGGTGCTCTGCCTGCTGGTTAACAGAGGGGCGAATGCAGCGCGAACCCTGCCGGGGTCCCTTGGATCCACAGCTGGGTTATCCCCACCCCAGACCCAGCTGGTGGGACAACGGCCTTGGAGTAACGCTGGTTTTGCCCCCGAGATGAAGCAGGACTCGGGTCTCTGAGCACTGGCCGGGTTTATCCCCATCCCAGCCCCGATGGTGGCACAATCCTGAACTGTGAGTGCAAGCAGGACCCAGCTGCTCCCCGGCGCTGCTTTTCCCTGCGCTGAATAGGGAAGAGCAGAGGAAAAGGCAAGAAATTAAGGCACTTTCTGCCGCCTAAAAGCCGCTGCCCAGGCTTGAACCCAGCACGTCTTCAGTCTTGAGTTAAAGACCACCTCTGCCTTTGCTTTTGGGGCTCCCATGTTTCCCGTGGGCGCCAGGACAGAGCTGGATCCCTGTCACCGTGACGTGCCCCGTGCTGCGGGTCGGGAGGGCTGGGGCCGCTGGTGGGCAGGGGTGTGGGAGGGAAGATCAACTGTTGCGGCCAAGGAGCCATCCCATTGCTCTGCTCACACCCCCGGCCTTTTCCAGCGTCTGTTTTGCGAACGAGGAAATCCAGCCCCAAGGCGTACCGGGAGGCACGGAGGCTGATGGAGGAATTCCAGGAGGTGCTCGAGATCCTCCCTGCAACTCTCGGCGAGGAGATGGCCAAGCTGTCGGATGAGGCGCAGGTGGTAAAAGCTCTTCTCGCAGAGGCAATATCCAAGCAGGGGAGCCCCAAACAGCTACAGCTGCCAGGGAAGAGAGCGGCCAAGAAGGTGCCCAGAGTTTAGTCCGCAGCATAGCCAGGGGTTGAATAAAGCATCCCACACCTTGGTCCTCTTGGATAAAACGTGTTATTATTTTGTAACTTGTTTGGAGCCATTTTTCCCCTCCTGAGGTTGGAAAATCGAGTGCGGTGACAAGATTCACCTCAGGCTTTCAGGCAGTGAGTTCCAGCTTGAAAGCACCGATGCAGCCCCAGGGCTGCCGTGACAGCGCATGAAAACCACGTCTGCTCCCTGTTGTGCTCTGCGGTTCCTGGAAAATACGGGGTGTGCTCACCCATCCCTGCGCAAAAACTGACTTGTAAGAAAAACCACTGCACCCTCCGGGCATCGCAGGGAGGTTTTGGCCAGCAGTGAACAGGGCAGCGAGTGCCATGACCGCCCCGTCCCATGACGAGCACGGCTCACGACGGGGCTCTGCCTGCACCGACTGATGGGGCGTACGAGGAGGGCTCGTGGGTGAGCAGCAACACCGCTGCCGTTAACGGGGCGGCGAGCTAAACGAGCCCCCCGGCTCTCGCGGCTCTTGCCCGCCCTCCCAGCATCGCTCTGTCCCGCAGCCAAGTGCTGGGGAAAATCCGTCTCACGCCGGGGCAGCGCTGGCAGTGCTGCTCGTGGCAGCTCCGAGCACGGAGCCCCATCCCACCGCAGGTACGTGCCCGCCCAGCCGGCCCCGAGCGTGCTCAGGGAGCCAAGCTGGGCACAAACCCGTTATTAAAACACCAAATCCATCCCCTGGTCTGGCAGCCCTAAAAACTGCTGCGTCAGTGCAACCGGAGGGGTTGGGATGAGCGATGGGGAGCGATGGACGACGCTCACTCCCACGGGCTGCTCACCTACATGAAAAATATGTCAAGATACTCACCTTCACCTTTTTTTCTTCCCTGCAAACCATTGCTCAACAGCCTCAGTCAGCCTGGGGCGACTGTCACCCATTCGGGACAGGCAGCAGGAGGATCCCGCTTGTTTCCAAGCGCAGCGACTTCAGCAGAAACAGGTAGTTCACTGTCAGAACCTGGTTTTATTCTGTTTTAACCTCGGCCTTTGTCCTGCAGTTAAAGTCCTCTTTGCTGTTAAAAGGTACACGCTATTTGTACACAGTTGGCATGTTTCTGGTTTGTGACAATTTTTTCACAAGCAGGATTTACTCTGTTCCAAATAACAGAAGCCACAACATGACAGACGCCTGCATGTCATTTTACCCACACATTTTACACATGCAAGTCAACAGTCCTTCAGTAACTTCCGTCGCTTTTTAAAACATTCAGATGAAGCCACGGTGGTTCAGCTGAGACCCAAAACGACCGTAAGTCTTTTACCACCCCGGTGCTCCGCTGGCGAGCTGAGGAGAACACGAAAGCACAACGATTTAAAGCGTTATCGGGGGAAAAAAGTGTAGCAACATCTAGATTTGAACAGTTTGACAGTAAACACCAAGGAAACCAGGCATACACAACCCCCCTTCGGAACCAGCGGAAGGTTCTTCTGTTTGCATAGTGAAGAGCTAACTCTAGAGCTGATGCTTCGCGGTGGTTTACGGACACGGGGAAGAGAAAGGTTTGTGTCGGATGCGTGCGACACGTGGGGATCATCCCGGCTTCCGCGCTGCAGTTCAAACCATCGCGTCCCTGTTCCACCCAGCTGCCCTCCACGGGGATGTGCCGCGGGTCTCCAGCACGGTGCCACGCGAGACCGTCGCATCCCACAGTCCAACGGGCGCGAGTGGCCGGGTTTTGGGGACAAGCTCCTCGTCAACCTTTCGCCGGACGACGGGGAGACGGCAGAGGGCTGTTGGAGGGTCCAGGCGGAGCCCTGGGGTCTGTCCTCGGAGCATTGCTAAAGGCTTGTTTTTAAGATCGGTGATAGTCTTTAAGGCTTCAACCTCCCCCTTCGCTTTCATTGAGAAAATACAAAGAAGCGCTTGTTCAAGCTACACTTCGTGACTACCGTGCACTGCAGGTACAATAGCATTTGAAGAAAAATACTGACAATATAGAACAACATTATACAATCATCTGGCATGATCCCTTCTTTTGGCACTTTTCCTTCATTTATCTGATCTCACTGACTCCAAACACGGACCTTTCCGTACGGTTTTTCCCGGGCAGAGAGCTCCAGAGGGTCAGGAAGCAACTTTCCGGAGTCGGTGGCATCTTTGGCAGACACGGTCCTTCTGTCGTCAAACCGCCCCCAGCCCCTCCAGCGCTACGGGCAGTGCGATCTCTTGACCTGTTTTTTAACTCGCAAGAGAAGACAGCTTCACGTTTCGGGAGGATGCTCGCACGCCCGCGCTGTCCCACAGCCGGCAGGGACTGCCTTCATCCCGGAGAGAAGGTGGCTGCCGAAAGGAGGAGGGCTAGAAATGACTTTCATACAAGCGTCAATAAATACTTGGTTTCATCTTAGAGCCTCTGCAGAGCTTGTGCTGCATCCACCGTTCAGCAAGAGGGATTTCACTTCTCAGCTGGCGTCATCTGTGGCAAAGGTAGCGTCATACCTGACCGTTAAAGGGCGGAGGCTGGGAATTCCTGCTCTTTGAGGTGTAATTATATACAATTTTTTTTTTTTTGTGCAAGCTTACACAAACTTAGAGAGTGTTAAATTAATAGAACATTCATCCTGGCTTCGCATCGCCTCGAGTCTCGAACCCGACGCCGCCTCGGGGGGGTTTCAGCCGAGGGCAGTCGCGCTCTCGCTAGCTCGGGGAGAAGGCGAGAGGGTCTAGGCGAGCCGGCTGGAGAACGGCCCAGGTTTTCCCCAGTCCTTCAGCAACGAGACGGAGAAGCGGACGCAGAAATGCAGCCAGCGGCTTCATCGGACTAAAAACCTCATGAGAAAACATCGATCCCACCCTGATGCTTTACTGAAAGCTGCTGCGACCGCAACCCTTCCACGACGTGACTGTGACGCCGCGTCCGAAGGTCTCCTCCGACGCGGATGCAACGGACCGCGCGCGATGCTTCGGGAGCCGAGCAGCGCTGCTGGGCCGCGGGCTCTGTGTCGGGGGGAGCCAGCTGCCCAGCGAAGGCGAGCTTTGGGAAGCCGGGGGCGCGAGGGGTCCCATTCAGCTTTTTTATGGCTGGGGCCGAGCTCCAGCTCAGGCATTGCCTCCTGCACTTCCGCCCAGCTCGGATTTAGAAAGAGGAAATTAACACACAAAAAACTAAATATTTATGTAATCTTTTAAAAAGAAGACATTTAAGACACTGGCCTGGTGCGTTGGACTGCGAAATCTGTTTTAAGAGGGGAAAGAAAGGATACATTCAGCGTGTAAATCTAGTTTTTTGTGGTGTAGGCTTGCTCAGAGAGCGCCCGGCAGCCCGAGCCTGGATGAAACCCACGCAAGCGCCGCGAGAAAGGAGGAAACCGTTTAGGGAAGTTTGATCCGGGCTCAAGGCGTTAACCGTGGGGAAGGGGCAGGGAGAAGGGGGCCTGTAAAAAGAATTATAAATCTAGATGCACTTGAGAAGCGCGTGCTTTACCTCAAAATGCTGGGGAAAAAAGGCATGAATTCTGAGCAAAAGCTGTGCGTTTCCCTCCCGAGCTTATTTCGCTGCAAAGGGCAGATCCGGGCCGTCGCTACTTCTCTCTGCGCTGCTCTTCTGGGTCCGGCCAAGGCTCTAATTACTTCATTTCCTTCCAATTCACAGCGGGGTACAGGAGCAGGATTCAGTTTGGGTCAAAAGCGCCTGCTTCAATCAGCACCTAACGAGGCTGTGGTGCGAGGGAGGGCACGGAAAGCCGTCGCCCACGAGCCGCAGCGGGCAGGCAGAGCAGGCCGGCTCTGGCCGGCCCTAGGTACGACTTCAAACATCCAGTAGTTTGTGTGTTAAGGAGATACAGAGATAGATATATATATTACGGAATCATTGCTATAAGATTTCTCAAAACGAAAGTGTCAATCTGTTGAAATATAGTATTTAAAATATATAAATTTTATCCATTAAAATATAAGATTTCTTTTTTTAAAAAAAAAAATCCAGTTCACTTAGGAAAAAGCACCAGGGTCCTTGCAGCTACGCAAGTATGCCAGGAGAGAAAAGGAAAACCAGTTCCCATTTGGTTTTTTTAACCATTTAAGATGGAGGGAGAAATTCAACTATTTTTTAGATAGAGGAATTTGGGCACCAACCGTTCCCTTAGATCAGACCCATCTGTCTAAACGCATCGGCTGTCCTCCCTTCACACCCCGGCACCGTGCTGCGGTTATGTCCCGAACACACCGCTCGTCAGCCGGTGCACGGGTCAGCGAGATCGTTAACGCCGCAGCCTGCGCCCCGGACGAAGGTCCCCGCGCGCCCTGAGGCTCCCCAGCGAACACTCTGCAAGGCAGCTTTCGAGTAGCAAGTTGAGCTGATGGGTTTTGAGCTCGATTACGGGAAATAATCCATGAAATTACGGTGCTGCTAGTGGGCGATGGGGAAGAGCGGCAGAAACACGAAGAGCCCAGAGGGTGGGCTGCCACTGACGGCCCCGTCGGGGCAGGCAACGCGCGCTCCACCGCGCCCAGGCTCCGAGCTAGCTCTGCTCCAGGCTGCCGTGCCCGCTGTCATGCCTTTAAGTGGAAATAATTAGTGCATCGCTCACCTGAGCTCTCTTAGTGGTCTGAACCCGCAGAGAGCCAGCTCGGAGCAGGGGCAGGGCAGGCCTGCGTCGCCCTGAGCGCCCGCGTCCGTCTGCCCGCGGCCCGGAGGGCTGGGCTCCTGTCCCAACTCGACCGCCAACCCGTCGGGTGCCCGGGGGAGGACGGTGATGCGTCAGATACCTCGGGATGCCTCCTCGGGCCGCTCTTGGGCATGTGAGGACAGGTCTTAGGTGTGCGGAGAGATCTCTTAACTGAGCAGGAACCTGCAGGGTACGTGTCAGCAGGGAGAACGTCCTTCCCGAAATCACCAGCGTTTCCCTTTCTAGATTTCGATGTTAGTGGCAAGAAGGTGAAACCCTCTTGCCTCCGAAGGGGCAGGGACCGGGAGAAAAGCTGCGTTTGCTCCCTGGGTCACAGCACCCAGAGCGTGGCTCCCAGCTGCTCTACCGTGGCACTAACATGAATGTGCAAGTTCCTCTAAGGCTTTTCAGTAAAATCCTTATTTTATGTCTGTCTTCACTGCATTTGGCTTTCTACTTAACGAAAGTAAGCTATGATCTGTACTGCTGGTGCAGACAGTGAGATACATTCATTTGTAAGTGCTACGGGTGGATCTGTTTGGTACTTCCTAGCAGAAACGCGCACCGGCCTCCCTCCCCAACAGCCCTCAAGCCAGGTCATTCGCGCACGCCGACACCGGTACGGTCTGACCGCCACAGCCAGCCGTAAGGACGAAAACGGGGCAGGCAGAGAGGAGAAGGCCGTTCCTGGGACAGAAAGAGCCTACTTTCCACGAGCAGAGCTCTGGCTTCTCTTGGCATATTGAAGCGGGAAGGCAAGGAAGGGACGAGGTCCTTATCCCGCACCCCGTGTGCTGCTCACACAACCCTCCTAGCTGGGGAACCCAAATGTCGCCGACTGCACGTACAGGTGTTGCAGTGTATTCACGGGGACGACGGACACTTCTTTCAGACCAATGGACCAGAAAGGCTGGAGGATTTTTTTTCTCATTCTCTCTCTTTTTTTTTTTTTTTTGTTAATCTGAAAGGACTCTGGCTTCTCTCTGAACTGGACCTACAAATGTCTTACCACCAAAACGAAAAAACAACTGTGTGGGTGGAAGTATGACAAAAAATAGTTTTCCTATAAGATAATCTGATAAACCTCATCGTCCTCTAGAAAGGCAACATCGTCCACCAGTGCTACTTAGCACCCAGAGTGCTCTTCGACCGCAGCAGATACCGATCGACTCTCACTTTCCGCCTGTCCACTGTCCTGTTCTCGCTGTCGAAAATCCGCTGCAGATGCAGGGCCAGCCTCCTGTCCTCCTCCTCTTGCTGGAGCTTCTGCTCCATCTCCCGCACCAGGCGCTCCTCCGGAGGCAAGCCCACCTCCCCTGCCGCGTGCCTCAGTCTTTTGACGGAGCCGTTGTGCTCCAAGTGCTTCGTTTTGCAGCGTCTCTTCCGGCCCCATCTCAGCGACGGGGGCTGTTCCCCGATGATGTTCTCGACGGAATTGCAGGTGCTGTTCTGCACGTTGATCAATTCGCTGTTGTTCAGGTATTTCAGCTGCTTTTTTCCCGACGTCTTGACAGGGACTCCTAGCGTGCTGTTGTCAGGCAGCGAGGCACTGACGCCCATGAGTCTTCTGCTCAGCATTTTCGGGCCAAGACTAAGACAGGATTTGTCCATGAACGCGTTCACTTTCAGGTCAGGGACTTCGGACACTCGTGCGTTTAGGGAGGTTACATTTGATCTCGCATCTGGTTCGGCAGCGCTGTCGTCTGTTGTTAAGGCTTGTGAATCTCTGTTCTTCTCGCTCCCTCTCCCCAGCTTCGTTTCACTGATGGAAGGAAAGAAATCCAGCTCGGGGCGAGGGTCCCCTGTCGTGTCAGGTGGAAGGTGATCGTCCTGCATTTGCGGCTGCTCTTTAGTGCAAGCACTGGAGTTGGTGATGTCAGGAACTAGGACGTCTTCCCCGGGCTCCGAAGCCAAGGACGTAAGGGTCGCTTTAGAGAGAGTCTTTTTGATCTGGCGCTCCTGGAATATCTGCTCCCATTTTTTCAGTATTCTAGGACTGGCCTCGTAGGTGGTCGGCTTCTGCAGGCTCCGGTTCAGGTTTCTCGGGGTGGACTTTATAATGAGAGGGCTGAGGACTCTGCCGTCGGGAAGCCTCTTCGGAGGAGTACACGGGGAGCAGACGATAGGCTTGAAGTGGTTGAGCTCTTCCGAGATGCTGTCATTGCTCTCGGGGCTGATGGATCGCTCTGGCTTGTGCAGGGCCGAGAGGGACGAAACGGGGTTGAGAACCAGGCGTTTCTCTGCTGTCAGGTCGGGGGCGGAGAGGCAGCGGTTGTTCTGGGTGGACGACAAAACTCCGACCAGCGGCGTGGACGTGCTGGTGACGGGCGGCACCTGCAAGGCAAGGCACCACAGCTCAACAGGGTTGTCACTGAGAATACGGACAAGCATGCAAGAGGAGAAGAGGAGAACGTGAGGCTACCGCGCTCAGCTCCTGCAGCCGACCAGCTGGAGAGCTCTCTGGAACGGCCGTGGCAGCCTCTGCTGGTCATGGCACCTTTCACGGCCGATACGTAACATCAGCAGGGGACACCGGAGTCCTGCACAATCTTGGTTTCAAATTTATTTCAGTGTAAGAGCTGTTCCTGCCGCTAGCACAGGGCAAGTGGCAACCACTCTGATGGCAAAAAGCTTGAAGCAAGGCAAGACAAGGAGAAACCGAGAAGCACTGCACCACCTTGGCTGAAGGAAGCCATGCTCTTCAAGGGAAATCATCCCCAAAGGGTTTTTTGCTCCCTACCAAGCCGTAGGAGAGAAAGAATAAACACTTGGCCCAGGTTTAACATACTGCGCTGCAAAACGTCGTGAGAAAAGGTGGGGACGTGCCTGAGGCAGACTGGTGGGACAACCTTGCCGAGTGGTCCCAGACGGCACCGCGGCCACCACACTGGACGCTGCCTGAGACGGCCTCTAGCAGAGCATAACAGCAATGTTTCTTGTCATCTCCAAGACTACCCCCTAGTGCTGGTACATTTGGAATGTGACAGAATCCAGCCACTAATAAATCAGAAGTAAAAGCTGCAGATACCAGCTGCAAATGGTATTATTCTTCTCTGAGATGAAATGATTTTATCCAGCAGCTCCTTTGAACAATGACAGCCTTTTTCTGCTTAGCCCGAAAGAGAGTTGTTTCTGCTAGTTTATTGTGAGGTCAAAATAAGTTTGTGGAACACCCTTGAACTGCAGCGCTTAACTGGCCAGGTCCATAAGCCGTCTACTTAAAAACCAAAGTCGTCCCGGGAGGGCAGGGCCGTGATAGACCCTTGCTTTGAGCTCAGTCCAGCTCCTGTCGGCTTAGATGGGAACTGGACCAGGTTTTTAAGTACAGACTCTTTGACCATGGCCCCTGCCCATACCCTCCGAGACGTGTATCCTACCATCAGGAGAGCGATGAGTTTTGCTCTGTTTAAACAGCTTTGGAAAGAACAGGAGAGAAAGGGGGAGGAGGAGAGGATTTTTTTCTAAACTTCTGAAAGATTTTTCTTTAAGCAGCTGGGGATTCAGCCTTGAAAAGAAAATTAATTACAAAACAAAAGCATGATGAGTACCCTTCCAACTCCCAATTACCCTCCAATGCTAGCAAACAACTCTGTAAGCTGCCTACTTTTCTGCTTAGTAATTTCTAACCTAGCAGGTTTTTATTGCGAGCTGCAAGGAAGTGAATGGCCCCATGGCGATAACACAGCGCTAGCAGCGCCACAAACACGGTGCTTTATATCTCCAGATTGCTGGCGCTGCGTAACCTCAGATAAGAACATTTACACACACAAACCCTGTGTTTCCAGCCGCAGCCGGTACCTTTGTTTTGTTGGCTGGGGCCGATCGCTGCCGGCTCTTTGATCTCTCCTGAATGGTGTCGTTGCAGCTCCGACTCCTCTCCACCTTGGCGGTTAGGTTCCTGAAAAGCAGATGTGTGGAAAGAGGAGATTGTTCATCGCCTCGGGAACAACGAGCCCAACAGCCCTGGCAGCAGCTGCCTGCGGGGGAGGCATCAGCCTTGGCAGCGCCCGGCGGTAGGAGATGCCTCCTACACCCTCGGGGTAAAGGGATCCAGGTGTCTTGGATCCACCGCGGAGCCCTGGGCCGGGTTCAAGGGCTCCGCGCTAAACACACTGACACCTCCACCTACGGCTTATAACTAATTGAGGTCAGCGCTAATGATGGAAAACCTCACGTGAAAACACACTTAGTTACTCAGCTGCTTCCGCTGCATCATGCAACAGCTTTCTCTGATCAGCTCTTTGGGGCCGATGCTCGCTCTTAGCGTCTGTGCTGGAGAAGGACCAGCACTCTTGAGTTCTGCACACGGAATTTTGTACGTCAATGATTTCTGTCATTTCAATCTACAGGCAACGATTTTTGTGCTTCATGGGATGAACACTAACGTCGTTAACCCCCAGCATTTTGTAACAGGTAGGAAGTAATCAGACAGACTACCAATATATGGTTGGACTCGATGATCTTAAAGGTCTCTTCCAACCTAAATGATTCTATGATTCTATATATAATTCTACCAATTAGTCTGTTCTAAAATTCCAGAAAAAATATTACTTATTTGGGATCGGAACAACCATTTTAATTAAATTCAAAGCATCTCAGGTATGTTTAGAACAACAGTCAAAAGAACATCTGTAACGGACATTAGTTGGCTTGAATAAAGTCTCAGTATCTTACCCTGAAAGGAAAGCAAAGGAGTAGGCACTGGTCTTGGAAACAAAAGCCGACCGATGCGTTTGCTTGCCCTGGAATGGTTCTTCATTCTCTGAATCCGAGAGACGTTCAGGAAACTGAAGTCAATCAAGGAAGAGTTAGCTGACGTACAACAAAAAGAATCACTTGGAAAATAAAGCTCTTTCTTGCAAAGATGTTAAAGATTCCAAAAGCCCCCGTTCTGATTGCGCCTAGAGACATAAACTGAGAATGCAACCTGCCACCAGATACACGTGCTCACGCGGCTCTCCTCACCGGAGCTGTAACAGCTCAGAGGCTGGCCCCAAAAGCATAAATAATGCAAAACCAGGCACACAGCTCCCGTGTACAGCTGTCGGTCACTGAGGAAAGTTCATTTACTGATCAAGGAAACGTGAGAAAATCCTACAACAAAGGTACTACGGCACGTTACTCGGCACCCACATACCGGCCTATCAGTCTTTAAATCTCAAGAGCATTTCCTGTGGAGTCTCACAACTGACGTGAGAAATAAGCAAAACGCAGCATGAAGAATCTGTTGGACCACAGTACGTACACCTACACCATGGCAGGTTCATGGGGATGTGTTCATGGAAGTGCACATACGCCTGAAGACCCAGGATACACAACGCAGAGCAGTTACCTCTACAGATTTAACATTTGGAAGAGCTGCAGCTTCAGTTGTGAGTAAAGTGGGTAAAAGGGGGGACAGAAACCTCTAGAAGAACATCTGTAGTCATAACAAACCTTAGAAGACAGTTCTCATTAACATGAACCTTTATAGTCTGTTAGCTCATAGCCTTCAAGGGCTACGAAGAAGTCAATCAACTCATTGAAGGGTCTGGAGCACAAGTGCTGTGAGGAGCGGCTGAGGGACCTGGGGGGGTTTGGCCTGGAGAAAAGGAGGCTGAGGGGAGACCTTCTCGCTCTCTGCAACTCCCTGAAAGGAGGTTGGAGCCAGGGGGGTCGGTCTCTTCTCCCAAGGAACAGGCGACAGGACAAGGGGAAACGGCCTCAAGTTGCACCAGGGGAGGTTTAGGTTGGATCTTGGGAACCATTTCTTCCCCGAAAGGGCTGTCAGGCCCTGGCACAGGCTGCCCAGGGCAGTGGGGGAGTCCCCATCCCTGGAGGGATTGAAAAGCCGTGGAGATGTGGCGCTTGGGGACATGGGTTAGTGGTGGCCTTGGCAGTGCTGGGTTAACGGTTGGACTCAGTGATCTTAAAGGTCTTTTCCAACCTAAACAATTCCATGATTCTATGATTCATCCTGGAAAGCTCCCTATGTCAAAGGCTGAAAGCTCCCAGTTTCAATGGGCAGGAACAGGAGATACTCAGCCAGTCGAGGTCTTAAAAACCCTCGTTCTTCTTCCAGGACTGAGACTTAGCAGCGTTTCACCTACCAGCCAGCGTCTATGATGGGGACAGGAAAGAGAAGCACAAGCTTACTTACACACTCTTGGTTCACTTTAAGCGCTAAAGATTCATCTTTCTTCTGCTGTTCTTCCATTTTTCTTTTTCCCATGTCCATGTCATCTAGAATGAACTTGTGAATCAGATCCTCGGAAGCTTTTTCTTCTTGTAGTTTTTCTTCTCTCAGCTGGAAATAATGACAAAAGAGACAGCGTATTTAAAAGGTTTTAAGTCCTACACCTGGTTGCCAACAAGTGATTTTCCAAGAGTCTGGCCACATAATTTAATCTCGTGTCTTCATTTCTCTACTCTGGAGTAGAGCCACTGCCTCCCTCACTAGCAATAATGTGAAGATCGATTTGTTTCTACAACGCTTTCGCGTCCGTGCACTCTACACAAATACCACGGGTATTTTCTTCTTTGCAAAACATCAAAGGCACCGTGAAGTCCAGGGTTTGACAGAGACTTCTCTGCCACACCATTTTCTAAAACAGAGACAAAAGCTTTTGTCTGATTGTAAATAATCATGCTACAAATAAAAATGTGCAAACCAGTAGTTTCATGCAAGTTACAACATTTCGATTTTAGTCTTCAAATGGACTTCAACACAGTACACACAATTTGGCAGACATATAGACAGCATCACCTAAATTAAATCGGTTAGATGCAGCAATTCCCTTGTTGAAGCCTCCATGCTATGTGAAATCCTACTGTTTCATTGACGCGTTGGGACGGAGAAGATCCAGCGACATTACCAACCCTCCGATGGCCAACTGGAGGCCCGAAGCTTGAGTTCAGTTTATCAGCTGAAGTGCCAATGTAGATGAGAAGTGCAAGTGAACGCCAGGATCTAGGACACAAGGTACACGGATCCACAGGATCCTGCCTGCTGCACATCAAAGACCCGCTGCCTGCGCACCATGCCAGACAGACAGAATCACAGAATCACAGAATCGTTGAGGTTGGAAGACACCTTTAAGATCATCGAGTCCAACCGCTAACCCAGCACTGCCAAGGCCACCACTAACCCATGTCCCCAAGCGCCACATCTCCACGGCTTTTCAATCCCTCCAGGGATGGGGACTCCCCCACTGCCCTGGGCAGCCTGTGCCAGGGCCTGACAGCCCTTTCGGGGAAGAAATGGTTCCCAAGATCCAACCTAAACCTCCCCTGGCGCAACTTGAGGCCGTTTCCTCTCGTCCTGTCGCCTGTTCCTTGGGAGAAGAGACCGACCCCCCCTGGCTCCAACCTCCTTTCAGGGAGTTGCAGAGAGCGAGAAGGTCTCCCCTCAGCCTCCTTTTCTCCAGGCCAAACCCCCCAGGTCCCTCAGCCACTCCTCACAGCACTTGTGCTCCAGACCCTTCCCCAGCTCCGTTGCCCGTCTCTGGACACGCTCCAGCCCCTCAGTGTCTGTCTTGGGGTAGACTTGCAAAGTAGACTTGCTTTTACCTCCTGGCTTCCTCCCCTGCCCCGCGTAGTTAACCCCTTACTGAAATCCCCTTGCTTTTTTAATACATTCCTGCAATCTAAGCTGCCTGATCCAAAGAAGGCACCGAGCACCTTCAGCCTTTTTGGTATCGCCTCCTGTGAGGAATACTTCCCCTGTATTTCCTTTTGTTTTTCTCTAATTCCAATGCATTCTTAGATGATTTCTTGCTACTTTTTACCACCCTGGCAATTCAAAAAGGCTACGACGCAACATTATTTTATCCACGTGCTGCAGTACTGCACTTCACAAACCCGAAGGCTGCACAAGAAATCCTACAGAAGTGCCAGGGCAGCCCCAAGCTACGTCTTGCTGCACTTCCCATCCCTTTTCTGCACTGAAGGCTTTTTTGCTGTGCCTTCTAAAGCGTGCCCCTTCCCTTAACCGCCAGTCCCCATGTTCTCCTTTATCTGCCCAGAAGATCCCCCACCCATTCGTGAGCTTGTGGAAGTCCAGAAATAAGAAAAGTGGATTTCAGAGAGGTGCAAGCACTTTCCTTCCTTCCCTCCGAATGGCACAATCCATCACTTAGTGATCCCTTTTAGCCAACCAAGGTCGACTTTAGAGTCCCCAAGCTCCTCCCGGCCAGGCTCTCCTGGCAGAGATTTCTCCCTTCCTGAACCAAAGGACCATCCCCAGCGCGATCCATGACTGACGGGCTGCCTGTCCTGCTTGCTCTGTTTTGCTCCCCCTCGCCTGAGGAATCAAACTCCCCCTTTCTGCCAGGACCTCTTTCCTGCAGACTTGCTGCTGAAAACCAACAAGCCCCCTTTTCCGCTCCTTTCCACCACCTTTCCCTGACGAAGAGGCTCTGCAGTACGTACCCCTGACAACACCACCCCACCGTCCCTGCCCAGGAGAACATCGCCCAGCCACTCACCCAGCTTGTCTCTCGCCTCTTCCTCGACTTCAGCCTTACACACAGGCCACGAATAGCCTACGTATACATGTATATATACCAGGTTCTTCCTTCTTCCTCCACCCAACCTCTGTGCGTAAGTTATCCTCGTCTGGGACAACAAGCCTGGCCTTTGATTGACAGGTGTCCATCACGCTGATGAATCACAGCTATGGCTAAGCACTAGGAAATCAAATACTTGTGTTTGTTCCTCACATTTAGTGTAGGCATCTCAGGTCCTTCAGAAGCTGCCCTGTTACGTTCCCTCCCATCTTCTCACGCCGCTGCAACTTCCCCCTCGCCTCCCCGGAGAGCAGCGCTGCGGGACCGGGTGCCCTCCAGCGAAGCCCAAGGCACCCACGGGCAGCTCCTGCGCTGCTCCGACGGCACCGCACGCAAAGGCAGCGGGCCGCCTTGCAACAACTCCTCCTTCTTCCAAAAATATTTAGTATTTTTCTTCCCTGATGCAGGGAGGGGGAAAATAAAAAAGCATGGACACGCGTATGACAAAGAAAACAGAGTTCACGATGCATTACATGAAAAGCACGTCATGATTTTCAGACTGGGAAGGACCCGAATTCTACTGAATCCGAACGCCCAGAGACGAGGAAGAGAGAGGCAGGAGGAGAGAAGGTAGAAACCAGGAAACCCCCCGTTTGTGGGTGCTTAGCAAATGTTTTCAAAGGCTGGTTTGACTTCTCGTTTAGAGTTGTTTTAAGATGTATCTTTAAATTCCCGACCTATTAATAATCTCCAGCAATAACAACAACACAGTGTCTGACTAATATAGATTACGGCCACATGATGCAGACATGATGAATAGTCTGCTGTACGTTTCATGAACAATATTTCTGCACTTTAAGGAGCCTTTTTTAAGTATCTGAAAAACAAGTTCACATCGAGATGACTCTTTTTGGCCAGCTGCAATACTACCCAACACTGTGTCCCTTCCGTATTTCCCACGTGGAGGAAAGCTATATGCAAATCTTCACCTTTTTGTCCAACTTATAAAATTATACTCGATTCCCAAATCTAAAGCCACAAGCATATGTAACGACACACAGGAATATTTAAGGATTTTAGGCCAACCCATGGCACAGTTAATGGGAGATGTAAGCACAAGCTCTGCTGACAGTGGAAAAAGCAGCAACAGGATCCTAATCCTAATTAACAGGATACGAAAAGGAATTTAGGTCCAGAATTCAGGCTGCAAACAAAAGCAAACTCTAATGATACAATTTGTACTAATTTAAAAAAAAAAAAAAATCATTCTAAGTAGCCTAATGTAAATTATCTCCCAGAGAATTTACTTACAAATGTGGCAATACTGTGCTGGGACGTGAGGACTAGAAACGGAAACAAGCTGGTGTGAAACATCTACCCTGGGAGAAGCATCTTGCGTTATGTGAGTAGCACCTTTGAACTACGGGATGCGGGACCGGCAGCTGCTATCAGCAGCGCGGTTATCAGAAAACACATTTTACCTGCCCGTAGCCCTGTCGGATATCCCGTTTGAAACTGCAGGAAAAACACTGTACAAGCAATCGCTAATTTTTCGCTCAAGAATCGCTCAAGAAATGAGAATTTCAGGAACATCATTCCCAATACTAACGTTCATTTCCAAAAGTTTGGTAAACTCACGTTTGACATCTTCTCTTCACTCCATAAACTGTCCGGGTTTCCTTGCTCCCTCCCCGAGCCTGCTCCGTCTGCCCGTGCCGCTGGAAAGCTGCATGTCAGCACATGCCTCAGGTAGGAGTTTCCCTCCTGCCGGCGTGTGATTACAAGCAATAGACTGCTTGTGATACAAAGACAGCTTAACAGGATGCGTTAGGTTTTTAGGACGCAGAAACGATATCCTCCTTTGGCAAAATGTAACGTACAAGAGCACCAAGTGCGCTGTGTAAAAGAGGAAAAAAAATCTCGCTGTCCTGCGCAGACAGCAAACATTTCATCTCGTTCTGAAAGCCGGTTGAGAAAATTACACGACAAGATTATCCACTTCAAATAAAAATTCTTCAGTACGCAATTATGGTAACTACTTGGTTTTCAACTGCAAAAGGCTGGGAAGCAGGTCAAGAGCTAGGATTTATACAACTACTCACATCTGGGAGATGTAAAAGCTTCTGAACACTCCTCTCCCTTCCTCAGCCAGCACGGGTTATCCCCGTTTCACGGGCAGGGAACCCGAGATGAAATCTCTTGCCTCGAGCCACAGAGGAAAGCCCCGTTATACACAAGGTTCGATTCCCAAACCTGAGTTCTCGTCTCCTCCTGCCTAATTCCGAAGTTCAGAGACACCAAGAAACTCTTACCGAGTGCCCGGAATAAGGACAAAGCGCGAGCGCATCATCAGTTGCCATTTTGTCAGCAAGATTACATTGCCCTTTTCTCTCAGACGATGAGTCAGAGAATCTCCCCCCACACCAGCTCTTTCACACAAGGTTCACAAAAAGTGAGTTGAAGTCGGGAGGGGGAAGAAACCTATCTCCCATCTGCCAGTGAGCAAAAAGGGGAAGCCAGCAGGCTGAACAGGAATGAGACAAAACCATGCCCAAAATGCCAGAAACGTGTTAAAGTATTTCCTTTTGACCGGTGGGGAAGTGAGAAGCGTTGGCACTGGACTGCACGTGGTATCTTTTTCCTGAAGTCAAGCAGTAGATGGAAAAACCTCTTCGGCTGCAGTCTGACTATGCTTCAGATGTGCCTACTTGAACTTTATATGTAATATTTAAAGTCGGTACTGGAGCGATCAGGGTTAACAAGTGGTGACAAAGTACCCGCTTTGTCCTGCACGGATGCAATGCTCCTATAGAAGTTTTATGGACCATGGGAGAGAAGATGGTTTAATCCTTCCAGAAGATCCAGATACGCACCAGGCCGGAGGCACTCGGGAGAACCGCAGAGGTAAGATCCTGTCCCCGTGAACTCGGGCGGTTCCTGCTCCTCTGGACACCCGGGAAATTCTGGCCTTGCAGCTGGATTGAAGACATCAAGCAACAAGCCTGGCAGGATCAATGACGAGTTAGCTCCATGGAAAGTCTCCCACTCACTCTTACGGAGAGATTTATAAAACCCTAGCAAGGTTTAAATTAAACCTCTATAAAAAGCTTTATTTCTTCTTTAAGACAAAGATACCCTGAGTATACTCATCCTAAAGGTTACAGTGAAAAAAAATTAAATTGCCAAATACAGTGATGCACATTTAAGTTAATTAACAAATGAGATTTTTATATGAATAAGATTTCTGTGCGCTTAAGTCTTACACTGCTGCCTAAACCAACTGTTTCTCAACAAAGGGTCTCGCCGTTGCTAAAAACGCCACCAGTCACAAGACTTTACGCACAAAGACGCTTCCCTACCTAGCGACAGCCACCTGGACCAGAGGAGAGTTTGCATTTCTTCAGATCAGTTAATGAAAGGTCACAGTCAGCCAAAGGTATCCTAATAACCCGTAGTGACACTGCCCATCGGCGTCCCTGCTAATTCCACACGTGGAGAAGCAGGAGAGAAGACCCTTCCACATTTGATTCCTTCTCCACACACTGGATAAGGAACTGGCTGGACGGTCACACTCAAATAAGGGTTGTGGTCAACAGCTCGATGTCCAAGAGGAGACCAGTGACAAGAGGCGTTCCTCAGGGGTTGGTGTTGGGACCGGCGCTGTTTAACATCTTTGTCGGCGACAGGGACAGCGGGATGGAGCGCACCCTCAGCAGGTTTGCGGATGACACCAAGCTGAGTGGTGCAGTTGACACTCTGGAGGGACGGGATGCCATCCAGAGGGACCTGGACAGGCTTGAGAGGTGGGCCCATGCGAGCCTCATGAGGTTCAGCAAGGCCAAGTGCAAGGTCCTGCACGTGGGTTGGGGCAATCCCAAGCACAAATACAGGCTGGGCGGAGAATGGATTGAGAGCAGCCCTGAGGAGAAGGACTTGGGGGTGTTGGTTGATGAGAAGCTCAACATGGCCCGGCAATGTGCGCTCGCAGCCCAGAAAGCCACCCGTGCCCTGGGCTGCATCCCCAGCAGCGTGGGCAGCAGGGCGAGGGAGGGGATTCTGCCCCTCTGCTCCGCTCTGGGGAGACCCCCCTGCAGTGCTGCCTCCAGCACTGGGGCCTCAGCACAAGAAGGACATGGACCTGCTGGAGCGGGGCCAGAGGAGGCCACGGAGATGATCCGAGGGCTGGAGCCCCTCTGCTGTGGGGACAGGCTGAGAGAGTTGGGGTTGTTCAGCCTGGAGAAGAGAAGGCTCCGGGGAGACCTTATTGCAGCCTTCCAGTACTTAAGGGGGGCCTATAAGAAAGCTGGAGAGGGACTTTTGACAAGGGCATGGAGTGACAGGACAAGGGGTGATGGGTTCAAACTGAAAGAGGGCAGATTTAGATGAGATCTAAGGAAGAAATTCTTCCCTCTGAGGGAGGTGAGGCCCTGGCACAGGCTGCCCAGAGAAGCTGTGGCTGCCCCATCCCTGGAAGTGTCCAAGGCCAGGTTGGACGGGCCTTGAAGCAACCTGGTCTAGCAGAAGGTGTCCCTGCCCATGGCAGGGGGGTTGGAACTAGAGGAGCTTTAAGGTCCCTTCCAACCCAAACCCTTCTGTGATTCTATGATTTTTTAATTCTCTCCTCACATATATACATTCCCCAGACCAGTTATTCACCTTAAATATCATTTAAGCATCACCCAGTGGACAAGGCTATTTTTTTTTCTATCTAAACATCAGCTTCCCAGCGCTTTCTACAGTTGTCGAGATCTTCAAGCAAAAACCCAAAGAAAATTCATCAATGATGAAACCCTCCCTGTTCCTTTTCCCCAGCAGGTAAACTAATCAGCGAGAGGCCGGACCCGTCTCCAAGAAAAACCACCATCACAGAGATCAAGGCCCTGGGACAGCGATTAAATCTATTGACAGAGACACCCGCAGCGGGGCAGAGTCCGCGTCGTTTCGGCAGGACGGCGCGCGGGTCCCGGCAGAGGAAGGGACGACACACGCAGGCGCTACGAGTGGCAACGCGCACGTCTTAGCAAGTCACGGGCCACTCTCACGAGAGGGGCTGCAATGGAAATCATTGTCCGCTCGGCTGCAGCAGGCCTTGCTTTCACTTGTAATGTTTCTCACTGAAAAAGCAGCCAGCTCCCATAAATGACTAGCCACTGGAGACATTTCAAGGGTTCAGATTAAGAAAAAAACCCCCTTTTTAAAAGTAGAAAATATTTTCCCAGAGTTTAACCCCAAAACAGCTGAAAAGCTTTTCTTTCCTTCTCAGTTTTTGTCTTTAAATGCCTTTTTTTTCTCGCCTAAAAATAGACAGAAAGCTCTAGTTTGGAATAGATGGTTTCTGAGAAGGATGTTGCTGCAGCAGCAAGGAGATGCCCTTCTGGAATTCCATCCACAAATACTGATGCTCTAATAAACCCCGTACAACCCAACAGCCGCTCGAGGTCCACCAAGGAAGGTACATTTCCATGTTCTGGAAGGCAGCCTAAGACAGCAAAATCTGGCTTCTACACGCTCGGTCACTGCCAGCATTTTCCTGAACTGGCTGAGCAGCATAAAGGGAATAAATGACCTTTGTTACAGAGCAGGAATAAAAAGCCCTTCGAGGTTCCTTATAGGCAGGATGGCATTCCTGCAGGAAACCCAAGTTATTCTGGAAGAAAAACCGCAATTACAGAGAGTACCGTACCTTCCTTAGCTGGCTTTCATATTCTTCTCGGAGTTCCCCTGGTTTGCTTAATTTAATGGGTGCTCTGAATATAAAGTCTGGAAAGAGAAGGAAAAAAAAAAAGGAAACACTTTTTAGTGTGCGATGATTGGGGTTGTCCATTATTTCCCCAAACGGGGAAGCTCACCAGGGACTGCACAAGAGGTTCTGCAGCATTTTTTTTTCAACCGCTTATGTTTATATTACAACACTGCTATCGAAGCTCTGTTTACCATCCAGAAACATTCGGAGGAGAATGGCCAAGTAATACCATTTTGCACTTCTATGGTTTCTTTTGAGATTCTCAAGAGTTTGGGGGAGTATTAGGAGGGAGTATTAGGATGTAAACACAGAGGTTAAGTAACAGCGCTGAGATGTCACAGGGAATCTGAGTGCTAGAAATAAAACCAGACTTTAAGTGTCTGCTCCAGCCAGACACCCAAGAACAGGCTGACAGCAGCAGCGCGACGCCCCGAATTCGCACCCGTACCTTTCTGCCACTTAAATGAACACATCAAGAGCGCTCTCTGGTTTCTACATAAGCAGTGGTTTTACTCCTCCACGTCCCCTTCACCTTGGCAGCCGTTTGCAGTGCCGTCCCTCTGGTCTGGAGCAAGCACAGCTTTTATTCTGCTCGCGATGCGCTCCCCGAGGTCGGTATTTCGACGCTGCGCGAGTGAGCTGCTCCGGCCGGCAGGAATTCCCCGTCCTGCTCCCGCTTCCTCCCTTCCCCCTCGGGAATCCAGAAACCAAAAGCATATTGGCACGGGGTTATAGTTTAACCTCCATCCCTGGAGTTGGTTACTCCCCGAATGACTCCCTTCTTTATGTCAGCCTCAAAGCTCCCTCCCGCTTCTGTGCAGCGCAAGTCTGGGCAAGTTGCGCTACAGTCGGAGAAGCCTGGATGGAAGAGGGAACAACGGGAATAAAACAACAACCCCTGAACAACCGTCCTGGCTCAGCTCGTATCGGTGCTCCAGGCAGGGTGCAGCACAGCTCATCGTCCTGACGTGCTGTGCTCGGGACAAAACGGGTACGAGCAAGGAGGAAACAACAGTGGTATTTCCTTTTCCCAGCTCGCTAAAATTAAGGGATATAAACTGGCAGCTCCACCTCATGTTTTGTTTAGGAAGCGTTTTTATTCCTCAAACACATTGGCCCGAAATGAAAAGTTCATGGTGGGGTGAGTAAATCAAACACAGAGCGGCCGGCGGCCGACTGCCCTGGCGGGCATCCTCCGGGTCACGGCCACGTTTGCTCCTCCCTGGGGACAGGTCACAGCCCTGGTGCCGAAACATGCCATCGAAAGACTAAATCCCCTTTTCACCTGTCCTGCCTTCCACCGGTTTGCTTTTAAGAGGAAAGCCCCACAGCTTCAGGCCCTCCCCACCGGTGAGCGTGAGCGCAAACGCGGAGCTTCCTGCTCGAGGAGCTCCGCAGAGGGAACGCTGCCAACGCCAGAGCTGAAATCGCAAAGTATTTCTTTAATACTTGCTTTAAAAGGGGGAAAAAAAGTCTCTTGTAATCAAACATCAAGCCTATAGATTACAAGACTTTTTTTTTTTAAAGAAAAAGAGCTGCTCTTCCCTCTTACGCGCACGCCTATGTGAGCTAGGCTTGTTTTTAAAGGAAAACATCCAAAATGTCCCAACACGTGTGATAAAAATCCTGAGCGGTGGCGATGCTGGGGAGGCCAGGCTGCATTCCTCGCTCCTGCTTCTGCGCCTGCAACCGGCCGCGCTGGAAACCTTCCACTGGCTTCTCAAAATGTTTTTTCAATTGTGTCCTTGAGCAGTTCCAGTTCTTTGTGAATTTTATCAAGCTGAACTTCCACGGAGACAGTCCCAAGAGCAGCAGCAATCTGTAACGTGCCCGCAGCAGCCTTCAATTACTTCTCAATGTTTAAGGCTTGTCTCAGACCTTATCTTCATCGCTAAAAAGGTGTATTTTTTCCCTCCAGGGTAATAAAAGTGTACGAGCTAACCCGAGGGAAACATGTGGCAGTAAAGACAAGCCACATCAACTGTTTCACTGCTTACATGGGTTCAGCAAGCCAGAAGAGATTTTAAATAATGGAACGACGTTTATCTATTAAGTTGTGCTGGTTCAGCTAGGGGTCTAACATCAGGTGGAGGCAACTTTATGTATCGCATCTTTATGCAACAACTCCTACATTTTATAGACGGGTCAAAAGACAGAGACGCCAAATTTCTAACTCTCTGTAGAAGAGATGAAAACAAAAAGGTATGCACAACTATCCATCTATGTTTACAACATCCCATTATAGTTTCTGGGTTAGAGCGATGCTGCACGGTGGCTGCCCCCAGCCAAGGACGCTCCCAGAACCGCTGCAAATCGAACCAGACCGGTCCTCGCACCGGGATGCAGCGGGGGAGGAAGGCAAGATGATCAGAGGGGGATCATCCCCCCTCATGCGTGTCCCTCCAGCACACCTCCCTGTGCTAATTCTGCATGTTCAGGTCCAGGACAAGGCTGCCCAGCTGTTTCGATGTGTGCTACAGCCTAGGAGAACCACGGAAACGGGTAAGATGGTGGAAGAAATGGCCTTTTACTTGATTTTGCAGCAAAGCTCCTGCTTGCTCGTCCTCTCCGTGTCCTGGGCTGCATCCCCAGCAGCGTGGCCAGCAGGGCGAGGGAGGGGATTCTGCCCCTCTGCTCCGCTCTGGGGAGACCCCCCTGCAGTGCTGCCTCCAGCGCTGGGGCCTCAGCACAAGAAGGACATGGACCTGCTGGAGCGGGGCCAGAGGAGGCCACGGAGATGATCCGAGGGCTGGAGCCCCTCTGCTGTGGGGACAGGCTGAGAGAGTTGGGGTTGTTCAGCCTGGAGAAGAGAAGGCTGCGGGGAGACCTTATTGTGGCCTTCCAGTACCTAAAGGGGCTTATAGGAAAGATGGAGACACACTTTTTAGCAGGGCCTGCTGTGACAGGACAAGGGGGATGGTTTTAAACTAAAGGAGGGGAGATTTAGACTAGACATAAGGAAGAAGTTTTTCACGCTGAGAGTGGTGAGGCCCTGGCCCAGGTTGCCCAGAGAGGTGGGAGATGCCCCATCCCTGGAAACATTCCAGGTCAGGCTGGACGGGGCTCTGGGCAACCTGATCTAGTTGGGGATGTCCCTGCTTGTGGCAGGGGGTTGGACTGGATGACCTTGAAAGGTCCCTTCAACCCAAACCCTTCAGTGATTCTCGAGTGAGTTGTGGGTCAACAGAAACGGTTTCTGAGTGAAGCTGACTTGGAAGGGCTGTTGGGAAGGTTGGCACCGGGATGCTCCTTCCAAGCAGGGTGACAGCACTGAAACAGTCGTGGCGGCAGGATCAAACCCGGCATCCTGCTCTTCTATGCTGGCAGACAAGAGTTTCATCCTATTGTGCTCAATCTTGGAAAAAACAATTGATTTCTGCACTATTTGAGAGGACAAAAGATTTTCTAATTATTTAACTCTGGTTCTCTTCATAAGAGGCATTTGACTTGCAGCCTCAATCCCCTTGAATGACTCCATCTTTCACCGTTAGCACACAGAAGTGTGCGTTAGACACCGTCACTGTTAACCCGCACTCCTGACCGGCAGTTTTTATATTTACTGGCAAAAGATTCAGAAACATCCATCTGGTGAATTCAGCAACACGGGTTGAATAAAAAAAAGCTGAACTCGATTCAGAAACCCTTCGGTTCCCTGTCTGTCCTTCAGAGGCTCCTGAGTTTTGCCAAACTGGTGCCATCCGGCAAGTCAAAGCTCTGCGACCCGCGGCAGCGAATCCCCCTCGCCCCCAGCTTCCATGGAAACTTTCAGCAGACTTCGTAGCTTCCCTTTATTCCTGGCAGGGATAATCAAAACCTTGAGGTTTTCACTGTTTTTCCTTTTAACTTCCAGCAGTTAGTGTTTATACTTGCAGATGAAGATGAGATCTTAATGGTTTCAAAACACAAAACAAGAAGTTAGAAGTTTTCTGATGACGGAGAGGTTTGGAAACTATTTTCCGACAAGAGTAGTAACTCCAGTTCTTTTAAAAGGATGCTAACTAAATTACACGAAGATACGCCAGTGGCATACTTCATATATACACACACACACACACTTTGGCATCGGTGGATCGGGGCATATTTGGAAACAGGAAATTAAAACTCAGAACATTTCGGCCACAAATCTGCAATTTTTAGCTAAGTAGAAGGATCAGCAAGGTTGGAGCTGCAAGAAGACTTTGGGCTGTCACGTACCGGTAGGACAACACGCGGCATCGCCAGCCCCCTTCTCCTGCCCTGCCGCGGGCATCTGCGGTCACAGCAAACCGGAGACAGAAACTGAGTCAAGCTAAGACCAATCTACTGAAAAAAAAAATGAATGCAACCCTCCAAAAAAGTTTTTTCACCCCAAAGCAGCTCCTGTAGCACAACAGGCTCCAGACCAGTTCTCATGCACAGCCAAATGGGACAAAAATAGACTTAATCTAGTTCTGAGCCTGGAGTTCCAGCTGAAGCAGGAGACGACACTAGAAAAACATTAATGTGGTTGATGGCTATTAACATACTGTCATTTCTCCCTCACTTGCTACATCCTAAATAGGCTAGTACCAATAATTTCAATAATCTCCCCATGACAAGTCTTCCCAACAGGTTTTCATAGAATCACAGAAGGGTTTGGGTTGGAAGGGACCTTTGAAGATCACCTAGTCCAACCCCCTGCCATGGGCAGTGACATTTAGTGGTGGACTTGGCAGTGTTAGGTTTACGGTTGGACTCAATGATCTTAAAGGTCTTTTCCAACCTAAATGATTCTGTGATTCTATGATCTTCCACTACACCAGGTTGCTCAAAGCCCCGTCCAACCTGGCCTTGAACACTTCCAGGGATGGGGCAGCCACAGCTTCTCTGGGCAACCTGTGCCAGGGCCTCACCACCCTCAGTGTAAAAAACTTCTTCCTTATGTCTAGTCTGAATCTCCCCTCCTTTAGTTTAAAACCATCCCCCCTTGTCCTGTCACTCCATGCCCTTGTCAAAAGTCCCTCTCCAGCTTTCTTGGAGGCCACTTTAGGGACTGGAAGGCCGCAATAAGGTCTCCCCGGAGCCTTCTCTTCTCCAGGCTGAACAACCCCAACTCTCTCAGCCTGTCTCCATCTCTCTCTAATTTATGATAGGGATACGATTTAGTGGAGGGATACGATTTAGTGGGGGACTTGGTAATGCTGGGTTAATGGTTGGACACGATGATCTTGGAGGTCTCTTCCAACCAGAACAATTCTATGATTCTATGATTCTATAATTTTGCTTGATCTATGTTCCAAACGGCGACCCGTCTCCCCTCGCACTGATGCCGGGGCACAGAAAGCATCGCTTTCCCCCGCACCTCTTGTTCCGTTTTTTCATTTTCAAAAGCTTGGCTTGGGGAGCTGGGAAAAGGCGCACAAAGCCACCAAAAAGTGGATCTAGACATGCATTAACAGCAAGACAGAAAACAAAAATGTCCATCAGTTAATGGGAAAAGGGCAGAGAAATAATTGACACAGTGAAAGCTTAAGTGTTCAGAAGAGCGATGCTTTGGTGTTTACCAAAAATTAACTGTGATCAGGTACTTTAAGAAACAGGAGCGCAGAAACAAGAAGTAAACAAAAAGTGCAAAGGAAAGGTATTTTGGAAGACGTCTCTTGAATACTGTTTCTCATCCATATGGATGATCTGCCTTGCCTGGTTTCTATGGACAGCTAACAGTGAATGCAAGGCCATTTAAGCTAACAGGAATGTACCAAGTTCAAGAACACAATAGACTGTAAATGGAAAGACCTCTCCAGGGATGTGGCCGAGAACTGGTCGATGCCTCTCCATGGTGTGCCGAGAGCCAGTCCCAGCGAAGATGGGAGTTGTTCGAGCCATATTGGGTATAAATCCAAAAGATGTGTTCCTGCTGGTAGCAACCCCTGGGAAGAGGCTTTGAATAAAGGAAGACGGAGAGGCCCTCTGGGGATGCGAGAGGGAGAGAGAGAAGAGGTGGCTTTAGAAGCTGGCGAAATCCCCCTTGGTAAGTTCTGAACTGTTTGTGGTTGTCTTCGAGGCTTCCTGGAGCAAAGGGGTTTTCTTTAAGGTCCTGGAGAAGTAGGGGAACGAGAGGGGAAGCAGCTATTTGAAAACTGTAACGCAGCAGGCTTAGTTTAGTTTCAATATGCGAACGGGTACTACAACCAGTTGTTAGTTCATTAGCAAGTATGTAGAAGGTAACAGGCAGACAACAAACTAACACCAACCCTGTACGAACAACTCCTATTACTTCAATCCAATCTCCTTCTTTGATGGGATAATTAGGGGATGAGGGGCAAACAAGTAACGGTAGGAGTTCATCTCCTGGGCGTGAGAGGGTATTTTACCTGCTGTAGAGACCAAGCTATCCACAGTTTTTCTTTACAGAGCAACTTAAGGACTAGCAGGATGCGCTGTGTTAGGGCTCACCCACGTGCTTTTGAGCAACCCCTGCAGGAACTGCCTCCTGCACTGCCCAAAAATTCCTCTGGACAGAAATACATAAGGAAATAAAGCAAGAAAATATGAAAGTAGGAACCACTGCGAAGGAACTCAAAATCCTGCCGTCATGCCTCTGTGGAGGAAGGAGAAGAAGAGCTGGCTGGGGAGGTAGGAGGGTGGTATGATGGCATCGGAGGGAAGCAGCTCAGGAAGACGAGTCCTACATGAGCCCTGAGCTCAGAGAACCTGTAAGGAGGGGGAGTGGGGCAAGGAGCGATAGCTCTTAACCTCATGAAGGCAGGTTTAAGGAATTTTGCTAGATACGGTTTAGTGCCAACAGCCTTTGGGGTCCCGGAGAGCACTTCAGCTCAGGTGCAGCACCGCACAGACACAAAAGCTCTCGTGCTGTCCTGGAGCTGCCAGAGCCGCACATGCACCCGCGGAGCTGCCAGGCTGGGTACAGCAGGGCTGGTCCCGAGACGGAGCTGAAATTCCAGCAGACGCAGGCTCATTCCATGAGGTTTCCTTGCATGCCGATTCCCAGCTCACCCTCTCATTCCAGTATTATCTGGATATATCCCTGTTTTGCAGGATAACCCCATCCTCGGCACCCTGAGCAACAGTAAGCCAAAAATATATTGTCTTTTTCATTTGGAAGCACATAAAACCCCCCATTCTTAGAAGCACAGTGAGGAAGAACAAGCTAGTCTAGGTATAACCACTTTCAGATGGATGCACAACTAGCCGACAAATGATTTTCCAAGAGTTAATGATCCACTGCCATGCCAGGACAGCCTCTCACATTGGCCACTGGGGCTAGCTCTGGGTCTGGTCCTAATCGCTCTGTTCATTAACGGCTTGAATGGCAGATTAAAAATAATTTAAGTATCGTGGATGACTGCAGAGAGGACAGCGAGGGAGGAGATGGAGGTGCGAGCACTCCGACAGTGTCTCGTGGCACAGCTGTTACTGCCCCTGAAGAAGCACCCCTACCTTCTTTCTTTTTCTGGGCAATCTTAAATTTAACCCATCCCATCAAACAGCCATACAACACCAATGCTGCGACAAGGAGGAAAAAAGAGCTGGTGTCGACTTTAATCGGTTTGACGTGGGGAGTAAATCACTGCTTTTCACGTAGCCGGGAAAGGCTTCATCGGGATTGCCGTTTCTAGACTCTTAGCGCTGTGGTCTTGAGACAAACAAACTGGCGACAGGCTGCAGAACAACAGAAATGACAGGAAATTAAGGAATCACCAGGAAATGCTCAAGAACTAGACTGGTCTGGGCCAGCGGGGAAAGAGGGAAACCACAGCCAAAAAAAGACTCGGAGGAAGGAGGGGGAAGGCATGTTAGAAGTCTGGCAAAAACACCCCACCGCTCTTATAAAAGCATCAGTTATTAATTGTTCTGCATAGCTACCGGGCAGAAGAGAAACAAAAGCAATCAGCTGCGTTTATAACAAAGGAGATTTTGATCAGATATTAGGCAAAATTTTCCAAGTGTTCAGAGGCTGAAACAAAGGTGGCTGTGGGATCCCCTTCTGCCACCCGCGTAGGAAGGGACGACTCGGATGCCTGCGAGGAAGGGTTTAGGTACACTCGGTCCTACCTCGGCGTAGGGGAGCAGATTTCCCCGGTCCCTTCCAAAAACACCTGGGGGTCTATTATATAAGGAGTCATTTATTCTTTCCCTCCCAGACCACTTTATGTTAGGAGTTTAAAGCTCTCGACCAGCTTAACAAGCACTTTCCTTGGAAAATTGAATTTCTGTTTCGTGGTTCATGGGGGAACACTTGTCCTTCAGCATTTTTCTGAGCTCCCTGAAGTCATCTATAATCTGGGACGGTAATGTCAGGATTGATGGGCAAAAATCTATCAATGTGGGCGAGTACCTGACACTGAAGGTGGGCCTCGTGCCTGCTATCTGAGAAGATACAGCCACGATCTCATCTCCTTGTGCTTTTTCACAAGATCCTTTTCTTTTGTCTCGATTCATAGGGTATTCCATCTTCCTTGGGAGAAACGGCAATGTACTTGTTTTCTTACAAATCAGGCTGAGCACCTCGCCGTGAACATGTTATGTTCCTTCTTCTTCTTGGCTAGCTGAATCCTCAAACACATACCCGCAGTCTCCAGGCCTCCCATCTGCTGCACCTATCTGCCTTCCAAGACTTTCACCAGGCAACTGTTTTAATATAAGAAACCTTACTTAGCGAAGTATTACAGCCAGGACTGCATCTTGAGCTCCAAATTTGGTTTTACACCAGCATCTAGGGTGCTTTTCCAGGTGCTATATGGTACTTAGAGATGCCCACAGAGCAGACAGAGAGGACGTGGGACCTATGGGCCACCCACACCCTTCTGGAGCAGCCGCTGGAGGCCAGGCTGAAGGCAGCAGAAGGGCATCAGATGCCCAGGAGCAGGCAAGCAAACCCAGCCCACGGTAAGACACAACACAGGCAGCGAGTAAGCGTTGTCTCCGCTTACTTCTATCCAGTTCTGTTTGCCAAGTGTCGTGACAAGGACTTTGTCTCCACACGTATTTGTAGAGCACCTCATGCGGAATCCCCAGCCTCGGCCAAGGTCTGAGAGCTCCTGAAGTCCACTATTATGTACAAATCGCAAAGTGAATGACAAAAATTGAGACTTGAAACCGTGATTAATTAGCCAACTTAAACTGGAATAATCAAGGTATGTCAAGAGGTCATACCAAATAGTTTTTAAGATTTTGCAGATTTTGAGTGATTTAATTAAATACATCAGCTTATTCAGTGTTTGGTAACAGAATCACAGAATAGTTGAGGTTGGCAAAGACCTCTGGAGACCAAACCCCTCTGCTCAAGCAGGGTCACCAGGAGCAGGCTGGCCAGGTCCATGCCCAGTTGGGTTTTGACTGTCTCCGAGGATGGAGACTCCACAACCTCCCTGGGCAACCTGTGCCTGTGCTTGGTCACCCGCACAGTAAAAGGCTTTTTTCTTACGGTAAGTGAAACTTCTGGTGTTTCAGTTTGTGCCCATTGCCTCCTGTCCTGTCACTGGCCACCACTGAGAAGAGCCTGGCTCTGTTCAGCCAGGAGAAGAGAAGGCTCCAGGGAGACCTTCTTGTAGTCTTATACAGGGGATCTATAAAACAGCTGGAGAGAGGCTTTTTACCAGGGCCTGCAGTGACAGGATGAGGGCAGCGGTTTTAAACTAAAAGAGGGTAGGTTTAGATTGGACATAAGGAAGAAGCGTTTTACGATGAGGGTGGTTGCCTAGAGAGGCTGTGGATGCCCCATCGCTGGAAGTGTTCAAGGTGAGGCTGATCTAGTGGAAGATGTCCCTGCCCATGGCAGGGGTTTGGACTAGATGATCTTTGAAGGTCTCTTCCAACCCAAACCGTTCTGTAATTCTAAGACCAGCTTCAGGACCCCCAGGCCCCTGAGACCAGGGGGAAAGTCTGGAGCAAGGAAGACCCACCCTCGTTGGAGGGAGGACCAGGTTAGGGAACATTTAAACAAACCAGACATACACAAGTCCATGGGACCTAATGGGTTGCACCGAGTGCTGAGGGAGCTGGCCAACGTCGTTGTGAGGCCACTCTTGATTATCTTTGAAAGTTCATGGTGATCGGGAGAGGTTCTTGAGGCCTGGAAGAAAGCAAATGTCACTCCTCCCTTCAAAACGGGCAAGGAGGAGGAATGACAGGGCCAGCCCCACCTCGATCCCCGGGAAGGTGAGGGAGCAACTATTCCTGGGAACCACTTCTAGACAAGGACAAGGAGGTGTTTGGGAGGTAGTCAGCTTGGATTTATGAAAAGAAAAGCATGCTTAACCAACGTAGTAGTCTTCCGTGATGAGATGACTGCCTCAGTGGATGAGTGGAGACCAGTGGATGTTGTTTATCTTGATCAGTGAAGGGCCATGAAGATCATTAAGTGCCTGGAGTATCTGACATACAAGAGGAGGCTGAGAGAGCTGGGACTGTTCAGCCTGGAGAAGAGAAGGCTTGGGGGGATCCTACCAATGTGTTTAAATACCTGGTGGAAGATAGTAGAGAAGACAGAACCAGGCTGTTCTCAGCAGTGCCCAGTGACAGGACAAGGGGAAACGGGCACAAATTGAAATACAAGAAGTCCCATTTTACACAGGAAACCACTTTTTCACTGTCAGGGTGGTCAAGCACTGACACAAGTTACCCAGAGAAGCTGCAGAGTCTCCAACCCTGGAGACAGTCAAAACCCAACTAGACACGGTCCTGGGCAACCTGCTCCTGGTGACCCTGCTTTGAGCAGGGGCTGGGTCTCCAGAGGTCCCTGCCAACCTCAGCCACGCTGGGACTCTCTGATAAGCCTCACGAATGTCGAGATAAACCACATCCACTGCTCTCTCTCTGCATGCAGTAGGTTACCATTTCTAATGGACCAACTACCTTTGATTTCCACGCTATTAGCCCAACTTACAACGTAAGTGGCCAATTACCTTCACAGCTTTTAGCCTGATGCAGCCATCTGGTGCCGCTTAAGGACAAGCTTGAGCCTAGGCTGGAAACGCAGCAGAAATGCTGTTCAAGGTTACAGCTCATTTTAGCTCACCTCGTCAGCTGTTAACTCAACCGCTCTACAGCTTTAAGTGCAGTTTTACGGTGGCGAGGTCCACGGTATGAAACACAATCGGAGTACGGCGCGAGTAGGGGTCAGTCTAGGCCGATTCAGAGTGCCCATGACAAAGCCATACTCAAGGTGTACAAGGTAACACTCGGGTCCATCTGGGTTTGAGGGGCACACCCCATGTTTCTCAGAGCTAAGACCCCATGTTTCTCAGAGCTAAGACCCCCCACGATTCTCTCCAAGACACTTCCAGAGCTTTAGGAAGTTTGGGCAGGGAGAAATGACAACCAACATGATGACTGCGTGCCTTGCTGCAAAATATACACATAGAATCATGGAATCGTTACTGTTGGAAGAGACCTCCAAGATCACCGAGTCCAACCGCTAACCCAGCACTGCCAAGGCCACCACTAACCCATGTCCCCAAGCGCCACATCTCCATGGCTTTTCAATCCCTCCAGGGATGGGGACTCCCCCACTGCCCTGGGCAGCCTGTGCCAGGGCCTGACAGCCCTTCTCAGACAATTCAAGACAAGCAGAGAATTAAAACTAATTTTTCTTAAAATAACCCCAACCGAGGCACTGCACAAGCATTCCTGCAGCATGGCTGGATATTCTCAGTCAAGCTAGGCTGGACCAAGCCGAGTATACTTAAGCACGACTGACACCTCTGCCTTGGAGCAGAGATTGACTCCGGGAGTTTCTGTTGTCCCTCCTCCGGCTGGGCCAGGGAGGAGGAACCGCTCCCGGCCGTTTGGCTCGGCTCCCTCCGGACAGCCCGTCCGTTCATTGATTCAGCAAATCCTTCTGCGCGAAGGCTTCCCAGTTCCCTCCCAGCAAAGGTTAGCGGGGTTAGTTCAAACCACCAATTTAAGCTGTTTAAGCTCATCCTGCCAATTTTTCCTGCAGCACATTCGAGGGTGCTGACACAAGCATGAGGCGGGAGACCAGTAACACGCTCGAAAAGGAACGGTTAGGGCACGGCTGGACGGCTAAAAGGACGTTTATCCGTAGCTTAAAGCCTCATCTGCTCTACAGGGCTCCCACCAGCGCAGCTATGTCGGCGACCGGCAGAAGACCCCGGCGCACCGGGAGTTCTGACAGCGGCAAGGTGGGCATCTTCCGCAGCGCCTCGGCTCCCACCGGGAACGAGCAACGCCGCCGGCTCAAACGAGGATTTATTTTAAAGGAAACGCAGGGAACAGTTTTCTAGGAGTTGAGGAAGGCTGCCGGCTTTCGAGACGGGGAGGAAACGCGTGACAAAAAGCCATGAACTCAGAAACGACGGACTTTTTTTATGTCAACAAGGGACCGGGACTTCTCACGGAGCAAAAGCTTTCCTCTCTCGACGCGGCAGAAGCCCGCCCGACTTTTACCAGCCCTTCCGACGGGCAGTACCCTCGTAACCATTCACTTTTTGGGCAACATTATTATAAAAATAATTGGCCGTTCGCCATTTTGGGGTTCAAGCAGGCGCTCGAAGGAGAGGCCAGACCTGCCCCGCGCGGGGTGTTTTGTTAAAACCTGTGGATAGTGTGGGGCTGAGAACGGGGCAAGAGGCTGCCGGCAGCCCGCTCCCACCCAGCCTTCGCACCTCTCCAGCCTGCTCGTGCTCTGTGGAGGGGGGCACCGTCCTGCTGCCCCCCCTCTTCCCATCGCTGATGCTGTTGGCGAGGGGAGCCCAACGGCTGAGCCCGGATGCACTCAGTGCATGGAGCAGATGCTGATCCGGGCTGGGCGAGGTGTGGAAACGTGTCCCCCTCCCGGGGCTGCCCCTGCAAAGCCCACCTCCCACCACTGCAAGGGAGGGTGGGCACGGCCCCGCCGCCCCCCCGCCTGGGCCCCGCAGGACGGGGCTGAGGCCCCGCAAACTCAGCGCACCCTCCTGGCCGGCCCCGCCCCCTCGGGGCTGAGCCCCCGCCGGCTCATCGCACCTCCCGCGCGCCGGCCCCGCCCCCTCGGGGCCGAGCCCCCGAGCGCCCCCCGCGCCCCCCTCCCCCCCCAGCCGCCGGCGGCGGTTGGAACCGGGAGGGGGGTGGGTTGGGGGGGAGGGGCAGGTGCCCGCCGCCGCCGCCGCCGCCGCACCTTGGTCCGGCGGCCGCTGCTCCCCGCCTCCTCCGGCGGCCGTCGTCGCGGCGGGCTCGGCGCGGGCCTGCTGGCGGCGGGCCCAGGTGGAGAGACGGCTGCGGCAGAGCGGGCAGCAGAGGCCCGGGCCCTGCAGGCAGCGCTGGAAGCAGGCGAGGCAGAGCGAGTGGCGGCAGGGCGGCGTCACCGCCTCCACCAGCGCCTGGCGGCATACCGGGCACTCCGCCACCGCCAGCACCACCTCGTCCTCCTCCGCCGCCGCCACGGCCCGGCCCCGCCGCCGCCGCCCCCGCCGCGCCGGCACCGCGGCCCGGCCGCCGGGGCCCGCCGCCGCCATCTTCTCACACTTTGAAGGGACAGAACGTTGGGGCGCGCGGCCCCGCCCAACCCACATAATTCATAAGAGGCCCCGCCCCTTCCTTCATATTAATGAGCGCCGCGTCAGTATTCGCGAGCCCCGCCTCCGCGTCGGTCACGCCTTCTGTTGAATATTCATGAGCAGCCACGTGCGGCTATATAAGGAGGAGCCGCCTCCGCGTGCTTTCAGTAGCCGGGAGGTGTCTCCCCGCGGTGGCTTCAGTTCAGCCGGCCGTTCCCCTCCCAGAGCCGGGCCCGGTGTGAGGGGCTGCGCGGCGGGAGAGCGGCTCCCTGTGGTGCGAGCCCTGGCCCTGAAGGAGACCAGTGTCCCCTCCACCACCCCTGGGAGGGCGTAGGGCATGGTGGCTGCGTGCTCCTTCAGCAAACTGCTGGTCTCTAGGCCGTGGCCCGCCATCAGGAAGATCCTCCACAGTTGTGGGGGAGAATATCTTTTATTTCAGCCTTGCCGGATGCTTTGGTGAAGGGTGTCGTCTTGGGTTGTTCCCACTGGCCTGAGTTTCATGGAGCTGCTTCAGATCCCTGTGGTTTCTCAGAGGGTTTGAGACCCTCCCTCTTGGACGGGGGCTCTCAGCAGCCCCAGAGCGTGTCTGTGGGGCACGACAGCCTTCTGGCTGCCTCCAGCTGGTTCCAGCCTCTTCCTCAACCATCTTCCAACAAGATCCAGTGGTGGGTTTTTAAACAGACAGCACAAAATCCCCATGTACTAATAATCCTTCTTTATCTTGATTTGCTGTTACTTGCAGCTTTTCTTCCTTATATCCACAGGGCACGCTCCTCTCTGGACTCCTCAGTGCTTCTCAAGCACAGCCTGACTGGGCCAAGCAGTGGAGAACTCCCTTTTGTCTCTCCAGCGGGCTATAAATGTCCAGGAGCTCCACAGATGAGATTAGCAGCTTACAAACTGTCAGAGCACGGGGGCCAGTACCACACCAACCCTTTAGTTTAACCCTTTCTGGGTAATTCCTGCTTGTAGGTATTCAGTCAGCATTTTTGCTGGGTTCCACGTCCGTGGGGTTTGGAGGAACCCCAATCCCCAGCTTGCAGCCCCCTTCTTCCCAGCTCCCCACCCATGTCCCAAAGCCTTCAGGTCACCCCTAACCCAGCATTTTCTATTGCTGCTTGAAACAGGGACTTTAAATTAATCTTGAGTCTTCCACTTCTGCGAAGTAACTCGCTGAGGAGGGGTGAAAGGGGTGGTGGGGCAGGTCTGACTCTTGCCTGATTTAGGGTGTGAGCTCTTGAGATGTGAGGAGCAGGGAGGTTTAGGAAATCACATCATGGAAACAATGTGCTTCCATGCAGAGCCTGTGAAGCTCTGTTTCTTGTGGACTCATGTGGACATGGCCCAGCAACGTGCGCTCGCAGCCCAGAAAGCCACCCGTGCCCTGGGCTGCATCCCCAGCAGCGGGGCCAGCAGGGCGAGGGAGGGGATTCTGCCCCTCTGCTCTGCTCTGGGGAGACCCCCCTGCAGTGCTGCCTCCAGCGCTGGGGCCTCAGCACAAGAAGGACATGGACCTGCTGGAGCGGGGCCAGAGGAGGCCCCGGAGATGATCCGAGGGCTGGAGCCCCTCTGCTGTGGGGACAGGCTGAGAGAGTTGGGGTTGTTCAGCCTGGAGAAGAGAAGGCTCCGGGGAGACCTTATTGCGGCCTTCCAGTCCCTAAAGGGGCTTATAGGAAAGATGGGGACAGACTTTTTAGCAGGGCCTGCTGTGACAGGACAAGGGGGGATGGCTTTAAACTAAAGGAGGGGAGATTCAGACTAGACATAAGGAAGAAGTTTTTCACGCTGAGGGTGGTGAGGCCCTGGCCCAGGTTGCCCAGAGAGGTGGGAGATGCCCCATCCCTGGAAACATTCCAGGTGAGGCTGGAAGGGGCTCTGGGCAACCTGATCTAGTTGGGGATGTCCCTGCCCATGGCAGGGGGTTGGACTAGAAGGCCTTGAAAGGTCCCTTCCACCCAAACCCTTTGGTGATTGTATGACTCTCCAGTGTCTAGTAACGTATCCCATTTAGTGCAGGGTGCTAATTTACATTTTCTAGCTCCTCTTTGCACAGAATATTTTGACGTGCAATATCTTTGAGATTTCTATCCTTCCATCAGGCTGGCTGAAAGGTCCAGCTGATTAAGAAGTGATTAGACCTGCAAGGCCCCCTTAGCCCAAGCTAAGAAACCGGGCTAAAAATCTGACGACAGTGCACTCCTACCTGTGGTGCTGTATGAAACCTTGCAGCTGCAGGGACAGCGCTGCTGTACGTCCGCTGCTGTCAGCGCTTGAAGGTTTAGCGATGCAGAGATGATTATTTTCATTAACAACATTTAACAAATACCCCTCAGAGGCTTAATATGAGGAACAGGCATTTCTGAAAGAAGACCGACAGCACTTGGCCTGCAGCGTTAGGCGATTAAGCAAACGAGGAGGAGAGCTCCAATGCTCATGGAACAGACTGACGATTTAACAAACAGCTTTTGCTGAGAGAAAGGCTTTGAACTGTTTTCCTCCTGAGAAGTGCCGCATCCTATGGGGGAGCCTCGGAGGAAGAGATGCAAAATCACATTTAATCATCCTGGGTTTTTGGGGGGAAGGGAGGGTGTAGGAAAGAGGTTGCAAAACAGAGCTGGCTTAGAGTGGATGTGCATCCAGGGCAGGGTGAGCAGGGAGAAGGAGGCAGCGAACAGCCAGGCAAACAGGCTTTGAAAATAAGCAAGACCACGAGGTGTGGGGATGAGCAAGGGGTGCTGGCTGCCGGCCGCGAGGAGCTCCGTGTGGGCAGTGAACCCCAGCTCCAGCCCCGTGGGGTTGTCAGCTGCCTTAGGAGCAGATTCCTGGGATCTGTTTCGTGGTGGCTCCCGTTTTCCCCTTCCTCCTCCAAGCAGGGTTTGCAGAGGGATGCTCTTCCAGGAGGGAATGGTTGAGGAGAGGAGTTGTGGCATCCAGATGCAGATGCTTTCTGTTGGGGGAATGCAAGCCTCCCTGCCGTCTCGCTGGTGACAGGGGACTAAGCTGACTGGCTGGTTATTAAAGGCAGATACTATGTGGAGTTTCAGATCCGTGTGATATCACGCCCCGGCATTGCCCAAGGGCGTGCAGGGCTCATGGAAAATCGAGCTGGCAAGGTCCCCGTGGGGTTATTCAGTCACCCCCTTCCCTGCAGCGGGGTCAGCTCAGGCCGAATCACTCCTGAGCAACACTTGGTCATCCCCTTCTTAAAGACCTCCAGTGCTGGCAACCCACCTTCCCCCCAGGCAGCTGGCTGAGCTTGTCCCTGTCATCAGAAAGGTTTTTTTTTTTGTGTTGTTGGACATAAATGTCCCATAATTCTTGTCTTGGTGTTGCTGCTGGTCCCGTTAACCCACACCCCTTCCTCCTGCCTCAGGCTGGTACCGGAGGAGTCCAGACTAAGAGCTACCTTGGCGCAACTGCACCCTGAATTGAAGTGCTGGGGTTGGGAGGTGAGTCCAGATCCCCGGGAAGGGGTTTCTGTTGCACCCCGAAGCGTCCCAGTGAATTGTTAGAAAGGTCCTTGGCGCAGTTCTGCTCTCGAACAACTAGCCCCATCCTAACCCAGCCCAGCCCTGGGCACGGTTTGGGGGTTACTGGGGCCACAGGTTGTTCTTCAGAACTAGTTTAGATGTGGCCACCCTGTTTGGGAAGGAAGGAAGCACTTAGTAGTGTGGCTTTAGCCGGGGTGGGGACTATTTGATTCATTAGCAGCTCCAGGCTCCGTCTGTGGAGCCATGAACTGCTGTAACGCATACCACAAACAGCAGGGCACCCCGGAAAGGGGTGGGAGCGGGCGAGGGTGGCCACGCTGGGCACCTTGCTGCCACTGCCTCCATGCTGTCAAAATCCCACCCTATCTCCCTGTCCAGGCACCTAAATTGCTTTAAAATCTGGGCTCCTCGTGACGAGTCTGAGAGGGACATCGGCTTGGAAAGCCCCAGCAGCCCTCCGAGATGGCCTGGCAGGAGTGAGGCTGCCTGCAGGCTTGTGGGCCACGGCTTGTCGGGGTGTTAAATGTGAGGAGTGGGAGATGCACAGCACCCGTGCAGGCGGGAGGCCTGGCCACCTCACCCGCTCGTCTGCTCTCCAGGTTGTCGCGTGCGCTGGGTCAGGAAGGCGTCTTGTCTCTCTGCTTAAGCTGATCCCAGGTGTGGGATCCCAAGCAGTGTGCCCAGGTGGCCAAGAAGGCCAACGGCATCCTGGCCTGTATCAGCAAGAGTGTGGCCAGCAGGACCAGGGCAGGGATCGTCCCCCTGTGCTCGGCCCTGGTGAGGCCGCACCTCGAGTGCTGGGGTCAGCTCTGGGCCCCTCACTCCAAGACAGACATTGAGGGGCTGGAGCGTGTCCAGAGACGGGCAACGGAGCTGGGGAAGGGTCTGGAGCACAAGTGCTGTGAGGAGCGGCTGAGGGACCTGGGGGGGTTTGGCCTGGAGAAAAGGAGGCTGAGGGGAGACCTTCTCGCTCTCTGCAACTCCCTGAAAGGAGGTTGGAGCCAGGGGGGGTCGGTCTCTTCTCCCAAGGAACAGGCGACAGGACAAGAGGAACCGGCCTCAGGCTGCGCCAGGGGAGGTTTAGGTTGGATCTTGGGAACCATTTCTTCCCCGCAAGGGCTGTCAGGCCCTGGCACAGGCTGCCCAGGGCAGTGGGGGAGTCCCCATCCCTGGAGGGATTGAAAAGCCGTGGAGATGTGGCGCTTGGGGACATGGGTTAGTGGTGGCCTTGGCAGTGCTGGGTTAGCGGTTGGACTCGATGGTCTTGGAGGTCTCTTCCAACCAGAACGATTCTATGATTCTGTGATCCTGGACCTCTGCTTCAGTGTTTGTGCAGTGCCAAGGGCACAGGACGCCTGGTAACATCCCGTCATCCCGGGAGATGAGTTAGCAGGGAAGGAGGAGGGGGATAAACCATCCTGGTCACGTTGCCCTGAAACTTCTCCTGGGGTGAGTTTGCTCTTTCCTGCACCAGCTGTGGGGGCCGAGGTTGGGGTGTTAGGACTCACACTGGGAGCAGGAGAGGCTCTTTCTTCTGCCAGACTAGGGAAGGGGGACATGGGACAACCTGGACTTCATCAGTCGCCTGCCATGGGTTTGACTCTTCTCCTGAGCTTGGGAATGAGGGGAAGATGGGTATAATAGAGATTTAGGGATTTTTTTCAGGAGATTTATTCTCTCTTGGTTCACTGTGGCCACCAGATCTCTCTGGTGCCTCTCCATCCTTCTGATACCTCCAGCAGTTCCCCATCGCTGCCGTACGGTTGGAGTTTATTTATCTGCAGCTGAGCAGAGCGCTCAGGTTTTGGATCAGGGTAGCAGAGCCGCCAGGCACCTCTATGTTGCTGCGACGATGCTACTGGGAGAGACACCCGCTCACCCAGGGACGTTCAAAGGCTTCAGGAAGCCGTCGCAGAGGGGCAGGGCAGAGGGTTTGGATGGGACATGCGTGAGGAATCAGTAAATGCCACCAGACCATCAGCTCCTGCCCGTGTTTTGGGGGCATCTGCTTGGGGAGTTATTTTTTTCATAGAATCACAGAAGGGTTTGGGTCGGAAGGGACCTTTCAAGCCCACCTAGTCCAACCCCCTGCCATGGGCAGGGACATCCCCAACTAGATCAGGTTGCCCAGAGCCCCGTCCAGCCTCACCTGGAATGTTTCCAGGGATGGGGCATCTCCCACCTCTCTGGGCAACCTGGACCAGGGCCTCACCACCCTCAGCGTGAAAAACTTCTTCCTTATGTCTAGTCTGAATCTCCCCTCCTTTAGTTTAAAACCATCCCCCTTGTCCTGTCACAGCAGGCCCTGCTAAAAAGTCTGTCCCCATCTTTCCTATAAGCCCCTTTAGGGACTGGAAGGCCGCAATAAGGTCTCCCCGGAGCCTTCTCTTCTCCAGGCTGAACAACCCCAACTCTCTCAGCCTGTCCCCACAGCAGAGGGGCTCCAGCCCTCGGATCATCTCCGTGGCCTCCTCTGGCCCCGCTCCAGCAGGTCCATGTCCTTCTTGTGCCGAGGCCCCAGAGCTGGACGCAGCACTGCAGGGGGGTCTCCCCAGAGCGGAGCAGAGGGGCAGAATCCCCTCCCTCGCCCTGCTGGCCACGCTGCTGGGGATGCAGCCCAGGACACGGGTGGCTTTCTGGGCTGTGAGTGCACGTTGCCAGCTCGTGTCCAGCTTTTCACCCACCAGCACCCCAAGTCCTTCTCGGACCTGTTCTTGCAAAGCTGTGCTGAGCAGGGCAGAGCACAGGGAGGCCACGCCTTGGGTTTGCACGTCCTGCTTTCCGATGCCTAACGCCCTTAACAAGCCGCAGCAAACATTTAAGGGAATTTCACCCCAGTGCAGACAACCAGGGGTGCTGGACTGATTTTTACCCAAACTCCTTGCTTCTTCAGGGCTGTAGGCGCAGGAGAGGTCTTTGAGCTCAGGACACTCCCCCGGTGTGTTCATCTGTTGGTTGGGTGGGATGCAGGGAGGTGGTTCGTGTCCCAGCGTGGCACGGGGTGTGGGTGCCCTGTTGGCCATCAGAACTGAACCTCTGCTGCGTGGCAGCCTTCGGTCAGAGGGCTGGACGCGGTGATCCGGATTGCTCCCACGCTTTGGTCCGAGGTGAGCGCAGCTCTGCGGATGTCGTTGCTGACAGATACATTCAGCCCCTTGTACTGGGGTTGTGTGGCAAGGTTTTGGAAGCGGGGGGCTACAGGGGTGGCTGCTGTGAGAAGCTGCTGGAAGCTTCCCCCATGTCCGACAGAGCCAACGCCAGCGGCTCCAAGATGGACCCGCCGCTGGCCAAGGCCGAGCCCATCAGCGACGGTGGCAGCACCTCTGGGGTAACAGAGTTAAGAAGGGGAGAAAAACCTGCTGTGGGATTATAGCGGTGGAGAGAGGAGTGAGAAGATGTGAGGGCAACAGCCCTGCAGACCCCAAGGCCAGAGGAGAAGGAGCAGGAGGTGCTCCAGGCGCCAGAGCAGAGGTTCTGCGGCAGCCTGTGGTGCAGCCCATGGCAAGGCCGGCTGTGCCCCTGCCCCATGGAGGCCCACGGGGGAGCAGACACCCACCTGCACCTGTGGGGGACCCCACGCCGGGGCAGGGGGTGCCCGAAGGAGGCTGTGACCCCGTGGGAAGCCCGTGCTGGAGCAGGCTCCTGGCAGGACCTGTGGCCCCGTGGAGAGAGGAGCCCAGGCTGGAGCAGGTTTGCTGGCAGGACTTGGGACCTTGTGGGAAGGACGCACGCTGGAGCCCGTGGGAAGGACTCGCGTTGGAGGAGTCCATGGAGGACTGTCTCCCGTGGGAGGGACCCACGCTGGGGCAGGGGCAGAGTATGAGGAGTCTCCCCCTGCGGAGGAAGGAGCGGCAGAGACGACGTGTGAGGAACTGACTGCGGCCCCATTCCCCGTCCCCCTGCGCCGCTCAGGGGGAGCAGGGAGAGGAATCGGGAGTGAAGCTGAGCCCGGGAAGAAGGGAGGGGTGGGGGGAAGGTGTTTTAAGATTTGGTTTTATTTCTCATTATCCTACCCTGATTCGATTGGCAATAAATTAAATTAATTTTTCCCCAAGTCGAGTCTGTTTTGCCCGTGACAGTGGCTGCTGAGTGATCTCCCCGTCCTTCTCTCGACCCACGAGCCTTTCGGTATATTTTCTCTCCCCTGCCCAGCTGAGGAGGGGAGGGACAGAGCGGCTTTGGTGGGCACCGTCCTGCCAGGGTCAAACCATGATGCTCTTCTCAAAGATCTCCAGCAGTGGGGACCCTGGAGCCTTCCCAGATGATCAGTCCCAATCTTTTACTATCTCACTCTTTTACCTGCATTTCTCTTACTGAAATTTAAGCCAGGGGTTTGTCCACTCCTGCTGGGATGTCTCCTCCTACCTGCTGTCCTATCTGAACAAGTATTTGTTTCTATTACATATCTCTCAATAAGTAGAGGAAGAAATATCAATCGCCAGCGCAGCTCAGAAGACGTGTTGCTCCTCACGGCTGCCCCAGCCATGGTCCTGCTTTGACGCCTCTGGTTGCTGCCCCTCTGCTCTCGGTGCTCTCCAGCCCAGCGGCTTCAGTGGCTTCCCCCAGGACGCTGCTTCCCACCAGGTTCATCTTCAGGTGTGCAAGAACTTCTTTTAGCCTTCAACTTGGCCAGGGTGACTTTATGTTGTGTTTTTTTTTTCCTGGGAAGACCAAAGGTGCGTCCAGTCTGGGTGTGACTTTATTTTAAAGTCAAATGGAGCTCTCGCCTTTCTGTGTATTGCTTGAAACGCAGATTTTAGTAGTGCTTGGGCTGGATGTCACCTCCTTGGGGAGGAACAACCCCCTGCACCAGTACAGGTTGGGGGTGACCTCCTGGAAAGCAGCTCTGCAGAGAAGGACCTGGGAGTCCTGGGGGGTGACAAATTCCCCAGGAGCCAGCAACGTGCCCTTGGGCCAGGAAGGCCAATGGCATCCTGGGGTGCATGAGGAAGAGTGTGGCCAGCAGGTCGAGGGAGGTTCTCCTCCCCCTCTGCTCTGCCCTGGTGAGGCCCCATCTGGAGTCCTGGGTCCAGTTCTGGGCTCCCCAGTTCCAGAGAGACGAGGAGCTACTGGAGAGAGCCCAGCAGAGGGTACAGAGATGCTGAGGGGCTGGAGCATCTCTCCTGTGGGGAAAGGCTGAGGGAGCTGGGGCTGTTCAGCCTGAGGAAGAGGAGACTGAGAGGGGACCTCACCAACACTTATCGATATCTCCAGGGCAGGTGTCAAGAGGACGGGGCCAGACTCTTCTCAGTGGTGCCCAGCGACAGGACAAGGGGCAACGGGCACAAACTGGAACACGGGAAGTTCCGCCTGAACAGGAGGAAAAACGTCTTCGCTGTGAGGTGCCCGAGCCCTGGCCCAGGCTGCCCAGGGAGGGTGTGGAGTCTCCTTCTCTGGAGAGATTCCAACCCGCCTGGCCGCGGCCCTGTGCAGCCTGCGCTGGGTGACCCTGCTCTGGCAGGGGCTGGGCTGGGTGGTCTCCAGAGGGCCCTTCCAGCCCCTGCTGTTCTGTGATTCTGATAGCAGTTGTACTCAGGTTCTGAGAGCGTGACTTGGCGTTGCAGGTTTCTACATTCAGGAGCTTGAATCGACTTGAACTGATTTTTTGGGGGCATTTTTAAGCAAGCCTTATGTTCAGAATCCCCCTCCAGAGGAACTTGGTGCTTCATTTGGCAAAGGAGCTGGTGCAGGGGATTTCTGTCTGCCTGGCTCCATCCCGCGCTCACCGCGCTTCCTTTGGGGCCGTCCCTTTCCAGTGGGGTCAGTGGTCCTACCAGCACCCCTGGATTATCTGTGTGCAGGGAAGTGCAATTGGAGAAAATCAGAGGAGGCAGAGCCTCTGCACTGGTTGCTATGGAAATCTCTTGTGCTTCTCTTCTGCTTTTCATCTATTTCCTGGGGCATTTAAACAATCTGTCTTTCACCCTGTTCCAGTGTCAGGTCTCTCTGATGAAGGCTCTCGGCTAACCTAGACCTTGGGTAGGCAGCAGAGAAAATGTGGCTGCAGAGGCGGAGGTGAAGCCCCACACCTTTGGGCCTCCTTGAAAGACCCACGGTTGGAGAGAGGAAGGGAAGGTCCGTGCCCAAGAAACAGCCTCTAAATGTGTGCCAGGAACTTGCTAGGGGTTATCATTTACTTGCTGTCTCACCCACACTTCTGTCTTTAGTTGTCTCTAGCTTAGCTGTCAATGACTAAAAGGATATCAGCGCATCGATCCTCTCTGTCCTGGGGATCCATAAAATGCTGGTCGTCAAAAAAACTAATTTCCAGGAAACCAAAAAGTCCTCGTGACTTTATTGAGACAAATGATGACGCAAAGGAATCAGCAATTTGGTGCTGGGACTGAACTTAGTCCATAAACTCTGTCCCGTACATGCCACTGCTAGAGTGTCAAACGGGGCGTGTTATTCCCCCCACGGAGCTGCCCGCTCCCCGGGACCAGCCTGGCCTGGGAGCTGGGGAGCCCTCGGGGAGGAACAGAGAACATGGGAAGAGGAGACAGTTCCCCACCAAAGCCACTCGTGGGAGAAGCCGCCGTGCAGAGCTTTAGCTCTCTGCAGAGGTCCTAGCGACAGCGGATTTGGAAAGGGGTCTCTGCCGGGTGTTCTGCTAAATTACTCCTGCACATCCAGCCCACTCGGGTCAGGACTTGGTTTCTGTGTCTCCAGCTTCTCTTCCACCCAAACCCCTGCAAGGGGCAACGGTTTTAAACTGGAAGAGGGTAGGTTTAGGTTGGACATAACGAAGGCATGTTTTACGATGAAGGAGGTGAGACGCTGGCACAGGTTGCCCAGAGAAATTGTGGGTGCCCCATCTCTGGAAGTGTTCAAGGCCAGGTTGGACGGGGCTTTGAGCAGCATGATCTAGCAGAAGGTGTCCCTGGGGAGCTGGACTAGATGCTCTTTAAGGTTCCTTCCACCCCAAACCGTTCTGTGATTCTGCGATTCGGGACGTGTGGAGCTCGGTGCTGGCCTGCAGAGGGTATCCTAAGCCCGTGCAAGGCTCCAGCCTCGCATCCCGGCACCCCAAGCCAAAACCTCTGCCTTGCCCGGCCTGCCGGGGAATATTTCTCTGCTGCTCACCTCTCCTGAGGAGCTGGCAGGGTTTTGCCACCACCGTTTCTCTTTGTGGCCCTCCCAGCGATGATGCCGGCCCTGGCCAGACGCTGGCCATGGGGTGGGGAGGTGTCACAGCGGAGACAGGAGATAAGGACAGGCCCGTGGCACTGTGCTCCCTCATTTTTCCTCTCTGTCCTTCCCCCTTGCTTTGCCCAGCCTCTCTTCGCCCCACTCTTATGTGGTTGCTGATCTCCATCCCTGGAGGGGAATCTCTTACTCACTGTCCTCTCTATATCGCTGGTTTGCCCTGATTATAGAGTATTTACTGTGCCTTGGTCCTGTGCTTGGCAACACGCTCAGATGCTAAAAAAATTACTGGGTTTCCCATTCCAGGTTGGACTACATGATTCCATTGGTAAATTATCTTTTTAAGCCTCATCTTTAGAGCTCTTGAAATGATGAGCTTGCATGCTTATTCATGCAAAAACGACCGCTGCCTGCAGTAGTTATGGCTGTTTGCATGGGGAACAGACGTTCTCAGATGCCAGCAACCCAGAGCTGGCACGTGCTCTCGCAGGGTTTGACCGGATCCTGTTGCAACTCCACAAAGCCCTTGAGAACACACTTTACATTCAAGGTGCTGTAACGAATTACGTTGCCTCCAGCACGAGTCCTGCAGGTTCTCTCCCACGGTCGTTAGATCGCTGTAGGGTGATAGATGTAAAGGCTGCTCCTTCCTTTCCCTGGAGCATGAGTCAGGAGAGGTAGGGTGATGTCCTCTGCAGACAGTCTTTGTAGCTCGAGGTATGGTATGAGACGTGATAAAGCTCCTGAGTGAGGCTGTTTCACGTATGGTGCATTGGGCAGAGCAATCTCTGGGACTGCTCCACGGTGAACACTCTGCTTGAACGTCCCACACACACAGTTGCCTTCAAGAGACCTTCTGGAGGAGCTCTCGCGGGCGTTAATCACTCATCAGGGTGGGAGCAGGAAGTCAGATGCTGGGTAAAGTGATGTCTCTATTAGAATTGCAGCTGGAGGCAGCTTCCCCGAGCTGCTGCATCACGAGGAGGTGCTGATTGCTTGCAGGCAAGGTGTCTCCTTGCAGCTCCAGGAGATGTTCAGTGCATCCTCCTGGCTTAGAGGCACATCTCCTGCCACCACTGAACCAAAGCCAGGCCCCGGGGCAGGGCAGCACAAGAGATTGGCTGCAGAGGTGGCTGCAATGAGCCCACTGAGGAGTTCAAGGGTTACACTGTTGGTCATGGGAGGGAGGTAGCTCCTCTCCTGTGGTTTCACTGCTGTGAATTCCAGTTAATGCAGGAGAAGGAGCAGCATAAAAACAGGCCGAGGCTCAGCCTGAAGGATCCTTGCCGGCTCTCCTCTTCCCACCCCAATCGGAGCTGCAGAGCCAGCGGTGAGAGGAGCTCCTGGGACATCATGCAGGGAGGCAAGATTGACTCTGCGGCTCGGAGAGAGATGTTTTGCCTCCTCATCCAACTCTTCATCTCTGCTTGGTGCCCAGAGCGACCAGTGGGGAATGGAGCCACCCAAGCCATCGACCCCAATTACCCAAATGTCCCCTTCTACCTCCTGGTGGCTTCTGTGCCTACAGGGAGGAGGCCTGTCGAGCAGCAAGGGCCAGGAGCAGGAGTCTTACTCTCTGCCTGACCCTTGCATGGGCTCAAGGCTTTGAGAGGTGGAGACCGACTTCTGTGTGGTGGCCACTCCTGGATTTGGAGGAGAATTCATAGCTGCTGCCTGCTGGAAAGGCCAAAAAGAGAGACAAATAGGAAAAGGGCTGACAGGAAGCATTTCCAGGGTATCCAGCTTGTGGCTGGTGCTCTCCAAGCAGGACGTTGCAGGACCTCATCCTTCTGCAGAGAGAGCACAACGGCAGCGCAGCGTAGACGTGACAGAAGTGAGAAGAGCCCTCCTTGGGGAGGGCAGCAGGAGGGGGGATAAAGCCCACCGAAGGTGGTGTGGGAAAGCAGACGGAGGGGATCAGTCAGGGCTGTGCCTCAGCCCTGTTTGAACTCTGCAGCAAGGCTCAGGCTGGGCTGCCAGCGTTGGTGGCATGTCTTCTGCTCTTGGGGGGCTTTGAAGATGCAACTCTTGTCCTCCTGGGAGGCTGGGCTGGAGCTGGGGGCTGGGCAGGTACCGTGAGCTTGTGTCTCTCTGCAGAAGTGGCATGAACAAGCTTTCAGATCCTTGGGTGAGGATTTGAGGAGACCCATGAGGCTCCAGGCGTAGGATGGGAATTTTGTGAAGTTGTGGTATGAAGAAAATAGGGATTTTGCTCAATGTAGCCGTACCCCGCAGAACATGGCAGAGAGGCAGCATCCCATTTCGTGTCCATCTCGCTGGGATGGGGCGGCTCCATCTCCACCTCCACCTCCACCGGCTCTAGCTTGGACCTCTGGCATACTGATGCAGGATGCATCGACTCCTCCTGGAATGCATGCCGAAAATAAAGGACGTGGTCGCTAGTCATCACCAGGGATGGAGGAAGACTATGGAGTTACAACAGGAATCTCGCCTCTGCTTTGGGCAACCTCAAGTTCGAGTGCCAGCACGTCCACCCTCCCGCCGGCCGCGGTTCCAACGAGGCTGTGACGGTTTTGCTCAGGGTCTTATGCCACAGCCTGCGTTTTAAAAAAAAAAAAAGCAGAGTCCCCTCATGGGAGGTGTTTTTCCCTGCTTGATGAAAGGAGGTTGGTGCCAGCCTGGATTGTGTAGCTGGCTGCGGGTCGGTGGGGTGGGCTGGCTGTGGGGCTTGAACGGGGACTGTGGTTTTCACTGCGGGATGGCTGATAATCAGGATTTACTCCGGCATTCCCCAGGCTGGGCAGCCTTCACACCCGAGCAGAAGAAACCACATCAGGCTACGTGTTTTTGCAGCCCGATGTCAAGTGAGGCAGCAGCTCCTCCGTCCCCGTGGCAGGACTTGCTCCTGCAGCCGTATTTCTTTAGTCCGTCTTGCAACAGTTCACGGTCCTGCAGATTTCCAGCTCCGTTGCCTGCAGCTGGCAGCCCTCGCATGTGCGTTTCTCCTGGTCCGCAGGCGCCCGCCGGATCAAACATCGGGGCCACTGGGCTACAAACTTCCAGGGAAAGGTACGGTGTGCAGCCAGCTCCTGCAGCCTGCAGTCTGGCCAGCTCACGATCCTGCCACGAGGCTTGCGTGGCGGGGGATGTTATTGGAGCCCACGCTGTTTATTCAGTAGTTTGTAGGAGAATCTCGGTTTTCATTTGGAAAAAAAATTAAAAAAGGCATCGTCTCATCTTCTCGGTTGCCCAGAAAACATGAAGCGAGTTTGACCTAAAGGCTCAGGAACCAGAAGGCAAATAAAAAGGACCTGTTTTATTATTTGCAAGCCAATCCCATGGTTTTTGAAGCCTGATTCATGATCGCAGATGGATTGATGTTGGCAGTATCGAACTGTCAGCCGGATTGCTTCGCAGATGAAGATAAAGAGCCTCGGTTTTGCCAAAGGGTGAATGTATTCTTTATGAGACGCAACAGAGATGTAACACAGCACCTTGCTCCTGACAAGGCTGGCCTTTATTTCCTGGGTCTGCGCTTAGGACATGGCTGAACTTTCCCATAAGTTTTAGCCCTGATGTGGGGCCAGGATCTACAGTCCTGAATTCAGCTGTTGCTGTTGCAGCAGAGACGCAAAATAACTTCATTGACTTGGGCTTCGCGTCCCCATTTTTCTAAGCACTTTCATAACTTGCCCACAGACCTACGCTACAAATGGGCTTTTCAAGTCTGCCCTGTGCAAGGGAAGAGCCGGGAGAGGAGGTACCGGCTGCTCCTGGTGGGAGCTGGAAGGAGCCTGGTGTTTACCCAAACCTCTTTAATATCTTTATCGAGGCATGAGAAGAAAATAGAGGGGCATTGCTAGCAAAATTTGCAGGGAGCTGGAAATAGGTGGAGCGGTGAAACAAGGGACGCTGGGTTAGATGGTACGTTGGGGACCGTTGCCTGAGTTGAACGTGGCTGGTGTGAATCTGCGCTGCGTGGAGCCGCCAACGTGCAGATAATGGACAGGGGACAGTAAGACGGGGAAAAAATGTGAGTCCTCCAACCACGGCATGGGACATCCCTGTCCAGACCTACTCGGAGGCTGCAGGGGTGCCGACGCGTCGCTCAGAGGAGAAGCGGGCAGCGTGGGCCGTCCTGGGCTTTGGGTTACTCTGACACGTCAGATGCTGTAATCCACAAGGCACGTTGCTGCCTTCTCGAAAAACCAGCTTTGTAGTTTGTCTTGAAGGTGCGTGGCCACGTCAGGATTGCTCCGCTTAGCCCTGAAATGCAACAGCAACGGCACTGCCTGTGCTCTCTGTAGATGGTAGGTGCCACACGATGTGCAGAGCAGCCCCGGGGTAGGGGCTCCTACGTTCCCCTGTAGTGACTTGGTCCTTCAGCAGCGTCACGCTCACAATTCGCGGGGAGGGCACTGAGCAGTAAAATTATTTTTAGAGCCTGTAAACAAGTAGACCTGTGACAATCCCTGCAGACGACCGAGCTCCGTCTCCTGCTCCGCGCACAGGGCTGTGCTCTTTGAGGATCGCAGATATTCCTGTATGGGAGAGTCAAGGGGTGAGGACTTGTTGGCATTTGCTAGCGGTGGTTCGGTGGTTGCCACCTTCTTCCCAGAAAATGCGTCCAGCCTGTGCGGGTGCAGAAATGCATCTTGACTTCTTGTGCTCAGCAGCTTAAAGAGAAAATGACAAAAAGATGATGATTTAAGCTGTTATTAAAACAGATTTCTTGTTACAAAGGAGATTTCCCTCTCTCATACCCAGCCCCAGGAACAGGCACCTGCGGACGTGGTTTGGTAATGGGGATACGTCTGGCTCCCGGGGCAGGGTTAGAGCCAGACAGAAAGAAGAGATGGAAGGAAAGAAGAGGTTTTGCTGCAGAAATTGCCCTTGACTGCTTTCCTCTCCAAGCCAAATGAGACACGTGGCTGGTGTGACCAGGATTAGGGGTTTGGGGACACCTTGGAGCTGTTGGCAGACTGGTGGCTTGGTGCCACTCTCAAGTGGGTTGGCATCTGGCACAAAGATCTCACACCCTGGAAAGCCCGATCCCAAGCTTGAATTAACGGAGGAAGATAAATATTAACTTGGCTGATGGAGGAGATCTCCGGTCACCTGGTGCCAAAGGGATCGCAGGTGATGACAGTCTCTCCCCGGCCAGTGGTGTGAGGAAGCTGAAGGAGATGAGGGGAAGAGAGAGACCTCTTGGTGTAGAGGTGAAGCCATTTGCAAAGGAGAAGCCCAGGGCTCCTGCAAGGTCTGGGACCTCCGTCCAAGCCTGCCCGACGGGGGAACGTGGGCATGAAGGTGTTCAGCACTGCGCTAAAGCCTGTATTTCTTGTGCTAATAAAGTGCCTTGCTCTAAGCACCCCTGGCAGTATGAGTTGTGAAGGTGGAGCAGGAGAGACGGGTAAAAACCCACGCAAAAGCTGGCCCTGGGGGTTTGAGGAGGCTGCAGGAACCCATCTCCGTGGTGAACTGCTGGCCCTGGGTTGTTTTGGCCATGGGAAGCAGCGCTGCTGAGCGGACACGGCTGCTCAGGGAGGATCCGGTGCTGCCCAACTTCTCCATGAGGGTCCTGGAGAGCAGAAAGCTGAGCCCCCCAGACGGGCAGAGCAGGGCTGGCAGCTGGACCACGCTGTGCAGGATTTGGGGAGCAGCGGGAACAGGAGCGACGTGTCTGGAGGCGAGGTGGCTTCTCCAGGGGTGACAGCGGTGGCTTTCCAACCGACAGCGTTTCATGCCCAGCAGCTCCGTGCTGTGAAGATGAAGGGCGGCCGAGGTGCGAGCGCTGCTCCCCGCTCTGCTGGGGGGGCAGGAGGAGGGTTTGGGATCGTGGCTTGGGGCCGGGGCGGGGGGGGGGGTCCTGCAGGCAGGGGCTGCGCTGGTCATTTAAGATGGCTTTATGCAGCTGGAGGAATGTAAAGCAGCTGGCGGGGAGAGCGGGCTCCACCGCTTTGTCTCGCCGAATCCTCTGCCCCTGCGTGCTGCGGGTGCGGGGGGGATAGCTGCACCCCAGCTGTCCCCCCAGGGGGAAAGGAGCCCATCCAGGGCACTGGGAAGGGAACTGGGCTTTACTGGGAAGGGAGTCAGGGCACTGGGGAACCTCGGTAGTAGAGCAGAGCCCTGGGAGGGGAGGCTGCAGCCCGCATTTCTGCCTTGCCCCACTCGGAGCGTGGGATGCTCGGGGCTGTGCCAGGGCCGGCTTCGCCCCGGCGTGGGGTAGGTGCGTCTGCGTGGGCTCAGCCCCCGCGTGGGGGTTTAAACCTCTCCCGGGGAGGGGGGGGGCTCAAGCATCTCAGAGCCGGCTGTCCAGGTGGGGTTTAACAGGGAGAGGGGGTGCAGCCGGGCCTGGCGTGGGGGCTGATGTATCCCACTAGTGTCACCTCCCGGCTCGTAGCACCCCAGGATGGGTCCAGCCCGGCAGGTCCTTCCGGCCCCCCCGCCGGGCTGCAGGGAGGCAGGGGTTAAACCTGCGGCTCCCGCACCCCCTCCCGCCCGCCCTCCCTCCGCCCTCCCGCCGCCGAGGAATTTCCTAAAACACCCCAAAAAAGTGGGAAAATAATAATAATTAAAAAAAAAAAAACCAAAACCACCACCACCCTGCGGATCTCCCCCCCCCGCCCCCCCATCTCCGCCTTTAATACCAACAAACAAACTCCTCGGCTCTCCCTAAAGGAGGCGCCTTTGATCGGAGCGAGACGAGCCCCGCGGGCACCGGCACCGGCACCGACACCCCCGGGCACCGGCACCGCGGCACCCCCGGGCACCGGCACCGGCACCCCCGGGCACCGACACCCCCGAGCACCGGCACCCCCAGGCACCGCAGCACCCCCGGCACCGGCACCCCCGGGAACCGGCATCCCCGGGCCCCGGCACCGCAGCACCCCCGGGCACCGGCATCCCCGGGCACCGGCACCGATACCTCCGGGCACTGACATCCCCGGGCACCGGCACCTCAGCATCCCGGGCACCGACATCCCGGGCACCGACACCCCCGGGCATCTCACAGGCACCACCGTACCCGCAGGCACCGACCCCGACCCCGAGGCATCCGGCACCGGAACCGAGACCGCGGCACCGCCGGGCACCGGCAGCGGGAGCGAAGCCCCCCGGCACCGGGACCGAGACATCACCGGGCACCGCACCGAGACCAGCGCCGGGACATCGCGGGCAGCGGCACCCCCCGGGCACCGGCACCGAGGCACCCCCGGGCACCGGGACCGAAGCCCCCGGGCGCCGATCGCCGGGCTGCGATGCTTCCCGGGGCGGGTCCCCTCGCCTTCCTCCTCCGGTGCCTGCTGCTCCTCTTCGCCTCCGACAGCCGAGCCCGGGCTCGTAAGTCCCCCCCCACTCCCCTCCCCTCCCGGCTGCGCTGGGTCCCTCCGTGCCTCAGTTTCCCCATCGCGGGGGTCCCCAAGAAGTTGCGGGGGGGCTTTGCGGGCATGGCTGGGGACACGGGGAGGCTCCTTGCCATGGCACGTGCCTGTCCTCCGTGGCCAGGATGTCCCAGGCCATGCAGCACGCCGGGCCCCCCATCCTGTGCTGTTGGGGACGTGGCTGTGTCCCCCTCCACCCACTGCGGGGTCGTACAGCACCGAGCACGCTGCTGCGCTCTGGTGAGGGGGCTGCGGGGGTTCGTGAGCTGGCAGGGACACATTGAAGGTCTGGGACCCCCTCCCGTGGGCTAGAAATCGCGCAGGGTGGGGGGTTGAATTGCAGCCTTTCCCCTGCGTAGATCCCACCCCGCATGGGTGCGTCTCCCCTCCGAGGGCGGATGGGGACATGGGCAGTTTGGGGAAATGACCCCCCAAACCAAAGCTGGGAGCTTTTCTCCATGTCCATCCCTTGTCCATCCACATGTCCATCCCTTGTCCGTCTCCATGTCCATCCCTTGCTCTCTCCTTGCTCCTGCTCCCAGCTGGCTGACTGGGGCAGATAAGGTTTGGGATGGGGAAGGGAAGGGAGGTTCAGCACTTCCTTGTACGAAAGGGCTTGAAGGACTTGGCCAGGGCTGTTTAGCAGCTTGGAGGGTGCTGGAGGTGTTAATCGGAGCCAGGAGGTGGGTTTGGCTTGGGCAAGGCACTGGGACCCCACCGACAGGTGCTGGGCACCCCTACAGCGTCGCAAAGCCACCCCAGCGCCGAGCAAACCGGGGCAGGACCCGTCGTGTCCCCACATTTATTCTCCCCTTTAATCTCCTGAAGTCCCAGCGGAGTCTGTCGGTGGCTGCATTAGGATGATTTACGACTTGCCCGCTGCCAGCAGTGCATTAGGCACTCGGAAAATAGTCGTCCTCCCAGAGCGCTGACCCAAAATGTGAGCGCTGGATTGCTTGTCCCGGTGGTGGGGTGTGCTGGGGGGGGAAGGCAGGTGGCTGGAAGGGGCTGTGCAGAGCCTCGGAGAGCAAAATCCGGGTGAGTTTGACTCCTTTCCCTCCCCTGGGCTCATCGAAAGCTGCTGAGCTCAGACCACAGCATCCGTCTGTCGCGTGAGGGATGTGGGTCCGATTCCGTGCCTCTGCCAGGGCTGCGTTAACCGTGGTACCCACGTCAGGAGGAGGATGGAGACACCTCCAGAAGGTGAAACAGATGCTAGGTGAGGTGTTGGCTCTTCAGAGGTGCCTGCTGATGGTAGCAGAGCCCCTAAATTGGGCGTAAACCAGGATGAATGGGGGCAGCAGGGATTTGTCTGCTCTGGGAGGAGGCGCTGGGGTCTGTTTGTGGGGTTTATAATGGTGATAAAGGGCCGGGGACTGCGGGACAGGGACGAGGTTGGAGCAGGAAGGTCTGGGATCGCCCCCCAGCTCTGCACCGCTTCTGCTCTGCCGTCGGGTGCATCCCATGGCGCGGGGGACTTGGCTGGGGGTCCAGATGCCCCATGGTCGAGGGCAGGGGGGTCTTGGTGACAAGGTCCTCATCAAATCATGGCCTCCTCTCTGCTGTCCACCTCTGCAGCTCACATTTTTCTCAGGGCCGAGCACTCAGGGAGAATGAAGGCAGGAATAATTTAGTTACGAGCGGGCTCATCAGCCAAGAGACCTACAGTGTCGTGTCTAAAAATAGGTGAGAAGCAGAAACGCTTGGGCTTGAAGGCAAGTCAGAAAAGAAGAATTTGCCCACAGAAACAGGCTATTTTAGGGGATTTACACTCTCAGCTGAAAAAATATCAGAGGCACAGGTTACTGGGCCGAATGTGCTGCAGCCCGGCCGCTATGAGTAATTCAGCGGCAATAGTTGAACGCAATGATGTCTTGGCTGGAGGCATTTAAACACCAGCATCTCTGGAGAGCGCGGGGCAGTGGTTTTCCCCAGGAGCTTGGAAGTTGCCATTTCATTTCTTGTTAACGTGGTTCCTGGAGAAAAGGGGGTTCGTGGGATCCGTCTGTCCTACGAGTTTGGATATAGTGTGACGAGGGACTGAGCGGTCCAAGATGGGAAGGACCGGGATGAAAAGCAAATCCTACCGGTGGCCACGGTAAGGGGGAGGCGAGGGCTGTGCACCCAGCTTTAGACAACCGAGCATCCCCTCGGGAAGGAGCGGAGGGAAACGGGGCCCCGCCTGCTGCTCGCAGAGCCCATGGGGATGCTCTGGGTGCGGGACTTCACTCGGCTCCTCTGCCCTGGGGAGCTCGGCAATGCTTCATGAGGCTGCGTTTGCAGAGCTGCGGAGTTTTTCAGGCTCCCAAAGTCCTGAGAAGAAATTCCCAGGCCAGGACTGGGTGAGGCGAGTGCGTGGGAAGTGATCTGGACATGAGCGGAGTCGTTAGGATGCCACATGTCAAGGGCCCGGTGTGTTTTAACCAGTCCCTTCGCAGCTAAGTTGCATTTTAAGCCCTTCATAAATACAGGGCTGTCATAGGAGCGCCTGGACTTTCTGTACCAGACAGTGCTTTTTACACTTTATTTATGACCACTCTTAAAACGCGCAAACTGGTTGCATACACACACCCCCGCGCACCCGGCGCGGCGCTGACTGGCAGGTGCGTGACCTCCGAAAAAGCTGTGGGGGCCGGGAGCCTGGCTCAGGCATGCCCTGCTTGGGGGAGAGCTGTGGGGGGATCGCCCGGGGATGCAGAGATGGGAGAAACCCCTGTGCCATGAGATGAAACGAGGGAGAAGTGGGGTGAGACCTTGCGGGATGTTTCGGTAGCGTCCTTGTTGGAGCCAGTTTGGCACCTGGAGTGAAAGTCCCTGCTAGGGAAACTGAGGCATGGGGCTTTCCACGCTTTGGGGTCTCACGGGTGCAGTAGCCCCTCTCTAGCCACGAGTCGGGGCTTTACCTGCAGCAGGGACTCTCCTCTGGAGGCTCCTCAGTGTCCTGTAGCGTAGAGGAGCTCCAGTGTAAGTCAGGATTGATGCACGGTGAGCCCACGCGTGCAGAGACCTGGCTGGGTAACGGGTGTGCGAATGGGAGCCATTCCCCAGGCTGATGGAGCAGTGATGTAAAGCAGCTTTAACCCTTCCATGACCCATCAGGATGCTCTGCTCAGGTCTGGGAAACCCCGACACGGAAGTGGGGGATGTAGGGGCAGGGTCTTGCACGCGTGCGTGTGTGTGGCTTGACTTTCTTGAGCATCAGTCCCGATATCCACAGGGAGGGAAGTGAGCGTGGCAGAGCCTGAGTCAGAGGAGGATTTGGCAGCACAACACGGTATTTCGGTAGCCATCACGCTTGCAGGTTTAATAGCTCACTGTGGTTCCTGCTGACAGGCTTGGGATTGGTGCAGGAGAACATCTGACCTGTTTTGGCCCCTGGTTCAGCCATGGTCAAAGTGCCCAGGCAGGGGGACGAGTCACACCGTGTTGGGAAGCCCGTGGGGACGTCCTTGTCTGCTGCGAATGTGGAGGGGTGCAAGGAACTGGCTCAAACAGGCTGTGTCAACGAGCTTCAAGGGCCAGGTCTCATGGACATGCTGGCCCGAGAGGACTTGTCTGCGTCCAAGGCTAGGAGGTGTCCAGGGGTGGTCTGACCAACATCGTCCAGTTTGATGGTTCAACAAAGAGGCTGTGGGGTCTCGTCCATCTCCCTCAGTTCATGGTCTCTCGCTGGATCTAGAGCAGGTCATGAAGACGTAGGATGGCATCTTGTTGGTGGCTGGTGTATGAAGCTGTTGAGATGCATCCTAAAGAGGCGTCGAGGCCATTCTCATGGTGTGAGAGAGACATCAGCAGTCTTTCTAACACCCCTCTCTTGCCTTGTCCTCCCCCTTGTACTTTCCCTCTCATATTACATACCCTCCTTGTCATCCAGGATGCAATTAATGATAATTAATGATAATTAACAACAATTAATGATAATCAAAGTAAACCAGGCCCTGGGCACAGCCTTGAGCGTTGACCAGGGGTGTCCAGACTCTTGCTGTGGGTGCATTCCCCAGCATGGTGTTGACCGGTGCCAACTTGGGCTTTGCCAAATGCCCGGGGACAGCTGGGCCAGGGGGGCTCCAGCAGGTGGGTGTGGATATGAGCTGGGCCGGGACACTGGCCCCACACCCTGGCCTGGGGTATTCAATGATTTGGAAGTAACCAGGTGGTCCTCACCCAAGAAAACACTGGAGCCACGGCAGAAAATGGCTGTTGGGTGGGGAGGCAGGGAGAAACCTTCCTCCTCCATGATGTGCCCAGCAGAGCCCTTCGGGGTGGGCAAGGCAGAGCAGGTCCCGCGTGGAGGAGTCGCTCTCCGCAGCATCTCCCGCCCTCCCTCTGGGCATGAGGCCACAGGACTTGCTGCTGGGTGGCAGAGGAAGCTTTTCCACATCTTTCAGCTGTTTTTTTCTGGTTCATACAACCCATAACGGTACTTTGAAGAGCAGAGTCTCCTATCGGGGGCTTCTTGTATTTGGGAAGAAACTGGTTAGCTGGGACCTGTTCTTGGAGGTGTTTGCAATGGGAGGTGTTTGCCCCTTCCCACCTCTGCTCCTGCTTCCAGGTCCCATAGGGCCACCTCCGAGTGTGGAGCCTCTGGCTTGCAATCAGCCAGCTCTGGTTGTGTCTCCAAGGTGGCGTGGACCAGGCTGGCCCGCTGTCTTCTCCTGCCCAGGGACCGCGTGGTCCTCAGGAAGGAAAACAAAATGATGGCCTCATCTGGATTTTTGGTACTGCAGCCTTGAAAACGCTCCGCGGCTCAAGAGCCCTCTCTGGAAAACGAGAAGTGAAACAACATGACTTTTGTGAGCGTGCTGTTGCCGAAGACGCAATAAATAAGGAGACTGAACGGCACGGGAGCAATTTACTGCCACAAATGGCTTTTCACTCCGAGTGAATTGGGAAGATATCCAAAGCTTGACCTCTGAAAATGAAATTATTAGCCTGGCATGGGAAAAAATGATCCAGAGCCTCCAGCTTTTAAGCCTCCTCCTTCCATCCATCCCCAGCTTGCTTTTAACCAAACATGCCGGCGCCTCTTGCCAAATACGCGGCATAGTGCTACTGAGATGCGGACAAGTGTCTGCTGCTGCCCAGCGCTGCCAGTCAGCTTTAATTTTACCAGCGGGCCCTTTGCAGACATGAATCAGGCTGCTTTCGAGGGCTGGACCCAAACCAGGGCTCCACTTGTGATTAAATGTTTGAACGAAGCAGCCAACTGGCATGGGAGCCTGCAAGCTGAGCGGGGCCGCGTCACATGAAGGCAACTTGATTTCTTCACCCTCAGCGTAATTCATGAAGATGCTGCAAGCAGGGAAAAATGAAGTCATTTTCTCACCCTTTTGCAAAATGATGATTTTTTTTTTTCTTAGTTTTGTGGATTTTTTTTTTCCCCTCTCTTCTGCGTTTCTGCAGTTTCCAGCCACATGCTCCCCATTCTTGTGTGGTTTGCTGTAAGCTCGTGTCGTGCATGGCCAGGAATACGGGTTTGCTGACTTGTCAAGAGCTTTGGAGCAAGCTATGGGGACGATGTAAGGACCTGAGCAGGGAAAAGGAAAGACAATGCCCCTGCCTGTCCCTCTGATGGCATCCACCCCAAAATCTCTGCAAATCTCCTCCTCTGCAGATGCAACGCTGGCCCCACACTGCTGTGCTTGGGCCAGGTGGTCTGGAGAGCTGGTGGCTGCCTCCTTTGAAGGTAAAACTTGGAGAATCATGTGCTTGAAGCCATCAACTCAATGAGGAACTCAGGGCTGCTGGCAGACCTGTATGGCTGGAGTTGGAAGGGACCCGTAAGGATCATCGTAGACCAATAGGGCTGCCCTTCCTGATGGCCACAGGGACCAGCCCTGGTAGAGCATCACTTGGGCTCATCCTTAGGATGGTCAAGAGCTGGAGGAAGGATGGCAGCCCACCACGGCGTATTCATATCAGTTCTGCCTGGTTGGTGGGAGAAACGTGCATTAAGCAGGTGGCATCTCCAGCTTTGGCAAGGTGGGACAACCTCTCTAAACCACTGCTTTGCCCCAGGTGACAGCGGGGCGTGGGGTGGCTTTTAGCATCATTGGGGTGGTGAACGCCACCGAGCTCGTTTTGGGGGGGGACCCTCTCCTATTCACCAAGGAGTCCTTCCAGCAGCGTAGCGGGGTCAGCACCTGCTAGCTTGCCCGACTTCACGTGGCAGGAGCTGGGCACCACGCCTCGGGAAACAGCCCTCTCCCCTCTCCCCACATCCCCAGGGCGCTGCAAGGTTTTAAAAGACCCATAAATGCTTCAGGGAGTGTAAATGTCTCCGCTGCCTTGAAGCAACGTAATCGCCCAAACTACCTCAAGTCCCCTCGATGACATAACCTTTTACATCACCTGCAGTTTCTCGTGGGGCTGTAAGCACGGAAAGCACTAGTAACACACATGGGCAGGCGTGTGCTTATTCACGAAAGAGCTTGAGCCCCGGCATGTCCCTCCGGCTGGTTGGGGCTTGGGGACACGACATGGGAGAGCGGGAGCAGCCGCCGGGCTGCGGTGGGAGTTACGGGGTCCAGGTTCCTGCAGGTCCAACTGGGGTCGGAGCTCGGTCTTGCAGTACCAGGCGATGCTTTTTGATGTGAACATTAAGGATGACTGAATCGGGCTTTCTGGCCAAAGCCCTGTGGTTTGTGGTGGTGATTATGGTGGGATGGGGCAAGCCAGCATGGTCCTGCTCCTTAGGGCTGATGCTTGGCTGTCCGTGTGCTGGTAGCGCTTGTCCAGAGGTCCTCGAGTGAATGCGCTGAAGCTCTTAGGGGGAGCAAAAGGTTTTCCTTCAGAATGTGTTTCTACCCCAAAATATCTTTTTCTTTTCTTCTTTTTTTTTGTGTAACAGTGAAAATGTCTCCTAAATTCAGGCTCTCCTATCTCCCCCACCACTCCCAGCCCTTCTGGTCTCCCTGGGGGAAATCCAGTCCGATAGCATCACTCTGAAATCACCTGTCCATCTTCCAACGACCACTTCTACTCACCTATTTTAGAGTGACAACTCTAATTTTTGCCTCAAAACCACTCATTCCGTTCCTTGCTTGCAAAGGGAGTCCAGCTTGCCCAGAGGAGTTGCCATTTCGTCAGATGGGTCCCAGCCTAAAAAACCAAATCATGGCCAAATAAAAGGCTTTTGGGGAATGTATTCCATCTGGGGTCTAGTGGACGGGACGTGGCCATCAGCTACTCATGGGGGACAGCATGAAGGCACGGAGCTGTCCTTGCTCTTCTCGTCATGGAGCGAGGAGAGCTCTCCCAAGGACCATCCCTTTCTCTCACGTAGCTTCTCCTGGTTGACTTTCAGGGCCGGATATGTTCTGCGACTTCAACGGCAAGAAGTACAGCCCGGGCGAGAGCTGGCACCCCTACCTGGAGCCGCAGGGGCTGATGTACTGCATCCGCTGCAGCTGCTCCGAGGCACGTCCCCCGTGAGGTGCCGCGGGAGGTGGTGGGGATGCTGCTGCGTTGGGACATGGCTTTGGCAGCTGTTAAGCAGATTGGTTCTGGTGTCTAATTTGACTAGAGAAGCCCTTTCCGGTCCCATAGGGACATTGGATTAATCTCTTTCCTTTCGAAAAAGCCCCTGGGGGTGTGGGGTTGACCTTGTGAGGGAGCTGTCTCAGTAGCATTGGTGGGCTGTGGGTGGAGGTGGCTCAGGGCTGCTGTGGGACCATGGGTGGTCTTTGATGATGAGAGATGAGACCATGAGCTGGCTGACAGTGGGGTCCGAGCCAGGGATGGAGACACCCTTGACTGGGTGAGCTACACCAGCACAATCTGTTGTGATAATAGGGCCATCATCCAACATCTTGTCCTCTTGCAGGGGTGACCACGTAGCTGAACGAACCATCTTTCTCTCTCTCTCTCCCCAGAATGCCAACATCAGGTGCTACCGGATCCAGTGCCCGGCTCTGCAGTGCGCCAGTCCCGTCACGGACCCCCAGCAGTGCTGCCCACGGTGTCTTGGTAGGTGGACGTCCCACAGGGAGGGGGTGACAAGGTGGCCGTGGTCCTGCAGGGTGTACCTCAACCGCAGTCACTTGAACGCCCACGCCTGGAGCAGCGTAGCGATGCTGGGTCTGGCCCTGCTCAGAGTCACGGCAGGAATGGCAGCTTGGGCTGCCCATGTTGCTTTTTCCCCCCAAAATGTCATTTTGATGGAAAAAGGTTGTCTGCCAGACCACTTTCTCCAACTCCCCCACCACCCCAAGAAGCCTTGTAGGGACAAAATGTCAGTTCACAGTTCAGGGACAAACCAGAACCGGCACTTTATTCAGATCATTTGCCAGCAAAATGTGTTGGGTACAGGAAAATCAAAAAAGTTTTGAAGATTTTTAACAAAATTCTTGAATTTTTCCCTCCCCTGGATGTGATGACCTCCAATATCAGGCAGAGTCAGATCAGAAGGGCTTCTCCCATGGGTAATTAGCTAAAAATTAAAAATACTTTTTTTTCTAATTTTTTTTTCCTAATTTCCCAAATCACCGATGGTTTTTGGCTAGCTTTGCCACCACTCTGGCACAGCGGGCAACAAGACCCCGGGAGGTGAGACTTCCAGGTTTTACCTCTGTGCTGAGCCCAGCACGGTTGGGGCAGTCCCGTTCTCCAAAAGCTTTTGGGCACGTAAATCCTCACGGGCCATGCAACGCCCCGGCCACTTCTTCATGATAACTGTGGTATGTAAAGGGCTCCTTGTCCTTTTGGGTTGGGCTGGTGGGGAATCTGCTGAGCATCCGCGCTACATGGAGCCAGGCAGGGGCTGGCTCTCATCCCGTTGCTTTCTCATCTTCTTTTCCAGAGCCGCATTCCCCTTCTGGCCTTCGGGCACCTGTCAAGTCCTGCCAGTACAACGGGACGACCTACCAGCAAGGCGAGATGTTCACCACCAGCGAGCTCTTTCCCAGCCGCCAGCCGAACCAGTGTGTGCAGTGCAGCTGCTCCGTAAGCCATCTGCGAGCCCATGAGAGGCGGGGAGGGCTCAGGGTCTGCTCCTGCACCCCAAAAATGTCCCACCAGGTCAAAAAACTCATGAGGACCATTGGGTGGTACCAGCCCATGGTGGGATGGCTTATCATCAGGATCTGGTTATCAGTGCAGGGGATTGAGCTTCCTCTGAAATGGTGCTGGGTCCTCCCTGCCCAGCGACTAAGGACCGCCGCAGAGCTGGGTGCTTCCCCCTCTGCCCGGGTGCGTTATCTGGCCTTGACCCCGAACAGGGTGTGCTGCAAATGGCTGCTGGGCCCTGGGGTCGGAGCACAACGCACTTGCCTGCATCTCCTCCCCAGTGGGAACAGCACGAACAAGCTGCTGCAAGGGTGGGTTATTCACTGGAGATCCCACGGGTCAGTTCTGGATGGACCCCGCTGGGGCTCCGTGGGGTGGGCAGGGGGACAGCCTTGTCCCCATTGAGCACACCCATGGGTGCATTTGCCTGCGGCGAGGACCAGTGCTCCGGGGCCATCCCCGCAGCATCCAGCTTTCCCACCTGCCCCACTGGGGCGTCGTATGGCAGGTGGCTGGCAGAGAGAGCAACCGGGAGCCTTTCCACGCGTGTGCTTGCCGCAAAGCAGATGGGGTTTGTAGCCGGGGAACCTGGGGGAGCTCAGCGTGCCTGCGAGGCAACGCGGACGTGAGGTGCCAGCTCTTGGGCTCTAGAAATTCTTGGGACGTCGAGCCCGGTGTTGAGCTGGTGGGATTGAGCTGAGCTGCAGAAAGGATTTGGTGGCTCCCAACCGTTGCTGGGTGCCTGGGTCTCGCGGTGCCTCCAGCAGCCAGCTCCTGCCCTGCATGGCCGGGGCTCACCCCCGACGCAGCCAGGAGACAACAGCAGAGAGATGAGGGCTTTCGCAGCAGAGCCTGGCCGTCAGGGATGGCAATGGGCAGGCGCCTGGTGATCTTCATCCCCCTTGCTTGGATTTAAGTGGAAGCTGAACCCAGGGCTGAGATGTGCTTGAGCACCCAGCTGGCCAGGCTGCACCAGGAGCCGATTTCGTCTGGAAACGCCTGCAGTTCACCAGCCCTTCAGGCCATCGTGTGCGGAGCTGTGCCCTGGAGATGTGCACGTGCTTTCCAGGCTGTCTACAAAAAGCATTTGCAGGAAGCATCTGCCTTTCACACCGAGTTGTGATGACCTTTGCCGGGACCATTGCATGCCCATCTTCCTTGACGGTCCTGGTTGCCCTACCTGAGGGCTGCGATGGCAGCCAGGATGCTGTGTGGTCCTCAGCGTGCATCCCCGTGATGGATTGCCCATCTACCACCCGTCTGCCAGCACCAGAGAGACATTCCTCCTCCGTGAGCCTCCAGCAATGCCCTGAGACAGAGCTTGGCTCCGCTCTGCCCAGTGCTCTCCCTGCACAAATCCATCAAAACCCATGTCCTGACGCTTTGCTCGGGAGACGCGAGGCAGCCTGGCCAGCGGTGATGGGGAAGGTGTGTGCAGCGTGGGGCCGTGCATGCCAGGAGCTGAGTGTCGGGAGATAAATGGAGCAGCTCCTCCTCCTCCTCAAGAGGGAGCGAGGAAGGGGGATAGAAAGTGCCGACGCTGGACCTGGGTGCTGCGGGGAACTGCCTGCAGCGGCTACAGCCTCTGCCATAAGAAAGAAGAGGGTTGCAGACTTAGCTTTCACTGCCCATCGTACAGAGCCCTTGGATCCAGGCTCCACTGATCTGTGCTTTGCTCATAGCAAATAATTTGACTAAGCTTGGCCAGGAACGAAAAAGGAGTGCGAGAGCCCAAACCACCTCCCTCTCTCATGCCAAGAGCACGCACAGGGTGGCTGCCATCAGCTGATGCTTGGTAGTAAAGTATCTGTGATAGCAGGATAGCTGGTCTGAGCCCTCGGTGCTTGTGCACGCCTCGGAGCTGGGTGGCTTGGAGCTAGGTGGCAAGAGAAATAACTTAGATGTAGAAATTATGCAGCTTTTGAGGCTGGTTCCTCTCTGATGGACCCCAACTGGATGCCAGCCCACCAGGCTGGGGATGAACGCCAGGAAGGAGCCCTTGAACCTGACTGTACGTGCCCATCTGGCCCTGCTTTCCCACCCCATCCGCCACCGTCCCCAGGAGCCTGCGGAGCTGCGTGTCCCTCTCCGAGGCACTGGCTCTCGCTCAGGCTCTGTTTATTCGGCAGGATAATGCCTTGGATACGAGGGGGAAAATAAAAGGATGGCTGTGGAGCCTTGCAGTGGCGGGGTCTCGCCGGGCTGTGTCTGATGTTGTCAGCTGCTATAACAGCTGCGTGAACAGCTGGTCTAAACCTCTTTGAAAACCGCCCCGAGACCAGAGCCTCTGGGATAAATCCTGCTTTTTATGACATTTGCTCTTTCCCGCCTGAGGCAGGTCTTTGCCGTGAGCTGCCGGTCAGAAGGAGAAAGAAGGAAGAGGCTGCGTGGCCAAACCCTGCTCCCTGCAGGTCTGGACCTCGTGGAGGTCCCTGAAGCGGAGAGCAGGGTTTGGTTTGCAGCGACCTCCACCAGATCCTCTCATCTACCAAACTTTCCTCCTCCTCTTCATGTCCCCTGCACAGCGGCTTGGCTTCCTGGTAGTAGAAGAAGCTGCCGTGGTTTGGTTTTCTAAGGAAATCCTTGGTTAACCTCTTGGTTTCAGTTGACTGAGAGCTTGGGGATACCCCAGAGAAAATTGCTGCATGGAGAAGAGGGCCTTGCTGTTGAGGTCTGGCTGCTGCTGGGCTGCTGAACATCCTTTTTTACCTTTCTGCAAAGCAGCAAAAACTTAGCCCTGCAGCAAACAGGTGCAAATCCATTGACTGAAGTGGGATTGGGACACACTAAGGTCAAGACTGGCCTTGGCCCCTGGTTTTCAGCGTGAATCACTACAGCAATGATGTTTTCCAAACTAACCACCAAGCCAGTGGCAGAAGGTGTAGACCTGCATGTCCATCCACAGCTCTTGACCCAGTGTCTTTGTGCGCTTGGCTCTGGTGTTATGGAGTAACCCAACACAGAGGGAGGGCAGAGCTGCAGCGTGGACCTGGGTCTGGGTTCAGCATCACACTTCCCCCTTCCACCTTTCCTCCAGGTCCTTGTCCTGGGAGATGTCAGAGAACAGGTTCTTGTGCCACGTGGAATCGGTGGGTGTTATGCGGAGTTTACGGGTGTGTGGTGGCTATTTCAGATCTGGCAGCACTAACAGTGCCCGAGAGCAAGGCACTGCCTCCCCCTTTTTGGGGAAGACCACTCCACTCATGAGCATGTGGACTGGTAATCGGTGGACCCGCCATGCTAGGAGAGGCCACCATGCTCCATGCTATGTTCCACAGGATGGACAGCACGGCAGGGGCAGGCTTTCAGCTTTCATCAGTCGCTGGGTGGTTGGTGATATTTGAGGATGGACTATATGATTTATGCTAGATCTGAAATTTGACGTGCTGGCACCCCAGCACGGGGGACGCACGGCCCTGTCTGGATCTGTATAATGCTGATAATGCTTTTTTTTCCTCCTGCCCTCCTAGGAAGGCCAGATTTACTGTGGCTTGGTGACCTGCCCGGAGCTGTTGTGCTCCTCTCCCCTAACCGTGCCGGAATCCTGCTGCCAGGTCTGCAGAGGTAATGAGGGGCCCCGGACCCGCTCCTGAATGCGGGCTGGGAGACGTAGGTGTTGCCACCAGCTGGCAGGAGCCATTTCAAGCCACTTTAGCGGGATTTTGGAAGCCTGTGTGGTAGATCAGGCCACTCACTCTGTCTGCGTCCCACCAGGAGACAAAAGATGAGGGCTCAGTTTTTTTCTTGCATGCTTCCCCTCCCACACCTAGTTGTGTCCTGCCTCCCTGCAGCCCATACGCTGGCTAGGGCTGAGCTCTTTGCCCTGCCGCTGGGGCATTGTGCAAGAGATGTGACCTGCATGGAGGGCAAAGTCCCCCAGACCGCTCACCCACCAGGATGGAGATGGTTGTATGGACCACGTAAAGATGGTGCGTGCTACTGTTGCTCCAGGGAAGTTTCCAGGACAGTCAGGGAAAACCCCCCTTCCACCCCAGTACAGCATGGCCGAGTTTCACTCCCACAGCTCTCCGTGGGGGAGAAACTCTGGAATTTGCTGCTGTTTCCCCTGACTCACACCTGGGAGGGTGAGGAGAGAATCAAGCTCCACGTCTCCAGATGAGACAGACTCAAGAGCAAAGGGGCAGGTTCACACCCTGCTGACAATGAAGTCACAGCATAAAATGACTCTTTAATACGAGAAATATTTCTGAAGCTGGAAGGCCATGGTGGTCTCCTGGCCATGGACACAGAATGACCTCCTCCGGGTGCCTCCTCCAAACTCTCCCCTTCTGCAATTTGTGCTCCTCTCTCCTAGTTTTCTTTGGTGCAGCTGGGGCATGTCATTGACTCAGTGAGAAATGTCTTTGGATTTCTTTTTAATGCTGGATCAGCCCCATCACCTCATACTCTACCTCTGGGGTGTTTTCTTGCCACCTAATTTCAGAAGTCTACAAAGCCATGTCTGTCTTGGAGCTGAGCTCTTGTTAGTAGTCAGTGGGGATAAAAGGGGTTTTGGGGTATGGCTCCCATTTGCTTTGGGTGATGTGAACTGCGTATTCGAAGCTCTTCTCTCTCCAGACCTTGCAGGTGGGCCGGCACCCTGTGGAGAGCTGCTTTTAGTCAGCTGGACCCCAGAGAGCAAATCCTCATCCATCCCTGCTGCATTTCACAGGACGATGTTTTTTCCTTGCAGATGGCTCCTATGAGAAGTCCGCGGAAGAGGAACCCCTGCAGTTAAACAGAGGTGTTGTACGTGACGTTTGCATTTTAAAACTCAGATTATTGCTTCTAGCACAGCCCCATTAAACAGCTCAAAGCAAGTCATTGGCCCTTGGCCATAGTGTTCTACAGAGAAATGACCCACAGCAGCTCTAGGAGGGCAGTTAGTTCCCTGGACAGCAGTGCCACCGACACCTGGTTTGCAGATGAATCGTGTCTTGGAGTTGACTCTAGGTGAGGGCTATCAGCATAGGCTGAGACCTCAGACCACCAGGGAAAGACTCTTGTCCTCTTCCTCTGAAGCATCTCTGATGTCTTTGAAAGAGCAAAAGTCTTGCGGGGACTGGAAATCTTGGACACTTCTCCTTGTTGGCCAACCTGGCTGAGGTTGGCCAGTAGGTTAAACCAGCTGAGGAACATGGGCAGAGCAGACTCAGAGGTGACCGACAGCCAGACACGACCCTCACCCATAGAGTCGGATAGCCCAAATCTTTCTTTGGGGGCTTTTGCTTCAGGAGTTGGTGTCTCTTCTCCACCCTGGGCTCAAAGGTGTCCTGCCCCCAGTCGTAGCTCCCACAGAGCAGCCAGCACTGGACCTGGCCACCGGCGTACTTTCCCCAGGCTGTTTCTATCGGCAGACTCAGCAAGGAAAAAGTGACTCCTTGGCTGCCGAGGGTGGATTCACGGTGACATTTCAGAGCTGGGTGGCCCGTGCCAGGTCTGTGGGATTAGGTCACTTACAGCTCCTGGCCCTGCCCTTTTCCATACTGCTGGGTGAAACGCCAGCGTCACACCTCCACCACCTATAAAACCTCCAAAATAGACACAAGGGGATCCTTTGTGCAGCACGCCTTGTCCCAGCGGTTTGCTCTTGGAAGCCCGGGATGTTCCCGGGATTTCAGTCCCGCTGGCTGGCAGCCCCACACCAACCCTCCTCGTGCCAGCCAGGTGAGAGGGCAGGATACGGCCCAGCCTTACCTCTCTGATCCCGGTTGGGTTGCACGGATGCCGGTCCTCAGTTTCCCAGCAGGCGTCTAGAAAAGACCAGCCCGGTTCCCTGCCCGTGTTAGCGAAGTAGGACCTCACCTGAGGACATTGGGTTGAGCGTGGGACGGGAAGGGTGCTGCCCCAATGCGGGTGACCCACTTGCAGCGTAGGGCGGGCATCAGTGTGGGGCATCGACACAAACTGCTCAGCACCCCTTAGGCAGCTGCAGGCACCGAGGTGGCTCCTGGGTCATTGCTCATCCCTGTGGTCTCTGGACCTTCCACTCCTGATGGACGGTGTGCAGGACACTGCATGGCTTTTTCCAGCATGCTTTGGAGTGAGAACAACCCAACTGCCTGGGTCTGAGTCCCCTTCTTTTCTCTGACTGCTCATAGAGGCACTCGCAAGACCAGTGCTTGGGGGAAGCGATGGGCAGGAAGCCACCTGGATCCACCGCGTCCACCGTTCTCAGTTCCTCCCTGGAGTTCATTCCCAGGAGCTTCAAACCCAAGGGAGGAGGTGGCACCACTGTGAAGATCGTCTTGAAAGAGAAGCACAAGAAAGGTAAGAGATGGAGGGGCCAGGTAGTCTGTACGTGGCCTAAGGTGACTTCTCCAGGACTTTGAATTCTCCAGGGAATCTGTTTCAGCAGCAGTTTTCCACCACCAAGTCCACCTACCACTCCTCCACAGCCAGCATCACCCAGCTATCTCGGCTCTGGTGGCTCACAGCCCCTTGGCTGCATGAATCTACCACTTTCCAAAAGGGGTTGGAAGAAGATTGGTCCTTGGGGTGTTTTGGAGATCTGGGACCTGGGAAGGGAGGTGCTTAGCTGGAAGACTCCACGTGGTCCTTCCAGGACAGTGCTGCAGAGAGACAGGATATTCCTCCTTGTACCTGCCCACCATGAGCTGGGTCTGTCCTGGTGCTGTGGTCTTTCTCCTGGAGGAGAGAGATGGCAAGTGAGATGAGGAGGCAGCCCCGTGAAGCCAAAGGGGAAAAGATAGGTCCCTCCTCTTGGGGGCTCTCCCACCACTGCATCTCCAGAAGGGCTCTTTCCAGTCCTTGGAGATAAAGCCCTGGAGGAAATTTTGGGACCTCCAAAAATTTTCATGGAGGAGTCAGCAGGTGGCACTCTTCACTGTGCTTCATGCCTGTGACAGCCTCGGAGACCCTGGGCTTACAGAGGCTTGGAGGCAGGTGAGGTCCTGCCCACACTTACCACTCTTCCCCACCAGGGTGGTTGACCCCAGCAGCCTCCATCTCCTGGAGCCTGGTCCCCCTGCCCCATGGCACCTCCTGGATGGGATGGCTGCAATATCCCTGTGTCTGCTGCTGCCGGACGTGCTGCCAGAGGACCATGTTCCTCAAGACAACGGGGCCACCCATTTCTGAGGTGGTGAAATGTGTTGAGCTTCACCAAGCCTTGGGCGTACAAAGAGGAGGAGGATTTATTTTCACGGTCAACTCTTTCCTCTCTCTCCTCCAGCTTGTGTTTACAACGGGAAGACCTACTCCCATGGGGAAGTGTGGCACCCTGTCTTCCGGCTCTACGGCCTCCTGCCCTGCATCCTCTGCACTTGCAGGGACGGTGTCCAGGACTGCCAGAAGATCACATGCCCCAAGGAGTATCCGTGTGACTATCCAGAGAAAGTAGATGGCAAATGCTGTAAGATATGTCCAGGTAGGTGAGATCCCACCTGTTCCTGCAGCTGCCTTCCAGTTCCTTCCTTTAGCCTTGGTTTAAAGCCCCAGGCAGACAGATGTGTAGACGTTCACGTCACTGGTGACTTGAATTCGCACCAGGTGAGCTCAGCAGGGCAAGCACTGATGTAAGGGTTGGCCTGTCTTGGAGGGCAACAGGACGCCCCAAAGGTGAAGAAGCTGCACCAATCCTAAAAAGTTGCATCTGTTGGGTGGCTGTGATCTGGAGAAAGATGCCCAAGGAGGGACATGCTAAGAGTCTTCAGACAGATAGAAGATGCTTTCTGGGGAGAGGGCACGGTCTGTTCTCCAGACCTCCAGGTGGGATGAGAAGTCATAGGGTTAAGTTGTGGCAGCTGAAATGCAGGTCTGAAATTAGGAGGACACTTTCTGGGTGTGGGGTTATCTGTGGCACTCGTGGTTTGGTTTGAATTTGAGTTGAGGTCCCCATCCCTGGAAGGAGAGGATTAGGCACACAACTGTTGGGGTGGGCCAGGTAGAACTGGGCTGGTATTGGGGCTGGGACATGGTGGAGAGGACCTCTTTTTTTTCATGTTCAGTGTGGTTTGGGTCCCTCAGCTGCTTCTTGGTCTTTGGAAAGCTGTTTACCTTAAACCACAGACCTGGCAAAGATGGGGCAGGGCATGAGATCTTCTCCTGTTCCCACTGGAGAATGTTTTCTAGGTTATACCTCTCTGTACTGTCATTCAGCAGTAGATGTTTAGATGATGGACCACCCACTGCTTCCTTAGAGAGCCTGAAGATACCTGAGTCTCTCTGAGCCTGACTGCAGATGGAGCAGTTTTGGGGTGATCTCCTCTGATGTGCATCTTCAGGGTGGTTTCGTGGAGGGGTCTCACCAGGGAGAACAAGCAAGGGGCATCGCCACATTTAAGAATGGGGCAAACAGGCTGCAAAATAATTTCCGCTGGGGCTTTCAAGGTTTTCCAGCCTCTGAGCAGGGAGGTTCTGGGGTGGCCTCCCTGGGGGAGCGAAGGGCAGAAGCTCAGCTTGTTTTAATAAGGTTTCTGATATGTTTATGAGCAGGATTTATGACGTGGTGCCTGGTGGGAATGGGATGTGATGACTGAGCAGAGCCCTTCCAGTCTTGCATTCCCATTATAGAGGGTCTTTCTGGTTTAAAGTCTACAACTTTCTCTGCTGGGATCTCTTGTCTGCTGTTCAGTCTTCATTTATTTCCAGTTAAACACTCTGACCCAGCCAAAATGATTTTCTTCTTGCTTTCCAGTACTCATAGATAGCAATCGCACACACATACACACGGCTCAGCCAAGTTACATGCTTGTCCTTTGCTTCACTGCACGGAGGTTTCGCCCACCTTCTTTTTCCAGGCAGTTTCCATGACTGTTCTCCTCTTCCTCCTTTGTACCCAGTAGCTTGGAGACAAACGCTGAGCGATTGCTACTTGCGAAAGGGATCCCGATCGAAGGGGGATTGCTGCGATGCATTGGTCGCGTGGGGAGACCGTCGTGGCTGCTGGGGGCAGAGCTAGCGGCCGGGACCCCTGGGTCCCTGCTCCTCCTCCCCAACGCTGTTGGCCATCGAGTGGCTCCAGCGTGAAGCTCTGAGGTTGTTAAATACCTGTCGTACCTGCGAGGACACGTGGTTCCTTCCCTGTCGTGCAGGTGGGGCTGTCTTGATCGATGCAAAGAGCAGCCCTGGAGCGGGTGAAGTTTAATTTCTGAGATGGAGGTTTTCCTGCACCCAGACCCCGCGGTGGCAGGCGTGAGGGTGGTGGGTTGTGGTCTTCCCCCCTCGTGTCACGCTGAGCCTGCAGAGCTGGACGCTCGTCTTCCCGTTACTGAAAAAGCCGGGCTTTGCATCCCTTTAAATTAGGATTTCCATCCCCTCTCCGAGAAGAGTAGCTCAGGACCACCCCAGAAAGCACAGGGGAGAGCAGAATCAGGCCTAAAATAACTGTCCTACTAAAATAAACCCCACGCGTCTATTTATAGCCAAACTTTCTTTCGAGTAGTGTAAAAAGCTTCAGCATCCAAAATGACGGGGAGAACAAGGCTAAATTCAGCAGAGCTGGGCTCCTCTGCGTTCCAAGGACCACAACCAAAGGCAATAAATCTCCTTCCAAAACCACGGGGATTTTTAATTACTCCAGATACACAAAAATAATTAAAAAATTAGCAGCTCTCCTTTACTAAGGATGTTGAAAAAGTCACGTAGGGTCCCACCGGTGCCCCTGACGTGGGTCTCCCCACCGTCGCGCCCCATGTGGGGAGGGGGCTTGGGCTGGGGCTGAGCCCACCTGCGGGGCTGAGCCGGGCGCGCTGCCCAGGCAGCCCAGCCACGGCGCTGGCTCCCGTGCTGCGGGCTCGTCCCTTCGCTTCGCTGACGTTGCTCCTCCAGGACGGCAGCGGGAGCGAGATGGGAAGCAGGGAATCCAGCCTGGGCTTTGCAGGGATGATGGCACTGAGGTCCTTGCAGCGGGTACGGGGAATCCAGGTGGAGAAAATCCCCCTTCCCCATCCCCGCTGGCAGAGAGGCTTCCAAAATCAAAGGGAATGGAAAATACGGGGACGAACAGGTCCACAGATCCTTTATCAACATCCCCCTTTGCTGCCAATCCCGGCGCTGGTGATCGGACCCTGGGAGCCAAGGTCCCATTCAGAGAGGCAGCTGCGCCATATGGCATCAAACCCGACGAGATGCCTTTGCTTTGACTTGGGTGCCGAGACGGCTCCTCCAAGCGCCTCCCTGCCCCTGTTCAATGAACTCTGTCCTTGTTCTTGCCCAGAAACCAGAGTCAAACCCACCGATGAAATAGTCACCGCTCGCTGTGGCAAGAACCCCAACCGCGTCCTGGTGTACATGTTTGTGCCGCCGAGCTCGGAGACCTCCAAGGAGATCCTCAGGACGATCGCGATCGAGAAGGAGCCTGCGGAAGAGGTGGAAATCTACAACTGGAAGCTGATTAAAGGTGAGTCCTGTAGCGAAGCCAGCCAGCAACGGAGGAGGTGTGTGTGGAAACCTGGTGCTTTCCAAGCTTTGTTCAATTATTCAGGCTTTTCTCGTGGTGCTCCAGACCTTGTGTAGTGAGTTGAAACCTGCTGACAGCAGGTTGGCTTTTCTAACTCCCCCCTTTCGCACTCTTTTGCCGCAGTTGCATGCAGACCAGGGGCTGGAAACCACTTCTGGCCCTTGCGTACCCCGCCACGAGCTGCCACGCCATCCGGAGGCACAGCACGTGGGCAAACAAGGCAAGGGCCGTGGGGCTGTCCCTCCAAACCTGCCCGCTTCCATGCCAAACACACATGGAAAACAAAACAAATAAGTGTTCTGGTCACTCCATATTTTTTGCTTTTGCTTTTTTTTTTTTTGCCCTGGTCCGCCCGTCACTGGGAGCAAAGCTTGCAGAGCTGCTGCGAAGCTGCACGCAGCGGGGGATGAGTTGCCCCCAGCTCACTTTTTGGATAGGTGGATTTGGATGCTCTGGTTGATGTGTCCTCCAGAGGTCAGAACACAGCAAATACACCATCAAACGACGCCGTTCTCTTGCTCTTTCCCCATACCTTTAGCTTTGCAACACTCTCATGGACCAGAGGAGCCTGTCTCTACTAGGGACACTCGCTCCAGTGGATACTTGTGTTGTGTTTCTCTTGGGTCTGGGAAAGCATCACAATGCCCCAACCCCGAGTCTCCGTTGGATATACTCTACCCCTTGCAAAACCTTGTGCCTTGAGCACTTGAGGTTGGTCGCACTCTACCTGTGGATACGGTGACCCTCAGCCCCTGCAGCTGGGTGTCTTCTGGACATGTGTAGGCAGATGTTCTGGTCTCCTGGGTATGTTCATGTCCCACCTCACTCCCTAAGGAGACCTCAGCCCTCCTGGGGCTGGCTCTTCCCAGCCGCCAAGGGTACGCACACATGGATAGTAGCCGGAGAAATTAAGTCCAGAGACGGAGCCCTGGCTGCCACCATGTTTCCATCCTCCCCCTGCCATCCTCTGTCCTCCACGGTGCCCCTCTCCCCGTCCTCCCCCCGGCCTCGGCGAAGCCTCCTTCACAATGGCACCTTGTAGCTGGAGGACAGCTCTGAGCCTGCACTGTCTGGGCCCCACCGTTTCCTCTCCTCGCTCCTTGGCAGAGGTCGCCACCCAAACCTTCTCGCCACCTTCTGAGGCCAAAAGCTTCGCGTCTGCACGGAGCTCCCGAGCCCTGCCAGCCAAGGACAGGGGAGGCCCTTGTCCCCGAGGCCAACACAGCTCTTTTGCTTGGCAGAGCGAAGTGTTACTATTGGGAAAGAGCATGAGCTCAGTCACATATGGATTCCACCTCTCCATGGTCCATCACTCTACCAACAGAGCAGCGTGTGTGGAGAAAAGAGGCTGCAAGTCGCGCCTGGAGCCCGTCCATCTGCCTTTGTATGGGCTTACGATACCTACGTGGCCTCATCTATTTCTGTGCCGGGACAGTTTCCTCCACGAGGCAGGAGTTGGGAGGAGAAGCCGGCACCAACACCCAGCCGAAAGCTTTACCCAGCTTGCTGGTGGTGCACGACCAGCCCCCAGATGAGTGGCAGTGGGGGCTTCCCCACGTTTTTAGGGGTCTGAATACCTCCAGAGTTTTGAAATGTGACTTTCTGATGGTTTGGAGCAGGAATTATCGCTGGGAGTGAGGACAAAAAAGGAACAGGCAGGATCAGAGAGGGACCAGCACGGTTTGGAGACTCTGTCGTTGACTCCTGTCCTTCACCCTGCCTCGCTGGAGGCCTGGGCTGTATTGGAGGTGCGGTCCCCCCATGGACCTCGTTCCCACATTTGCCCTGCCAGGCTGTTGATTAGACATTGACCAAAATATTCCTTTCTATCCTGAAAACCTGCAGCTCTGGGACCTTCAGCGATCCCCACTGTTTCACCACATTGGTGTACCCTTGCCGCTGGGCTGGAGGAGACCTGCGGGGTCCGGACCAGCCATCCCTACGCTCTCCTGGCATGTGCTTGAAGATCTCCTGCCACAGAGACTTTACGGCCCATCTAATCTCTTCCAGAGCCACAACCCCCTTCCTAAGGGAAGACTTTTCCCAATGTGCAGCCGCCCTGCAGCTCAAGCTCATGCCTTCTCAGACTCTCCACCACGGGTGTGAAGAGCAGACTCCTTTCCTCTGATGCATCCGAAGATGCCATCAGCTCCTGCCACTGTCCTCTCTTACACAGTTTAAGCAGTTGATTTTTTTCAGTCTTTCCTTGATGTTAGAAATTTCTGGTCCTTTGCTCCTTCCCATAGCTCTGCTCTGGACTCTCTCCGTCTTTCTTGAAGTGCAGAGCCCAAAACGTGGTGCAGGGCTCCGGACAAAGGTTGTGTCCTGCTGGGATGGGTTTCATACACCCATGTGCACCCATGCTCCCATCTCCACCCACCCGCCAAGGCTTTGTTTTGCAGATGATTTAGCAAGTCCTGAGACTGGTTTCTTGAATTAGACTCTCTTCACTCCCCAGCCCAGCGTTAAGTACCACGTTTAAAGAGTCGAGTTGGTTCCCCACGTAGTCAGCAGAGAGAAGCAGGTACGATATGTCCTGTCCACCCATTTTAAGATGGGTAGAATGGCACTGTGGAAGAGCCTGTCTCTCCCTTTTCTCTCCAAAATTAGGAAAGATGAATTGCTCCCTCGGAGATGGGGCTGGTCCTTAATTCATTCCTTGTGCTCTACTGGACTCTGCTTGTTTTTTGGTCCTGAGGCAGTGCCTAAAGCATAGAATCACAGAATCACCGAAGGGTTTGGGTTGAAGGGACCTTCCAAGGCCATCTAGTCCAACCCCCTGCCATGGGCAGGGACATCCTCAACTAGATCAGGTTGCCCAGAGCCCCGTCCAGCCTGACCTGGAATGTTTCCAGGGATGGGGCATCTCCCACCTCTCTGGGCAACCTGGGCCAGGGCCTCACCACCCTCAGCGTGAAAAACTTCTTCCTTATGTCTAGTCTGAATCTCCCCCCCTTTAGTTTAAAACTGTCGCCCCTTGTCCTGTCGCTACAGGCCCTGCTAAAACATCTGTCTTTCTTATAAGCCCCCTTTAAAGCACCAGGAAAGGTGGCGGGTGCCCAACAGCCCCACCACCTCCCTCCAGCTCATCCTAAACTTTGCAAAGAACGATCCTGTCTGTTGGGCAGTATCTGCTCCCCGGGAAATGGCATCACCTTTTACCGGCTCCATCCCGCGTTGCCTCTTCGGCCGATGGCAGACGCAGTGGGCTATTCTTATCTGCGCCGCCTCCTGCTCTCCTTGTGCGTGCTGGAGCATCGTCCGCATTCCTCCGCTGCTCCCCAGCTCCTGGCATCTGTCAGAAACGACCGTCCGGGGGGCCAAAGGTCTCAGCCAGCTCTCCGAGGGCTCTTGGGTGAACATTATCTAGGTCGGTTGATTAAAAGATGTTTATCTCTTGTGGCTCTTGTTTAAAATATCCTCTTGGTTACTAATGTACTGGAAAGTGCTTCATCAGCCACGGGGGCTATAAGCACACCCTCCTGCTCCCTTCTAAGTATAGACCAGAAGGATTTATTGAACACTTGTGCCTTTCTTGCGTCATTAACAGTTTTATTATCTCCATCCAGTATCTTCTTTTGTTACTGGTCGGACTTCTTTTCCTGACCCACTTAAAGGACTTATTAATAGTCCAAATATCCACATATTTCTCCGGATGTCTTGGACTTCCTGTATTAATTTTCCACAGTCCATAACATCTCGTTTGTATGGATTGCTAGCCGGTTCCCATTCGTCACATGCTCTTTTTATGTGTAATTGCTGCTGGGAATCAGGGAAAGTGTCTTAACCAAATAAGGGGGACCACGTTGCCTCTCCCATCTGCTGGCAGCGAGAGGCTGGACGCACGGGGAGCCTGGGTGAGAGGTGGGGAAGGATATGCCAGGCATACCTGCCCGGTTTGTCACGCTTCGCGGGCCAGCGCGAATATCGCAACCCCTAATCCTGCAGAAAGGTCGCTTCCGTTGCTAAATGCAGGTTCTGGTTTGCTTGGGTCAAACGTCTGAGTCAGGCACCTCCGCTAACGGGACGATGCTGGCACGGAGCGAAAGATCAATCTCTGCTGAGGTCATTCGTGGTTTTTGCTGTCCTGGAGGAGTTTCAGGGCTGGGGGCAGAGGGATGGAAAACTTTTTGGTCCTCGGCTGCTTCCAGGAAAGGAAAGCATCCGAGGATGGAGGGGCCTCTGCCGTCGGGGAAGATAGGTGGTCGAGAGTGAGCAGAGAGGACGGGGATCCCGGGATCCCGTTGGTCTCACCTTCGTTTCTCTTACGGTTTTGGGGGAGATCAGACTTCCTCCGGTGCGAGATGCTTTTCAGAGCAACAAAATCTTATTCCTTTCACCTGCTTTGTGGTGTTGTCCCTGCCGCGTTCTGATTTAACGAGCAGTTACTGTTTTCAAATGAGATTTCTCCTGGTCCTTGGCCAGCCCTGGATTCGCTCCCAAACTCCCGCCAGGCTTCGGCAGCACCGAACCAGGACCCCGGGGCATCCAGTGCGGGCGGCGTCCCTCTGGCACCTCAGGAGAGGACAGAGACGTGCGTCCAAACCAGGCTGAGCCTTAAATGGAGCGTCGCGGAGTCTGATGCCCTGTGTTTCCCTCTGCAGGGATATTTCATCTGATACAGACCAAGAAGATCAGCAAACAGGAATTCAAGCAAGAAGCGCAGAACTTCAGGCTGATCACCAGGACGAACGAAGGTAGGGAGAGAAAAATCCCATTTCCCTGCTCCTCTGGCAGACCCTGCCCCAAACAGCCTCGTGTTTTGCTGCATGAATCCCGGCACGGCGTGGGGAGCTGAGCCGTGGGGAGGAGGCTTGTGCAAACACAGCCGGGTCGGGGCTGACCTGTCTTCACACGCATATGCAACGCTCCTGGTTAGCAGTCACATTTTCACTTTATGGTATCGCAAAGGGCAGCCAGCTTTCTAAAAGTGGATGCACGCTTGTGAAATCCAAAGGCTTTGTCTCTCCAAAGCCCGTAAAACTGTTTGATTTTTATATCTAATCCATCTGGCGTTACGGGGGTAAAAAAAAAAAAAAAATGATGCAAGGGATTTGAAATAAATAAACTCTTGAAATATTTTTAAAAATCATTCTTAATGTTCTTGGATGTGCGTAAATGTTACAAAAAGCAGGAATGCCAGCGCACATGCCGAGAGTGCCTGTGCAGAGCGAAACCGCCGAGCTATTTCCCGCTGGCTGCCTCTTCGCCTGGGCTGGGTCAGAGTTTAATGGGTTAGGTTCGGATCGGAGCCATTCCCGTATTGTCCAGCGCCCACGGGTCGTCGGGTCAGCCGGGAACGGTGCTGCTGCCCAGTGCATACCAGCACACCCGGTGCCCTGGGGAGGGTGAAGATTTGGTTTCACCTCCAATCCGTTTGAGATGACGTTTCTTGACCAAACCCCGGGGGATTTTCAAGTCCCTGCTCCCAGGTTGGGCTTCGCACCCTGACGGGGTCTCTGGCACGTGCCCCCTTCTTCTTGCCTCAGTTTCCCTTGACAAATAACCCTGTTGTGAAACCATCCCTCTGCCGTTGCCACAAGTTCTAGGAAAGCATTGGCCGGTGATTTCTTCACAACAGGAGATTAATTCAGCTAGAAAATATGCCCCCCCTGGGGATGACGGCATTAGGGCTGCATAATCCTTGCTGGGATTACGGGGGAAGAGACCACCTAGAGGGAAAGCACCTCCAGCCACCTCCTGCAAGTACAGGGATGCTGGTGTTTTGGGGAGCAAGAGAGGGATTGGGGAGCTTTGTGCTCATTTTTGGGGGGTTGCCCAGCTGCCTCCGGTGCATTTGCTTTGCAGGGAGTCTGCAGCTCACCGGTGAGGCTGTGGGGGGACCTGGGGGGGGTTCCTTCTCCTTCTGCAGCAGAACCTTCCTGTAGGTGGTTGCAAAGCCCTGCACGAGGACCCAAGGCTGGGGCAGCAGCAGAAAAACTCGTATAAATGTGGGAGTTTTGAGCAACCCACCCCAAAGAAATGGGGCTGACAGCCATCACCCCGTGCCGACGAGGAGAGCAGGGAAGCGTACCTGCCCACGGCCCCCGAAACGTGAATTTTGGCTTTCTGATGACGAGTCAGAGCACAAGCAAAAACGCTTCTCCCCCCCGAGAGGCAGGGGGTCAGCCCGAGCCCCAGGCACACCGGGGAGGACGTGTCCCTAACCGCTCACGTGAAAGCGCACTCTGAGGAGCGACTTACCCCCATGTCGGACTGATCTTTTTTTCTTTTGCTCGCACGGGAGCGGTTTCCAGGGAAAGCGTTGGAAATGCTGTTGATGGTGCTGTGAAATGCATTGCAGGAGGTATATAGGGCCTCTCTTGACCTCAAATATCATTTTAATTGGAAGATGGCAAAGTCTAGGACCAGATTACGGGGCTGCTGCTGAGCTGCTGTGGCCATGGCCAGTGTTGTGGGTAGACCTCTCTCCCCACCTCTCTCCCAGCAGGGTCCTTGTGGGTCCTCCGGCGCGGAGGGTGCTACGCGCGGGGTAAATTGTGTTTTCCTGATCCAAGGGTTGTTGCTAATGAGTGTCTGTCTCTGCTTATCCAGGTCACTGGAACATCTTCCGAGCCCAGACGTCAGAGCTGAGGATGACAGAGAGCCCAGAGAAAGAAACAAAGAACTTGTAAAGAAAAAAAACTTTAACCTAGCTATTGATTTATCTACACACACACACACATACACACATACACATATATATATGAAAAAAAAAGTTGCATTATTAGACTGGCACAGCAGTACAGGATACACTAGTGTAAATTACAGAAACTCCAGCAAACGAACCAAACTGAACCGCCTTGGAGCCGCAGCCGCGGAGGTGCCTCTCTCCAGCGGGAGAGCAGAAGAGGCCGGCCGTCGTCTCCCGCTACCGAAGGTGTCGGGCGTGCGGGGGGAGGAAGGAGAGACGGCGGAGATGTGAGACCTGGTGCCACGTGAAGAGGTGGGCTACGTCCCTGACGCCCCGGCGTTTCTGAAGAGCATCGGGAGCCAGCAGCAAAGCAGAACATCACCGGGCTTTCTACCAACCTCCGGCATAAAGATGACCTGCAAGGAGAGAAAAATCACCCTTATTTCTTTTCTTGGAGCCCCTGAGATCTGCAAAGGGTTTCTTCGGCTGAATACCCTCCAAAGGGTATTTCTTGAGAAATCTTGAGGCTTTTCTCCTCTGTTTCAGCTGGGAGGATTCTTCTCCATTCTTTGCAGGTCACCTGAAGATGTAGTTTTTGGGAGGACCCACCTGCTGACAGGGTCTGAGACCCCGAACACTGCACTAAGGTCACTACTAAGCATGTTATTATGCTATATATTTATATATATCCTACATAATATCTACTGGGCTGTATTCACAGGAGAGGCATCTCCCAAAGGGCGAACAGGACCATTTCTGCAGCGTGGGGAGGAGGGCGTGCAGCAGCACCGCCCTCCCCCTGTCTGGAAATAGCTTTGGGGGATTTTCAGGTTGTTTTGGTACATGTATTTATCCTCGGTTTCTTGTTTTATTCTGTTTTGATAAATCTATTTATTTGGAGATCCAGATCTGTCGGATAAATCTGATTAAAGTGTCTTCTTGATTCAGCCTCCTGTGCCGGCTCTCCTTTCCCCGTAGGGTCCGTGTTACGACTCGAGGGGCTCCATCGGGACCCCCATCCCGGTGGGGTAGGACCCCCATCCCGGTGGGGTCCGATCCCCTTGCACTCACTCAGGCAACGTCCTCAGGCGTGGGATGCGAGACCGGGGCACGCAGAGAGCATCCCACGGCTGCTTTGCTCACCGTCAGGGGAGCGTCACGTCCCGCTTGCGTACGGTCTGCAGCCCTTCGGGGCTGGCAGCGGGCACGGGGGTCAGGCGACGGCCGGGGGCAAACCCGGGCCAGGAAACGGGAGGTCCCGGCGTGCTGGACGGGCGCCCAAGCGAGCTGCTAAGTGAGTGCAGGTGCTCTCTCTTGGACAGGCAACCGCTCACGTGGGGCTGTAAAAGAACCAGCGCGAGCAGCTCCCACCCCAGGGACGGCCGTGCCTTCCCTCCTCTCTTCATCACGCTCTCAAAATACGGGGGTTGCTGCCACGCACTCGGGATGCGGATGGAAACCAGGTCTGTGCACGGCCAAAGGACGGAGGAGCGAAAGAGCAAAGCGTCTGCAGCTCCGGCGGACCCGCAGCGAAGAGCGACCGGGGATAATGGGAGCAGCCGGCGGGCACTGACCCGGCACCGCTCACCAGAGCAGTGCGATGATCCAGGTTAAATTTATCCGGGAAAAACTCCACGGATGCCGAGCAGCCAGGGATGCTTTGGGCATTGGGGGTGTCCCCCGTGGCGTGGGGCGAAGGGAGAGGGGCAAAGCCACCCTCTCGCCCCACGGCCGCGTGCACGACTGCAGCTGCGGGCTGGCAGGGAGGATGCTGCCAGTCCCCGGGCAGAGCCTGACCCCTCGCTCGTCGGCCCAATTAACTCGCGCTTGTGTGCTCTGATTGAAGCGGAGCCGAGGCCCAATTTACGCGCATTTACCAGAAGTGGCGGGTGTTTGAAATGAAGCTGCCGGTTGGGTTCCTAGGGACGGCCTCGCTCCTGGAGCAAACCAGCAGACACCCTGCCCAGCCCGGACGAGGTTTCCTGCAGGTATCTATAGGTTACTGAGCCCGGTATAGGTTATACTGAGCCAGGTATAGGTTACCCTGAGCCCAGACGCGGGCAGGAGACCTCTTGGGTGCAAATCAGCCGAGTGCCACGCACACAGAGCTCCTCTACCGTCTCCAGGAGGGTGGGGGACGGAGCCGGCTGCTCCGCGGCCAGGAGAAACCCTTTGGTGAGCAGGGACGGAGGAACCTACCTGGGGCAAGGTCCCGGCCGTCCCTCACCGAGTAATCTCTGCCCGGAACGTGGCGCATTATGTTTCTTCTAAAAAAGCGTGTTTGGAGTAACGGCAGAGCTGCATCACCCCTGCGCTGCCTCGCCCCAGACCCCTGGCTGAGCTTTGCCTTGGGCAGGGAGATGTGGAGCTTAACAGGGACGTGCAAGGGGGAGTTTGGAGAGAGGTTTCATGGAGACGCAAGGTGGAGACGGAGAAGCAGTCTCACCCCAAGGAGCTTCCCACCAAGAGATGCTGCTGCCGCCTGGTCCCTTCCCAGGAAGCATGGATGGCGTTGCCCCGGTGCAGATGCTCCGAGGTGGACTGGGTATGCTCTGTCGTTGTCCTTGCACTGAGGTTGGTCCTAGCAAGCAGGGTTTGGTGCCAACCGTACCCACCATGAAAGGAGGATCTGGAAGTCTCCAAAGATACCATTGGCATGATGTGACTGTCCCATCCTCCCATAACTTTCTTTATGTCCCGCACCCATTGCACCCCCTGGCCCCGGCTGCCTCCAAACACCATCTCATCTTCTCCGACACCGGCCTCTTCCCCTCCGTCAGGCATTACGCCACTGCCAGCTCTCTGTCGTTGCCAGTCAGGCTTTCTGCTGCCTTTTAGTTATCCCTTTACTGCAGCCCTGCTTTGGGACGCTGTCATAAAAGGCACCCCATAAATTTTATATTGAACAGTAAAACATTTTCGCCTTGGCTGCTGTTCCCCCTCGCTCGCTGCGGCGGCACAGACCGGAGGGGCGAGCTCCAGTTAGGCGGGAGCCAAGTGCCCTGTCATCTCGGATGCCGGCTCCTGGCAGAGAAAACTGGGACAACACTGCTTTTTGCTGTTTGATTGGAGGAATAAGCCCGGAGGCATCCCTCCTTGCCTCAGTCCTGGAGCAGCACCGGTGTCTGCTGTCCGAGGGACACAGCCACAGCTGGCACAGGACAGCTTGTCTCCACCGGAGGAGACCCAAGAGCATCCCCTCTGCTTTCTGCGGTGAGGCAGGAAGGGCTTTTACCCGTCTGAAGCGATCCCTGAGCCAACAGGGGTGGGCTCAGCTCTCCCTTCAGGTGACAGAGCTGCAACCATGGGTTTCTTAGGTGGGTTCCTCACCCTTCCCCATCCATCCATCCATCCATCCATCCATCCATCCATCCATTTATCCTTCCATTTATACATTTATCCATCTATCCATCCATTTATCCATTCATCCATCCATCCATCCATCCATTCTTCCCCATCCATCCATCCTTCCCCATCCATCCTTCTCCAGCCATAACCGTTCGGGTCCCCAGCTTTCCCTTCCCTGCAGTGGCATGGAAGGGAGAAGGCATCACCTTCCCCTTGGTTTTCCCTGAATGCTGGCCAGGGTCAGAGACCTTCATTTCTCCCAGGACTGCAGAAAAACGTCCCAGAGGAGCGCTGGGGACATGCACAGGGGCCACGTGGGCTGGTGACCAACCTCCGCACCTGGCCCTGCCGGTGATGCGAGGCCGAGGAGGGGCAGAGGGACTTGCTGTGGGGCTGCGAGCGGTGGGTAATATCTCCTGCACCCGTGTCAGTGATACGCCAGACCCGGCCGTGCCAGGAGCCCGCCCTAATGACCGTACCTCCCCGCGGGGGACCTCTCAGAGGCTGCTTTCCCTGCGGGGGCATCTCTGGGGATTAACCCTTTTAATTGGATCGGCAGCCACAGATCAGAAGCCAACGTTTCGCGGTCGGTGGCATCGCCTCCCTCGCCCCGCTCCTCCTCCCTGCGTCCATTTGCCTCTGCAGGAATCGCCCTGTTTCCACCCCGAGCCGTGAAGACGGGGTTGATTTGGGGGCAGAGCGGGCACAGCGCCGTGGGACCTTTCATCTCTTGCGACGCCGAGTTTGCAGGACAGGGCTGGGCTCTCTGCAGAGGGTTTGGGGGGGCTGCTCCCAGGGTCTGCAGGGGACATGCCACGTGTCTCACTGTCCCCTCTGCTGCAGCCCTGACCACGGGGGACCAGCAGGGACAGGGTCCTTCTGCATGCGTAGAGCCCCGTGCCCATGACCCCTCACTGATGATCGCATTTGCTCCCCTTATCCTGAGGTAGCTCAGCACCTTTGTAGTCTTTCTTTACAGCTGGGCCACCTTCCTTACAGCTTCTCAACAGGGTTTGCAGCCCTGTCATTGTCCGGTTGTGCTGGTTGTGTCTCAGCTCTGATCTGTTCAAGCGTTGGGAGCAAAACCTTGCAATCCTGCCTGTGTTTGCACACCTATGAGCAAGGAGAAACCTCAGCTTGCAGTTGCAGAGATGACACATGGTTTGGGAAAGCTGGAGCTCTCTGAGACCTCCCTGCGTAACCCGGCTGATGTCCCCCTGCTCTGGGCTGCCTTCCCCATGTTTCTCTTGAACTAGCCACAGAGCACGAGGGGTTTCAGCCAGCTCAGACCTTTGCCGATGTGGATAAAACCCGTGAGCAGAAAGCCAGCACCCGTTGGTGGCACCACCGAGCTGGAGGAGCAGCACAGGTCTTCATGCTGTCACATAGAGGTTACCTGATGTCTTGAGGGCAAAAAAACTGAGAGCAAACACCCAAATGCTGCTCGTATGACACCGAGGGCTTTGGGGCTTCAAATGTCCTGTCCAAGAGAACCTGGCATGGACCCAGACACCAGCCCTGGCCTGAGCCAGGAGGAGAGGGGGACATCAGCGCGCCCGGCCCTGCAGGGAGAAGGGCTCTTGCGTGAGAGCTGAGGTGGCATCGATGGGTTTTGCCACCCTGCCTGCATCTGCCTAGCTTCTGCCAGCGCTTTGCACGTGGGTTAAACGCAGCTAATTCAGAGCACCGCTGGGTAACTGCTCCCCTGAACTCGACGTGGGCTCCTCGGGGTATTTGCAGCTGCATCCATGCAGTTGGACCACGGCAGCATCTCTCCCATCGGAAGGGATTTGGCTCCACGGGGCAACAGCAACACACGGGGTGTTTAATGCAGCCTCCCTGGCTGGGGCAGTTGTCCCCTCACCACAGTCCCTTCTCGACCCTCAGGGAGAAGATGTCATGATTTAATTGCATGCTGCTGCTGCTTCTTCAGGACCCGCATCTCCCGCCACTTCTTCTGCAGGACGTATATCTCCTGCTGCTTCTTCTGCAGGACCTATATCTCCCACCACTTCTTCTGCAGGACCCGTATCTCCTGCTGCTTCTTCTGCAGGACCTGTATCTCCTGCCAGCCCTCCTGCAATCCCTCTCTCCTCTTGCTGTGACCTGTTTGTGTGCAGTAAGTGCATCTGATATCCCATGGCTGGTGCAACCTGTGCTGAGACACTGTTGGTCTCTGCAGCGAGCGTTTGGGCACTGGCTCCAGCTTGGGTCCCCAGTGTCAGGCAGGCAGTGACAGGCTGGACCCAGTCCAGCTGGAAGAGATGCCAAAAAAGTTTTCCCCTTCAGGCTAATCAAACACTGGAACAGGGGCGAAGGGAAGGAGGGGCATCCCATTCTTGGAGAAACTCAGCCCTTGCCTGGACACAACCCTGAGCAACCTGATGTAACTTCAAAGCTATCCCTGCTTGGAGCCGGAGGTTGGACCAGGGACCTCCTGGGGTCCCGTCCAATCTGAATTACCCCGTGGCTGTGTGCTCCGGGACGGATGGCAAGTCACCATCAGAAATCTTGGCTCTACCTCCGGGGTCTCAGGGTTTTTTTACGTCAGAGCCATGCTATTTCATGCTCTATTATCAGGTTAGTCAAAACACTTCTCTAAACTATATGTCTATATAATTGCCAGCTACACTCACTTCCTTGGCTCCTGCTGTTTTCCATTGCATCGGATTTTCAGTCATGCAAAATATCTACTTTCACCTTAATCTGCATGAAGCCCCCCTTCCCCGCAGGCAGCCCAGGAGCGAAGGGGAAGCCAATACCTCTCGGCTACGTTCGCTGGAGCCTCGTTCCCCACCGGGCAAGAACGGGAGAGCAGGGGCTGGTGACGTGCTCTGCTCGATTTGGGGTGTCGGCATCGTCAGGACTCTGCCACGGGGAAATTAAGTCACATCGAAGAAGGTTTTGTTGAGTTTGGTTCTGCCCTGAAAGACCTGTGTGAAGCCCACAGCTCTGGAGACTGTTTGAATTTTTGGCTCGTAGATTGGCATATCCCAAGGAATTGGGTTGTATATTCTCATAGCACCTTCCCCCAGCCAAAGGGAGGGATTTCTCCCCAAAGGGATGGGATTTCTCTTAAAACGGCGCTCGCAGCTCTCCGTAGAGACCCGCGCACCGCGCCGGGCGAGCGTTTCCCCCGCATCCGCGCTCCCCTGCACATCTCTCTCTTTTTCGGTGATGAGAAATGGAGAAACCAGAGGATCGTCCGTGCTGCGCGGCTCACAGGCTGTTCTCGTGCCACCACGGACCTGTCTCCTCTCCAGACTAAACAGTCCTAATATTTCCTGTCTCTTCTCACATAGAAATATGTCTGCAATCACTCTTTTCTCCTGTTTCTGCACCTTTTTGGATGCCGGAGCAGCTCAGGATGTGCCTGATCTGGCTGGTTGTCCGAGCTGCTGGGGAAACGAGATCGCATTTCCCTGCCTCCAGCTTTGTCAAAGCTTGACACTCCCCAAACCGGGAAAGAGACAAATCCCCGCAGAGGAAAGCTTTGCCAGCGTCAGGACTATCCGGACACTGGAAAAAGCCCCCGGCTGCCTGGAAGACGGGTGCCGAGAAAGGGGTGATGAGAAAAACAGGGAAATCCTTGGAGACCGCAGCTGGCGGGGCTGGAGCCGAGGGAGGGATGGGAGGTGGAGGAAACGTGACCGGTGCGGCACGACCGCAGCCCCCGGGGGCCCTTTCCTCCGGCGCGATGCTTGGCCTCTCTGCCCCCTACGTGCTATGTGGCCGTCCCCAAACGAGGGGTTTCCGAAGGGGACCGGGACAGACCTGTGGTACCAACGAGCCGGTGGAGCATCCCACGGTGCTGGTGGTCCTCCTGCCCCGTGGGACGCAGGAGAGCCGCCCACGCCGCCTCCGGCCGCCCTCTCCGGCACACCGGGTTCTTGCTCTCCTATTTTTTGCGCACGGGAGCGCACAGCCCCCGGCGGAGATCCCTGTTTTTACGGGCTGGATAAATCCGAAGGAAACTGCTTACGAGTCCTTCTCACCAGCACTGCCAAAAGACCATGATTCAGTGCTTTTTTTTGGGTAGAAATTAATTAGTTCAGGCCCATCACAATTATCTAACTCAATGAGCACAACAATAAGCCACTGTTTAAAGGTTGTTCATGGCCATTTAGCACCATCTGGGTCGTCTGATCAGGGGCTTTGAAAACAGTTGAAAATGAAGTAAGAAGGATTGCTTGGCCAGGACACCCCGTTTTGCCTCCCAGCTGCACAGACAATGAAATTAATCCCGATGGACGCATTAGACACAGGGAGAGGGACTGCGGAGCAAACACCACCCCGTATCTCACCGTGCCCCTCTGAGCTGCGGGTCCGTGTCCCCAGATGGGAAAGCGGTGGCCTTGGAAGGAGCAGGGGAGAAGAGCTTGGCCACATGTCCAGATAGCAAAGAGTTCTGCCCTGGACATGCTCCTCCTCAAGGTTTGGGGGTTGAGTTTGAGTGGATGAAGCTTGAGGCATCGCCATGGAAAGGCTGGGGTTTGCAGAGGTCTCTGCTGCTGCCCACAAGGACTTGGACCGCTTTGGAGGTTGGGCAGTTTCTTGTGCGTGCTGGAAGATGGATTTGAGGGTTTGCCAAGCTGGGCTTCCCCCAAGGTGGGAAGGCAGCGGGGAGCACTGTTGATGTTTAAGGGCGAGTGGTTGCTCACCGTGTCCAAACCTGCCTCGAGAGGAGCTCGGAGCCTGCTGGAAATTCAGGACAGACTCATGTATAGTCCATCCCAGGGGCGGCCACCTGAGAAGCGAGGCTCCCCATGTCGTGTAAGTTAGGAGATGCCACTCCTGGTAGCCCATGTGCACCCTGCATGGCCTTCCCAGCAGCCAACCTCCAGGTGCCATGGTCCTGTAGCTCCAGTAGCTGGCTTGGACCTCCCAGTCCCACCAGTTCCAACTCACAGCCCCCAGCCTCTCCAGTGTCCGTCCCAGACTGACAGCTTCTCCAGCACCTGGCCGTGACCTGTGGTCTGACTGTGCTGCTGGCACCCAGAGCCCGAGACGTGCACACGCAGGAGATTGGACATTCGTAAAAATTTCTTCACTGAAAGGGTTGTCGGGCCCTGGCACAGGCTGCCCAGGGAGGTGGTGGAGTCCCCATCCCTGGAGGGATTCAAAAGGCGTTTAGATGAGGCCCTAAGGGATATGATTTAGTGGGGGACTTGGTAATGCTGGGTTAATGGTTGGACCCGATGATCTTGGATGTCTCTTCCAACCAGAACAATTCTATGATTCTGTGATTCTATGATTCTATGAGAGAGCCCCTCAACCAGGGAAACAGTTAGAAATGGAGCTTAATGAGGAAATGGAGTCTAATTAATGAGGCAAACTGCACTGACTGGGGACAAGAGAGGTGACCATCCACCTCTTTACACGCAACTGGCCTATTTATCCCCTTATCCTTCTATTTTCACATGCTTGTTCCTCCCCAGACCACCTTCGTCACTCCCTTTGCCCACTGTTGGTCGTCCCCCTCAACACTGTCTTCTGCAGTCCCCAAATGCTCTTCCCCTGGGGTCTCAGCACCTTCCCCCATCCTCATGCCTGGGCACATGTGCCCGGGGCTCATCAACCCCTTCCTGCATTGCGAGAGGGGCAGTGGTGGCACCATGGGCTTCTGCGTCCCCATCACCACTACCTCGCACCAGCCATGTGAGATGCACCGTCCCCCCTCTCCCCCAGGCTGAGGGGGTGTCTGGGGGTGGACAGGGTCTTGGGTAGGAACAACACACGGATTTACAGCCCTGGTTTTGCGGCAATCACTGCTGTGCCCACGGGAGCTGGGTGGCCGGCCGTGCCTGGTGGAGGCCGTGCTAAGCACGGACACCACCGTGTCTTCTGCAGAGAGGGCACCCAGCTTTGTACACCCTGACATAGCCACGGGAGCACTGACGTGGGACGTATCTTCCTCCGTGGGGCCACCACAACTTACACCAGCAGCTTTGCCAGCTGGACGCATCAACCTCCTCTCGTCAACGGGGCGATCGCTTGCGTGACGGGACGGCAGCATGACTCATGCTCAGATCTGATCATACACCCATACATCTGCTCGGGATCGACTGGACACCCCTGAAGTGTGGCAGCTTTTTGGTCTGGAGGCCCAGAGGGGTGGATTTCGGGTGGTCAGAGGATGACAACTAACCTTCTCTGCCCTGGGAAGGTGCAGGTCCCAGCAGGGCTGGGGTGGTGAGGTTCAACCTATGGGCTGGAATGGGCACCGGGGCTTCTTGCGATGGCCAAGAACATAGATATGAGTTCAAAAGGGGACAGAGACAAAGTGATGGAAGGGGCAGCTGTGAAACGTGGCCGTCCAGTGGCATGAGCTCTGCCCTTGCAGCACCGTTTCTCCATGTGGGTCACAGGGGGAAGCCAAGGTGACTGACTTGGGAGGGGACATTGCATTTGGGCATGCTTTTTGGCTGGATGACCCCACTCGTGGTGTCCCAGACCACCCTTGAGGCAGGGGACCTGTGCCTCAAGGGTCTTCCCGCATCCTGAGCAGCAGGGCAAATGCTGCAGTTTGCGTTGGACACTAATTTGTGGCACGGCTGTCCTGACAGCTTCCTTCCCCATAGCAGCACATCTCACCAGCCTCACCCAGCAGCCCTGGGATGAGCTTGTTCTCCTCCGCAGGGGGAGGAATGATGTCGTTCCCAACTCCTTGTCCCTCTTGCACCATCCTGGAGCTGTCCTGAAGCACAAGAGAGCTCTTCTTCTCCTGTGGGATGGAAAAAATTGTCTTTTAAGAGAGTGGCCATGCTAAGGACACATGTGTGAGTGATCCATATTGGTGGGAGTCCTGCTTGGCTCAGGAGGAGGTGCCTCCATCTCCGAAACAGTGGCTGTGGTCCCTGTTTGCAACAGAAAACGAGATGTTTCGTGGTGTTTGTGCTCAGCAATGGCTCTCCCGAGCACTGCTAGGGGTTGGAGCGGGCTTGCTCTTGGCGTGGGGCTCCCACCAGGCAGCATGATGGCTGCTGAGGAGTGGGTAGGAGATGTTTTTCATCAGTTGGTCCTCTTGCTGTTATCCCATGCATTGCTCATTTTTAGCATGGCATGAAGACCCACATTTTAGGCAGGATCCAGTCTGGTTGCCCTCCAGGACTTGGTCCTGCTTGGAGAAATCTGGACATGTCACTGTGGGCTTGCATACTGGCTCCTGCCAGGTGGGCACCCATTGCCGGTTCCCAGCCCCAACCACACGCCCAGCTGTCATCCCAGAGGAGGAAGGTCCTGAGACCCCACTCGCATGGCTGGGGGCTCCTTCTTGCCTGTCTCCACATCTCACACAGCCATGGAGATCTGGGGAGGTTATTCCCCCAGTAATGGCTGCGGTGGGACGGGTTGGGGATGCAGGAAGGGCTAAACTCCAGGACAACCACAGCAACCAGTCCTCTGACCTCCAGGCATTTGTGCAATGAAGGGAACCACGAGATATTAAACCCCCAGGTCCAGAGTGGGATGGGCAGGCAGGTCCCCAAGAAACCTGTCTAGATGGGAAATGTAGGCAAGGGTCCCCTACCGCCAAGACCTACAATGTCAGTGTCCACCCAAACAGGCCAAATTTAGGTCTTTTTTTTTTTCCTGCCTGTCTCTATGGCTGGTTTTTGCTTGGTGCCGAGTGCTCCAGGCTGCAGTTTGCATAGGAAAACCTGGTAAAGCAGAGTTTTGCTCGCTGGTGGGCTGCCCGAGACGGCCGCTTGCAAGCGGGGTTTGGCAGGGGGCTGCAGAGGGACCTGCTGAGGTTCCTCCAAACCCCGTCAGGCTTCCAGCTCCCGTTCCGTGGCAGGAGGATTGGCACTAAATAATGAACGGAAACATTGATCCCCTTCCAGGCTGCTTTTAGCACGTCCTGAGAAGTTACGCAGACACCGGTGCAGGCTCCTTCTCCTCCTCGGCGGAGCAGGGGAATCTGGAGCCTACAGACGTGACACGGAGGAGAGCTGCACGTTGTCCTTCCCCCAGTGACCCTCCTTGGAAGTCAGGAAGACCCAGTTACGCAGCGGGCGAAGGCTTTCAATACGTGATGATAGCTGCATCGATACGTGATGTGGCTATTAGCGATCGCTACCTGGGCCAAGAGGTTCCCAGGGGAAAACTGCAAATTACTTTGCTGACTTCCCGAGACGGATTATTGGCATTTGAAGCTGAATGTGAATCAGCAAAACCAACAAAAAAGGTCGGTTAGAGGTGAATATAATTTGGCCCCTCATCTAAATGACCACCAGCCTGTGATAGATACCCAAAATTGCTAGAACAAACTCTCCAGACGGTGCTGATCTGCTAATAAGCAAGAGATAATATGAGTGGCGCTGGATTTCCAGATCAGCCTCACCAACCACTGGCCCAAGATGACCAGATCCCGAAGGCTTTTGGGTGCCTCTTGCCCTTGACCCTGCCCTGCAGATCTGAGCAGCTCCAGTTAAAATCGGGGCACGCTGGAATCGGAGGGAGGTTCGTCCTTCACGTTGGCACGGCCGGGGCTTAACCTTACGCATCCAAAAGGATTTCGAGGGAGGTTTTGACTTTGAAATGGCAATTTAACCCTGTCTAGCTGGTCGCTGTCTTGGAAGAATCCTTTTCCTGTGACTCAAAACTTGAGTTTTACCGCTCTTCCTTGGCTGGGCAGCATGTGCACTGGTTGGGATGGTGATGTCTGGGCTGACTTGGCTCCTGGCCAGCTTCCAAGGGACTTGGTGTCCCTCAGGGTCACGTTGCAGGTCCTAGAAGAAGACAGATGATGGGCTGCACGTGGAGAAGTGGTGGGAGCTGGGACTTGCGGCTGTAGCTCGGTTGTAGCTCGTCGCTCTTTCTTTTGGTGAGACCAGCAGTAGAGTAGCCCGATCTCTGCGCGGGGCTCCAAAAGAAGCCTTGGGTGATGCTCGTACCAGCACTGGGGTCCGTGTTCCCACTGGGGACGGTCCCTCCTCCCCCGTGAAGTTTTGCCCCCCCGGGGAGCGGCCGTGCTCCCCACACCTGGTCTGGGGAAGAGGGATAACGTCATCCGCAGCTCCTTGGCACAAAAGCGATTGCAAAATACCAGCCCGCAGGCCAGGAGAGAGGCCAGCTGGGGGAAACATGGGCGAGCCCAGCGCCAAGTCTCCCAGCCGGGAACTGGTGGGGAGGGCTCGGGCTCTGCTTCTCACAGAGCCTGCGGCTTTATTCCCTTTCCATCAAGGTACCGGGAGGGAGGAGGCAGCTGAGATTTTGTTCTTCAAACGTCTTGGTTTGGACTGGTGCAGAGGGGTACGTCAGCGGGAGATTTTTTGGGAAATGACATCCCCGTGTTCCCATGGGATGGACTCAGCGGGTCCCTGAGTGCCCCGTGCCTCTGCGCATGTTCCTCTCCTGTGTCATCCTCTCCTCCCTTCTATAGTCTGTTTTATTAGACATCCTAGAGCTTTTTTAGAGGCCCAACAGAGTGTTGTGACGGTTCACGAAGCTCTCCAGGCTTTGACATGGGCTTCAGCCCTTGCTTTGATGCCGGCAGGGCAGAGTCTACTCCCCTTTCCAGCCCACGGTCCCTGCTGGGAGAGGTGGGATCTTGGGGAGCAGATGCTGCTTCTTGGGGTGTTTTTTTCCCTGCAGTGAGTTTTGAAGTTGCCAAGCGCTGGCCGTGGCACTGCTTAGCTCGGGGGGAGCGTGCAGGCAACGCCCCCCAGCCTTGTCCCCCCAGACTAAGGAAAACCACAAGAAACGGGGTGGGCAGGAGATGCCCCTTCTTTGGGGTGTCCCCCCTGGTTCCCGACAGGACCCGGGTCGGGGCTCGGAGGTGGATGCCACGTCCCAACCCACCCTGCTCGATAGCCACCAGCAGCTCCACGTACTCACCTGGTCCCTGTTTGAACCCACCCATAGTTTTGGCCTCCACAAGGTCTCGCAGAAGGTCTTAATTCACTGAGCAGACCTGCAGGAACGCCTTTGGCCCCTCATTACTCCTGATTTGCACCCGAGCGGTGAGACCCCCAGCCTCCCCTGGGGTAAGAGCACTAGGGGATTTTGTTAGAAATGCTGCTTTTTTTTACTATGTTTCTGAGTTTCCATCTCAGGGGGCGTTTAGAGGCTTTCTCCAGCCCGGTGGGGTGTCATGGGGGGGTGTCTGACCAGCCCAGGAGACCGAAATGCTGCTTCCCACACCGCAGGAACAGGATTTTTCTCCCCAGCACTCAGCTCTGACCCAAGATCCGTCCGATCCGGGTGTGGAAAAGCCTTTTTTCCAGGGTTAGAGTAGCTTTATCTGCCCAGCCGGCAACGCTGGCGTGGGATGGACTCAGGTGGACCATCCCTGGACCGTGGTGGGCAGCACGTGGTGGGCACGTCCCCCGCCTCGGCGGTGGCCAGGATTTGTGTGCCCCCCTGCCCCCCAAATGAGCACATTGACACCCCTTTTCTGCCCCATCCCTGGGCAGGGCAGAGGGTTTGCATTTGGGGCTGAGGCACTGAAGGTCCCACTCCTGCTGCCACTGGTTTATCCCAGCCGGGTAATGTCACCTCCGGGTGAAGGATGAGCAGAAGATGGGGACAGCCAACGTGGGTCAGGACCAACCCGGCCTCCAGCTGCGTGTGCGGGAGGTGACCCAGGGATGGTTGTCACCGGGATTTTAGCAAAGCTGTTGACGACATCTCTGTTAGCATCCTCATGGCCAAAACCGGGGTGATACGGGGCGACAGGGATGCCCCTGCAGCAGGTATCCCTGGGATATAAGGGTGGGAGCAGGTGAGGATGGCAGAAGGTGATGTTGGGCTCCTTTGTGACACATCTGCTGGCTCAGCCGGGTCCCATCCCACCCAAATTTACTCCTAAAGTCGTTTCAGAAGCACAGCCCTGTGCTCAGCACCGGTGGAGTGATGCTGGAGGGGCTGGAGAGATGCAGTCCCTTGGGCTTGAGCGTGGCCGCGTAGGACGGGAGGAATGCTGGAGATCCATCATTATAAGCATAATCTTATTATTTGAATATTATTATTAAAAATGTACAGTGGGGATGGCCACCCTGGCAGAAGACATTGTGGTGGTGGGTGAGCAGGACCTGGAGCAGGCGCAGCGATGGAGAAGGAGGAGGAGAAGGAGGAGGAGGTAGAGGAGGGTCAGGTCTGCTCTTGGGTAAGCAGGTCCAAAGTCTTCAAGACCCCACATTTAGCAGGCTGGGTGGCCCCAAATGCTGTGTCCCAGCTCCGGTGCACCCCGGGATCCTCTGGCACTGAGCTGGACCCGCCGTGACCGCGGCGAGGTACAAGCAGGGAGCCGTGCCGGCAGCGACTGCGACGGGCACCCCATCCCGGGGCTGTGTCCCCTCCCCGGGGGTGGCTTGGCAGGGGGCGGCCTGGGCATGGCGGAGCGGCCGTTGGGGACCGTGGCTGGGATGCAGGGGGATGAAAGCGGGCGCAGGGCTGAGATTCAGGACCGGGCGTCCCCGTTAATGCCTCTGCCTGCCTCCCCGAGTGGCTCTGCCTGCATCGCTGCCCACGCCGGGGTGTTTCAAGGACCATGGATGGGCCTTGGCGCAGGGATGGGGCTCGGCCCCAGGGACATGCTCGTGGCTGTCCCGTGCACCGCAGGGGACCTGGGAGGAGCAGGGATGTCCCTGGGGTGGCTGAGACCTCGCAGCCAGGCCCCGTGCCCCCCCAGTAGATGTGGGTCTCCAAACTGGGGGGACCAGTCCCCTCGAGCATCCCTGTGGCTGGGGATGACACGATGGCCCGTCAGCAGCTGGCGCTGAGCTCTGCCATCCCCGGCCCCAGGCATCCCCTTCGGGGTGCAGGGCAGGGTGACGCCCTTGTGCCAGCCCCCCCCAAGCCACCCCCTGGCCGTGGGGCTGACCAGCCCCCCACGCCGGGGTCCTCCCCGGCAGCCGGCACCCCCTCTCGCAGCAGGGCCAGTAGCCGGGAACCTGCGCCGGGACCAGAAGCCCGTTTCATACAGCTGGGGAATATAATAAAATTAAGGCTCATTAAGCACTTAGAGAAGGGTTTGCATTGAGGGGGTGCGGGCGGGGGGCCGGGGGGGCCCTGCATCTCAATACTGGGCTATTTAGAAGGGAGAATTTAATAACAGGGGGGTTGGTTTTTATGGCAATAGATTTATTCCACCTGGGCTAAGAAATACATTCCACATCTGCCGAGCCGTGTAACCAGACTCTAATTAAAATCGTATGCCAAGCGAGGGCCCGGCTGTAAAACACAAAGCTGGCTTTTAGAGCGGCTGGGAACCGCGGCTCGCGCCGAGCCCCGGGCCCGGGGCCAGGCGGCCGCGGGGCGGCGGAGGCAGGCGGCAGTGGCCGGCAGGACGGGCACGGGGCTGGCGGGACGGCTGCTCGGCTGCTCCTTCTCCCCACGGCGGGGCAGGAGGGGTGTGCGGCTCCGGGAGGGGTGGAGGTGAGGGGGGTCTGTGTGTGTGCAGCGACCTGGGACAAGGTGACATCTGCGGGCATGCAGTGACCTTGGGGACAAAGTGACATCTGTGTGTGTGCAGCGACCTGGGACAAGGTGACATCCATGGGCATGTAGTGACCTTGGGGACAAAGTGACATCTGTGTGCATGTAGTGACCATGGGGACAAGGTGACGTCCATGTGTATCTGGGGACCCCGGGATAAGGTGACATCCGTGGGCATGTAGTGGCCCTGGGGACAAGGTGATGTCCATGCGTGTGTAGTGACCATGGGGACAAAGTGACATCTGTGTGTGTGCGGGGACCCTGGGACAGGTGACATCTGCGGGCATGTAGTGACCATGGGGACAAAGTGACATCTGTGTGTGTGCAGGGACCCTGGGACAAGGTGACATCCGTGGGCATGTAGTGACCTTGGGGACAAGGTGGTGTCCATGCGTGTGTAGTGACCATGGGGACAAGGTGATGCCCACGTGTGTGCAGGGACCTGGGATAAGGTGACACCCGTGGGCATGTAGTGGCCCTGGGGACAAGGTGATGTCCACATGTGTGTAGTGACCGTGGGGACAAGGTGACATCCGTGTGCGTGCAGGGATCCGGGGAGAAGGTAACGTCCACATGTGTGCACAGCGATCGCAGGGACAGGTTGACATTGTTGTGTGCCTGGTGACAGCGACACTCATGCGTGTGTAGTGACCGTGGGATGGGGCGATGTCCACGTGTGCGTGGCGGCCACAGGGACAGGGTGCTGTCCACGCATGACGTGGGGATGGGGCGATGTCCACGTGTATGCAGTGACCGTGGGGACAGGGTGACACCGACGCACACCCAGTGACCGCGGGATGGGGTGATGTCCATGCACCGGTGACACGGGGACAGGGTGGCGATGTCCACGTGTCCTTCGTGACCAAGGGGACCATCTGTGCGTAGCGATGGTGACACCCAAACACGGGACGGACCGTGGGATGGCTGATGGCCACACACAGGCAGGGCCACGGGGATGGGGGGACATCCACGGGGGCGGGGGGACACCCACGCGTCCGTGTCCGTGCAGCGGCCGGCGCCGGAGCGGCCGGTTCCCGGGGCTGAAAGGCTGCCCTGTGCGCCCCGCCGCGGGACACCCGCGCCGTAATTTTACGGTCCCGCGAAGTCAAGCCTAATATTTACCGAACAAACAGCGGTTCTGTCTCGGGTTTAATAGACCGGTCCTCCAGACAGCGGCAAAAAGCGCCAGTTCTGATGGAGAAACTAATGAGACCTTCGAAATAGTTTGTACGGGAGTAGTGAAGAGAAAAAAAAACCCCAACGCACTTGATGCCAAGGAAAATACACTTACCTAGTAAAGCATGAGTAATAAGTGGCACTTTTTACAGCGTGAAGATATAACTTTTCATGAAAATACCAAATAAGGCTCCGTGCGAAAGGTGGACGGCCTTTCGATTGATTTTTTTCCTTCTCTTTTTTCCTTTCTTTTCGTTCTCGAGACACACGTGTGTTTTCCCCAGCACCCGTTTTGCAGGAGCCTGTTTACGGGGCCGGGTTCCCACCACCCCCGGCACAGCCCGGCTCGGGTTCCTTCGCCATAAGATGAAATGAGAAGGGAATGGAAAAACAGGAGCCGCTATTCTGCGAGACTTGCTATTTTTAAAAGGTTAAAAATATCTATTTTCAGACACCAGCCCAGGAAGCGCTGGGGTGAAGCGACGCGGCGGGACGCGAGGAGTAAACAAGCGCCGGGACGTGCCGGGCGGCGCAGAAGCCACGGCTGCGAGGATGCTCGTGGGGACGGGGACATCATGGGCCGCCACGAGCCACGGACATGGCCGCGAGGAGACGGGGGGGTCGCATAAAAGGGCTGCGGGGCTCAGCGCCAGCGGGGATGCTCAGCCCCGAGGGAAGGCGGTCGGCACCCAAGGGGATGCTCAGCCCCGAGGCTGGGGGATGCTCAGCACCGAGGCTGGGGGATGCTCAGCACCGAGGAAGGGTGCTCAGCACCCAGGGGGATGCTCTGCACCCAAGGGGGTGCTCAGCCCTGAGGAAGGGTGCTCAGCACCCAGGGGGATGCTCTGCACCCAAGGGGGTGCTCAGCCCTGAGGAAGGGTGCTCGGCCCCCAGGGGAGATGCTCGGCCCTGAGGGCCCCAGGGTGCTCAGCCCTGAGCTCGGGGGGTGCTCAGCACCCAGGGGGGATGCTCAGCACCCAGGCAGAGCGGCTGATCTCCCCCAGCATCGCGGTCCTGCTGCCCTCGTGACTGGGCGAGCGGGAGGGGATGCTTGGCTATCGCACGCGGTACCCCCCGCAGGAGCGGGGTGTGGTACCCCCAGCGAGAGGGGGGACGCGGTACCCGCTGTGGGAGCAGGATGTGGAAAAACCATCTCCAGAATCCCACGGATGCCACTTCCCCTTGTGTTTTGCAGCTTTGCTCTACCAAGTTGAAGGCCCTGGTGACGCCCTCGGGGCTGGCTCTGACGGGCCGTGCCCTCGTACTCGTCCCTCGGCCCCCTCCCTTCGCCGTGTTTGTCTCTCGCAGGCATCGACGGCGCCGCACGGCAGCCCGACAGAGCGGCGATTCCAGGGGACAGCCCGCAGGGAAGAGCCCCGCCTCGGAGAACACCACCTCGGGGCTCCAGTGTCGTTGCCGTGACTTTGCAGAGCTGCCACTTCGACATCCAGACTCGAGGACGCTGGATGGGGCCCCTCGAGGCCTCCGGTCAGAGCCGCAAAGCGAGGCCAGCTTTGATGCGAGACCCAGCTCCAAAATCAGGGCAGAAGCTCAGGGTTCCCGCAGGAGTCACCCTGATGTGCTGCCGGTTTCCAAACCATGAGCTTTTGGGGTGCTCCAGGTGGCTTCCAGGCACCGAACCCCCTCCTCCGAGCCCTGCAGAAGATGCGGTTTAAGAGGGGAAACCTTAAAAAACCAAAATCAAACCGTGAATTAAGCCACGCAATCTGTGCACAGTTCCCGGCAGGACATGGGCTGAAAACATCAAATAATGGCACAGCCGCCCTGGAAGCAGCTCTGCTGAAACTCAGCACCTCTGAAACTCAGCACCTCTGGTGCCAGGGGACACGAACACGGGCAGCATCACCCACAACCTTCCTTAAAATAGTCCGGGACGGGGGACGGGTGGTGAACGGGACCACGTCAGAGGCCAGCGTGGCCCAGGGACAGCGCTGACCGCTCTTCCCGGCCCTGCTGGGACACTCGGGGCTGAGACGAGGACAAAGAGCCTCCTACGGGGGGTTTCCAAACCTCCCTCGGGCTTCAGCCCTGCTGCCCTGCATTTAACCCCATCCTTCAGCCCCGTCCCTGCCCCTCGCCCAAACGGGACCAGCAGAACCGCCTCCGTCTTCTCGAAAGAAGCCACCGAAATACCTGAAATAGCGTCTGGACAAGCCAGTTGTAACCCCGAGCTTATCGCAGCCCCCGCCTCTACCCTCGCGTGGCTGTCGGAGGGTGAATTGGCAGCTCTTGGTGCCGGGAAGGGTGTTTCGGGTTTTAAAGCATCGTAAGCCCTATGGGGCTGGAAAGGAGGATTCCTGGGGAGTGCTCTCCAGGCTCCCTGTGTCCCCGGGGCTCACAGGAGCTGTCGTCGGCCGATTCAGCCGCCGTTTCCTCGGGATGGGGACGCTGGCGCAGCAGCCCGTGCCGCCGGCTCTGGCCATGAGCGGCTTTGCTGTTTGCTCCGACAGAGGATGGGTAAAACCCTTCCACCAGCGAGGAGGGACCGATTTCAGGAGAGCAGAACAGACACGGGGTCTCACCCACCCCGTGCCACCTGCGCAAACCCTTTTCCCTTCAGCTCCACGTGCCTTGGGAAAAAACCCCGAAGCGAGATACAGCCAGCGGCATCGCACCGTGCGGGGCTGGTTTTGGCCACCGATTTTAACGCTCTTTAAATCCGTCCCCAGCTGAAGCGGCCGCCGCACGGGGCAGCGCTCGGGAGGGACGGAGGGGGCGAGAGCCGCCGTTGAGCCTCCACAGGGATCTGGGCACGGAGGGCTGCGGACGCCACAACCCGCTGCCACCGAAGCGCAGCCCGAGGTGGCAGAGGGTGCCCCGAAGGCGGAGCAGCAGTGCTGGCACCCCGGGGTGCCGCAGCCCGTTCCCCGGAGCCGGGGAGCTGCGAGGCGCTGACGCAGGGCCCTGGCAAGCGCCCGCTCTCCCCTCCACCGGCGCTCGGCCTCGCCGGCTTTTGCTTCCTTATAAGGCCCTGCTGCTCCGCGCTCCCCTCTCCGGTATCTGCGGCCGAGCTGGCATCGCCTCTTCGGAGAGCAAAACAATTCCCCGCACGCCGCCGGGACACCCCCTGCCCGGCTCGGCCGTGCCGCTCGCCCTTTGTTACCCTCGGTTAGCACCCAGCAGCGCTTCCTCCCGTCCCTCCTCTGCTTTTCTTTAACTAGCTAAAGGCTGGCCGACCCCCCGGCGGGAAAGGCAGCCGGTTTTTTTCCGAGCGGGCTCTGCCCCGCGGAAGGAGGGCTGTCTCCTGAGCAAGGGCTGGGGATTTTTCATCCCCAGGAGCAGCGGTTTCGAGCCCCTTCCCAGGGCACACGCAGCTGCTGGCTCAGAGGCATCAATAGTTTTGCCCCAGAGTACGGACGGTGCAACTTCTTCAGCTTCTCACCCCACCTGGAAAACAAAAAAGGAGCTCCCTCCGTCTGAAAAAAGGCTTTCAGGGAGCCTGAGCAAAGGAATGCTATAAAATGTGCTATTTAGCAGAATATTAAATGAATAAACATCCTCTCACTGCCTCTTCTGAGGGTGTAAATGTGGTTGGAAGGGAGATGCAGGGGGAAGAGGAGAGGAAATCCCTGAAGGATTTCTGCATCTCCAGGACGAGGGTTTGGACCCCGAGCACCATCAGTACGGCGTCGAGGCGGCCGCGAGGCAGGAGATGCGCTCCTCGCGTCGGGGCCCGGCTCCTCGCCGCAGAGCTGCCACCGCCTCGCACGCACCTCGCCCCCCGCCAGGCACCGAACGGGCGGCATCTGCCCACGGCAGCCGGAGGGAACCTTCCCCCTTCAGCCAGCAGCTGGGACCCAGCCCCATTCCTCGCTCCCCCGGCCTCGCCGAGGGGGCATCCAGGGACCCGAGGCCCCCTGGGGCTGGCAGCCCACGAAGTGCAGGAGCGGGGAGTATTAGATCATGATTTTTGGAAGTCTGAAGTTCGCCTATGTCCTGCTTCTTCAGACATTAAGTCATTTTCCTGAGGAAGTCGCGTATGACGTTGATCTGGTTATAGAGGGAGTCGGGGTGGAGCAGCGAGCTCCAGCTAGACCACAGCAGAGGTGAGGTGCGAGAGCACCGGGACACCACGTCCTCTCACCGTTTGCCACAGAAATAAGACTCAAGGGGCCCGAATTCAATACGGATCCCGGTATTTCGAGGTATTCTCAGCCACATTTCAGATGCCCTACAATGAACAGCAAGGACAAAAGAAAAATCTGTATTTAATGGGTTGCGTTGCTTATCATTACTTTTCAAAATACACCCCCAATTCTACCAAGAAAAACAGAAACACTCAGCAGTATTTTTTTTTTTTTTGTGAACAGTTAAATTTTCTTCGTAAAAGTCAGAACAAGGTGGTTCATTCTTTCCCCACGGACCTCTGCTGCCCACCTCACTCAAACATACCGCGAGAGCACGAAACCTTTCCCAGCCTGCGCAGCAGGCTCTGGACTTGGACGTCTGCGAGCACCGTGCCAGTTCTGCCTTCCCTCATCTCCCCGTTATTTTTTCCTCTAAGCCTCCAACTCAGAAAGTCCAGACTTTAAGTCCTTAACGCTCACAGGGAGGACGCTGAGCTCCGAGGTGACCCTTGAAGAGCCCCGACAGCAGCGATCCATGCAGCGAGCACCCAGCTGGGGCGCAGGGACGGGCACAAATCCGGAGACACCGCTGGCCGTCGGGAGACCCTCTCGCAGCTCTGAGGGCGCGAGCCGCCCAGGGTGACCTGACTTCCGTCGAGTCAGCTGTCGGTCACTACTTGGCGCGCGTTCCAATCTCCCGAGTCACCAGCCCGACCTCCGGGTCGGAACGACCGCGTAACTACGCTCCGTTGGCCCTTCCACCAGCCACAGGTCGGAATACTTTCAGCTGGGTGCCTGAGGACATTTCTTCCTTGGTTCGCACTCTCCAGGCTTTATCTACCTTTCTGCCAACCACAAACCACTACGGACATACATATCCATACGTACGTTGGCCTAACACCGCTCAAACCACCACTGATGACATCAGTTGCCCATTTGGGAGCCCTCACCAGGCCAAGCCCCAGAAATGCTCAGCACCCACCCTCTGGAAGACCTGCCCTCTTACGTGTATCTATCTGATTTGGCACCAGAACACCAGAAGGCATCCCAAACGACGACTCGTTTCTGATTAACAGGACCGCAGTGCTTTATTCGTCTCCAATAACCGGTTCCTCAGCACCGTTTGCTGTGACACGCTTCCTTCAGATGATGAGATGTCCTAGAAAACAACTCTTCTGTTGTCCGGTTTACGCCTGTAAAAAACCGCCAGGCAACCCCAAACCTATAAAACCAAAAAGCAGCGTGCAATTCTTCACGGACCACGAGAGCGGGTACCTGCCTGGCGTTATCAGAAGCGCCCTCTGAACACCCTCCCCTTCGACTCGTTAACTTTCAAGGTTAAAGATAACAGTTGCTTTCCCAACAAGAGCGAAGCCTTCCCCCAATTACACCGGAGCCAATTGTGTGGGAAGCCTCAAAGATGTTTTTGCAAAGACAGAGCACCAACAGCCTCCCGGTCTATAATTAGGCATCTGAGCAATTTACAGAGGATATGTTCAAGGAAGAAAGGAGTAAGAGAATTTTATATGCACTGCTTTGTCCAAAAAAAGATTATGAAAGGCAGAGCAAAAACTATTTACCAGTCTTAAGGGGAAAATTAACTTCATTTCATTCAGTTAAAGCCGAAGCAGATGTTCAATATTTGTGTGTATGCCTGAAGACCTGCTACATTACAGCTTCTAACCGACGCGAACATTTAGATCCATCTGGAGAGCTGGGGGTGTAAAAAGAGGGGGAAAAAAAAATGCCACAACTTGACTCCTAATTTAGTCCATCTACCGCTTGTGGAACAGGCCGTCAGCACCGAACCGGTGAAAGATCCCATTAAAAAAATAAAGTTTCATGTGAACAGATTAACACTCTTTCAAGAGTTCCTCTAGATTTTGCTTCTAGCTGGCAATTCCCGCACTGCTTAGTAAAGAGTATTGAAATTATTGCAGTAACAAAACTTTTCTCCGATACAAAATCTAGTCCAGAGGGCTTACTTACACAGTAAGCAAGATATCTTACGTAACTGAAGATTGCATGTTGTTCTCCTCCAACGCAGCAGCTTTCGGAAAGCCGCACAAAAAGAGCAACGCTCCCAAGCTGCCAAGAGGACGGGGAGAAAGACCCAGTTCATTTCTTCTGAAAAAACCCCACGATGGAGACCTGTTTGTTGGCTCTGCTGGCAGTAGCTGCTCCTTTCTTCGGGTTCTTCCTTTCCTCCTTCGGTTCCTTCTTCGTAGGCAGCGCAGGCTGTTTGTGTGCAGCTGGTGGCTTGGACTTGGCGAAGTCATCCTCACTATCCGTACAGGATTCACTCTCGTAAACCTTCTCAGTCACTGGTTAAAAGAAAAGAGGAACGGATGAGGATGGTTAGGGCTGTGCACCAAAGAGCAGAGACCTCCCCACCGCAGCCTTCCCACCGCATTTCTGGAAACAAGCATTTTGGATTCAAGGACTATAGGCCAGACACAGGAATTAAGTCAAGGTTATGCAGAAGATCCAGATGACTGGGCTGGCTTTCCACACACCGAGTCAAACCGCCTCCCCTCTTGCTCAAGTGTAAGATGGCAGGTTAATGACTCGGGAGCTTTACAGAATCATAGAATCGTTCTGGTTGGAAGAGACCTCCAAGATCATCGGGTCCAACCATTAACCTATCACTACCAAGTCCTCCACCAAATCATATCCCTTCGCGCCACAACGTCATCCAGCTCTTTCAAAATGGCTCGGTGTCACCGCACGCACTCGTTCGCGGGCCATACGCACGCCTTAGACCGCAGCAGCCTGAGGCTCCCCGCTGGGAAGGGCCCTCGAGAGGACAGCTCCCTTTCCAAACCTATTCAAGCATTGCCCTCTTCTAGAAACAAGGCCCGCCTGCGCTGAAGACCATCAAGTCATCTTGCAGAGGCTGACAAGCAGCTACCAGAAAGTGATGAATCTGAACAAGATCAGAACCCATAGTTTAGCATTAGATGATGGAACATCTATTTAAAAAAAAAAAAAAGGTAAAAAACCACCATTCTGACTTGGTCCAATTTCCACAGGAGCCAAAGCAATCAGACTGTCCCAAAATCCAGACAAGACAACCCAGAGACAGACCCAGCCTTCCCTCACCAGCACCGCGCACGTCAGACGGCCGGGGAAAAACGAAGCGAACGGAGTGCATCTCAGCGATGAGAGAAGGAGCACAAAACCTTGGGGGCAGCTCCTTTCTGTACGGGTGGGCAAGCAGGGCAATCATAAAGAAATCCCTTAAAAAAATAAAACGAAACCCATGACTGAAATCAAGGACTATGACTGAATGGGATTGCCAGCTCACTGCTGTCAGCGTCCGGTGATGGAAAGCTAAGGGATATAAAACAACGCTCACGGAAATTAAACTGGAGTCAGCTCTGCTGATGAAAGCCATCGTTAGATACTAGTAACTGTTGTTATATCAGCTTTCCCAGCAGTGCTCTGGTATTCTTCTAGTAAGCCATTTTTCTTTAGCAACTGTATTCTTTTAAACAGATGTCCTAACTTCCCTTCTTCTGGGAAATTGGCTTTCACTTGTACTAATACATCAAATTAAATAAGGTTTTCTACGTAACCAGAGACCGGGCAGAGGAATGGTTTGAAATCCTGCCCCGCAGGGCTAGCGGATGCTCAAACAGGGACTGTAAACCCAAGCTAACCTCCCTGCGGAGGCACCTGGCTTTTCAGCGAGCAGCTTTAACAGACCACTGGCCACCTATTGAACTTTAAAAAGTTATCGTGTTGTCACCCCTGTCAGAAATTGTCGGTAACTCCAAAAGCGTGCACTTAATCCCCTCCAATTGCAAGATAACACAGCTTAGATCAACTTTCTTTTACCGAGATCTCAGCTGAACTTAAAAAGTCTGTATTTGCAGCAGCTACGAGCACAGAGATAGTTACTGATGCTCAGCTCACAGCCAGACTCACTAAATCACGGTAACTCAAGTTACGTGAGCTCTAACTTAAACCAGTGCTGTAAGACGAATTTACCTACAATGTACACATACATATTCCAATATACAACTCCACGTGCGTCCTTTCAAGCTCTAGAAAGCGCAAGGTAGAAATGCACGAGCTTAAACCTCAGTAATTCCCCTTTGCTATAGGCTAAGAGCAGGCACTCGATAGAGTCCCAGTTGATGCACGGTAATGCACCTTGTGCTTAACTCCACAGATACTTTAATTGCTCAATTTCCCTCAGGGCTAATCCCTAAATTAGTTTTGCTTTTTGACACCGATTCCTTGCTATTGCAGCTATTGTGAAAATGATCACTTAAAATCGTGGAGAAATATAAAGTACAGCCTAATCCTAATGTTAGGGTTTAATGTCTCTATAACCTAGTCCTTGTTTAAAAAAAAAAAAACAACAAACCACCACAAAGACAGCAGGGAGAGGCGAAAAAAGCCCCTATATTTCAAAGAATAACAACAATTTACATTAGCCTGGGAGATTTGCAAGTTATTTAGCCTTCAAATGATTAGGCCTGTGCGTGGAAAGTGTGGGGAAGGGAGGGGAGGAGAGAAGCTGGACAATAACCAGACAGCAAGTTCTGCGCAACAGACTGGTAGGTTTTTAGTCTGGACAGCAGCATCTCCTCCCTACCCAGTTCCTCGGTATCCCAGCTCCATCCCTCCCTCCTGCCTAGAGGATCTGTCTCCCAAAGGCGCAACAGGGGCTTGCATCTCCCTTTTCATAAAAGGGTAGGGGATGTGACCTGTAAACCCAAAGGTCTGGATTTCACAAGAGGCTGCTAAACCCCTTGGGGGTGGGGAGAAGAGAAAGCAAGGCAATCGTCCCAGCCCTGGTACGTTCGGAAAAGGCTGAACAGAAAGAGAAGAGCGCTCTTTGCTGGAAGCTGAACCCGGAACAGTCATTACTGCAAGCTCTGGATGCAGACCTTGTTCAACTCAACTCCCCAGCTAATGCTTTTTTGTTCCATTTTCCTTCCAAGTGTTTTAATGGTTCTATCTGGGATGGGAGAGCAAAACACCCCATAACGCAACTAGCCAAAGCAGTCAATAACTTTGTGCAAGTCCAATTCTTTGACAAAAATCCAGTACTTGAGACTTCGGTTACTAGCATAGCCAGTTGCTGAGTGCTAGCTTTATATTTCTTTAAAAGAGACACACAAAGTTAATAGGAAACATAAGATACAACTATACAGACAGGTGCAAACAGACACGAGCTGACTCACATCCAGGCAGCTCCAAATCTGGGCCAAGCAAGCCTGTATCCAGCTACGCTTATGCACAACGGCAAACCTGTACAACGGCAACAGAACTTCTCCTAGAACTGGCTGAGTTCCCTTGACATCTACTCAGATCAGCAAGGCTGGAGAATGTTAAGCATCCCATACAATTGAGCTGACAACAGCGCTACAAAAAACACGTTCCAGCCTCTTAAGTTTTTAAAACCTCTTAAAAAAAAAAAAAAAAAAAGAAATATATTCTGAACTCCTGCAGCTCTACTTCAGTGTCAGGACACAGAGGAGGAAACAAGTACAGTGGCGTTACACAGCTTTCTCCAGGTCACAGGAGGAAGCAGTGTCCAGTCAGGCTGGAATTCAAAGCCTCTGGCTCTCGGTACTTCTGTAGAGACTCTTTTCCCTCCTGAAAGCAGAGCCATCCTTATCAGAAACAGAAACCCTCTCAAGGATTTAATCCCCAACTTATTCCTTGTTTATTTGGGATACTTAAAGTTTATATTAACATAGAATCAAGCTCTGCTGCACAGCTCTGGATTTATCCCCAAAAGGAAAAAAACCAACAAACACACAAACCCAACAACCAACCAAACAACTCATCCCAGCCAGAACTTATCCCAAAACCTAGACCCCTCTCTGCATCATCTTTAAAAGCTTATGTCTTTGGAGAGGAGAGCAAACGAAGGAGGTGCTCGTGCTGGCAGGAGGGAAGGGAGAAGAACTGAAAGAAAAATCTGTGAATAATCAGAAAAGAATAAGGATTCAGCCACAGCTCCGTGACTCCCTACCCAGGCCTTCACCAGAAGGGCGGTTACCTCAGTCTGGGAGCACAAGGTTGAAGTGGAATAACAAAGTGATTTTGTGAACCTCTTTCTAAGCCTGGGAGAGGCTGGCCTGTAAAAGTCTTCAATAAAGTCAGTTCCACTGAGGTGTAGGAGACAGCTAGTCTTACCCATGCAGCCTTCTTCTTCGTCAATAAACATCTTGGATTTCAGCACACGCTTCCGTTTCCTCTTCTTCCCTCCAGCTGAAACCTGAAGGACATTGCAGTATTGTGAGAAATCAAGAGTTAAGGCTCCGGGCATGTACACAGGTCATAAAAGCATCAGCTCCAGGAGGGAAATCTAGTCTCTCTAATAAAGCTGACCATGATTTGATAACGAATTCTGTCCCTTCCCAGGATATCCTAGTCTCTTTTGTGCTAATGCCACAATTCTCCCCATCCTCCCGGGACAAATTTCAGAGAGACAAAATACAACTGAAATGAGACAGCAAGCTTTCCTGTCTGCCAGCACAGGGGGCACATTCATCTTCCAGGGCATGCGACGTTTTGAAACGTGTTTAGTTGTGTGAGAAGGTGGCAGCGGGGCTGTCCCATCACACCTCTGAAGAACGAGGAAATAACAAGGTGTGCAAGACGTCAGACCTCCTGCTGTGACAAACAGCTGCACTTCCAGTTAAACTACGTGTATTTTCTCAGCGCAGAGGTTAACTTCTTGCCAATCGCAGCCCACCTCCCTTACGCAGCAGCTTCCCTGCGATACAGGGTGGAATACCAAGAGTCTCTGGTTTCATTTCTGGCCCTGCCCTGACTCCCGAGGCCAAGATTCAGAGGGAAGAGCGTTCAAATACGAGCCACGATTCATAGAACCATTAGGAGGGAAAAACAGAAGAAGAAAGAAGACTGTGCTATGTCAGCAGAAAAGCTAGAGTTTAAATATAATAGTCCAGAAAATGAATGAACTAGTGAACATGGTGGATCCTTTCAAGCAGGATGACGTCCTGGACTTGATAGGCAAACAGGACCCTCCCCCAGCATCTGAAAAGTGGTTGGGCAATCCCCATCGAGTTGGATAAAACCAGAAGTTAATCACCCTAATGTGCTCTTACCTCCGTGGATGCAGGCTCTAGTTCAGTTTTCAGAGCAGGTACAGGAGGCGGAGACGGAGCTTTCTCTTCCTCAGGTGTGGGACACGGTGGGACATCTGCTAAGAAGATGGACATCTTGATAGCACGCACGTCTAATGCCTCCTTGCAGCTATCCTTTTGTCTCATCATTTCATTTAACTCTGAGCAATTGCTCATAACCTCCATTTAGATCAAGGTTTACAAGTTCTCACTCAGGTTTGTTTAATTCAAGCCAGGACAAACCGTTGGAAGCAGTCAGCCTCCAGCCAGACAGCTCACCCTATGCTAAGGGTGCTGCAGTTCCCAGAGGAAGGAGGGTGGAGGGTGGGACAGGGTGGGAGAAGTGTATTTGGGATTTTTGGAAAGCCAAAATCAGTTCCACCAAATGAAACCTTTAAAAATAGGCACAAAAGCTGGCATGGTTTAGCCACATATTTCACTTGTTCATTAAAAAGAGGGACTAATTTGTTTAGACATTGAAAGAGTCAGGATCTAAGACTACATATTCCCAAATCACTGGATGATCTCAGTTTCTCCACCTCTCCCCCACTGTTTAAACCATCATTGCTTCAGAGGTGGTGCTACACATCCCAAACAATCCATGCTATTAGGTTGGAACTACCTTAATCCAAGACTTAAGTGCACTATACTATTACCCACCCTAAAAGATCATTAAGGGACATCCTAACCTTTCATTTGAAAAACAAACAAGAAACCAAACCACCCCAAAAACCTAAGCCCATTCTCTCATCTGCCATCATCTACGCTCTCCTCCAGGTGCAAGGATGGAGACAGTGGAATCCTTTCAATGCCAAAACTGACTGAAATGGTCAAGGCCACCTTCACACATTAGAGCAAACCCAGCTCTGGAGCCTCTAACAGCAATGTCAAACAGGGCCTTAGTGAGACTAGCAGGGCTCAGACATGAGAGAAGCCAGGGTCACTCTTCTGTGGGGCTGGCAGAGGGACAGAGCCGTGACGGCGAAGAAAAATCAGCGCAGGGCAAGAGGGGAAGGAGCAGCACCTTGCACCACGCAGCAGGCACCGTGACTAATTTAAATGGCTTTAAGGAATCCTCTCCAAGGCCAAGTGAGAAACGCTGCCATGCAAGTCCTCAAATGTGGGGGAGAGCTGGGAATGTGGGGGAAGAAACTCCTCATCTGACCTATTGCTCAAGAATAACAACGATGCCGCTGGACGGGAGGACAGAGTGCCTGCTTGGCTTCTCCTCCCAGCTCTGCTGGCTGTAGCACTGCATTCATCCTGTCATTGTAACACGAATTCTGGATCTGTAGCTGTCCCAACCGATTAGGTCAGTGTGAAGAGTTATGACTGTGCCAGGCATACGGCCAACTGACCTTCATAGGTTAAGAAGGGCTCAAGTGAAACAGTGGTTGGCTGCCAAGGCTAAATAATAAATTACATTCTTCAAACAAGGACTCAGCCTCCTAACTACTTCAGTAAGCGAGGCACAGAAATGCAAACAGAGCGGGATAACATGACTCGGTATTTCACCTTGCTCCAAAGAGCTGGGTCTGGCAGCTGTGCAAAGATCAAACCAAACAACGGATCTGCTCTGAGGTGCTAACTGCTGGGGCAGCCGGGACCGCAGCCGAGGAGCTGCGGGGAACTCAAAATTCTCAATATTTATCATAGTCTCACAGCAACTGCGGGCTGAAGCGCCCATATACTGCACAGCACCAAACCTGCTTCGCAGACTACTCGGGCTGGCCACATCAATTTGAAAATATTTTTAAGAGAGCATAGGCTAAGAGGGCTGAAAACCAGCCTGGTGAAAAACTGCCACCTCTGCCGTACGCAAACAGAGGCTGCCCAAGGTATTTTCAGCGTGTCAACCCCACTGTGCTGGCCTGGGGGAAATTCGGGCTTTTCTTCAGCCCCCTTCAAACAAGTTCCCCCAGCTTTTGGCAGGCAGAAGGCACCTTCTCCCCACGTCAGTGTTTCAGACTACCATCAAGCTGCGTCTCTATTACTTTGTTATCCTCTTCTAGCCAAGACAGCCCTCTGACATGTGATAACTCCTGAGTCAACCTCTAGCTGCTGCCCACAGTTTACTCAACAGCAACAGCTGCATGAAATGGATACAAGTTGGGCAATTGGATGTACCAAAGATGTAAATCCTGGCTTTGTTCGGTTTGCTCTGACCCTGCCTGGAAAAACTGTGAGAAGCTTTAGTGCTTCTGCTGCGGCTCTCCGAAACCGATAGAGTTTGTAGGTTACAATGCCACTGAAATCACCCTCCAAAGTGGCTGTAAAACACTTGTCAACACTGCGAAACGCTGCCTGTGTTGGTATAGCTGAAGCTGCCAAAACCTCCTGTCCTCTGCGGACACACTTGTGTAGTTTATTCTGGCACTGGAAGCAAAACAACCTGCAGTGACTAAGGCACCCTCATACCAATATAAATTTTTAATGAAAAATCATTTAAATGGAGAGGATTGTGCCTTATGCCCTCTCTGTATTTTCAACTTGGTACAATGTGCTGACACTCGTGTAACAAGAGCTTATTTTGGGCTAATTTCAGTACGTTAAGAGCAGACTAATATAGAACAACGCAAAAGACTTGCCCCGACATAAGAGCGCCCATACAGCGCTTCGCATCAGCCGTACGGACCTAGTTTCAAACCCGCAAAACGTCGCTAAGCCCGCCTGAAAAAGGGCAGTGGTTTTACTAGCAGTTACACAGGCGGAGGCCTGTCTGAAGGACCTTCAATCACAGCCACGGCTGCGGACAAGCGTCCCCTTGTATCTGCAGCTGCACCCGCAGGAAAGGTTAGAACCCCTGCCCGAGGCCGTGCCTCCTCGAGCTGCGCGGAGCAGCCTCTGCTGCTTCGAGCGGAGGCCAGCCAGGTCAGCGCGGCACGTTAGCGTGAGCAGCAGCTACACCGTTAGCCTTTGAGATCTGCTCTGGCGGTGCAGCTCCCCGTATTGCATTTTGCGCCTTTAAAACTTACCCCTCGATCGTCCGCGGGTGAATCGCGCAGGTGGCGGATGAAGCGTGCCCTGTCTGGCAGCGATTCCCAAACGCTGTGCAGCATATGGCGCCTTCCTCCCTGCTCCCACAGGGATGCAGCGTGGAACAACGTCACTCCAGGCCCCACTTTGCTCACTGAAGCTGCTGATTAAAACTGCCCCTGCTTCCTTAAGAAACCCGTTTCCAACCTTCCCAAGGATAAATGCTCTCAAAGCCCAGCTGCGGTACATATTTCTTTTAAATTATTTGTTTCATCCAACTTACATTCTTATACTGGAATACTGAATGTAATATTACCAGTTTGAATTCAGTATGAATATTTCAAAGAATTCAAATCCACCTTCTTTCATCCGGTTGGATTTAGAAGGGCAAGCAGCAGAACCAAAAGGCTGACCGCAGACTTTATCAGGGTGGTTTAAATAGCGGTTAGCTTGAAAAGGAAGAACAGAAAAGCTCTCTCGATTCTAATCTTTCCCTTTTGAAAGAGGGAATAGTACTAAGCTAATCTGCGTAATATACAAGTTTGTATACACAAACTGTAATTTGCATAAATTTACAATTCTAATATGTAACACAAAGCCAATTCTCACATAATGGAAAGAACAAAGAGGACTAGACGCAGGAGGAGCACCAGCAGCGATAAGGAAATTCTCCAAACAAAGTCAAACTCTCTGCGTACCTCTCCAGTAGGTTAAAAAGGGGTAAACCGAAAGCCAGCCCTCCCCACAGACGCGTGGGTAGGTAACCTTACTCGTGGGTAGGTAACCTTACTCGTACTGGTTTTAATGTCTAAAGCTACCGAGAATGAGGTAAATAAGACAACTGGGCCCCTAACGTAACCAGAGGACCAGACCCGTGGTTTCTAATTGCACATTGTGAGTGTAACTCACACTTAAGAGCACAAATAAAACGGGAGAACAACTGAACAGACCTGCTGCGTGCGCTGAGGTAGGAGTACGCGTGCAGCCTCCAGACCAACGTCGGAATAAATGAAAACAGAAGGCAGCACATTCAAAGGCATTAACTATTCAGCACATGCTAACGTAATACCGGTACTCAACAAGAGACCTGAGAGCTCTAATATTCAAAACCAAAAGCAGACACGCAGCAAGCAGGAGTTTGCAGTACTCTCTGTAGAAAGTGCTCCTCAATTTATGACAGTCTTACGGCACCGCTCTTAGTCTCAGGAGACTGAAAGAGCTCTACCAGAAAAGGATAAGGAAACCCGTGCGGTCACCTCTCGGCTTGCTGTGTGCTCAGAGCAGTCGTGAACACGGGAGGCTGGGGGTCCCCACCTCACGGCAGCACAAGCAAGACTGAACCAACAAGCTTTCGTGCTTCAGAGAGCAGCCTCTCCGCACAGCCCTACCACGCGCCTGAAACACGGGGCTCCTTTCTGCCCGCTCTCGTTAGCGGAGAACGGACGAGCTGAGAGATTCCAGCCCAGCAAGGAGCAGCACTTCAAGCGGCTCAACGGGCCGATTTCAATCTTCCCTCTTCAGAGCTAAACAACGCAGCTTGTCAGTAGGCCGAGTGATGAGTAAATGGAAAGACCAGATAATAGCTTACAAACATTTAAAGAAGTAAATACCAAAGAGTGCGGGTATATATATATTTTTTTACGGCCAAACAAGGAGCTGCACACAGGAATGTGATGAAATTAAGGCTGATCATGAAGAACAGCTTCCTGAGAGATTTATCATCCCGTGGAATAGTCTGAGTAGAAGTAGTGATGGATGCCTGACGACAGAGATCACTTGAAATTATGCTGGGTAAAAGAGAAACCAGGAAAATAGGCCTAATGTGGCATGGCGACTGCTAAGACATCAACAGTATTCGCCTCTGACTTGTATTACAGATTCTCTTCGTTTCATGGTTGTTTCTCATGTGCTAGCCGCACTAAATAAGCAAACAGCTTCAGCTCTCCTGCCGGAGTCCACCTCCTCGCTAATACAGCTTATTTGCTGTTTCACCTTTTTTTACTGGAGCTGTACACCAAACCGGTGGTTTCAATTATTTGTCCATAATGATCCCCAAATTTTTTTCCTGATCAGCTTGTTGGATGACTGTTCCATTTAGCACATACTCCCCTAGCTCGATCCCAACTTATTTTCCAGTTATCTATATTGAACGGCATTTGTCACCTCAATTATCCAAATTCTTTGGAATCTGTCCCTGCTGTTCCTCATTATAAACCCGAATCTTGCGACGTTCTGGGCACCCTACTCCCATCAAAGCCAACAGCCACCGAGGAGACGTAGAGTCGCATCAGATACATCTCAAATGTGTTGCCTCCAGTTTCTCTAGTATCTTTTTTTTTTTTTTGGAAGTCTTGCTTCCAATGCTGTCTTCCAAACCAGTTCTATAAACAGACAGAATAAAGATACTAAAAACGACCCTGGGAGGGGGGAGGTCACTCTGCGAGTGCTTACTCACCCAATAAACTGGTTATGACCAGTCCTACAATTCTGGAAGGCGCGATATCTTTCACAAGCGATTTGAGAACCTCCTTCCCACACGTCAGCGTGACTGGCAGCACACTTGGTGAGGAGACAGCCAGATCTGAGCTAAGCTAAAACAAAGACTGAATGACTGAGGCATCTCAACTGTATGCCCAAGTGCTTGCAGCACAAGATAAACAGAAAGCTCAAGCTACAGCCATTTGCACGGTCTTTAGTCCTCTAAACTATTCCCTCAATCGTTGACCAACAGCCTTGGATAGTAATATTGTTGAAATCAGGCCCCTGACCTACATGCCTGGTTGTTTACACATCTTTTTACCTTCCTCGTCACTGCTGTCAGACTGAAGTTGTTTGATTCGCTTCGTCTTTTTCTTTAGATTTTCGGGATCTCTTTCTTCCTCATTATCCGACTTGTCCACCCTCTTCATTTTACTGCCACAAAAAGAAAAGAAAAAGGAATGAACACGTGTTATCCCTTGTGCGTGCATGAAAGCGTCAGGCACGTTTAGACAAGCACGTTCCTGACAGAAGTACCGCTAGCGAGGAAATCAAATACCTCTGTCCCTCTGAAAAACATGAGCATCACATACACTGAAGTACGCTCACCTATACAGCCGGGCCTAGGTGCACGCGCATTTTCAAGCCTCTCATCCTTACCCATATCCAGTTCTCCAAAACAAGGAGGATTTCTTTAGCCCCTCCGCAGTTCAACAGTTTGCCCAGTACCTCACCTAGCTTGGCCACAGCAACCTGGCAAGAGCGCGTTTCTGATCTTGTCTCTATTGCTCAGGCTCCCAAACACTCATGTCCCCAACAGCATCGCTCAGAAGCTCTTTTGACAGACTGCTTGCCACTGACTGACTATGAGGTAGTGTCTCAGAATCCTGGAGCCATTTTTAAAGACTACTGGAAAAATAAAATAGCTTCTTTCTTTTTAATGTTGGCGAGACGCGTCAGACTAACAAGCCTGGAGGCTAAAGGCCCACGTATCCTCATAGAGCTGGTACAGCCCAAGTGGCCTTCCCAACACCACACTGCCAACGTGCAGTTTCCAGGCCCTTGGCTTTTTGAATAAGACCATAAGACGACCAGTTCGCACTAACTGCGATGGTGGGCTGGGCGGTGTGCTTACCTATTTAGTTAGAACCGGATTGAGACCACCAATTAATTACTCACAGGCCACCAGAGAGCCACCAGACTGTAATGATTTTTTGTCTCTGTCAGTTTGGGTTGGATTAAACACAAAGGGCTGAACTTAAAATTTACTTGGAGTCTCGGCCCAAAGTAAACCAGCGGCATTGAAAGCAGCAGCACATTAGCTATGGGAATCAACAAGCAGAACTTTGTGTGCTGGGAGCTGTGTACATATAAGCTTGGGAATATACTACCTTCCCTGCAGCACAGGTGCTCCTGCCAGCCCCCACAGATTGCCTGCGGGGTCCATCCGAAGTCTGCTCACAGCGTGAGGTTGTCTCGCGGAAAGCCACCCCCTCCCACTGAAGACTACCTGGACTGTGTCCCTTCCCATTTGCAATGGCACAAATGGCCCCGAGGCATCTACAGCACCAAATGGAAAAGAAACGTTAGGAAAGGATTCCAAGAGAGATAATTTTAGCCACGTTTAATGCAATTTAGTAGCTGCAAAGAGGAGGTGAGCCAGCATTGTATGACCAGCCAGCTCCATGCAGGCCATCCACAAGCGGGTTAACAGGTTACAGGGACCCTGAATGGCGTGGCCCACCTTTTTTTGTCCTTTTGTTGAATTCTAGCCGGCTCTGTTTTCTTCCCAGGCTTCTCTACCACAGTATTAGGAGGGGATGACTCTGGTTCCGCTACAGGAACTGAAGGCTTGACTGCTTCTTTCTCCTCCTTTGGCTGCTCAGGCACAGAGTTGACTTTGAGCTTATCTGTGAATAAACCATTAAAAAAGAACCAACACTGGGCATTCAGTACGAATGACAACTTACAAAGGAGTTGGCTAAACAAAACACGGTGCACTGAGAATACAGAAAACACTACAGGTGATGTAGAAAAGCACTGGGGATCTAAGATTGACCAAGCTGTGTCATACAGGAAAAAAGGGCACGCTTAACTTCCTAGCTGATTCACCGGTCCTGATGGCACAGCCTAAGCACGCTGCGAGCCAAGGCCGCTCTGCGGTTAAACGCTGCCGAAGCGGGCTAGGAGGCAGCGGCAGAAGCCCTCACAGTCACCGGGACCTAAGGCTCTGCAGAAGGGTTGGCAGCCCCTCTTCCAGACAGCCCCCTTGGCGTAACACCACATCCATCTTTACAGTCAGTTGATCCCTTCTAAATTAGAGTTTTAGGCAAACATGAAAGAGCCCAGAAACAAAAGAATCAGGACTGATGAAGAGCAACGAGAGCTGCGTGTAGCCTCCATCCTGCATAATGTTAGAGCCCATGATTAGTATTCTCATTAACGTAGCAGCTTCTCGTCCCACCCCAACCCAACGTGATGAAGAACCAGCCTCTTTTGCCCACACAGCACCACGTACAAGGACAATTCTCCTTCAAAAGGCTTAATCTAGTACCAGAGAAGAGACAGCAGGTGGGAGTGGACAGCAAAATAATATATTTATCAACTTGACAGGCGATGCTGTTAGCACACTAGCACCTAATTACAGTCTGTGAGCTTCATTCAGCAGCTTTACACGCACCCCACCAGAAGAGAGGAGCAGACAAGTTAGAAACCGGTATCATCCCAAGCACAAGATGCCCGAGCGAAGAAAAAGTACTCAACAATGAGATCAACCGCATTGTCAATAGGAACAGAGGCTGCTGAGAGGGCTAAGACTTCACGCCAACGCCTTTCTGACACGGCTTGGAAAACAGGCTGGCTGCTTCATTGAGCAAGGGAAAACATCTCATACATAAGAACCTGAATGACAGCTCTCTTATTTATGATCAACAGCAGAAAGCCGAAGGACTCAATTATTGTTCACTCAGGACTTTCTGGCAATGGTGAAATCTTTGAAGCCAGGAGAGACGTACAACATGTAGGGAATAAATCTTACTCCTGGCATCACCCTATCTCTTCTACACACATAATCATTTCCAGTTCTGCTCGGTTTGCTCCTTCCCTGCTCCTTCCCACCTCACAAGCTTCCTTGAGGTGCTCCCTGACAGGACTCAGCAGAGGAGCGAACCCCGCTGGAAATCGTGGAAATGCATCCACAAAGCTTTCTCCATCACCACTGGGTTATCTTCACCACGCAATTTCAACTTCTGGGGTTTTCAGCACACGACCTTTGGTCTAGGGCTCTTCTCAGATCTTAAGAATTGACTTAACTGTAGTCACTGCGCTTAGGCACACGAGGCTTAGGCTGAAAGCGTCCTCGGCTCCCTCACAGAAACAGGAACTCGGAGACGCCCAACAGTACCGCGCCTTGGGTGTTCAGTGCTGGAACTGCACCCCGCAAACTCTGACAGATGTCTGTTCGAAAGTGAACTTTGCTGTTTACTCTCTCCCAGTCACTCTTCTTTGAATCCTCTTGTACTCGTTATTATAAGGGCATCTTTGAAGAAAGTCCTACAGTCCTTTTCCAACATCTATTTAAAAGCTTCAACATATTTTCTTTGGACTTGGATAATTTAGGTCAGAAGGGACCTCCAGAGGCCACCTAGTCCAAAGCCCTGCTCAAAGGGGAAGGCCACCCCTCATGTTTATCCTCCAATTATTAGCTTTTCAGTTTTCAGTAAAGAAATTAACTCTAAATCTAACTATAGACTCCTCAGTGATTTGTGATGAAAAGCAAGCATCATTAACACGCCCTGCATAACAGGCTTTGGCAAACGTTTTACCAATAGCTGATCTTCCAGCCAGAAGTACTCACTTTAAATCAGATTTCTTCTGCACTAAAAATCCTTCCTGGGTTAGTCTGCACAAATATGTCATTTTAATTGATCTCCATCCAGCAAGCTTTTTGTCTGAAAAATTCCACTTACAACTTTTAATTTCTGCCTTAAGAGCTGCATACAAAACCATTAACCCCTCTGAGTCCAAAAGAGCAGGAGAATAGGATGGAAAACTATACGAAAAGAGGTGATATAAAGAAAATCCAACAAGTTTGGCAGGGTGGGAAGGAAGAGCTCTGCTCCTTTCTGTTTATGCCTCCCACCACAGCTGTATAACAAGTTGCCCGATATCACTGATTTTTTTTAATTGCTACTTAGCTAAAAAAAAAAAAAAAAAAAAAAGGACAGATTTCCAATATCCCTCAGGATTTTTATTTTTATTTTTTTTTAAAAGCACAGCAGGCTGGTCCCTGACCACAATGGCTTCTGAAAACAGTTGCATGTTATAAAGCACTTACTCATGGCAGCTTTTCCAAAGAAGTTGTTCATTATGTTGCCCTTTGCTGGTGGTTTGCTGCTTACTGCGGACACCTAGAAGCAAACAGAGGAGTAACCACAGGAATTATTCACGCAACAGCCCTCAAAATGCACAGTACTGCTTCTGGACAAGCAAAATAAACACGTGTAATTTGTTGACCGGTCAGTGTCTTAGATTTCAGTGTCTGTTTAGGAGAATTTGAAGATACTAGATATTACATGCATCAGAGGGTCGAGAGTAAGTTACTTACGACTCCTTAGCTAGGCCTTCAAACCTAACTTGGGTCACATTCCCATCTGATGGCTGACAGTGTTACTGAAATAAGTGGTTGGGATTTGGGTCAGTTCCCAGTAAAGAACTGCTCTTTTCACAAACTATCAGTGCCTCAATTCACAGTAACTGACAGAGGAAAGAACACAGATCGGCCAAACCATCAAGACTTTATCCAGCTACTCTGGCACGTACGCTGTTCTGCTGAGCTGTTTGCAAAAAGTATCACTGCTCTATTCCATGAATATAGCCACCACCAAAGCGAAAAATCACACTCACAACACACCCCACCTAAGGAAGCCTGGCCTCCTAATCCCATTTATTTTCATGCAAAAAAAGGCAACCAGACACCAAAGTTCCCAAAACATTCAGACACGCATATTTCACCAGTTCTAAATTCACTATAAAAATCAGAAAAATGAACCAAAATGTACTCAGCTGTTTTAAAAAAGCCAAACCATACACAGGGAACGTTACCATTTTAATACCCATTTACTGGCCACATTGCTTTAAAAATAATTATACTGCTTAAAATTAAAACGTAATCCTATCCTGGAAAAAACAGCAGTTGAGAAGATAAACAATTTAGTCTTGCACAGGTCAAGCTCTGAAACTTCCCTCACAGACCAAGTTTAAACACCTTGATACTTTTAAGACCTAGACTTCTCACATTTCGCTTATTGCTCAAAACATATCCTTTTAAGCACAATGGAGAGAGCGAGATCCTCAACTGGTGTATATATTGGCGCAACTGCAGACAACGGAATAATTGTCTCAATAATGCAGCTACGCTGGTTTATACTCGCTGGAGATCTGGCTCAAGGAGGAACGTCAAAGCATCAGAGTTACGGCAAATACCCTTTTGTGGATAGGTGAAGAGCGTGGCACAATATACTCTCCCCCAAGATGACTGACAGAAGGCATGACTGTGCTATACAGTTAAACACGTACAGAAGAGAGACTGAGCATTCCCAGTGGACAGCAAGTTTAGCGCTAGAAGCAGCGGACACGGCTGCACCACGGCTGGTTAAGGTTCTTTAGGTGGAGTAAGAGCGAAGCTAGAAGAGCGGCTCATTAAAGCTATTAACCCAGGGGGCTGCCAAAGGGTCTGAGGTAACTTACACCTGGGGCCTCCTTAGCCTCTGCTTTAGTTTCTTTATTTGCGTCCTGGGGTTTGGAAGCCGCTTTCGCTGCGAACATTCCCGCGATCCCTTTGGGCTGCTGCGAGGTCTGTTTAGCGGTCGATGGACCGTGGCCGTTGACCACCGGTACGCTGACAGCATTCGTGTCGCTTGGTGGCTGGGAATCAGCCTGCACAGACGTCTGCGCTTGAGAAACGTCGGCCGGCGTCCTGGGGACCGCAGCGGCACACTGAATGGCACTAAACCTGTGTGACGGAGTGAAAAATTTAATTAGCCTTTTAACTTCTTATTTTTCACCTCGGTTTCCTCCCCGGTAGTGCCTTGCTTCTCTGGTCCCGTGTTCTCCTGTTATGGGGGGGAAAAAAAAAAAAAGAGCAATTTAATTTGGGCATAGGACAAGAAAGAAAGGCTGGCACAGAACGAGAGCGATGGAGACCTCTACTGAAAAGATCAGCTGAACCTGTCAGCAAGAGCCAGAGCATTCAAATGCTAAACAAGCTGTTCAGATTTCATGGGGGGAGAAAGCCCGTCTCCACACCCAGGGTAGAGATGGAGCGGACTGCATTTTATTCCTAAATGGGTTACGCTCTCTAAAGTTCGCAGCATAAATTGTAGGGCTGTCTGATGATCTAAAACATTTACAACTTTCAGATGCTTTGACAGAGTCCACTACTGCCGCCACAAGCAGCCGCAATCGCACCGGCCAGGTAAGTAAATCACGACTGAAACTAAACTACTTAAATAGCTCAGAAGATACCCATGACATTCAGACTTAACTATATAAAGTCATTTTCATGTAATCACTGGTAGAGAGAGATGCATCTCAGCTTGTAACAGTCTGAAACGTGATTGTTTGGGGATACGGAGATATAAGAACTAAATGACGTGCTCACAGTTACAATACAATGCCCTGACAGTCAGGAATAGCAGTACCCAAAAATAACTGAACTCTACTCCCCACTGTGCGAATCACAGGCGAGGCTTTCCAGATTTCCTACAGAAATGCCACAAAAGAGCACAGACTCACGCCTTCCAATCCACTGAATTACACAGCATATTTTTATTTGCATAAGAAATAAACCCGTCTTCTGCCAATTAATTTCTGTGCCTCAGCATTAGCGGCTCACACGCACACTCCCCTTGTACTCAGACCGGGAACTGTTATGTATTAACAAAACACCACCATCTCTACAGCATTTCTACGCTGCAGCACCAATCTCCTGACATTCAAACCTTTAAAGGAAGGAAAGAAGACACTGAAGAAAGATATTCCTATTTTCTTTTCTACTTTCAATCTGTTTTCAACATGGTGAACACCGCTCTCCGGACAGCGTTCGCTCCTACTCCACACACCCATAAGCAACACCATCGACCCTCCAGATTACAAATAATGTTTTATCATCAACGGTTACATTGCCCGCGCAGCAAGCACATCTAAACCTCGCGCGCTCCAGGCGCTTGGGAAGTTAGCTTGCCTTAATGCTGCTGTGTGACTATAGCTGATGGGCTTGATCCAAAATTCACTAAATAATCACTGAAAAAATAAGCAATGTTTGGACTGTGCTCTGCAAGCAAGGAGCTGCTTCCGCTTGGAAAGCTGACATTAGCAACAGGCATTAAATCCAGTTCGTTATGTTAGTACAACGTCTAGCCACCGCCACCATCCTCACAGCGTAACAGGTCCCACGCAAACACAGAACGGGAGAGAATAAGGATCCCTGCCTCAGAGCTGAGGAGATATATGGGCTGAGAGGGAAGTATACGAAGGCAGTAGGTTCTGTTTGCTATAAACATGCCATAGTTAAACCTCTGTCTTTTACGGGTACTGCAGGAATTTTGCCTCAAGTGTAAGAGACAATTCATGTAGCTGACCAGGGAGAGGGAATATGGTCAGTCTGACTTTAGTTCAGCCAGGTCACAGGTGAAGAAGCTGAATTTTTCATAGTTTGCTTGGGAAATTCTGCTCCAAAGCCAGGCAGGGATTTACGCATAGGCTTCAGAAAGCTATTTCAGAATCTGAATTGTCTAAACCTTCTGGACGTACGAGCCTGAAAGGCAGACTCCTCTAAGACACAAGTACCGCCATGCAGGGCTGCCCGAGAGTAAACAGACTGGAACAAGGCAACTGCAGCCAAACCTACGGCACGCGTCCTCATTGAAGCACGGTTTTCCAGCACTTACCAGGGTATTGACGTTCACATTTGAAACTACACAGCTTCCAGGACATTATTTTCTCAGCCACTCTCTTGTTAACATTTTGAAGACAGCTACGTTTCTACTTTCAAATTCTATACTCTTTCTATGACACAACATTCAGGCATCCCCCTTCTAAACCAGATTGGTCATGGCACTGTACGTACCGATTACATCAAGCTGAAGCTGTCGCGGTGGAAACAACATATAAATGAAAAGCCACAGCTGCCAGGCACTGTTCAGGAGGAGAGACAATGACCCCTGGAGACCGAAGTCCCTCTGAATTCCAGGACAACCTTTCTCTAGTTCAACCATGAAGGGCACTGTGCCGCTTGGTCTGTTTTGTATGCTTCCCCTACGCCTCAGGCTCTCATCTTATATATGGGGAATGCGTTCCTGTAAGACGTCTTCCACGAGGTGGATGAGTCCAGTGGATGAACACAAAGTCTCACAAAACAGAAGGCAAACTCACATCAGCGCTTTGCTGAGCGCATCACTCGTGTTTTTGTGAGCCTGTTTCAATTTACCCTTCCTGTGTGACTGAGAACTGGATAAAAATGGTCATGATGAAGCACGGCCTGGAAATGAGAAAAAGGTTTCTCACCATCAGAGGAGAAAGGTACCGGAGCCGTCTGCCCGCTGGAGTAACGGAGCAAGCGAACCAACTGTAAGCTGGAAATAGCTCGGTTTACGAAACAATCATACAGCGCGCTGCCTGGGGACTGGGCTGGCCCGACTTAGAAGATATCTTTTTCTAGCTTTCTAAACATCCAGGCATATCTGGTAACCGTTGACTCCTGCTGAAGCGCACTGTGTGGCAATACCATCGGTCTCAAATCACATAGCTTAAGAAGAAAAACCAAGACGCGACTCACTTGCTGCAGTTGTGCAGGTTTGTTTTGACAATGTCGTAGTCTGTGTTGTAGAGCGGTCCGCTGTCCTTGAGCAAGGCTTTCTGAATGCTGTAGACATGCACACTCGCAAGCGTGGCTAGTTTAGACTTCATTGCTGGGGGCGGGGGAAAGAAAAAGAGTTCTCCGTTAGTACAGCCTTTACAGAACCGGGGGTCAACTTCAAGTATCAGGCTCTACCGAGGACGGAGAAAGACTGACAGACCACTTGACAGCAAGGACCTGAATATAAAAATGTGCAGTTGTACCTTCTTCCAACACTCACCAATTGAGAATTCAAGGCACCAGACTCCCCAAGCCTGTCAAACATGTTTTCCACTATACGCTCTTGTTTCTTACACAAACACAATCTCTCTGTGTTTACCTTCAAAATACCCGGTGTTTGGGATCCAGAATACCTATACGACTACCTAAAGCTAAGGAGGAAAATAGACAGTGGTAACATTACCCTGCTGGAATTGCTCTCTGCCATTAAGGTAGCGTCCACTGTACCAACCAGTGTCACAGTGTCTTCTCTATAGTCTGCCAAAATCAATGTTTTGCCACTTCTATGCTATTTAGACTGTTCCCCCCTTGAGACAAGAGCTGGTTTTTAGGAATTCTTTGGTCATTGTTCTTTCCACACAGTCCTGGTCTGACACAGAGCTTCTACGCACTGTAAAAATACACACAGTAATCATTTCTTGGGGCCAGTCCTAGACTGCGCAGCCCTACTCCCATCACAAATCTCAGCCTCTTCCAAATGTAAGTCATACCTTTGGCCTGTCTTCTGATACAAAAACCATGAACAACCCTTTCCCCCACAGCAAAGCAGAACATTACGCAGCACACATAATTCAACAAACATGACAGAGAGTAGTTGCACTGCTTGACAATCTACTGATGAAGACAACTTTAGCTAGAAATCCACCTCAGATTTCAAAAAGGAAAATAACACAAGTCTTTCAAGCAAAGTCAGATCGTTCATATGGATATTTAAGGTCACAAATGCCACAGTATGCTCACAAATGCCAAAGACGTTATTGGAAAGGGATGAAGAGCCTGCAGTTGTGTTTCAATTGCTACGGATCAGATCTCATTAGGAGGACCAGACCTGGACAGATGGTAGGACAACTGACAGTGCCTGGCGAGCAGTTTCAGGAAGCAGTGTTATACTGCTGGGTTTTTTCACCTTTTACTGTGAAAGCAAATACCCCAGACAAAAGTGAGAACGTTCTCATGAGACATTGAACTAATACCCACAGCACTCAGGGCAAACAGAGACTGCAATTGCACTGAACCAGCAACCAGAGTTATCTGCTTCAGCATCCTTGGGAGCTGGAGCTCACAGTTGTTCTACAACACCGTGAGACACGGCTGTACACTACTCGGGTATCGTCGCCTTTAAGGAGGAGCCGTCTGTCAGTGGCAGGGAGGTGGAAAAGAATCGCTGACTAAAATGTTCAACATTTAAAAAAAGAGACCCAAATCACAAGTCTGAAGTTACACAGCTGTTGGCTCAGATATTCAAAATTCTGAGAAAAAGCTAGTACAGAAAGTACACACCTGAACCCAACAGCCTGACTAGGCATTTACGTGCAGATGGCAAGTTCTGGGCTTTACTCACTCTGCTGTTCTTTCAAAGAAAAACGTTAAAACCACATAGTTTTCATGATCTGCTTACCTTCGAGTTTATCCTCTCTCACTACTGCAACCTTGTGGCACTGTAAAAAATAAATAAATGGCAATCTTAAAACTTGAAAAGATCTCTTGTACGTAAAACTGATATTTTCAGTTATCTGTTGAATAAGAAAGCCTACAGATTATAGGTGCAGCTTTATAGCTGCAAAGAACTCTGCCAATGCCTTTAAGCAGTCACCGGTCACTAGTTTTTAAAGCTCTGTTTTCCTACTTTTCTAGCAGACTGTTTCACAGATCAGTACAACCCTAAAGAAATGCTCCGTCCTCCATTCCTGATGCTGGGAGACAAGACGCAGATGAAACGAGAACTAAACAACTGTGCGGCACAGTGGAGAAAAGCAAACTAACACAGACGATGACCCAACTGCCAGAAATCTGCCGCGCTAGCCGGCATCACCCATGTCTGTTCAGATCGCCAGTCAACTCTAACGTAGTAACCCATAGCATAGACGCGGCTCCAGAGAAGCAAAACACCATGAGAAATTAAGCGTTAATTTAAAAGCCAAAAGTGAGTGTTTCTGGAAATGCGCTCTATGGCCAGTCTTCAAGGACTATACCTGCTCTGTGACATTCAGCAGGCTGTGGTTAATACGGGGAGTATCCAAACAGACGGACTGGACAAAATCCAACCATTAATTTTGTGTTTAGCTGATACCACAGACTAGCCGTCAAAAGAGTAAGAAGCAAGAAATGTAGGCAACCTGGAATTGTAAAGAAAGATCGAGAGCCTCGGTTGCTCACGGAGGCAGACTACAAGTTGCCAGTAAAGAGCGTGCAGCGCTTAAGACGTGATGAGCATTATTTGTGGCAGATTTCTATTCCTATCTCCTGTCAGAGGAGTTGAATCCACAGTCTTGTGGCTACACCTACTGACAGCAGGCAGTAGTGCAGGTTACCAGCAAGCGCAGGGTTGCATCTGAAGTACTCTCATCCCTGTCCTACCCAAAATTGACTTGTGCCAGGTAATACCCACCAGCTACTCCAATGCCTGCACGTCTTCTGGACGACATTGAAGTGCTGGAGCGTGTCCAGAGACGGGCAACGGAGCTGGGGAAGGGTCTGGAGCACAAGTGCTGTGAGGAGTGGCTGAGGGACCTGGCGGGGTTTGGCCTGGAGAAAAGGAGGCTGAGGGGAGACCTTCTCGCTCTCTGCAACTCCCTGAAAGGAGGTTGGAGCCAGGGGGGGTCGGTCTCTTCTCCCAAGGAACAGGCGACAGGACAAGAGGAAACGGCCTCAAGTTGCGCCAGGGGAGGTTTAGGTTGGATCTTGGGAACCATTTCTTCCCCGAAAGGGCTGTCAGGCCCTGGCACAGGCTGCCCAGGGCAGTGGGGGAGTCCCCATCCCTGGAGGGGTTGAAAAGCCGTGTAGATGTGGCGCTTGGGGACATGGGTTAGTGGTGGCCTTGGCAGTGCTGGGGTAACGGTTGGACTCGATGATCTTGGAGGTCTCTTCCAACCTCAACGATTCCATGATTCTATCTGACCTCTTTTCCCACCTGCTCTGGAGTATTATCCCGCCCTCAGACGCCCAGTCCGAGGAACGTTAAACTCCTCCTGTGTGGCATTCCTACCCTGGCACTGCTTGTCTCTGCCCCTAACAACTTACTGCGCCTGCAGGTCACCTTTCTCAGCAGGCACTGCTGCGGCAGGATTTAAAAATAAGATATTTAAAAACAAGAAAAAAAATAAGTGACCTTTATATGTTTACTGTGGTAGATCTTGTTTTAAAAAATATACAAGCTGCTAAGACAGAGTTAAGAAATAATTAATTGTTCCTGTGTCAGAATTCACTTTTTTTGTTTTAAATACATTACGGCAAATTTAAAAATAATAGAAAGTGTTGGCAAACCTCTGGCCAGTTCTAGTGAGCCAAGAGATGCTACCCTGTTATTTCCAAACGAAACCAGGGGAAAACCTGCTAAACTCGGGCTATAAATGTGGCACTACCTGTACAGCTTTAATTCCATTATACAGAACTAATGCAATAAATAATTAACTTCAATTTCAGGCAAATTTGGAGATTTACAGAGAATATTCTATGCATGTGAACCAGTTTATTATTTAGGAAAACAAAAAAAGGTTTGTTGGTGGGTTCTTTTTCCAATCTACAAATAAAAGCCAGGACACCTTGAGATGTACTAATCCTAAATAAAGACGGTGGATTGTATTGTAAGAGATATTTGGGTATCGAAAGGTATGAATAGATATGGAACGTCAAAGGCATTTAGTGCTTGGCTACTGAACTGTTCTGAGAGCAAAGGGAAACGGGCACTCAATTTGCTCATCTTCTTTCAAAAACCCCTGGGGTACTTGTCTGAAATTTTAGATGACACTCTTGAAAATCTGACAAGCAGCAACCACAAAAAATATATACATTAACTACAAGTAGTGATTCCTTTGCTTAATAAGTCAACACATTTTAAACACAAAATACTGTTAATAAATTTATGTTTCTCTTGTATACCAGGATAAAAAGTTGCTTTATTTAACAAGACAACTTCAACTATTTATTTATTATTCTATTTATTATTTATTATTATTCTATTCTAACTGAATTCCAAGCTCTCTCCAAACACTACTCCCCACTCCACAGCAGATCCTGGGAAATGGATTAGCTGATTTCACAACGGCCCCTCCAGACTGTTTTAGAAAATTTGCTTTCCAGTAACAGCAACAGGATTGAGATGACTGGTAACAGGATTTAAGTTAATGAACTAAAAACCCTGGTGCGTTATTCAGCACAAATCATGACCAGCTGATCTTTCCTCCCCATCGTTTGTGCGCTGGGACAGAGACAGTGCCTGATTTTGTACAAGTAGAGAAGACCCAGCACACTGTGCCCGTTACTGGGAAAAGAGAGCAAGTTCAGCTTTTGACCCAAAGATTACAAAACAAGATGGAAGACAAGAACAAAGAGCTCACAGACACCTTGGAGAAATAAAACACTCACAACGTGTCCATTCTGGATGAGGTCTCCTGCTACTAAGTAGGTGACATGAAGCTGAGCTCCGGAATTCTCCTTTCGTTTCCTCTCTACGTAATCGTACAGCATCCTGCACAAAAGAAACCAGTGTTAATCACCTCGAAAGGAAAGAGCCCGTCACCACCCCTTCCACGAAGCTTACATAAAAAGAGCAAAGCCAGCCTGACATGGAAACATTTCACATAAGCACAGTTATTTTAACCGCAATTCAATTAATCTTACTGAGACATCTTTCTCCTCTGCCACTTTGAAGAATCTCAGTCCAACAACTATATAAACCAAAGGTGAAATGAATACGAGCTCTCAAAGCTTTAATAGTTGGTTGCAGATGGTCTCACATCCTCTGGGCAGCTTGTTCCAAAGTCTCCCCTGGAGAAAGGCTGTTTCCCTTGTCACAGCCCAGCATTCTGAAACACCCGACAGCGGAACTGGTGATTTTGGGTACGTGATCACATTGCCAGGTGTGTTTATACAATCCTAATTACATCCTCTGACACGGTGATCCGAAACAGGAGGAAAGAGCGTGATTAGTGATGACGAGATTGAGCTGAGACTCAAGCTTTCAGCTCCCACTTATACCACTGATTCACGATGAGTGTCCCACGTAACCGGGCAGAGACACTACCGCACACCCCACGAGGATGTTCTCTGGGAAAAACACTTGACGATCCTCATTGCCACAGAGAGACTGCAATTAGCACGCTGCCACAGCCAGCACAACCCACTAAAATAATTCACTCGGGTTATCAGGCACTTCTCCAGCTTCTAGGGGAGAGTTTTAAGCACAAAGATGCCACAGGAGGTCTCCATCTCCAGGTTGCTTTCAAGGGTAGGAGAAGGTGCCTCCGCTTCACCTGGGCCATCTTCTTCACAGCAGAAAGTTCTCTGGCTCCTTCTAGTTTACCGTACGACCAGAACTGTTCCCAGCAGAGCTCTCCAGTCAGGTCTACACCACCACTGAAGCACGCTCAGATTTACCCATCATCTAAATTGTTCGCACACACGGGGAGGAAAGAGACCAAACAATCTCTTCATTACATTAGATGCCCAAGTTGATATTCTAGTAGTTTGGACAAGACAGGTGAAGCTGGGCTCAGTACACCGCAGCTGAATATGCAGCAAACGCCCCTTTAGGTCCAAGCTATAGCCAGAAACAAGGAGAGAAAATATTTGTATTATGGGACTTGACACTCTTACGGAGCCTTCAAATCTTATGCTTAACTTTACCTTGCTGTGTAGCAACAGCCCCAGAATCCTTGAGAGCTCTTTCTTTGTTTTATAGGATATTTAAAAGGTTACAGTAATTTTTATTCTTCAAAATACACCAAGACAAGGTTACACATTTATGCTAAATTTGGAGAAGCAAAAACATTCTGACAGCACAGCCGAGTTCCCCCTCCTTCAGACATTTACCTGTGCCCATCACGCCTGGCAAGGAGATATTTATCATGGGTCACGCACTACGCAGCCAGGCGATCGGAGCAGACGAGCACTCGCCGTACACGCGAGCTGCAGCTACCGTTAGTGCTGGTTTGCATTTTCCTGACTCCGCTCCCAGCAATATCCACGGATAACGTACGGCATCCTAACGTACAGCTGGGATACGCAGCAGCAGATTCCCACAAAGGCATAGCTCTGTGCGCGGGACTGGAGCCAAGTTCAGAAAACACATCCGCGTTTCAGGATGAAAGGAGCTACGTACGTTGCTGTAGCAATGCACCGCTAAAACATCTATTCTGCCCTAAATCTTTACGACGTAAAGCAGCGTGAGGTATCCAGCCGAGCACTGCTCTCAAGCACAACTCCCACGAGTCAAGGCAAGATCTGCCCACAGGAGGAGTAAGGCGTGTTGAATAACATAACCGACAGTACCCGAGAAGACATGCAGGATTCTTAAATATTTCCAGAGAGATAATTTTAATACGCTAACCACAACCATGAAAACATAATTAACGAGGCTTTGCCACAAAACAAGAACTTTGTGGCGTGCACTAATACCTACTGTTTAGCCTGGTTGACGTGAACTCCCAGAGTATAGCTTAGCCATTTGTATGTCACCTGTACAAGGAAAAAAAATAGTTTCGTAAGAAAACCTCGGTCTCTTGACTTGTTAAACCCCCCATCCTTTGCCTGTTTCACGGGTAAGTCAAACTCTTTAGCTCTCCCCTCCTAGAAACCCTCAGCAAAACCTGTTAGAAGTGAGAGCGCATGGACACGCACCCATCTGTGCTTTAACGAGCAGATGGAATCCCTCAGACCTGAACAAACTACCTACCCTGAAAGGTGCGGTTTTGGGAGCGCCTTCTTGAAATGCCACTGTGTAAATAAAAAACATTCAAAATGCCCTCACCATTCAGCTTCACAATGGAGAGAAAAAAAACTAAACAGCACAATCCTTAACTGTGAAAAGCTCTTATTGCTCTCCCAAACAACCACTGAGGGTGTCTCGGATTTGCGCCACCCTCACCTGTCACGGGGATCTCCGGCTGCATCACAAGTCTGGCAGCACAGCGTGCTAAATCTCAGGAGACCGCAGCTCTAAACCCAGCCCTGCCACCGACTTCCTACCTTACGTTAGGCAAGGCACGTCTTTTATACCTGTTTCTCCTCCCGCTCTGCGTTTTTAAACTAATCCTCAGGCTAGGGCCTCTCCTGTCTCAAATACAACAATTAAATTCAATTGTTATTAGTCTAGCGATTTACTGAAATAAACGGTAATGACACAGGTAGGTCGTGTTAGCACGACTGTGTTGACAGACAAGATGCACCAACTTTACCGTATCAGTTTCTAGGCAAAAATCTTTATTTTGAAAGAAACACATACACGCATGCCTACCATTTTTCCGAATTGTCCTAAAAACAGCAAGGCTTCAAAAGGCTACAGAGGATAAGTAGTAATTTTACTTTTAAGCTGATTTTGCTGAAAGAGTGCCTCAATCTTTCGTGGAAAAACACAATTTCGTACACTTTTGTCATTTATACCTTGAGCTAAAACGCTGCTGTCAGTGCTTTTTTTGAGGAAAAACAGCTCATCTATTAGGGAGCATAAGGAATTTGGGGAGAGCTGCTCTTCCTGTGATATAAATGATGCCATCACCAATTCTCTTCAGAGACGTTAAATTAATTTAAAGCCAAGGGGGGGGGAGGATCCTGACAAGAAAGGCTGACAGAAAGCCTGTATTAACTCTACGCTGTGACCCGTGGAAGAGCCAGCACTGCAAACGCAGCCAGGCACCGCACGTACATCCCCAAAGATGAGTAAAACTTGTGGAGCCAACGGCTACAGCTGCGAGGCCTCCCTTCTTCCGCGCCTGCCCAGAGGGGGCTGGGCACCCACGCGTGTCCCGCAGGTGGGTGCGATGGGGGGGGGCACTGCTTCCGCCTCACCTTTCAACTGCCAACGGAAAGCAGCTGCTCCCGGCGGGTTTGGGCTGTTTGACCCGAGCCGGGGGGGGGCTGCACCGGCGTCGCCCCAGGCGCTGACACGGTGCCAGGCCCTGGCATTGCAGCACCCCCCTCCCCGATTCCAGCACCCCCAGAGCCGGGTTTGGGGCCCAGCCTGAGGGGGTCCCCCAAACATGCGGGCTGCCCCCCCCCAACGGCAGCCACGCTGGGCGGGGGGGGGAAGGGGCGCTCCCCCCTGAGGGGGTCGCGCAACGGCGGCGGCCTCCCGCACCCGCCGCCCCGCGCAGCCCCGCCGGCCGGACTCACGATGCGGTTCTGGTCTGTGACGAACTCGTCGATGTTCTCGAGGTAGAGCTCGTCCTCCATGGCGGGGCGCGCCGGATAGGGCCGGGCCGGGCCGGGTAGGCCGCGGGCGGGAGGGGCCCCGCGCCGTTCCCGCGCAGCTCAGGGCCGCGGCTGCCCGCCCGCCGCCATGGCAACGCGCCGGGCCGCGGGAAGGCGCGACGGCAGCCGAGCGGAGGCAAAAAGCTGCGCGCTGCGCGTGGCGGTGCCGCGTGGGCCCTGTGCCCGCTCCGGCCAGGCCACGCCCCTCCGCTCTGCCCGCCCCGCCCCACCGTCTCGCGCCGTCCCCTCACACGGGCCCACGCTGTACCTTCACAGACCCACGGCCCCACGCTGTCCCCTCGCAGACCCGCGGCCCCACGCTGTCCCTTCACGGCCCCACGCTGTCCCTTCACAGACTCACAGCCCCATGCTGTACCTTCACAGACCCACACCCCCATGCCTTCCCCTCACGGCCCCACACTGTCCCCTCACAGACCCACGGCCCCACGCTGTCCCTTCACAGACCCACGGCCCCATGCCTTCCCCTCACGGCCCCACGTTGTACTTTCACAGACCCATGGCCCCACGCTGTCCCCTCATGGTCCCACAGACCCACGCTGTACCTTCACAGACCCACGACCCCACACTGTCTCCTCACGGCCCTACAGCCCCACACTGTCCCCTCATGGCTCCATGCTGTGCCCTCACAGACCCACGGCCCCACGCTGTCCCCTCACGGCCCCACGTTATACCTTCACAGACCCACAGCCCCACACTGTCCCCTCACGGCCCCACACTATCTATCCCCTCACGGATCCATGGACCCTCGCTGTACCCTCACAGCCCCACAGCCCCACACTGTCCCCTCATGGCCCCACACTATCCCCTCACGGATCCATGGACCCTCGCTGTACCCTTATGGACCCACGGACCCACGCTGTACCCTCACAGACCCACAGCCTCACACTGTCCCCTCATGGACCCACGGCCTCACGCTGTCCCCTCACATGTCCCCCCACTGTCCCCTCACAGCCCCACAGCCCCATGCTGTCCCCTCACGGCCCCGTGCTGTCCCCTCACAGACCCACGGCCCCGTGTTGTCCCGTCATGGCCCCGTGTTGTCCCGTCATGGCCCTATGCTGTCCCCTCACGGCCCCACAGCCTTCCTGCCATCCCGCTCCTCCTCGCCTCCCCCGTCCCGGCCGTGGGCTGACCCCATCCCTGACATCCAGGGCAGGACGGCCATGGCTCGGAGCAGGGCAGGGTGAATCACCCACTTGTTGGGAATCGCCCATTTTTCTCCGATTTTCCCTGTTTTTTCAGCCCTGCCTGATCCTCACCGGAATGGCGGAGGGAAACCAGGCATCGCAGTCTTGCCGCTCCCTCCCCTGCGTAACCTCTGTCGTCGTTGAAAGGCAGGGTGAGGTGTTATTTAAAACTGCTCTTAATCTCAGCTAAACTGTCCCCGTATTTCCACTGGTGACCACCTCCAGCACTTCTCACAGCACCTGGTCAAATATTACTCCATGCTTTCTTTTTTTAAGATAAATAGCAAACGCTGGAACACCCGATTCCCATCTTTGATTCCCAATCCCATCCCATTTGCGTCCCGTTTGTAATACAGCTTCACAGTAAGCTGAGGGCTTCATTGATATATCCATATTATTTTCTAAATACTTCTCCGTGATAAAATTAATTTAAAATCTGATAAAGTCTATGAGGTGGTTTTCAGTTGGTTTTTTTTCCTTTCGGTGTGGATTATACTACATTTTATTTGCCGTGTTTCTTATTTTCCTGTCCGGGCTGGTTTATCGCGTGGTCCCACGCGGGGGCTGGCTGGGTCCGAGAGACTGCTGATGCTGGGAGAGGGAGGTCCGGCATCTCCCACCCTCCCTGCACCGCATCGGCCCGAATCCCTCTGCCTCCGGCGCATTTATCAGCTTGTTTTAGCTCAATGAATTGTTTCCTTTCCATATACCGTCTAATTAAGTTAGTAAAGTGTTGCCTACAAATTGAGCCTAAGATTTAAATGGTCAGGAATAGTCTATAACAGGAAACAACCCTGAATCGATTCCATAGACCTCTCCCTTCGCTGGGAAAATAAAACTGTTGCAGCGGGGACTTGTTCCCCTCACGCTGCGTGCAGATGGCTTGCTTCATTTTACTGGCAGTTAGGTAAAAGCAACACAAAAGAAGTAAGTTCTTAGTGTCTAATGCTGTCACGACACCTGTTTCTGCGGGAGAGAACTGATGCATGTTTCCTCTGCTCTCTGTGTTTTCAGGTGGGACGCGGTGCTGAGCTGAAAAATGTGCTTTTAGGGTCAGAAGTGAGTTCCTCTGACGAAGAGATCACTGAAACGTTACCTTTATGAGCATATGGGTGTTTTCCTGGTTTATATATTGCCTCTAGGAGCACTGGCTTCAGGAAATTGAGAGGTCCATATGGAGTGCCACGGCTTACGGGGCTGAACCGCTCATCAGGAGAATTTCGAGTGAGATTCGGGTGTGTGAGGTGAATGCGTGCCTGTATTGGTCCCGAGAGCTGTAACAGAGGAGAAGTAGAGAGACAGGCTCTGCTGGTTCACAAGGAAAGATCACAAAATCAGCCTTAACACCTCAAAGGAGTAACCTTCCTCTGGGTACCCGAGGTCCTGACACCAGCCTTAACGTTAGCGATGCTGCAAAGTCTACGTTTAATTAGCAAGTGCTGAGCAAGACCCTTTCACTCCCTGGAGTCAGAGTTTTCTTTCTGATTTCTAAAGGAGCAGGAGAAAGGTCGAAATCATTACCCACATACTGCTCTTTGTTACGAAAAGGCAACAATTTTTTGCAGATTCTGGGACTCGCTGGTTATTCTTGTCACTCGTAGGGGACATCTCCAGTTCTGCCCAGAGCTGATGAGGAGTCATTATGCAATTTCACCTCGTGAATCAAATCCTTGGGCAAAAACGTTCCTATCCACCAGTGCCTGAAACACAGCAGCTGACAAACAAAGAAATAAAAATTACAACCTGTGACCAAAGCATGGAGCAGTTTAATATTAATGTCTTTTTACATTTTTCTTACAGTTAAAGTAAAAAGAAACGTTGATGTGACAGACAGAACCACTTAAACTCCCGAAATAGCACCACAGAGAGGGATACAAAGAGACCTGGGGTAAGTGAGGAGGTTTCCCTGAGGTTGTACATCAGGGTGGAGGAGGAGGAGAGCCAAGGTGCGCTGATCCCATTCGTGGCTTTGTGCTCTGAATGCATTGATGATTCCCACACAAATATCGCAGTCATCAGCTGCCATGAGCTTGAGAAGCGGGTCTATATGAACCTCATGAGGTTCAACAAGGCCAAGTGCAAGGTCCTGCACCTGGGTCGGGGCAACCCCCGGTACCATAGAACCACAGAATAGTTTGGGTTGGAAGGGACCTTTAAAGGTCAGCTAGTCCAACCCCCCTGCGGTGGGCAGGGACAATATCAGTATCAATCCAGGCTGGGGGATGAAGGGATGGAGAGCAGCCCTGCCGAGAAGAACTTGGGGGTGCTGGGGGATGAAAAGCTGGACATGACCCAGCAATGTGCGCTGGCAGCCCAGAAAGCCACCCGTGTCCTGGGCTGCATCCCCAGCAGCGTGGCCAGCAGGGCGGGGAGGGGATTCTGCCCCTCTGCTCCGCTCTGGGGAGACCCCCCTGCAGTGCTGCCTCCAGCGCTGGGGCCTCAACACAAGAAGGACATGGACCTGCTGGAGCGGGGCCAGAGGAGGCCACGGAGATGATCTGAGGGCTGGAGCCCCTCTGCTCTGGGGACAGGCTGAGAGAGTTGGGGTTGTTCAGCCTGGAGAAGAGAAGGCTCTGGGGAAACCTTATTGCAGCCTTTCAGTACCTAAAGGGGCTTATAGGAAAGCTGGGGACAGACTTTTTAGCAGGGCCTGCTGTGACAGGACAAGGGGTGATGGCTTTAAACTAACGGAGGGGAGATTCAGACTAGACATAAGGAAGAAGTTTTTCACGCTGAGGGTGGTGAGGCCCTGGCCCAGGTTGCCCAGAGAGGTGGGAGATGCCCCATCCCTGGAAACATTCCAGGTGAGGCTGGATGGGGCTCTGGGCAACCTGATCTAGTTGGGGATGTCCCTGCCCATGGCAGGGGGTTGGACTGGATGGCCTTGGAAGGTCCCTTCAACCCAAACCCTTCGGTGGTTCTGTGATCAGCAGAGATCAAACAGCTTGGTAACTGAACTCTCGTGGACCTCATGCTCCAGCCAAGCTAACCAGGGAAGTGTGTGATAACCCGGCTTCTTGTTTGTGGTCCTACCTCCGCTTGCCCTTCAGCCTAACAAATATTGCCACTTTTCAGGTTGTACATACCAGATCCACGGTGTAAACCAGGTGCCTCTCCCTGATATCACTGTAGACGGCAGCAATCTCCTTGTAAATTAACTAGGTCCTTTCTCAGCTCTGGTGGTTTTGGGAGTCACAGTTTATTCTCCGAGAATCTGGGAAGGGAGGATTGTTTGTTTTTTGTGGAAAAGCCAGAAAAGGAAATCTGGACAGAGGTGCAGCAGTGGGTCTCGCACAAACCCTGCCGAGCAGTCCTCGGGTCCCAGCGAATTCTCCCGAGGAAGGCAGGGTGTGCGGCCATCTCCCTGGTAGTACGCACAGCCCCGTTCAGCGCCTGTCACGGTACAAAACGGCCTCTGAAACATCTCCTTGCAACCTGGAGGACTTCATCATTTTTTTGGTTTTTTTGCATCATAAATCTACCGAATGCTACACTGGAAATAGCGTGAGGACAGCGCTAGTTGGCCGAGGGGCTGCACGGATCCTCATGGTCTGTAGTGAATGTGAATTACTTTTGCACGTTGAAGTGGAGCCGTGTAGCTACAGACCGGCTCGTTAACTCAAACGAGGAGCTGAAGGCTAGAACTTACCCCGTCTCCTCTCCCTGGATGGTAACACTTGTAAATGATCTTTCACAGCTAAAATACGTAAAGTGGTTTAAAAAGAAGGAAAAATGGGAACAAGAGAAATCATCTCATTGTAATGCAGCAAACTGACAGACGCTGAAGAATATGTGCCTGGGATTCCTCTTGCACAACTGGAGATGTTTAAAGGGGCATTTCTTTGAGCCCCCCCTAGGACAGTTTGGTATTTACCCCCGGAGGAGTCTGTTCTTCTTCAATGCCCAGAAAATTAATATGACATCAAACCTCGTACTTGCTTAAGGGAGGGTGTACGAATCCTAATGCAGGATCTGAAAATACTTCGGGAGTTTTCCCTTAAAAGGTCTGGTAATACTCTTTTGTATAGGATTTGCAGTACTCTCATATGAGGCTCTGAAAAAAGTCCATTCAACGGACATTCCTCTATGAAGAAGCAGAGAAGTGTTATCCCCATTTCAAACATGACGACACCGAGGCACAGAGAGGTTATGTGATTTGTCCAAGAATCTTTCAATACTCCCAGGTGTAAAGCCCAAGTATCCCGACTCCCAAACTTTTTTCCTCAAAGCACCATAAAGGATTCTTTCAAACATCGCTTGTTAGTAACAAAATGTCTTGTACTTTCAGCTGCCCACAGCCAAAACCACCAGCACCAGCAGAAACTGAGCCCGAGGACTCGTAATAATGGTTGTTTCACAAGTGCTTTCCAAAAAACAGAAAAGAATGGGCAGAGTCTCTGGAAATTTATTATATATAGCAGCTGCAAGCATCTGCCCGAGGAGGAGCTTGAGTGAAAGGAGTTCTGTTGAAGTTCTAATTAATGCCGTATGAGGGGGACTTCCTTGAGCAGCCGAGCAATGCTGAAGGGGGAACAGAAATGTAGAGACCCCAGTGTCAAAGCACAGTTAATGGAATCTGTCCCCAAATCATCTAGGTCCTGGCACCCATTTCCTTTTGGAGCACATCAAATCTATGAGAGGCTTCTGAAGATCCAGTTTTGGGGCAGAAATGCATCCCATCTGAGCAGAAGTGGAGGATTTCAGTTGCGAGGTGAAAGTCTAAGGCAGATACATAAGAGATACAGAGCCTGACCCTCCTCCTTTCTGCCACCGAGGTGAATTACGGGTAGAATTAATCAATTACAGCTAACCAGGTAGAATTAGTGGGGTCTTTCCAGTAGGAAAGCCGTGTGATGGGCGAGTCACAGTTAAGGCAGGAGTCAGGGCGATGACTCCTTCCTGAGCTGTACAAAATAGATAATCATGGCTGGAAGACTTCGGATCAAACACCATCAGAAAAACAGTGGGGATTAATGTGCTTCTGGACTTGCGAGGGTCAGAATCAGTACCGGCCCGTCCATACACTAGAACAAAACCTGGTATCACAGGAGACAGCTACATTTTAATTGGCATCTTTAAATTGGTATCTTGACTTCTCCTGTTGTTGCCAAACTCCAATCTCAAATCTTGTCAGACTCCCAAAGTTATGAGGTTGACTGAAAAGATACTAGTTCAAAACCTAAGGGCATTCTTTGTTTCTTTTAGATGCTGTTTGGTTTTGGACCTTCATGCTGCACCTCACTCATGTTTTTAGGCTTTTTACCATGATTGTAAAGACTGTAGTTTTTTTTTAGTAAGGCTTCTGCGAGGAGCAGGGAGTTGGACTCGATGATCCTTTGGGTCCTTTCCAACATGAGATATTCTATGATTTGAGACAGACGCATATGTTTGCACGGCTTAATAGTCTTTTCTATGTTCTTTTCTCTGTGTATTCACAATAAAAATATCTCGAGATGCTCAGAGAGTGAGGCAGCAATCATCCCAACAAGGGAGAGGCAGCTGAGAACCTACTAAGACAAGTTTCAGGTGGAAGGCGGCTACATGAGCGGGGACGTATCTCCCCCGTGACGACCAGCGGAGAAGAGCAGCGTGACGGCTGACAGCCCGTCGCTGTCTATCTGAGTTACCCACCCCACTCCTGGCACCGCCGACAGGACTGACTACTGTCCCTGCTAGCGACACGGAGAGTTTTAGACACCCAGCATATGCGGAGACACCTAAATTTAAGTGTCTTAATCTGGAGCTGGTTCCCAGACCACTCACGTGTTTTGTGGTGCGTCACAGTGCCACGTGCCTTCACGAAGAGAAATGTTGCACTGTTAATGGTACAAGCAGATAGATTTACTTTTATACTTTGTACAGTCTTTTGTGCCAAGATTTTTTGTACTTTTGTATTAAAAGTCCCTTCTCGAAAGATAAAAATGCAAGGTTTAGGGGCTATAGTAGAAAAAGGCACGTGTGGCCATCTGGGAATGTATCAGCCAGAAGAACATAATCTCTGCTACCACCAAGTACCTGTTACCACATCTAAGCAAAGATGACTGACATGCAAAAGCATCGTGACAAATTTCCCATGTCGAGTCACATCAGTAGCTGGCATTTCTGACTTCGGGTTCGTAACCAATGCCCACATCTCATTCTGAGCATGTTCTCGGGGCTGTTTGCACGGGAAGATTGATGGAATGGTTCCCCTATGGACTCCTGTTCTTGATGTCTTTGATTTCAAGATAATTAGTGTGCCTCAGCATGGAGTATTTGACATTTATTCAATAGTAGGATGGGCACAGAAGGAGCTGTGGCAGAACAGCTTGTTTTCTAGCAGCTATGCGGATCTGTTTCCACGAGCAGACAGGCTATTAAAGAAGATAAACAAGAGTAACCGCTAGGAAGTAAGGAAAATGCTCTGAAGAATGGCTGCTGATACAGCAGAGATGGGAAGGAGCAGGAAAGCATCTCCCCAAGCACAGGGCAGTGCACAGCTACAGCATCCCGGGAACACGCAGGCAAGGAGACAGCGGGGGCAAACTCTCAGGCGTCAGCTCAGCCGCGTCACATACTGTGTCCAGGGTGAGAAAATGGGGCCGCTCCTTCTCTCCTCCCTGTCTTACACCCTCGTCGAAGAAAGTAATAAGAAAACTTAAGCTACCCCTTGCACTGCAAGATCTGAGCTCTGGGAATAGGCTGAGTTCTTTGAGGTCTCCACACACCTTTACTTAGCTGCTAGCAAGATAAAACTTCCAAAAAAGGCTGGTTAGTAGATTTGGGGGAAAATAACCCGTAACAGAGTTGATAAGTGGCAGCAAGAAACAGCAATTCTGAAAAAGACCCACTACAGTTGCGGAGGTGTCATCTACAGAGCAGAGCTTGCAAATGGCCGAAGAGCAAGGCCAGCGGATGCGGTCTGTGAACGCATCGCCCTCGTATCGAGGCGTGGGCACCGCGTTTCCAAAATCCTCCCTTCTCATGCAGTTCCCCGTCGGAGTCAGCAGGTGACGGCCGGACACCACGCTTGCCTGGCAGCCCTGGGGCTGCAGCCGCCAGCCTGGGCGATGAAGTCCTGCCACTATTGCTGGGAAGAGAGAGAGCGCGACATCACGCTCCAGCTCATGCAAACAAGAGCTTCTGCTGGAAGCAGCCATCCCGCTCTTCCCCACCTGCTTCCCACCGCCCACCGTCTCCTCCTTGCTGCCAGCACAAGCGTTTGTGCAGCCGTGCTGCGAACGGGGTCAGGGTAACCAGCTTAGGTTAAACCAAACGTTTTCCTGGACTAATTTTAGTCTGGATCAATCCCCCCAAACCAGCTCGACACCTTGTCACACAAATGCTACTGCCGAGGAGCAGCAGGACGGTGGCACTGCTGTGTCTGACAGCACCGCAGCTTACGCCAGTTAAAGTGTCGATGGAGTGGTGGCACGAAGTTAAATCCAGTTGTGTCAGCACTAGTGTGGCCAGCAGGACCAGGGCAGGGATCGTCCCCCTGGACTCGGCCCTGGAGAGGCCGCACCTCGAGTGCTGGGGTCAGTTCTGGGCCCCTCACTCCAAGACAGACACTGAGGGGCTGGAGCGTGTCCAGAGACGGGCAACGGAGCTGGGGAAGGGTCTGGAGCACAAGTGCTGTGAGGAGCGGCTGAGGGACCTGGGGGGTTTGGCCTGGAGAAAAGGAGGCTGAGGGGAGACCTTTTCGCTCTCTGCAACTCCCTGAAAGGAGGTTGGAGCCAGGGGGGGTCGGTCTCTTCTCCCAAGGAACAGGCGACAGGACAAGGGGAACCGGCCTCAAGTTGCGCCAGGGGAGGTTTAGGTTGGATCTTGGGAACCATTTCTTCCCCGAAAGGGCTGTCAGGCCCTGGCACAGGCTGCCCAGGGCAGTGGGGGAGTCCCCATCCCTGGGGGGATTGAAAAGCCGTGGAGATGTGGCGCTTGGGGACATGGGTTAGTGGTGGCCTTGGCAGTGCTGGGTTAGCGGTTGGACTCGATGATCTTGGAGGTCTCTTCCAACCTAAACAGTTCTGTGATTCTGCGATTCTATGAAGCTTCCCAGCAGCTTCAGCTCATGCAAATTGTGGCTGGGACGGGCCCGCTCCCCTTTGTCCCCACTGCATAGTGCACTGGCACTTCTGAAATCACCCGCTGGGATGGCGTAAAGAGCTGAGCACGCTGAAGAATAACCAGTTATAAACAAATACCTGTTTTTTGGGGGAACAGAGTTGCGTGATCCCAGGAGCAACCGTGCTCTTGCACAGCTCCAACGGGCGCAGAGCCCCAAAGAAGAAGAAGAGGGCACACACCGATGCCACCCGACAGTAGCCACATCCAGCAGGAGTGCACCTTGCTCCGGGCGAAGTCACTCGCTCCACGAGAGCTCCAGGCGGGCACAGACCCCCACCTGAATGCAACAATTGTTCACCTGGCAAAGGTCAGGGAAGGAAATTGCACGCGTTTAATAAGTGTTAAAGTAAACTCCCGTGATGCACACGGCCCCGCAGCGTGCGAGAGTGTTTCTCTCCTGGTCACAACAATCGCATTACTCAGCTGGCATCGTCTTTGTTTTGCTGGTAACAAAATTATACACATCCTCTTCCTCCTGCGGTCCCGTGCACTTTCTCTCACACTCTTGTTCTCTCTTTTTCTTCGTTTCACTGTAGCTATTCTTGCACTGCGACATTTTGCTCCTGGCTTGACATTTGCGTCTGGTTTACGGAAGGAGTGTGCAGCTCTTACTACATTACTCATCATTTTCTTTAAAAAAAGCCTCTTTTCATCTTTTGTTTTTTCCTCCTTTAAGTTTCCTGCTTTGAGCTTTCTGGATGGTTTCCTGACCTGGGTTAACGTGCCTGGTAACTGTAAAATTACACTTTTCACCTCCGGGGCACAGTGTTTGTCTTGGTATTGCAGATTGGCTTGAGGATAAGGATGAGTTTATTGACGCTGAGGATTTCTTTTCTGCGTATGAAAAAGGCGTGGGGTCTGGTTCTGATCCCGCTCGTACCTGCTTTACACTCTGAGGTAACTAGATGGGCGTAAGTCGAAACAAGAGAGGTTCAGACTGGACGGAAGGAGAAGCTTTTTCTCCGTGCCGACGGCCAAGCAGTGGGACAGGGCCCCGGGGAGGCTGTGCATCGCTCTTCTCGGAGGTTTTCAGGCCCTGACTGGATAAAGCCCTGAGCAACCCGGCCTGATGGCAGAGCTGACCCTGCTTTGAGCGGGAGGTTGGACCCGCGACCCCCCGAGGTCCCTTCCAACCTGAATTCCGATCCTACAAACCTCTGTGATACCTGCTTCGCAGCATGGAAACGAGAGAACCAGCAGGTCTCTAGTGTGGAAGAGAAGAGAAGAAAGGAACTTCATTAATGCCTGAAGTTATGCTTTTGAGTTTAAAAAGGCCTTGAAGATACCGAGCACTGCTAAACAGCATTTTTAAAATTTTAAAGCGATTTCCATTCAGAATCTAAAAGCATTTAATAAATAAAGGCACACACAATTGTTTCCAGATCACACGTGAGTACTGGCATCTTCTGACTCCTGACTAGTCTCCTGCCTAGTCTGGGCCCCAGGTTCCCACAGCTCACACCTCTCCCGGCTCGTTTTCCAACAGAAGGTCCCAGAGTGCAGGGAAAAAGGATCATCCGAAGTACAGTCATCCTAAAGGGACTCATCCCAGCGCTTCCCGCAGGAGCTGACTCCCTGCTGCGGCTGGCTGCGCCAGAGGGGCGATGCACGACTGACCTGCCAGCTCTGGGGTAAATCGGACGGCTTTTGGGGCTCCTGTGCACCCCAGTACTGCACGGACTCCTTCGGCGGAGGCAGAGCAAGCGGTGGTTTGCTGTGGGGGGATGTCTGTGGAACGACTGCCCAGAGCACCCCAAGCTGCCAGCGAGGGAGGACGGGGAGCAGGGAGGGCAGGAGGACGTGGCTGCAATTCAGAGGAGCTGGCCCTGACCTGCAGAAGTCCCGGTAGGGTGAGGAAGAGACAGGAGAAATCAGGCGCTTAAGCTGTGGCAGCCATCGCATTGCTATCTGGAAGGCTGCTGTGGCGCGTTCGTGGCCTCTAAACCCTGGTTTAGCTCAGATTTGGGGCAAAAGGCAGTGCTTTCTGACCCAAATGATGCCAGCCCCGCTCTCCTGCTAGTGACACTCGAATAGCAAGCACGCGGGCAGTGTAAACTGCAAACCTGCACCTGAAAGTACCTGAATTCAGCCACTCTTTTCTATTTCAGAAGAATATTATTGATTTAAACACAACTAGAACAGCAACTGCTCAAATCTATGTGTGCCAGTAAAAATGGAGTGGGGCTCTGAATGGCTTCTCAACCAAGGGTCCCTGATTGCCGCTGCAGCTTCAGCTCCCGGCCGGACACTTCATCTGCTCCTCGGCGCAGGGAGCACAAGCACCAGGTCTGATCCCTGACAGCGGGAATAAATGATCTTTTTTTCCAGTCTTGTGTCTGAAATAAGACCTTTTAAAAGAAACAGCTGCTTCAAAGCAGAAATAACTTCTCTCGGGAGATTAATCCCTGAGAAACATTCTGAACCGGCAGGTTTTTGGCAGCAGAAAGAAAAGACAGAAGGAATGGCAATTTTTACCATCCCGACTGTCGCTTTTCACATTTCTTTGCGTAGAGCACAGAGAGAACAAAGGTCAAGTCAAAGGTAAAACATTTCGAGGTCTACCGATAGTGCACTTGCTCCACCTTTTTCTTCTTCCTCTGTTGTGCTAACTCTGAAGTTTAAGCGTCAGCTCCCCCAAGGTATGACAAGCAGAGTCAACAGAACAAGGTTACATCAGAAGAGCCGAGTTTCTAAAGGACACACGGACAAGCCGGTCTGACTCCCGGATGCCGGAGATGCGTAACACCCCGTGTGAGCAACTTCTGCTCTCGCCTCTCGAGTCAGAGGCCGTGGGCAAGTGCAGTGGAGAGTTAGGACAGTTTGAGGCTTGGCTCTACGTGTGAGTTGTACGAAGGCATTCGGGTCAGGCAGCCAAGACACGCGGTATTTGATGCGACAGATGAAGTTTGGTAGTGATGTCAAATCAGCACGACTAGGAGGTAAAACGCCCTCCGTGCAGCCGGCCTTGCTCTAATCTCCACACGTCTGCACTGCAGCTCTGGAGACGTGTCATGGAATCACAGAAGGGTTTGGGTTGGAAGGGACCTTTAAGGGTCATCTAGTCCAACCCCCTGCCATGGGCAGGGACATCCTCAACTCCCTGAAAGGAGGTTGGAGCCAGGGGGGGTCAGTCTCTTCTCCCAAGGAACAGGCGACAGGACAAGGGGAAACGGCCTCAAGTTGCGCCAGGGGAGGTTTAGGTTGGATCTTGGGAACCATTTCTTCCCCGAAAGGGCTGTCAGGCCCTGGCACAGGCTGCCCAGGGCAGTGGGGGAGTCCCCATCCCTGGAGGGATTGAAAAGCCGTGGAGATGTGGCGCTTGGGGACATGGGTTAGTGGTGGCCTTGGCAGTGCTGGGTTAGCGGTTGGACTCGATGGTCTTGGAGGTCTCTTCCGACCTAAATGATTCTATGGTCCTAGATCAGGTTGCCCAGAGCCCCGTCCAGCCTCACCTGGAATGTTTCCAGGGATGGGGCATCTCCCACCTCTCTGGGCAACCTGTGCCAGGGCCTCACCACCCTCAGGGTGAAAAACTTCTGCCTTATGTCTAGTCTGAATCTCCCCTCCTTTAGTTTAAAGCCATCACCCCTTGTCCTGTCACAGCAGGCCCTGCTAAGAAGTTTGTCCCCATCTTTCCTATAAGCCCCTTTAGGTCCTGAAAGGCCACAATAAGGTCTCCCTGGAGCCTTCTCTTCTCCAGGCTGAACAACCCCAACTCTCCCAGCCTGTCCCCACAGCAGAGGGGCTCCAGCCCTCGGATCATCTCCGTGGCCTCCTCTGGCCCCGCTCCAGCAGGTCCATGTCCTTCTTGTGCTGAGGCCCCAGCGCTGGACGCAGCACTGCAGGGGGGTCTCACCTGGACATGTCCCCAGTGTCCCTTCTGGGGCTGCTGTCCCCAAAGACCTGCCGTCGTCCCTGCAGGCCAGCCCGCTCCCTAGCTGAGCTCTTCCAGAGGATCCTTCTCAAAACCAACGCTGTGACGAGGGTTTAACCTAACCGGGATGGTTTCGGCAGGCCTGCGAAGTCGTGCTGGTTGACCAGAGGGGAGGGTGACCTCTGACAGGGTGGCTGGCCAGCAGCTGGGGACAAGCCAGAGACAAGAGCATCTTCACCAGGGGTGATGAAGGCCAAACTACGCACCCGAGCTTCGGGAGTGGAAACACCAGCTCCCGGGGGCACGGGAAGCTCGGGGGAGCAGAACTGCCAACCATGTCGACTCCAAGATGGGTCAAAGACGACGACCGTGGAGAGAAGTTGTCTTCAACTTCTCAACAATCAACACAGACACTCGCACCGGCTCTGACCCGTCTCCCCAGGCACAGCGAGGAGCTTCCTTAACTACTTCCTTAATGCACCCCGCGGTGCAGGCAGCCCGTGGCGCAGCCTTACACGTGCGCTTCCTTGTTTTTCTTCCCCTTGGTCACAGCCTCGGGAATGTGCTTTTTTGAGTCAATGAATAGATCGGGGCGGGGGGGGCAGGAGCGGTTCTGCCTATGGGTCGCACCCACCGAGATCCTGCCCGAATGGAGATCGCAGCCCGAGCGATTCCCTCCCAACACCCTCAGGGAAAGGTTTATTATGGAATCCGATGTAGTGAAGACGTTTATCCTTCCAAATAACTGCAGGACTGGTGTGATGCTGGTGTCCTGTGTAGGGAGGCTGGCAGACCCCTCCAAGGTGCCGCACGGGAACCTGCGGGCATGCAACTGGTGTAATAGGTATCACGGAAAAATAACTCCGTAGCTTAAGGCTTCCCAGCACCCCCTCCTTCCGCACCAAGCCGGGAGAGCTCTCCGTCACTCCGTAGAGACCCAGCTGGATGTCAGCGGGGATGGCCAGCCAGGCTCACGGAGGAGGTCACCTCCGGGCCCCTCCCAGCCCTTCGGCAGAAGGGCGGCACGTCTCGATCCCACAGCCAGCGATGCTCCGAGTTCTTCAGGAAAGGCTTTTTCTTCTGCGCCTGCGTAGCCCGTAGCGCAGCTGGGCTCTAGCCCGTGCGCTGAGCCCCCGCACGCTTCACACAGCTCGTGCCGGCGTGGCCCTCCAGTACAACCTGCTTGGAACAAGGGGGTTGCCGAAAGGCCTGGGGCTGCGTGCGGAGGGGAGGGGGTACCGTACCTGGAGGCGCGAGGGGCAGCCCAGGCTGGGCACTCCCCCCCGGCTCTGCCTGTGACACCGGGACAGCTCGGTCACCTCTCCGTGACATCCCGGCCTTGCCAAAGTCAACAGGAATTTTGTCCCGGACTTCACCGGAGCCAAGACGTTGCCCTTTGCATCCGTCTGTAGCTCGCTGTGAGCTGTGACAGTCCCTCTTGCCAGGCACCTGTTTCACCGCCACCACCTTTGTCCTCCCCTCCCCTTCCTGCTATTAAGCCCTGGGTTCATTAGCTCTAGAGCTCCCCGAGGAGGCTCTCCTGCCAGAAGAACGGGCTCTGCAATCAAAGGAGTTGGGGAGGATTCAAGAGACTCGGCTGACGTTTAAGGTACCCAAAGGCAAAGGTACGACAGAACAGCAAATTACCCTGTCAGGAAGGAAAAAAAAACCCTTAAAAATACTCAAACCCCGACAGAAGGATAAATCGTGAGCCATCCGTGGCTCCCGTCCATACAGATTTCCTCCCTGCTTCAAAAGCAGGATATTGACAGTAAATACCCCAGCGACGCAACCACGCTCATCTCTGTCGTCTTATTTACGAGGATCCCAGACCTATTACACACAACTCTCCCCATCTTACGCATGCAGCGCCGCGGCAAGCCAAAAAGGAAGAGCATTTGGCTTTGATCTCCAGGCAAGAACTTGATGCTTAATCATAAAAAAAAGGAAATCACTCGATACACACACAATGTTGGTGCAAAATACGAGTCTCTCCTGCCAAGGGCAGAGGCCCGGCGCAGCTCTCCTGAAGTCGACGATCCCACCCGAAGCAGGCCGGGTGCTGCTCCGCGCGCGCGAATGCGAGCCGACGCGATGGCCCGGTGCGGGTTATGGTGGTTTTTTCCCCATTTTTTTCCCCAGGCTGTATTAATTTCATAAGCTATTCTAGCGCTCGCTCCTTTTCATCGAGAAAGTCGAGTAAACAAAGGGAAGCGCCTTCCCTTCCTTGCAAATACCCACACAGAAGTTAACGCTGTTATCAGACGGACGCTGAATTACCTGCGGCGACCAAGGGCAGATTACCAGCGAGGCGTATTTTTGATAAAAACAAGAGTTTATTAGCACAGTCGATTGCTCTATAAAATCAAACCATACTTTCTCACGCTTAATCCGGTCGATAACTTGGAACGACTGCGGTCTGGGAACGGTTTGCTCAGGTTTTAATGGTTGACTCATTAGCAGTCCGACCACACTTGCATATTTTCTGCGTTTGTAATATAAAGTTGAGGTGGGAACATTTTATCGCTTTCAAAGTCGCAGGGTGACTAATTGCAGCGCACATCAGCGCTTCAGCAGTACAATAACTTTATTTACAGCCCACGACCTTCAGGTGCCACCCCAGAATCCCTATTTTACCCCGTTCTGAGCAGGTCTGCGATTGCCCAGCCCACCCCGACCCAGCCCCACCGGGACGCCCCGGCCCCGTGCCCTGCCCTGTCCCCCTGCCCGTACCCCTCCTGCCACCGCTGCGCTGTCCCCCCTCGCCCCATGCCCTCCCGGTGCCCCATGCCCTATGGTGACGGGGCCCCTCTCTCTCCTCCCCGTGCCCCTCCTGCACCCCTGGGCCCTATCAGCCGCCCCCAGCCCCGGACGTCGTCCCCGTGCCTCACCCCCCGCCCCCAGGCCCTGTCCCCTACCTCTAACCCCTGTCCCTGGGCACGATCCCTGTCCCCATCCCCTCTCTTCTATCCCCCACCACAGGCCTCATCCCCTGTACCCTGTCTCGGGCCATGTCCCATGTCCCCAGGCCCTGTCCCCATGTCCCAGTCCCAAACCACCCTCCTCTATCCCCCTATCCCCTCTTCCCTGTCCTCATACCCCATGCCTGTCCCCTCTCTCCCATGGAATCACAGAATCATAGAATCATTCTGGTTGGAAGAGGCCTCCAAGACCATCGAGTCCAACTGTTAACCCAGCACTGCCAAGGCCACCACTAACCCATGTCCCCAAGCGCCACATCTCCACGGCTTTTCAATCCCTCCAGGGATGGGGACTCCCCCACTGCCCTGGGCAGCCTGTGCCAGGGCCTGACAGCCCTTTCGGGGAAGAAATGGTTCCCAAGATCCAACCTAAACCTCCCCTGGCGCAACTTGAGGCCGGTTCCTCTTGTCCTGTCGCCTGTTCCCTGGGAGAAGAGACCGACCCCCCCTGGCTCCAACCTCCTGTCAGGGAGTTGCAGAGAGCGAGAAGGTCTCCCCTCAGCCTCCTTTTCTCCAGGCCAAACCCCCCCAGGTCCCTCAGCCGCTCCTCACAGCACTTGTGCTCCAGACCCTTCCCCAGCTCCATTGCCCGTCTCTGGACACGCTCCAGCCCCTCAGTGTCTGTCTTGGAGTGAGGGGCCCAGACCTGACCCCAGCACTCGAGGTGCGGCCTCGCCAGGGCCGAGCACAGGGGGACGATCCCTGCCCTGGTCCTGCTGGCCACACTAGTGCTGATACAGGCCAGGATGCCGTTGGCCTTCTTGGCCACCTGGGCACGCTGCTGGCTCATCTTCAGCCGCTGCCGACCAACCCCCCAGGCCCTTTCCCGCCGGGCACTTTCCAGCCGCTCCCCCCCAAGCCTGTAGCACTGCCGGGGGTTGGTGTGACCCAAGGGCAGGACCCAGCACTTGGCCTTGTTGAACCTCATACATTGGCCTCGGCCCATCGCTCCAGCCTGTCCAGACCCCTCTGTAGCGCCGTCCTGCCCTCGGGCAGATCAACACTCCCGCCCAGCTTGTGTCCTCTGCAAACGGACTGAGGGTGCCCTCGATCCCCTCGTCCAGATCGTTGATAAAGATGTTAACCAGAACTGGCCCCAGCACTGAGCCCTGGGGAACCCCACTTGTGACCGGCCGCCAGCTGGAGTTAAGTCCATTCACCACAACAACTGGGGCCCCCATCCCTGTCCCCATCCTCTGTCCCCATCCCCCATGCCTGTCCCCTATCCTCCATCTCTGCCCCCTCTCCCCTGTTCCCCCATCTCTGTGCCCTCTCCCGCATCCTCTGTCCCCATCCCCTATGCCCCCCCATCCCCTGTCCCCCATCCTCTGTCCCCATCCCTCTGTCCCCTATCCCGCCCCCTCCCCTGTCCCTCATCCCCTGTCCCCCATCCTCTGTCTTCCCCCCCCCCCCCCCCCGGGCCTGTTCCCCATCCTCCATCTCTGTCCCCTCTGCCCTGCCCCCATCCCCCCTGCCTGTCCCCTGTCCCCCCCATCCCTGTTCCCTCTCCCCATCCCCTCCTCCCCGTTCCCCCGCCGCCCCGGGGCTCCCGCCAGCGCCCCCCCCCGGCGGAGCCCCGCGCCGCCCGCCCCGCCCGGCTCCTCCCGGCGGCCCCGGCGATCGCGGCCTACGCGCTCCCCTTCTGCCCCCCGGGCCGGTCCCCGCCGCCATGTCGCGGGGGCCGGTGCGGGTGCTGCGGCTGGGGCTGCGGCCCTACGCCGAGGCGCTGCGGGTGCAGGAGCGCTGCGTGGGGGCGGCGCGGGCGGCGCGGGCCGGCCCCGGCCCCGGCCCCGGCCTCAGCCCCGGCCCCGGCCGCGGCCCCGCGGAGAGCGTGGTGCTGAGCGAGCCGGCCGAGCCCGTCTACGCGTGGGGGCTGCGGGGCGCCCCGGAGGCGGAGGCGGCGGCGCGGCTGCGGGCGCGGGGCGCGGGGGCTGGCGGCGGCGCGGCGCGGCGGGCGGATCACCTTCCACGGGCCCGGGCAGCTCCTCGCCTTCCCCGTCCTCGACCTGCGCCGCCGCCGCCTCCCGCTGCGCGGGTACGTGGCGGCGCTGGAGACGCTGGTGCTGCGGCTCTGCCGCCGCTTCGGCCTGGCCGCCGCCCGCGCCCTCCCGCCGCCCTTCACCGGCGTCTGGATGGGCGACAGCAAGCTCTGCGCCATCGGTGAGCGCGGCGGGGGGGCTGCGGCGGCGGGGGGGCACCGGGGGGGGGGTGTGCACCAGCGGGAGGGGTGCACCAGGGGGGCGTGTACCGGGGGGGGAGTGTACCGGGGGGGGGCATACACGGGGGGGGTGCACCAGGGGAGTGTGTACCGGGGGGGGCATGCACCGGGGGGGGTGCACCACGGGGGTGTGTACCGGGGGGGGCATGCACCGGGGGGGGTGCACCACGGGGGTGTATACTGGGGGGAGCATGCACCGGGGGGGGAGTGTACCGGGGGGGGGGAGGTGTGCACCAGGGGGGTGTGCACCGGGGGGGGGGCATGCGCCGGGGCGGGAGGGCATGCACGGGGGGAGGGGTGCACCAGGGGGGTATGTACCGGGAGGGATGCACCAGGGGAGTGTGTACTGGGGGGGGAGTGTACCGGGAGGGGGGGGGGGGCATGCACCAGGGGGGTGTGTACGGGGGGGGGCATGCACCAGAGGGGTGTGTACCGGGGGGGGCATACACCGGGGGGCGGGGTGTACCGGAGGGGGCAAGCATTGGGGAGGCATGCACTGAGCTGGGGGGGCATGCCCCAGGGAAGTTATGCACGGGGGGGGCACGCACCAGGACCACGCACCAGGACCGTGCGTCATGGCAGGCCGTGCACTGGAGGGGCGCAGTGGGGGCCATGCCGTGGGGTTGTGTGCCCCCCGGGGAAGGCGTGCACTGGGGAGCACGTGGGGGGGGGGTATGCACGGGGGAGGATGCACCGAGGAGGGGGGGCAGTGCAGTTTTGGACCCCTGCAGCCCAGCCAGGGCCTTGCGCCCAGAGGCAGGGCCCAACGCTTTGCACCCCTGCACCTGGGCCCTTGCGCCCAGGAGTGGGTGCCCGCAGCCTGGTCCCCAGCCTTGCCCCCTTCCCCTGGCCCCCTCCCCAGGCCCCGTGCTGTTCTCCCGCAAGTCAGGCAGGCCCTGCACCGCAGCCCCACGTCCTGCACCCCTTCCTGGAGCCCTGCACCCCCAGTCGGGTCCTGCAGCCTGGACCCCCCTTTACACCACAGCCCCGTGTCCGAGCCCACCCGAAACCCCAGCGGTGGGAGGTGCTGGGGGACACAGGGCCGGGGTGGAGGGAGCTGGACACACTACACCCCATCTGCCCCAAATGTGGGGGGTCTGCCAGGGGTTTCCCTGGCAGAAGCGGGGAGCACGGCATGCGGGGGGGTCTATAGTGGCCTGAGCGGCATGGTCATTAACCGTCTCGCGCCGGGGTGTCCCTGGGGACGGGCGCTGAGGGGTGGGTGCTCTGCCCCCCGCAGGGGTGCACTGCGGGAACCACATCACCTCCCACGGGCTGGCGCTGAACTGCTGCACCGACCTCACCTGGTTCGACCACATCGTCCCCTGCGGGCTGGAGGGGAAAGGCGTCACCTCGCTGAGCCGCGAGCTGGGGCGGCACGTCACCGTCGACCACGTCCTCCAGCCCTTCCTCGACTCCTTCCAGGAGGTGTTTGACTGCACCTTGGTCTTTGCAGAAGATCCCGGGGACTAGGAGAGCCGCCGCGCCTCGGCGGGGTGTTTCGGCAAACCCTCGGCGTGGCCGACCAACGGCGCGGCAGCCGCCTGGGGCTTTACTGCAGGACAGGAGCGCTCGTGCCTTTGCCTCTAGACCGTGCGTGAACGGTCAGGGCACAGAGGTTTGCGCTGTTGCTTAAGCGTCCAGACCTCCATCGGGGCTGCTCTCCCCGCCCCACGGGGCTCCGTCCCTCGGTGGAGACGTCCGAGGGTACCACATCTCCGTTGCTCGTGGGGGAAATGCCCAAACAGGCACTTTAGTGTGTTTTTTCTGCCTCTTTTCCCCAAAAGTCCAAAATTCCAGTGAACACTCGCATGCCCTTTGGACGAGAGGAAGAGGGACCGGTCAGTCCAGCATCTGTCCCTCGCCGCCGCGTAAAAAGAGGCTGATTTTGTATAAAGACAGTTGCTGGGAACTTTGGCTGCCGATCCTTTGCTCGTTTATTTACCCCAAGACTTTATGAATAACGACCTTTTCCTCACACTGCGCCAGGAGGAATCCTCGCACGGCAAAGATCCTCGCCATGGTGTCGGGGTGGGCGGAAAAATCGCTGATAAGAGGCTGTAAACGGTGGTTGAAAGGCCACCGGAGCGATGCCGATGCAGCGGGAAAGCGGGAGGAGGAGGGGAAGGGGTTGGGGTGCCCGAGGAGAGGAGCCATGACCGTCCCGGCCCCCGTGGGACCACGCAGTGTCAGATCGAGCGTCCCAGCCGGGCGATGGGGACCTGCTCCCGCGGGGTCCGTCGTGCTGGAGGAGCTGCTGCCGTGGTCTGTGCCGGCGGCGTTGGCTCCTCCGGCATTGCTGCCCCGGCTGCACAATCCACGTGGGTTCGCAGCAGCCGTCCAGGCGAAGGGACACAGCCCCGGTGGCACTGGGGCCCGTGCCCATCAATGCAAACCTATAGGTAGACACTTATAAACTGATTTTAATTGACAGGTTTCTTAAGGGGTAAGAAGCCAAGCTGAGACTGAGCTCCCCGGAGCTGCCTGCCGCCCCTCGGGGATGCGCACAGCTCTCCCGGTGCGTGGGCAGGAGGGGCAGTGCCCGGTCTGGGCTCCCCGAAACCGTCCCCCGTGGGTGCGTGGCACGGCCGCAGCCATTTCTGAGTCCCCCCGCTGCTGGCAGACCCGAAGCCTGTGCTGGAGGCGCTGGTCATGGGCGGCTGGGAGCAGCCCCACGGCCAGACGGATATTTGGGGTCAGGAGAAATGGAAAATGGCAAATAAAGTCCCCACACCCTGCTCAGAGCAAGACCTGACCCCCTCCCGCAGTGCCTCACCGCTGCTCCGGGCCCTCTTTCTGCCCCACGAGCTTTGGGGGTACCTCTGCCGCTGCACAGCGCTGGCAGCTCCCCATGAGCCACCCGTGGGGGCCTGCCTGCAGCCCCCCACCCTGCAGTTTTTGGGTGGGCGAGGGGCGCAGCTGGGAGCAACGGGGCTGGGAGGGCCCCGGGGGGGGGCAGTGGGGAGGAAGACCCCGTTTCATGGAGCGGGCTCTGCCCCGGGAGGGGGTGGCGAGGGGGGATGAGGGCGGCCCGGGCAGGCGCGGAGCCCGGTGCCGGGGCTCGGGGACAGAGGAGGGACAGGAAAGCGTGACCGGCAGCGTGCGGCGGGAGGGAAACGCCGGGTCCGGCTCTCCCGGCCCCGTAAGGCCTCCGGCATCCGGCCGGGACGAGGGGGCCGCGGCGGGACCCGCGGGGCTGGGGACGGGCTGGTGGCCCGCGGCGGGCTGGGTGGCTTCGGCAGGTGGCTCTGCCCCGGGAAGGGGAGGAGGCTGCGCGGCACTCCCAGCCCGGCCGGCATCCCCCGCCGCCGCCCCGCGATGCTCCAGTCCCGGCTCAGCCTGGCAGCAGCGCGGGCAGGGAGGGCACCCCGGGTGAGTGCGATCCCCCCCCCCCCCCCCGGCCCTACGCCCCCCCTAACGCGGGGTCCCCCCGTCTGCGGGTCCCCTCCTGGGATAAACCCAGATCTTGCCCTAAATCTCCCCAGTGCAGCCTCCTCCCGATTCAAACCGGTCTCGGAGTCGGGAAGAGAGCCGGGGCCGAGCCCATCCCCGTGGGCTCACGGCTGCTCAGCCCCTTCCTCGCCCTCGCTGCTGGGGTCGCGTCCCGGGAGGTGCATCCCGGGTGTGGGGTGACCCTTTTTTTGGGGGGGGGGGGGCAGCTGCCTGTGCACGGGGCAGAGCTGCAGGCATGGGGTGCTCGGGAGCGGGGGGGCCAGGGTGGATACCCCGGGGGACGCCGGCGGTTTGTGGGGCCGGTGTGTCCCGCAGGATGGCACAAGTGGGGGGCCGTGTCCCCCCGTCCCTTCCCGTCCACGCTGGCACCGAGGCCCCGGCGAGGTGCAAGGGTGCGCGAGGGCACGTGGGGGTCCAGGGTGGGCTGGCAGAGGGGCACAGTGTCCCGGGGGGGGCAGAGGGGGTCTGGGAGCCATGGGGAGGGAAATCCCGGGGGGGGGGTTAGGGCAGCGACCCCTCGGGATGGGTCCACGGGGGCGCATGGGGAGCTGTGCCCCCCTGCCAGGGCAGTCGCGGCTCCTGGACCAACAGGGAAAAAAGGGGGTCCCTGCTCACCCCGGGGGACCTGGCCTGGAGCGAGTGGGGTCGATGCATTGCAGGATCAGTCCCGGAGCTGTTATTTAGGATGGGGGGCCCCAGACAGCCCCCCCAGCGTCCCCTGGGTGCCGGCTCCACACCCTGCAAGGCTGCAGGACACGGGTGGTGCCCACCGTCCCCCCACGTCCCTGGGGAAAGCAGGCTTTGAACCCAACCATCCCAGCCCCCCGGGACAGCCGTGTCCCCACACTGTCCCCAGCCTCGGGGGGAGGAGGGGGCAGGCAGCTGCCCTGAAGCTCCGGGGGCTTTATCCCCTCCATGGAAGGAGTGAAATTTGGGGGGGGGGGGGCGCTGCCACGAATGCAAAGGACTCGGACGCCCCCCCTCCTGCCCTTGCAGTGTGGCAGAGGAGGTGCTTCAAGCACCACTTTGGGGTCATTGTCGGGTCCGGCAGGACATCCCCGGCATCGTCCCAGGGGCACTGCCGCTGCGGGGGCAGCCCCGGCTGAGCCTCCTGTCCTTCCTCGCAGGCTGGGTGAGGACATGGAGGAGGAAAACCGGACGGAGACCTGGCACCAAAGCCTCCAGGCGGTGCTTAATGCCTTGAACCAGACGCTGCACGGGGTCGTGCTCTGCCCCGCCGACCGCCCTGCCACCGCTGCCGCTGCCGCGCGCAACGCCAGCACCCGCGCCGGCCGTTCCAGCCGCAACGACAACGCCTACATGTACATCCTCTTCGTCATGACACTCTTCGCTGCCACGGTGGGGAGCCTCATCCTGGGCTACACCCGCTCCCGCAAAGTGGACAAGCGCAGCGACCCGTACCACGTCTACATCAAGAACAGGGTCTCCATGATCTGAGCCCGGCCCCGATGCCTTGTCCCCCACGAGCCGGTGGGTTTGGGGCCACACCACTGCTGCGCATCCCGCTCCTTGCAGGATGGGGCAGCGCTGCCGGCCAGCCCGGCCCCAAAGCTGCTGGGAAACCCCCCCCGGTGTCCCCATGGAGGTGCTCAGCCCCGGGGACATCCTGGCCAGGCCTCGGCTCCCATCTGGCGGGAGCTGGCAGGGTGCGACCCGTGGGCAGGTACCGGTCCCGCAAACCCACCTCGGCTGAGCCCCGGGGGGACGAGGATGGCAGAGGCAGCTCCTTTCCCACCGTGGCCTGTCGAGGCTGGCAGGGGTCTTCAAGGAGAAAAAGTCACCATTTCCCTGCTCAGATCGGCCAGCGCTGACCTCCGTGGGCTGCCAGCAGCTTCGTGACACGGGCTAGTGGGCTTTTCTGGTGCTAAAACCCTGTAATTTTTGAGCTGGGCTGGGCCCCGCTTTTCTGGCGGGGAATTAAAGGAGGTGGCGGTTTCCAGTGGGGTCGCGTTTGCTTCTTCTCCGAGCAAAGTCGGCGTCGGGGGCGATCCGTGGGGCACCCCTCCGTGCTGGTGCCCTGCCCTGGCTGCCGGAGCCCAGGGCATGCCACAAGGGCTAAACCTGCTCCCTGTCTGCTGCCGAGGGGGCACCAAGGGCAAGCCCCCGTCCCGGGACACGAGATCCTTTCTTCCCGCCGCCGGCCGGGGAGCATCGCTCGAGCCGCGGGCACACGCTGCGAGCCTGGCCCGAGCCTGGCCGGAGGCATCTGGCTCCGCGCGTCCCCGAAGGTCTCTCTGGGCTCCGGACGGTGATGCCGAAGTCTTTCCTGCTTCCTTCCTGCTGTCGGCTGTAGCTTTGGCCTTTTGTACCGCAGGTCCCAAAGGTGTTTTCCACGAGGCGAGGGCGCAGCGATGGACGGGAAGGGGATGTTCTCAGGTCCTGCTGGGCTCCTTGGCTTCGTCTCCGCTATTAAACTGGCCTTATTTGGGACTGGCCCGCGGAGTGGCCGGTGTCCAGGACAGTAAACGTCCCTGTCCTTCAAAACAGGCTGTGGGGCAGCGCTGGTGACCCAGTCCCTCGCACGTCTTAACCTGTTAATAATGGCATAATGAACGTCTTTAATTGCGGCTAGATTAGCTGGCCCATAGGGGCCTTTCCGCCTGCATTCAAAGGTTAAACACGGCTGCGATGCCTGAGCCCAAACAGTGACGCCAAACCCTAATCCAAAACATAATACTGGATGTGAGCACGTTTGGGGTAGGGCTGGAAACCTCGGCACCGGAGGCACCGGGGCGGCAGGAGCTCAGCGACCAATTCCTGGTTTCCCATGCCCTCGGCTTGGGCACAAACCCAGGGCAGGGGCTTTGGGGAGCCCCCAGGGGCTGCCCGCTTTGGGGCTGAGCCCGCTGTGATTTCTGAGCCGGGCGCGCGGTGCCGGCGAGGCTTTCCAGGCATGCGGGGGCAAACGCCACCAACGTCCCCCTGCACCTGGCCCAAGCGGGAAGTAGCTCGAGAGGCTTTGCCGTGTTTGTCTTGCAGTTGCAGCGCTGGGAAAGGAAAATAAACCCTTTATCTGCAAATAAATCGGCGGAATCGGGCCAGGCGGGGACAGCCTAGACAGCAACCCTCCGCCGGGCTGGTTTGTGTAAGCACACACCGCGCTCGGGTTTTCGCCACCTCCGCGGCGTTCGTCCTCCCTCCTCTAATACCGGCTCCTCCGGCGGGATGAGCTGCGGAGCAGCCGCTCGCGCCAGGGCCAGGATGGGGGTCCCCGCGATGGGACGGGTGCTGAACGGTGAGTGTGGCACCCCAAAACCCGCCGGTGACATGGTCTTCTTGCCTCTCCCGATGGCCACTGGCCCTCCTGGGAGAGAGGGTGGCTGGGATGGATCTGGTGACACCAGAGTCTCTTCTGCTGCTGTGACCCGGGGGGGACAACTCTGTTACAGGGTGGCATGTCACAAAAATTGAACAAAAATGCTGCTTTTCCCTAATCCAGAAGAACCCCAAGGGGGAAAACCCTCCTGCAAGACATCGCTCCTGCAGTGATCGTTATTCACCCGATTCCCGATCCATCAGCAGCTCCTCCTGTCCGTCCCCACGGTTAAATTCGCGCCAGAGCCTGCAGCAGGGCTGGGGGGATGCCCTGGGTGCCCCCACCCTGGGGCCTCGGGCTGCACGCCACCGGGCTGGGTGACAAGGTGCCAGTGCCACCTTGTGGCAGCTGCCTCAAGGTCCCTGCACCATGGGCACCTGCTCTGTCCCCGGGGCCCCCTGGGATCCCCGGGGCCAGAGCAACCAGGCTTGTCCCCACAGGACTCATGGCTCCAGGCGGGCTGGGTGTCCCCCTGGGACCCACAGCTCCGGGTTGTTTGGTGTCCCCACAGGACCCACGGCTCCAGGTTGGCTGGGTGTCCCCATGGGATCCACAGCTCCGGGTTGGCTGGTGTCCCCATGGGACCCATGGCTCCAGGCTGGCTGGTGTCCCCATGGGACCCATGGCTTCAGGTTGGCTGGGTGTCCCCGTGGGACCCACAGCTCTGGGTTGGCTGGTGTCCCCAAGGGACCCACGGCTCCAGGCTGGCTGGTGTCCCCACGGGACCACGGCTCCGGGTTGGTTGGGTGTCCCCATGGGACCCACGGCTCCAGGCTGGCTGGTGTCCCCACAGGACCACGGCTCCAGGCTGGTTGGGTGTCCCCATGGGACCCACGGCCCCGGGTTGGCTTGACAAACTCATCCTCAGCCGGGGGTTGCGCTGGGCTGCTGAGGATGCTCGGAGGGGTACGGGAACAGGGGGTTATAGGGGAGGACAGCTTTGGGAGCCTCCCAGAATGGGTTTGCTTCAGCTGACGGGGGAAGGATTTTGAGACTAATTAGGTGCTCATCCCACAGCTCAGAGATTCCTCGTCAAAGCTGAGGGGGCTCTGGCCTCATTCCCTGTGCTGCAGCCCAGGAGCAGACGATTTCTGGGTAAAGCTTGTGCGGTTTGTTTTAACAGCAAGGAGACGCCCTCAGGCGCACAGAGAGAAGAGCTGGGGCAGCGCTGGCCTTGGCTGAATCACTAAATCCAACCGTGCAAATCACAGCTGACTACATTTGGGTTTTAAGCAATGCAGCTAGAAAAAAAAATAGGGCTCATGGGAGGCCAATTTATGTATGATTTTTTTTCCTTGGCACACAGCACCGAATCACAGGTGAGACGATGTCTGTAGCAGTTTACTGGTACTTGGAAAAGGCTATCGAAACATCGTGCGTATGGGAAGTTCAGGCTGACCTTGGCTTAGCGAAGCAACGGTAGGATTGTTGGAGTGATGGGAATCGCGGAGGCCTGTTCCTGGGACTGTTTGGATGCTGGGCGTTTCGATAAGAAATGGGCAAGGTGAAACGGCAGCAGCGCAGGGGCTGATAGCGATGGCGTTGCTGAGCGATGCCAGTGGCTATCAGTGAGTGTTTAGCTAACAGCATGAGGTGCCGCCGGCAGTTTGTGGTATACTGGTTTTGGCAGGTGAACATGTGGCACAGCGAGACTGCGGCACGGGAAGGTGTGTTCAAGGGGAGCTGCTTCTCCAAGACAGCGGGCAGTGCTCGGTGGGAATCCTGCGCTGCCAGCGGGGCCGGTGTGCAGGGAAGGAGCAGGCTGCTGGCCCGGGCAGGGCACGCTGCTCTCCCATCAGCTGTGCCGAGCCAGGCGCACACGCACAAAGGCTGATTCGCAGCCCGCGGTAGACAGGGGCTGTGATGGGGAAAGTCAGTGCTGGGAAACAGTAAAAAAAAAAAAAAAGAGAGAGAGGGAAAGGGAAAGCGCTCCCAGTTTGTGGATGACAAATTCGCCATGAGCCAGCAACGTGCCCTCGTGGCCAGGAAGGCCAACGGCATCCTGGGGTGCATGAGGAAGAGTGTGGCCAGCAGGTCGAGGGAGGTTCTCCTCCCCCTCTGCTCTGCCCTGGTGAGGCCCCATCTGGAGTCCTGGGTCCAGTTCTGGGCTCCCCAGTTCAAGAGAGACGAGGAGCTACTGGAGAGAGCCCAGCGGAGGGTACAGAGATGCTGAGGGCCTGGAGCATCTCTCCTGTGGGGAAAGGCTGAGGGAGCTGGGGCTGTTCAGCCTGAGGAAGAGGAGGCTGAGAGGGGACCTCACCAACGCTTATCAATATCTCCAGGGCGGGTGTCAAGAGGACGGGGCCAGACTCTTCCCAGTGGTGCCCAGTGACAGGACAAGGGGCAACGGACACAAACTGGAACACGGGAAGTTCCGCCTGAACACGAGGAAAAACGTCTTCGCTGTGAGGTGCCCGAGCCCTGGCCCAGGCTGCCCAGGGAGGGTGTGGAGTCTCCTTCTCTGGAGAGATTCCAACCCGCCTGGACGCGGCCCTGTGCAGCCTGCGCTGGGTGACCCTGCTCTGGCAGGGGCTGGGCTGGGTGGTCTCCAGAGGGCCCTTCCAACCCCTGCCATCCTGGGATTCTGTGTGATTCGTGGCAGGGCAGAGAAGCGCTGGATGAGCATCCCCTGCGCTGCGGCAGACAGACACTGGACAGGCATCTTCCCTGTTGCAGTGGTAACTTCCCCGGGCCCCTCTCGGCCGTTCTTGCTGGGTATGCTCGTTGTGCTGGCTGGAGCACGCTGTGATCTGGGGCAGACACCGCAGCGCTATTTGGCTGATAGGTTTGGTGCATAGATACCACTGGGTGATGTTTATTTACTAATTCAATGAGTGTTACCTACTTAGGAGTCCTAACGAGCTCTGTTTGTCTCATGCATAGAGCTACAACTAAATGGTGGAAAAGCTGGGGAGGGGATTAAGGGCAGTTCATACCTAAGGGGCAATCGCTGCCCAAAGAAACGGGACATGAAGCTGTAACGGTGTCCTGGCTGCGCAGGTGCAAGGCCATGGGGCTCAGTGCTGCGGGTGTCAGACGAAAGCCCTGCGGCACAGCTGCGGAAACACAGCGGTTTCAAGCAGTGACATTACTTATTCTTTACTGCCCATCTTCCCCCAGAGGGAGAGCAGAGGTGATGTCCTCCCGCGAGGTAACTCAGGCAGCCCTGCTCGGAGATGGCATTGGCCATTGCCAGTGCTGTCTTAAAAGGATTTTCTGGGAGGTGACAAGGTCATTATTATGGGGACGGGGCTGCTCCTGGACACACAAGCTCTTCCTTCAGGTCAGAAACCCTCACTGTCCGAAACACATCCATTCCTTCTAAATATATCAGTTCCCCTCACCAAAGACACAGCCTGTTCCTACAGCCGGCCGTGCTGATGGCCCTGCAGCGTCACGGCTGGAGCAATACCCTTGTTCAGAGGCATGAGAGAAACAAAAGTGACTTAAGCCAAAGCACCTGACCCGTTTGGAAGCTCTGCAGGAATTGCCACGCAGGGTCAGTCGCTTGAAGTCCTCTGTGGCCCTTTTCCTCTGTTTTCTATCATCCTGCTGCATTGAATGTCCGTCTGTCCGAGTTGCCTCTCTCACACCGGGCTGGTATCTGATGCTTTAGATAAAGATGTGGGAAACCAAATTAATTGTGTGCAGGCATGAAAAACCTTTATTCTGCCCCTCTCCGTTTTCTGCCTGTCCAAGCCAGCCCCCTCCGGCCCCAGGTCTGCGTGCTGCCGGCAGCGCGGGATGCATCTCTGCGGCGGCAGAGGGAGCACCGGTTCCTGACGGCTCTTCTCCAGGGGATGCTCAGCACAGAACCCACCTCCGACATGTCCCTCTTCCCTAAAGCAACCCTGATGTTTGCTGCTGCGGTGTTTTCCGCTCGCAGCCCTTCGCCGAGCGGCGCTGGGCGCAGCTGCCGCTCTTGCCTAACCCAGATAAGTCACTTTACAAGCTTTTTTTTTAAAGTGCACGAGGAAAAAATGCAGCATTCAGGCCACTTTGGCTTTCTGAGCCTCTGTGCAGAGCACCATCTCCCTTCCCTGGTGTCCGGTGCTGTGGTAGCCTGCTGTGGTAGCACATGCAATGGCACGGCTGCCTGCCTGTGCTCCCAAATTGGCACCTAGAGCTGCCAAATTAATTAGTGGAGGAGCCCTCAGCAGGCAGGGTCAGGACTTGGGGCTACACTGGACCCTCTCCACATGACATCTTGCACTCACGAGTAAGACACGGCCCCGGCCCCCTTTGCACTGCGGCTGTTCCAGCAACGCAGGTCTGTCTGGCTCCCCTTTTTCTGCTCCTTTTTTTTCCTTTTCCTCCCCTATTCCCATCCAGGTGAGGGGAAAGGGAGACCTGGGGTCAGTCCAGTCAGCTGTACTGGCAATAAGCCATAGCAGTGTTATCAAAAGTCTGGTCATAAAACTAACTGTTGGGACTGTGCAATCCCAGGGCAGTTCAGTTCAGCCCGACTGCCCTACGGGGACCTACAAAACCTGCACCGTGTGGTAAGAAAAAGCAGCATTTCGTAGTAAAGATCAAGGCAGCATTTGTTTTTACTGGCAATCAGCAAATCCCAGACACTTGGGATCTCATGTACTCCCCTTGCAGAAAGTTTTCAGTACAAATTTTCTCTGTTCCACACAACTTACCCTGTACTTTGGGATTGAGGGGATAAATTGGGGTGAAAAGCCTGATCCATGCTCCTTTCTTGTTCTCTCACCAGAGGCAATCGGCCCATCACATCTCTTTTCTGCAGATGGATGCGGCTGGCGGACAACTGCTCAGCAGAGCACGCACGTGGGCTATTAATACCTAGAGGGGAGGATTAAAAATAACCAGGTCTGTGTTTGGTTTCTGGTTTGTAAAGGACAGGCATTGATATACGAGGGGACTGGTGACCAAAGCCAGCTTCCCTGGAGTGCTGAGGCCCGAGCGAGCGGAAGGCGATGAAATTTCCCCCCGTGAAGCAGCAGCCCGGGAAGGAGCCCATGCCCCGCGGGACGGGAGGACGTGGCGAGCCGGATCAGTGCCTCCTCCAGCGGGGTGCTGGGGACAGGGATGCTCGCTGCGGCTTTCCCACACCTGCGCCTGGCACACTGACCCACTGTGCTACTCAGCCTCGGTAAATACCGTTGCCTCTACGAGCAGTAGTTGATTTAGCCTTAGATTAAGTGCGTAGTCACTGGAGCCTATAAAATGGTTTTTATCAGCTAGGAGAAAGGATTAGGTTGGGAAGAGGTGATGAGCCTGAGCTCCTCTCTGCTCGCTGGCTCGGGGCTGCTGCCTCGGACACGTGCCCGCGGGCAGAATTGGACTTGTGGTGTGGTTTTGGTTCCAAGCTGCCCGTTACGAAAGATCTCACCGGCTGCGGCTGGGCCCATGAACCGGGGAGCCGAGACTGCGGCAACGGCGAGGAGAGCTGCTCCCTGCCCTCCCTTTGGGCTGAGAGCGGAGGTTTTTCCAGCGGCTCTGAGCCACGCGTTACATACTGCATTTAAAGCGTGGGTGTTTAGGGTGTTACGCTCCTGAGGAAGCCGAGGAGTGTGCTGTCAGTGCCGGAGGGTGCAGGATCAGGCCTTGCCAGGGCTGGCATTGTGAAGCGCCAAGCCAGGGGCAGCTGCAGAATTTGAAAGCCATTTCCTAATCCCAGCGGTCCCTGCTGCATCCTTCCCACCTGCCAGCCCACTCCCTTTCTTCGTGCTCTGCCTGCAGAGCGCCTGTGCTTCTTCAGGGCAAAGCACTTCGGCTGCTTTGACCCCAGATCGGATTAAAAACGGCATTCAGGCCCAAAAAGGCACCCGCCCCTCCCCGTGCAGCACGCTGTTAACTGGCAGGGATGTCATTACTGCCTGCGCTGAGAGTTGCGCTGCCTTTCTGGCAATACGCTACGCTGAGAGAGGGAAATGAAAGGATGGGAGTTGCTGTGTTATTACCAGGTAACCCAAGAGGGACAGAACAGGGCGTTCAGGATACATAAATAATAAAACAAAAGGTGTGCCGCGGAGCGAGAGCATGCACAGCACCTGCTGAGAGGCTCGGCAAGGAGCTGGAAGGATGCACTGGCTTCATCCCGCATGACCCGGGCTCACTGCAGAAACCAGGGGCAGAAAAACAACCTGGGATATCATGGGAGCCCCGGGCCGTTGAGAATCATAGAATCATTGAATTGTTCTGGTTGGAAGAGACCTCCAAGATCATCGGGTCCAACCATTAACCTAGCATTACCAAGTCCCCCACTAAATTGTATCCCTTAGGGCCTCGTCTAAACGTCTTTTGAATACCCCCAGGGATGGGGACTCCACCACCTCCCTGGGCAGCCTGTGCCAGGGCCTGACAGCCCTTTCGCGGAAGAAATGGTTCCCAAGATCCAACCTAAACCTCCCCTGGCGCAACTTGAGGCCGTTTCCCCTTGTCCTGTCGCCTGTTCCTTGGGAGAAGAGACCGACCCCCCCTGGCTCCAACCTCCTTTCAGGGAGTTGCAGAGAGCGAGAAGGTCTCCCCTCAGCCTCCTTTTCTCCAGGCCAAACCCCCCCAGGTCCCTCAGCCGCTCCTCACAGCACTTGTGCTCCAGCCCCTTCCCCAGCTCCGTTGCCCGTCTCTGGACACGCTCCAGCCCCTCAGGGTCTGTCTTGGAGTGAGGGGCCCAGAACTGACCCCAGCACTCGAGGTGCGGCCTCGCCAGGGCCGAGCACAGGGGGACGATCCCTGCCCTGGTCCTGCTGGCCACACTAGTGCTGACACAGGCCAGGATGCCATTGGCCTCCTTGGCCACCTGGGCACACTGCTGGCTCATCTTGAGCCGCTGCTGACCAACCCCCCCAGGCCCTTTCCCGCCGGGCACTTTCCAGCCGCTCCCCCCCAAGCCTGTGGCGCTGCCGGGGGTTGGTGTGACCCAAGGGCAGGACCCGGCACTTGGCCTTGTTGAACCTCATACATTGGCCTCGGCCCATCGCTCCAGCCTGTCCAGACCCCTCTGTAGCGCCGTCCTGCCCTCAGGCAGATTGCAGGCGATCTGGAATAAAATGTGTGAGGTGAAATTGCCATGGAAACACTGTACCGGCTGCGTCCAGCCCCGAGGCTCTTCCGCGCAGGGCTGGGCAGAGCTGTGCGATAGACAGAGCTAATCCCGTTTGTTGCGGGTGAGGACTTGGTCTGTGGTACCAGATCGCTGAGGATGCTAACGTGACCGTACAGGCAGGTTTTATTCCTGACATTCGGTGACATCACTGTGTGCTTAGCCATTCTTCTGGGGAAAAAAGCATTAAACACATTGGTAAGAACAAAATATGTGGCTCATTGTCCAGGGGTACGATACTGAGACGCTGCAAACCCAACCCTGCTGGGAGGACCAGCACATTTAACCACACAAAGGAGAACAAATGGATACGCTCCCTACCCCTGCATTGCGTAACTGCAAATCCCAACCAGGAGCTGTGTGCTGCTAACGAGTCTCCATTAACTTACATGGTTTTGTTTACATTAGAGCAAAACTCTCATTTTGGGGGCACAGGCAGTTATCTGCCATTTCATAGTTGCAATTATGCTACGTGTGGGAACTCTGGGTTTCATAGCGGCGGCACAGAGAGCAGGGCCTTTCCTTGGAAGCACGCGCAACGCGTGCACACTGCCGTACATACGGATATGTGGATGCACGTGCTCTTTTTGGCTAGGAAGAAGTTATCCCCCCTGCTGAGCCCCGCCACGGTCCCCGCTGGCTCTGGCAGCTCCCAGCACCCGAGCCGGCGGCTGTCAGCAGCCTGTCAGCCCTTCTCCTCCCGGCCTGGCTCGTACTTATCGCTGGCAAGGTGGCCTCTCCCGTGGTTTTTAGCCCCCAGACTGTTTGCTGCTGCTCAGTTCGGTCTGAGCACGCTGTGCCTCAATTAGGCGAAACGATACGTGGGGGTGAAAACTTAGAAACGTTGGCTTTCCTTCACTTGCACATTAATTTCCTATTTTCCGGCTTTCCTCCACGGCCATAAGGATTGGAAATTTTGTCATTAGTAATAGGTGAAAATAGAGATTTCTGCTGGCAACGTGCATGGCCGGTGAGCGCGGGGAGGCTCTGCAATCACCCCAAAGTGCCTGGGAGAGCCGTGATGTGCCAGGCCCCAGCGCAGCGCAGTCCAGAGTCATGCCGGCTTCTCCACTATTGCTCTCTGCGACAGCACGAAAGCAGATGGGACTCGGTTTAACTTTCCTGTAGCAACATAATCAGCTTTAAAAATTCTTCTGGTGGCTGATTAACCCTCAAATACATTGGACTTAGTTGTCATCTCCCGTGAGGCGAGTGTTTTCTCCAGGCCAACACAGCAAATCTCTGTAAGCGCGATCTAAGCCATATCACCTATAATCTTTTTGTATGATTGCCCTGCTCTGGAGCTGCTCGGGCTGCCCGGCATCTGCCGTATGCTCTGTGGTGCCTCGGAGCGAGCTAACCAAAGTCCTCTCACGGGGAAATATTTGGAACCTAGATCGCCGCTCTCTGACTTGGGATGCATTGGTGAGATCCTGAGAAGTTTCAAACCCTCCACGCTATGGTTATTCCTGGTAAAGAAATAACAGGCAGAGACTTGTATCCTCTGTGAGGCTGTTTTATCTGTTCTTCAGGGAAATAATCATGGAGGAGCATTGATATCTGAGAGAACGATAATTCTCCTATCCAGATATCTGAAGGGAAAATCCCGCTTTTGATCACGGCTACATAGCTGAGCACTGGTAACGCAGGGTGAGGGCAGGGCTGCCACTGTCCTGTGTGAAATCACTTAATGAGGTTCAAGGTTTCATGTACAGAAAGAGCCTGCCTGCCCTGATGGCAAAAAATCACCATTCAGAATAATTTAAAGCTTTTATTAAGCACGTAGGGAAAAAAAAGGGAGGCAAGAATTGAAGCATTTGAAGTACCACGTTTCACTTTAACAACATCTCTTACCGCCTTTCCAAAGAGCTACAGAGTTTTTGTAAGAAATGCTCTTTGGAGAGGTATTTAACATGGCTATTGTCATTTTTTTGGGGGAGAAACAAAGGTTTTATGGGCTAGGGCTCCTGTTATGCTGGGCTCTGGCCGCCTTTGAAGACAAAACACAAAGGAGGAGAAAAGAGCAGCAAAGGTATGAAAAGCAGGTGCTGCGCCTCATGCTGACTCTCGGGTGCAAATTCACTGCAGGAGCCACCTTTGCCAGCTATTCTGAGATGTGGAGAAATGTGCCAGCGTCTGGCTGTTTGGGGCACGGTTTTAATCAGACTGCTGGGCTCAGGATGGCACCAGCGCCGCTACAGATGCCACCTCTTTATGCGGAGAGGTACAAGGAAGAGATAAAATGAGTGGGAGTGGAGACAACATGGAGGGTGGGTGGCATCGGGTACAGAAATCCACGGGGTGAAGCCAGAGCTGGTGGGAAGCGGGGAGCTGCGTAGTCCTGCTCTCGGGTTGGGCTGGCAGCACCACCTCTGGCTCGTGGTCCTGCAAGGCCCACAACATGGCTGCTCTGGTCGTAGGGCCCTTCCCCACTGCCCCGCAGGCTCACCCCTTCTCCGAGCATCAATACTGAAGGATGGATCCCCCAAATCCATCCGGAGATGGAGTATCCTACTCACTTACTGTTTGAGTCATCTATTATGCCTGATTTCCTCACTCTAACTTTATCAGTGTCCAGACTCTTCTTCTATACCAGGAACAACCTCAGGAGAGTCCTTTAGTGATAACAGAAGACTTACATTGACTTCCTTCCTTCTTATCTTTATTTTCTGTTGACTTCTATGAGTAACTTACTGCAATAAACCAATTTAAAGGTTCATCTCCCCACACTCGAGTCAGACCTCTGGACCGGAGGATTTGGGTCTGTAGCCAAGAAAGAGGCCACTTCAGGACACTGACTTGAGAGCTTTGAAGGGGAGAGATATTGAGATTTCTAAGCTTTCTTATGATGGATCATTCCCTCTATATTTACAGTTTTCAACAACATCCTTTGCTATGTTGCTTGGGTACCCCAAACCGCCTTCCCACATCTTTGTCATCCCTCCATTGCATCTTCCTCTCCTTTCAGTCTCTCTTTCCACCTCCCCCAGGAGCCTGTGCCGCTCGCAACCCCGGCATTTCGTACCTCTCTTCACGTCCAGCATCCCCTGGGCAGCAGTCCCGGCTTCCCGAAGCCTCGCATCCCTCTGCAGTGCCTGCTGTCGCTATGGCAACCTCCGCGAGGATGCGCGGCGGGATGAGGATGATCTGTGGGATGAGGATGCACTGTGGGATGTGGTCACTGCCACAGCCTTTTGCTCGGGGACAGGCAATTCAATTAGAACTGAAGCTGCCTGGGAAGGGGAGGCGGGGGTTATGATTTTCCTCCTAATGGCAATTTAATTGCTGCTGAAGCCTGTCTGGAAATGCTTCTGAACAACAGGCTTGTCCCCCAGGGTTGCGCCATTTCCATTATCCTTTCAGAGGGAACAAATGATACGCTCGGCAGCACTGAAGTCTGCCTCAGAGGCTGAAGGAAGGGCACAGCCAGGGAAGTTTTTAGCTTTTCCTCATATCTATCACCCAGGAGGCAGAGAACGCCTGTTTAGTGGGGCGGTGACAGATATACTGTACATTTTTTTTGCACCAAGCAAAAGGAGGGAGCCTCCACTCAGCGCTCTCTGCCTCCACCCTGACCCTGCGCAGGCCTCCCGAAGGCCAAGCGCTATGTGACACTGAGCGCCCACGGCTGCCCGCCCGTGGGGCCGGTACCACCACCCCGGGGAGCCGGGGCAGGACGGAACCGGGGCTCCCAAGGGAGAGACGCGGCTACCGGAGAGGGTATGCGGCGGGAGAGGCCGGGCCCCCCGCAGCTGGGCCGGCTGAAGGGACGCAAAGCCACTGCGCCCTCAGCCCTGTCCGCTTCCCCTCACCCTAAGGCGAACTGGGCGCGCCGCAAGATCTGCCGGGAGTTGTAGTTTCCCCCCGCCCGCAAGCCCCTCCCCTCTGCGGCCCGCGGAGGCGGTCGGACTACATTTCCCGTCAAGCATGCCGCGCGCCCGGCTCAGGGAGGGGGGACGCTACCCCGCCCCTCCGGTGGGGTGGGCGAGGCGGGATTGGCGGGGCCGCGGCGCGGGGGCGGGGCCGTGGTTGTTGTTGAGCGGCGGCGGGCGGTGCTTGGGCGCGCGCGGGGAGGGGCGGCTGGCGGGGGCGGGCGCGCGCCGCGACCGTTGCCGGCTGAGGCAGCGATCGCCGTTACTCGCCGTTGGGAGCGTTGGGCTGAGGTAAATAGCGGCCGTCGCGGGGAGCCCCGGGCGCCCCCTGCATCCCCCGTGCGCCGGGGCGCCGGCCCGCCTCCTCTCGCTCTTCCCCTCCCTCAAGCGATGCGCGGTGCCGCGGCGGGCGTCGCGAAGTGAAGCGAAGCCACCGTCGTCGTTGTCGTCATCATCATCATCCTTCCCCCTTCCACCCGCGACCCCCGCAGACGGCGACATGGGCGAGTGCGGAGCCCCCGGGGACGTCAACTCCAACGTGCTCGTCGCCCGCAGCACCGGCGATGCGCAGCTCGACAAGGCGGTGTGGCAGTGGCTGAGCTGGGACAAGGTGGGTGTGTGGCGGGGGGCGGTGGGAACACCCCCTCACTCCCATCCGGTGGGGGCTTCTCCGCCCTCCCGGGGTTATTTTGTCATCGGTCCCGTCATGTATTTCGTCTCTGTCCCATCCTGCCTGGTGTCGTGGGTGGTGTTCGGTCCTTTCTCCATCCCCGGGGCCCTCCGCGTTCCCTCGGCAGGGCCCTTTCCCCCGGGATCGGGGGTGACCGGTGCCCTTCGAAAAACAGCTGTGTGGATCCAGCCGAATCCGAACAGGCTGCCGTGACTGAGAGATTCCTAACCTGTGAGAGGGGAACGGTGAGGCGTGCGGCCATCCAGGGGCTGCACCTGGCGAAGGGATGGTATGATGTCATTGTACTGGCACATGGAGTACGGCACCTGCTTCGTGCTGCTACCGCTTCTTCGTCAAGACAGAAACGTGCGTCTTGTGAAATCGGGTTGAAGGAAGGATTATTATGGCTTAAAATGCAGTTAGAGTCGAATGGCATCATTTTGTTTTTCTTAACTTCCTGAATTTAACACCCTCCCCCGGCAAGAAACAGGCTCCAGAGGTCTAAGTGCTGGCATGCTCCCTTCCCTTTCAGCTCCAAGGGGGAGTTGAGAGGGCTGCCGGCTTGGTGAGTTCTGATTAAACCACCCAAAGCAAATTCGGGGCCATAATAATAATAATATGGGGTTGGAGGTTATTTTGCTTAACTCGTCGTTGAAAGGGTTACTTTTCTTTTCAGCTGGTTTGTCCAAATGTCCTGGTCTGTGCTTTAAAAAATATCTTGGAGATGGGGGAGGGTAAACTACTAGTGCACCAGTGGTTTAGGTTTCTGTGGCTTTTTTTTTTTTTTTTTTTTCTTTTTACTTTAATGAGAGCAATTGTCAACATGTTTATACTGTTTCCTCTTTAGTTTTGTCCTGTCAGGGTCAAAGCAGGAGTGCTACAAGTAAATTCTACATGACAGCCCTTAGATGAGCTTTCTGCTGCTCGGAAACATGCTCTCTTCTTTCATTTTTGCAGGAATTAACACTTGCCATCTGCACGCTCTGCGCTCAGAGCTGCTGTTGTGAAAATAGCTGGGAATAGTGGCATGGGGGAGGGAAGGAGTGGAAAAGGGAAATAACATTCCTGATAATACACTTGATAACCCAGATTGAACTCTAGTAGATAGGGGTTTTTTGATATAACTTCCAGTTAGTGTACTGAAAGATTTCTTTTTTAAAACAGATCAATGTATGTTTATCCTCAAAATGTATGAAGTATGAGAACTTATGCTTTTTAATGTTAAGGTTACTGGGGAAAAATATTTTGATTAAAACCAGCAATAGTGAAATATTACTGTTTCTATAGCTCCTTCTAAGGCCAAAATTAACCAATAAAATACAAACTGAAGAGTCAGCGTGATTGTACCTGTTTACCCTTGCTTCCCTAGGTGATAATCATGATCTTTCCTACAAGGCTGTTGAGCTTATTACTTGAAGAGGTTTCAAAGAGAGTTCCTGAGAATTGAAAGCTCAGAATCACCTGGAGCAGGAGGTCTCGGTGCTCCTGCGGCAGTGGGGGCTGCCCGGCTGGGGCATGGGTGGCTTGGAAGCACTTCCAGTCGCTCTGTAGAGGGTGGAAACAAAAGAGATGATGGTGGTGTGGGACAGGAGGGCGAGGAGAAACCAGCAAGTATGGCATGAGGAGGGATTATTTGTCGATGCCCTCGTATTTCACCACAAACCTAGGAAATGAGGTCTCTGTTTTGGTCTAAGTTTGCTGCTTATCAAACAACTTGACGAGGAGCTGTCTCTGTCTCGCCCCTCCCCACCCGCAACTTCCTTGGCCGTAGGGACTTTTGCTGCCTCTGATCAAGGAAAAATCTATGCGCTACATTCACAGCTGTATTTAGCTGTGGGGAGCTTTTGTCCTCTAACTTAATTGAAAATTACTTTCTGTAATTAATTCTTAGAGCTGTGCTCTTCATCCTTTTTGATTTGGGTATACGTGCTAACCTCTTTTAAAACCGTAACTGATTACGGGCTGGGTGGAGGAAACCTGACCATATGATGAGCTCTCTGCTTTCCTCCTCTCTTTCACCAGTTTCGTGCATCTTCATTAATGCTTCTAGCTAACCACCTTAAAGGAAGCGCCCTAACTAAATCTCCCTCCTTTCCCGTTGTCTCCTTAATTGCTGTGTGTTTACTTTTCTCTTTGAGACAGGCTTGGAGGCACAAGGCACCCGCCTTTTGTTCAGTCCTCACTGGTAAACTATGTGAACAATTAGTCATTGTTCTATATTTTCTCCCTTTAATTGCTCTTCATCCACTCTCTAACTTTCCTATTGTACTTCCACGTCTGCCTTGAGTCTCCTAAAGGAGTCTGGCTTGTATAGAAAGCTGTATCAGAGCAGTTGTCTCCAAGAAAACCACATCTTTAGAGCAAATGTTAGAATTTTGGGCCTTGGTTGTAGTAATGATTTTATATGCTTCTCTTAGGTGGCTTTGCAGAGCAGCAAGAGTGTGCTACACACAGAGTGGCACGAAAACGAGGTGTGCTCAGCGCAGTAGCACTTGTACCTAGTGGCGGAGGAGGTTTCTGTGTAAGTCTGAGGATCAGATACTGGCGCAGCAGCTGGTGGGAGAGAACAGTATGATTAAGATCCTGATCTACTTAATCAAAAATATGGGCCCAAAGAAAGATTCACAGCTTTGCCTGAAAGTCAGAGTAACTGATGGGTGCCCTCTTGCTTTCCCTCAGGAAATCCTCACGCTGTAAAAATGACACTTGAGCTCAAGCAGTTGGGTGCTGGTTTCTTAATTAGCCCCGTAGAATTGCTGACAAGAGTCCTGCTCCCTGGGTGTGCTCCGTGGAGCCTCGCTTTGCCTGTCTTCACTAAAAACATGGAGCAGCATTTGTACGCAAACCGTTCCCGGGCTGTGGTCGCTGAGGTGGCGCGTACCTGGGAGAAGGGGATGTCGCGTGGTTACTGCAAAGGCGCTTTAGAACATCGCATGGGGGAAAAACTTGAATGAATTCTCCAGGAGCTGCATGGGCAGGCCCTCTTTGCTGTACTCTCATTTTAGTGTAATAATTCACGGGCTCATTGTCAGCGCACAAACGTAGCACGGGTAGCTTCCTGCGTCCTACCAAGGTGGCTTGGTTGGGTTGGGGTTTGTTTGGAGCGCCCCTGAGTGTTAGTTCTTTTAATTTTGTGAGTTTTATGATGCATTTCAAGAGGAAATAGGCTTGGTAGTTAGAGACTAATAACCTGCTCCTGTCATTCAACTTGCAATATTTTTTCTTATTAAGACTCTTAAGTGAATTTTTAAGAATAAAAATGGGAAAATAAAGTCTAGGAATTGGCCACAAACAAGAAGAGAAAATCTTCAAAATTACATGTATGTGTTGCAAGCTCTAACATTAAAACATGGGAGATAAAATTATGAATTATTCAAATAGTTGATTCTGGGGCACAAAACCCATCTTGGTACAACCAAGACTCCCAAGAGTGTGTAAACAAATCAGTGAAATGAGGGAAGCTCTGAAATAACACAAGTACTGTGCTTTAGTGCCTGTTCTAAGACGTGAAACTATCCGAAGTCCATCAGGATAATCTTGAAGCTTCTACTTCATGGCATTACTGTCTGTATTGATAAATAAGATATATTGCTGCCTGTGTTGTCGTCATGAAGGCAGGAAAGAGTCTCGCGGTTTTGTGTTTACACGCTAACTTTCAGATACCAGAAATAAGATTTGAGTATCAAGACTTGCTTTGTATAATTTGGAACTTCCCTGTGTTAGGTAACTGAGTTCATAAATGTAAATATTCTGTATGATCTTTTGTGGGTTTTTAACTGCTGGTTTACACGTATTTGGGTGGTCTAATGATTTTAAAATGTTCTGAGAAATGGATGGGTTTTACTCTGCATCAGATCATAATGAGAGAATTGCAGAAAGAAGGTCGTCTCACCCTTCCTCGTTGCTCTGCTTCCCCCTCCCTACCTGCCTGAGCTGGCACAATGTTCACGCAGTTGTTCGGGGAGTGGATCCAGGGCGGCGAGGGGAAGGGAGTGGATTTGTTATTGATCAGCCTCACTGCAGCTGCATAAATGTTTTTCCTGACACAAGAAAGGGGCCAGCACATTAGCAGGAGCAGTCTGGGAAGGTGAGAACTGCCTCCTTCAGCAGCAGTGAGCTCTGAAGCATTACAATAGGTTTCAATCCAGTTTGTTTAAAAAGACATGCGGAAACGACCGTAAAAATGCAGTTACGTAAGGTTTTTGTTTCTCGTTTTGTATTGGGCCAATATAAAAGAGGCGGCTTGTCTGCTGGCCGGTGCAGCTGGCTCCCGGGGAGCCCTGCAGCCCCCAGCCCTGGCGCCTTCCACCCACCCGCGCTCCTCTGTGCAGCTCTCAGATGTATTCATAGGTACGCTTTATATATGTGTGCATGTCGCATACATATATATATACACACACAGAGGGGGCTTTGAGCAACCCGGTCTAGCAGAAGGTGTCCCTGCCCATGGCAGGGGGTTGGACTAGATGATCTTTAAGGACCCTTCTCACCCAAACCATTCTGTGAAACAAAGACAGCAAGGAGCAACCCCAGAAGGTTACCAAAAAAGACAGCACCAACTGGAAGAACCAGCCCATGGGTTCAGGAATCAGAAACTTTATTTGGAGGAACTTTATGTACTTAAGGTGGGTGGTGGGGAGGTTACTCTGTTTGTGGCTGTGGGGATTCTCTACTTGCTGGTATGGAGATGGTGGGTGGTGGGGAGGTTACTCTGTGGCTGTGGGGATTCTCTACTTGCTGGTATGGAGATGGTGGGTGGTGGGGAGGTTACTCTGTGATTGTGGGGAGCTTCCAGCTGCCTGTAGGCCCATGATGGGGCATGGAGAAGATAAATAGTGCAGAGATGCCTTTACCCTTAGCTGTGGGATGCTTCCAGCTGCCTGTAGGACCATAATGAGGTGTGGAGATGGAGGGTGGTGCAGAAATCCTTTTATCTTCAGCTGTGGGGAGCTTCCAGCTGCCTGTAGGCACATGATGGGGTACAGAGTAGGTGAGTAGTGCAGAGACACCTTTGTTCATGACTGTGATGAGCTTCCAGCTGCCTGTAGGACTGTAATGGAGTGTGGAGATGGTGGGTGTTGGGGTATGAAGATGGTTGGTGGTGTGGTGCTGCCTTTGTCCATGGCTGTGATGAGCTTCTAGCTGCCGGTAGGCCCATGATGGGGTACAAAGAAGGTGATGGGGTACATAGATGTTTGGTGGTGCAGTGCTGCCTTTGTCCTCAGCTGTGGGGAGCTTCTAGCTGCGTGTAGGTCCATGATGGGGTGTGGAGATGGAGAGTGGTGGGGAGATCCCTTTGTCTACAGCTGTGGGGAGCTTCCAGCTGCCTGTAGGTCCACGATGGAGTGTGGAGGTGGTGGGTGGTAGGGTACAGAGATGGTTGGTGGTGTGGTGCTGCCTTTGTTCATGACTGTGATGAGCTTCCAGCTGCCTGTGGGACTGTAGTGGTGTGTGGAGATGGAGGGATGGTGCAGAAATCCTTGTGTCCTCAGCTGTGGAGAGCTTCCAGTTGCCTGTAGGACTGTGATGGAGTACGGAGAAGGTGAGTGGTGTGGAAATCCCTTTGCTCTTGGCTGTGGGGAGCTTCCAGCTGCCTGTAGGCCCATGATGGGGTACACAGTAGGCGAGTGGTGTGGAGATACCTTTGTCCTCAGCTGTGGAGAGCTTCCAGCTGCTTGTAGGACTGGAATGAGCTGTCGAGATGGAGGGTGGTGCAGAAATCCCTTTGTTGGCTGTGGGGAGCTTCCAGCTGCTTGTAGGTGCATCATGGGGTACAGAGTAGGTGAGTGGTGCAGAGGTACCTTTGTCCACGGCTGTGGGGAGCTTCCAGCTGCCTGTAGGACTGTAATGAGCTGTCGAGATGGAGGGTGGTGGGATATGGAGATGGTTGGTGGTGTGGTGCTGCCTTTGTCCATGACTGTGACAAGCTTCCAGCTGCCTGTAGGACCATAATGGGGTGTGGAGATGGAGAGTGGTGGGGAGATCCCTTTGTCTACAGCTGTGGGGAGCTTCCAGCTGCCTGTAGGTCCACGATGGAGTGTGGAGGTGGTGGGTGGTAGGGTACAGAGATGGTTGGTGGTGTGGTGCTGCCTTTGTTCATGACTGTGATGAGCTTCCAGCTGCCTGTGGGACTGTAGTGGTGTGTGGAGATGGAGGGATGGTGCAGAAATCCTTGTGTCCTCAGCTGTGGAGAGCTTCCAGTTGCCTGTAGGCCTGTGATAGGGTACAGAGTAGGTGAGTGGTGCAGATCTCCTTTTGTCCTTGGCTGTGGTTAGCTTCCAGCTGCCTGTAGGACCATAATGGGATACAGAGATGGAGGGTGGTGCAGAAATCCTTTTGTCTTCAGCTGTGGGGAGCTTCCAGTTGCCTGTAGGACCATAATGGGGTGTGGAGAGGAGGGTGGTAGGGAGATCCTTTTGTCTGTGGCTTTAGGGAGCTTCCAGCTGCCTGTCGGCCCATGACGGGGTACAGAGAAGGTGAGTGGTGTGGAGATCACTTTGCCCTCGGCTGTGGGGAGCTTCCAGCTGCATGTAGGTCCATGATGGCATATGGAGATGGTTGGTGGTGTGGTGCTGCCTTTGGCCATGACTCTGATGGGCTTCCAGCTGCCCATGGGACTGTAATGGGGTGTGGAGAAGGAGGGTGCTGTGGAAATCCTTTTGTCCTCAGCTATGGGGAGCTTCCAGTTGCCTGTAGGCGCATGATGGGGTATGGAGAAGGTGATGGGGTACGTAGATGTTTGGTGGTGCAGTGCTGCCTTTGTCCTCAGCTGTGGGGAGCTTCCAGTTGCATGTAGACCCACGACAGGGTTCAGAGATTATGGGTGGATGGTGTTTGGAGGTGGTGGGTGGTGCAGAGATCCCTTTGTCCTCAGCTGTGGGGAGCTTCCAGCTGCCTGTAGGTCCGTGACGCAGTACAGACTGGGGCTGTGTGTGTTTCCTTGGCCGTAGGTCAATGTCCGTGCAGAAAGGCGCAGTGCTCTCCGGCTGAATAGTGGAGACCGTGGTCTGGCTATGTCCGTATCCGGGCCTGCAGCTGTCAAAGATGGGAGAGTCAACAACCAAAGCAGTCACCTTCCATCCCCTCGGACAGGCCCTGCCTCCCTGCCTGGGGCTCTCCCAGCCTCCTGCCGAGGCTGTCCATCCCGTGTCTCCCTGATGACCAGGAGACACCCCTCCTGGGCTAACCGTGCCACCCAGCCCCCGGTGACATGGGCCACCACCACTGTTCTGGCCACTCCATCACTAGTGACGGTGCCAAGAGCTCGTGTGGGGCCCAGCCCACAGCTCTCCAGGGTAAAAGGCTGGGGAGCTCCCTCTGCCCACGGCTCCCTGCGTGACTGTGATGGGATACAGGCAGGATACTTATCTCTGGAGGGAGAGGACAGGAGTGTGCTGTGGTCTGGTCCCATCCCTCTCTGGGCGTCCAGCTGTGATGCACAGGAGAAGTAACGAAGGAGGAACAGCCACCCTGCCGTCCCCTGCCTGGCACAGCCCTTGGTGTACCCATCTGGGCCTGGCTGGGTCACCAGCTCCCCTGTGTTGTGGGCCACCACCAATGTTCTGCCTGCTCTGACACGGCTACTGCGTCACCAGGGTGGTGCCAGGAGCTGGTGGCACCTGCTGTGACATGGGCGTGACATCACCAGGGCTGGTGCTTCACTGTGGCATGGACCAGTCAAGCAAGAAGAAACAAATATTAATAAAATAATAATAACTGATAATGCTGGGGAGGGAAACTAAGTAGCTGTAGCAGCAGTTTAAAGAACAGCAGCTCAGCAAAAGTTAAAAGAGAATTAAAAGCAGCTGGTCCTATCCACTGCCCAGTTTTTAAAGACTTGTGCTGCTGAGATTTGTGGGTTTGAAGGGTAAATTCTGGAAGAAAAGTGCTTGTCAAGTTGACTGAAAGTAATATTTCACGCATTTAAGATTAAAGACACATCCATGCCAAACCCTGCATCCGTGAGTTGCTGACGGCACTGAGGACATCTCGGTGTGAACGGCAGGATCTGCATCTTTCTCTCCCCAAAGTGCTGGTGGGGTGGTGGTTTTGGTAGCGTGAAGACTTGGGTCCCGTATACGTGGGTTGTATGATGTATGGGGGTTATAGGGCCTTTGGGGACACTATTGGAGGACTGGTTTTGGTGCATGGAGCAAAACTATTTCATGGCTCACTCCAGACAGGCAGAATGGATGTAGACTGTACCTAAAATGTTCTTTCAGCCTGGCTTCCTCTACTCTTGCGGGCTCCCTACCAGAAGCCGTTGACTGTTGCGGAGGTGTCGTGGCTCTCTGAGGCACCAGGATTTGGGAACAAAACAGAACAGGACAAACTCGCCATGTAAATGTACCCTTGGTGGGTTGGCAGAGACAAGGGATGTTACGTAGGGAACCGTCTGCTGCTCAAGTACAGTTCCTACGGCAATACATAGAGGCTGGGATTTGCTCTACCGTCACCTTTCCCTCCCACTGCAGTAACGAGCCTGAGTAACTGCTTGCCTGCAGTTACCCAACTGATCCTCACATAAAAATGTCGGTGCGGTTGCTGACTAGAAAACAAACATTTCTTGCTGAACAAGAGAAAATGAGAACCTAGAATTTCTAAGAGAAATTGTAAATGAGAACTTGATCCAAGTGCCACTGCTGGCCTTAAGTTGTGTATATAAGGTGACTAGCTATGCCATGGACAACGCTCTGTTCCTCTTCCTTAGGAGTTCCTACAACTAGATACTCTGGTGTGTTTGGATCTTGCCCCGATTTAAGTTGGGAAAAAGCTTAACACAATTGCTGATTAAAAACCAAAGGCTGGCTGGCAGAGCTTGATGCACTTCACTTGTGGCTGTCAAATTTGCTGAATTCTAAGCGAATTTGAGACCTCCTCCCCCCCCCCCCCCCCTTCTTCCAGGCTACATATGCGAAGAGTGTCTGCAAAACCAAAAATGATTGCTGTGAGAGTTGTGAACTGCCACTTATTTTGACAGGGTATTAGCTTTGAAATGTAACTCTGGCAGTAAGTACACAGTATTAACATGACTGGGAGTGAAAGAACCAGTAAGAAATACTCAGCTAATCCCCTTGTACTCTAATTCTCCAATTGTTTCAGGTTATGTATCTTGATGAGCTACAAAAAAAGTATAATTCTCTTTCGGTAGGTAATTATGCTGCTTCATCTTCAGTTTTCCGTGTATTGTACATCGCTGAATTCAGCAGGGAATTTTTTTATTTTTTTTTTTTGTTTAACAAAACCTCAAGCCTGCCTTCAACGTGTTGATGTTGCAGTCTCAACTGCTCCATTGGAATGCTGCAGGACGTGACCCCAGAGTTCTGTCCTACATCTGATTCTGGCAGTAAATTTTTATAAGTAGTTGTTTAAACTATACCTCACATCCCCAACAGGCTCATCGTCTTCCCTCTGCTTAAAAGCCATTATAACCACTTCAAAATTTAACTCCACAGGACCACTGATACAGGTTGGGAAAAGTTCCTGACTGAGAACCAGTCAGAAACAGCACAGGTAACTTGCAAAAAACCACTTTATGAGGAAGTAGTACTAGCTTTCTAGAGATGGCATGTATATAGATTAGTGTAATAATTTTATAGGGAAAAAAAATGCAGAACTTATTTTTTCTGGTGCTCGTGTAAGTGCAGAACTATGCTCAGACTCTTACCCGTGCAGCAGCCTGTCTCCATCCCAAATGTTTCTTGTTTCTGTTTCTTTGTGACAATGAGTCTGAAACACTGAGGGTGAGGTTCTGATAGTCCCCTTCTCTCTCCTCCTAGCTTGTCAGAAATGCAAAACCCGCTCTGTGAGAATGAGAGGGCTCCCTGAATGTACTTGGTAGAGTCTACTTGAAATGGGATAGGAAAACATCGCCTGACCTCTGGTTGCTCTTCACCTCCCACGTATCAAATGGCAAGCCTCAAAGCTATTTAAAAATTAAGAATGCTTCACAAGTTTACATCTTAAAATGATAGATTAATGTCTCTGAGGGCACTCGCATCACATTTGTAGGTGCTGCCGGATTGGGAAGCAGACAGTTGAGGGCAGAGCTGCTGTTCAGGGGGAAGTGGACAGGGCAGGGGAATGGACCAGTGCGGACGTTAAGTTAAATTCAGTGAGTCCAGGCTGGACTTGGGAAGGGGGAACACCCTGCGGCAATGCTGGGAGCCTCTGCGGGCAGCATGCTGAACGGCAGCCAGCGGCCTCCCCGGCAGCGGAGGAGGGCGACAGCATCCCAGGCCATTGTGGGGAAGGAAATATCTCCCTTTACCCAGCGCTTGTTAGCCTTCGTCCAGATACCACATCTGGTTTTGGGCCCCCCAGTACAAGATAGATATGGACAAACTGGTGCGAGTTCAACAGAGGGGCTCTGAGATGGTCAGAGGCTGGAGCACTCGCCCTGTGAGGTGAGGCTGAGGGAGCTGGTGCTGTTTCTCCTCCTTATCCTCTCCCTGCTGGACCAAGGGGAAAAAAAAACAGGTGAGAGCCACAGTCAGCGCAGTCACCAGCCAGAGGCACCTCTTTCCTTCCCTGTCCCTTTTCTGACCACAGCAGTGTGCGTTCAGGTAGCCCAAGCCTCTCCTTCCAGGGCGCTCCTGGCCACTGGCACCTTATCTGCCGCCTCCTTGCACACTGCTGGCAGGGGCCAGGATCCCTTCCCCACCCAGAGCAGGAGAAACAGCATCTGTTGCCTCTTGATTGCTGCCTCATCCTGCCTTCTGACCTATATATATATATGTGTGTGTGTGTGCAGCTGCGAGGGGTGGGGCCCTATGGCGTGGTGGCTGCTGGTCAGATGCATGGGAAGCTGTTTGGCTGGCAGCAGAGGTCTCTCCATCCTTGTAGGATGGGGGTCTGTGTGTGGGTCTCGTCTCCATCCCCAATCCTGCCCTCTTCACCTTTGGGAGGTTGGTCCCTGTGGGCTTGAAGGACCCTGCTCTCTGCCAGACGCTTTTTCCACCAGTAAGTGATCCTCTGAAAGCCAGTGGCAGCGTGGGGCTCAGAGGCTTTGAAGGGTCCGTCTGTCCCTTCTTTGGGGAGAGGCAGTGCTGCTTCTGCCAGACATCCTGACCGGTGCTGAGCCCAGGCCTGTGCACACGCATTCCTGTTGCGGCAGGCAGACCCTGCCAAAGCCATGGGACTGAAATGGGCTCAGCCTCTTCGTTTTCCTCCTTCCCTAACCACTTCCAAGTGTGGGATAGCAACCTCAGCCTACTTACTGGGATGTTCCCTGCGCAGTGTCACAGGGCAATGAGGGAGAAAGCAGTACGTGGCAGTCAGCCCTTGACCCCCTTGGGGTATCTGTACCAGACGAGTCACCAGCGCTTCTGGAGCAGCTGGGGGACCCTAGGAAGGACCGCAGGTCGCGTTGGTGGGATAAGGCTGCAGGCACTGAGCTTGCCACAGCACCTTGCCCTCGTCTCCCACCCTCTGTGCCTCCATCAGCGATGCCGTGTTATGGAAGAGGGAGGGAGGGAGGACCCTCCTGCCCAGTCGCGAGGTTCAGACTGGACCCCCTTGCTTTCTAACTCCCTCACGGGAAGGAGCCCCGGTGCGGCTGGATCCAGCCTCAGCCCCCGGCTGTAGAGAAGTGTTCGGACCCTCGGTTCTGAGGCAGAGCTGATGTATTTCAGCTCGAGCTGGGACCCTCCTGCAAGGGGCCCAGAACAAAGAAACCCCTGGGCAATTACATCCTGTACTATCTAAGATCCCATCCCTGTGTACTCTTCCCGCGCTGTCCACATGCCGGTTGCTCCAATGGTGTTCTAGGGGCTGGGGTCTTCCTGCCCCTCACCGCGCTCCTTCCTCGCCTCCAGGCAGGCCGTCTCCTTTCCTGTCTTTAATATTTGCAGCTGGTTGTAGCTTCCTTGTCTTCTGGCTTGGACCAGCCTTGGGGTCCCCTTTTGTGTAACTCGGTAACAAGTTTAACTTAAACTCATCCTCCGCTCTCTTATCTATCTCTTCCCTTGAGTTACAGGTTTGGTTCCTCTTATCTTGTCATCCAGGTGGATTCAGTCTTTCTCCATTTCCCCTGCTAACGAACAGAGTTCATTTAAAGTCCAGCCATGCCAACTCTTGAGCAGGGCCCACTCATGCCAAGCTATTAACAAAATCCACTCATGCTAAGCTATAAGCAAGTTACGATCCGACTTAACCATAAGCAGTCTCACAATTAATTTCTAATATTCTATCAGTAAAGTTATTTTAATCCCTGACAGCTGCACTTGCTGGCACAGCGGCTGGGGTCCCTACCCCGACCTGCGCTCCCTGAGCTGCTCCACTGTCCGTGAGCTGGCCAGCAGCGCAGAGATTTGGCGTGCTTGATGGGTACTGAAAGAAATGCTGGTTTCGTATCGTTGACATCCACGTACTGCTTGACTTCAAAAGAAGCACTAAATTCTGTGGGCTCTTCAAATCACTAAATCCATGAGAAGAATTTGAATGGCTTTGCTGGAGCCCTTGAGAGCGCAAGGATATCTTGGAGCACTGCTTTTATTAAGGAATGACTCTTTTTGTATGAAACAGCCTAGTTTATTTCTGCTTAAGAGAGGAAGCTTTAGGCAGTCTTGTGTTGCGTTTTTTTTTTTTAAGGATATTAAAAATAATGTCCAAACACTGTAGTTGATAATCTCTAAGGAACTTCTCTTTTGCTTACGCTAGGCTGCTGCATTGTGATTAACGCAGCTTCCTGACATACAAATCCAGGCAACGGTTAAGAGCAGGCACTTCAGTTGCTCGGAGTTTGTGTTTCGAAGCTAATTGAGTTTGGTGCTAACACCATGCTGCTGCCTCGCTTGGCTTCGGAAGCTTGAGACATTCTTTTCGAAGCAGTGATCTGGTGTAGTTATTTTTTAATATATCAGTGAACCACTTAAAGCTGCTAGTAAGCCTCTCACCTCAGTGCCACGTAATTGCATCCATAGGTGGGATTGATGATATTTCCTTGGAACTCAGAAACGCAACGGGACGCTGCCTAGCTTGGCCAATCTGACGTACCCTGCTAGAGCCTCCTGCTTCATGTGACAGGAGAGTGAGTGTTGATGGAGAGAGTGCCTGTGCAGGGATACCAATGACTTCAGACAATATGCTTTGCATAAAGGCACGCTAGTCTTTCTTCTTCGTAACCCCAGTCTCGAATGTAAGTCTCGTGTGTGTTTTAACATTACAACTGTTCCGCTTTGAAAAACGAACCTTCCTAAGAGCTACTGTGAAACTTTCAGATGTATTACTTTTTCATAACTGTAAAGCAAAACAGTGAAAAAACCCTGTTTTTTTGAGAATTTGCAACAGGGTTAAACTTCAACAGTGGAAGCTATCGTTATCTTTTAGCCCCACCTGACTGCAGGGCCTTTTGAATTTCTCAGTTGAGGTGTGTTCATACCCAAGCAGTATGTTGCAAGAAACTAAACCGGTCCATAGGCTTTGAAGCTCCAACTCAGAGAAAAACTGAAAAGCAGGGAACCCTGAAAAGCAGTAAGGAACATGCCGCGGACGGTTGTGATGACAGCTGTCTTGGGATCAGTCTTCTGATGCTATTGAATGTGTAACCCAGAGCGTGAGAGAGATCATCACCACATCTGAATTTATACCGAGCCTTGTAATGTTCCTTCTTTCTGTTGCCCCGGGAGTTTCAGGTCACCTGTGGAAAGCTTTGAGATTTTCTTCTTTAGCTTGTAACTTTTTTTCCCCTCTTTTTTTCTTTTCTGATTGCAGGAAATTTTAGTTAACTGAACGCAACCTAAGCAAATTAAAATGTTATTTGGACGCTATTTTGGCTGACTCATTTTTGTTCCCTAGGAAATAAATAAGGTAGCTTCAATCAAAAATGCATGTTAATCTATTTGTAAAATAAATGTTTGTACTATTGCTCCAAGAAAGTCTTGCCTCAGTTTTGCAAAACTCCAGACCATAAATTGTGTAATGTATTACACGTTACTCTGTTCCTGCAGGCAAGCAATACAGCGTATCCTAAAAAGCTATTAAAGATACTGTGTAATTTAATAACCTTATTTTAAAGCAAAACTATGTATTGAATTATGATAGTGTGAAATGAGGTTTTCATGTACTCTTGCCTCAGACGCTTTTCAGATTAGTCATTTGTTTTCTGGTTGACTGCCTATGAACAGCTGAAAGAGAAGCTTTCACTTCTGGGATTTAATATTTGTTGTGCCCCATTGTTTTTGTTGTATTTTTAGGCCTTTTTTAGCCATGTTGTGAGTAATGGCTCACGTTGGTTGCAGAGCCATTTGAGAGCCTGAACAGCAATGGCTTGCCTTTTTATTTTAAGGCACAAAGAAATTAAAATTTATTTTAAATTCACATGTCTCTGTTAGTGTGCAAGATCTGTTGTCAAGCTGTGGAAATAGCTTCCGATTTTTTCAACAAGTTTTACTGAGTATTTTTTTTCCTAATGAACGTGTGCAGCTCATATCATCGTGCTTTTCCCAGCATTTTTCAAACCCTCCCGAAGAACCTCCCTGCGTGCAGAGCCTGCTGTGCTACAGAGGCTGCCTTGTGGCAGGCAGGGCGGGAGCTGAGGCTGGCTGACCTCTGTTTTAAATGTCAGGGGTGCTTCACCCGTGCCTTTCAGATTCCATTTGCCTTTTTTAACCCTTCCTTAGGACCCTGCTTGGAGCAGCACCGTTCTAGAGGAGCGCTGGTGCAGCCTGAGCTGCACTGTTCTACAGCTGGAGTCGTTGTTTCTTACAGCTGTGCATCCATTCCCTTCTACGCGGTGGTGTTGGCAAGCCGGGCTGGCTTGCGCTGTGTTTGTAGGAGCTGCGAAGTGCCGTGTCCAAACTGGATGTCAATAGACAGGCTGACTTTGTTGATGACCAAATGAATTTATAAAGCCTTCAAAATCCCTATGTTATAAAATATGGGTACTTACCCACTTCTTGCAAAACGGCGCCCTGTGGGTGAATCGCTCCCTGTTAGTACATGTTGTAAAAGGACAACATTGTTGTTGTTTTTCTTTGTCAAACTGGACTCACCTTCTCTCGCTTTCCCCCAGGCCTGCCCAAGCATGTCCCGGATAGCGTGGTTGGTATTACCATGCCCATCTAATTCTAATCATCATGGGTAATTAATATTAAAGTTTCCCTCTTTTGTCCTGTTGTTTCCTAGCCTCAATATTAGTTGAGATTGCAGAATAACTATAGAGTGTGTGCACATGCGTTTTGTACGCTTGGAATGTCATAGCTTTGACAGTGATGAAAGTTTGGGAAAATACTGAACGAACAGAGGGAGATTTCAATAACCAGAGTCTCTTACCCACCCTGCTGCGTAACATGCTCTGCACTCCATAGGACTGACTTTAAAACATTCATAGGATTGTAGCGTTTCCTACCTTAAGGTAAATACTCAAGCCTTTCAGAGATGTGTTTGCTAAGACCAACAATAAAGTTATGTTTCACTGACGCGAGGACTGCTTTTGGGAGCAGAATGGGGTTTTTTTCTTCAGAAAGATGCTAGCACTTAAAGATATATCCAGTGACTTCTTTGGAGAACTCTGTTTAATGGCTGTATCATGTACTGTGTGTAAAATGCGTTCTTTCTGAACTTTCAAGTAATTGGAAAAGTTTGTTTTTAATTCTCTGGGTTTTACTGACAAAATTCTTGAGACCCTCCTAAATAAAGTTAAAAATCTAAGTTTGGAGAGTAGTGAAAGTGGCTGTTACAATGATGCATGTGATACTTACCTTCAGGAGTAGCACTTTTTTTTCCCCAATCCATTTATATCCAGTGTATAGACTGAGCAGGGAAAGTGTCAAAAATGGCTGGGGTTTCCTGACAGAGAGAAATACCCATCTTCATCTGGCAGTGTGTGATAAATAGGGGCTTTGACTCTCTTGTTACCTGCCTCACTAACCATTAACGTAACTTGAAAAGACAAGCTTTATTTTTGGTTTTACAATGTCAGCTTTATTTTACTGTGCCTGTTTACAGACCTTTCCTGTGGGCGGGGAGGAAGGAAATACTGCTTTGAAGTTAGGATTTTTGTCTGTCTTCCAGCAGCACAGATCGAGAATTATCTTGTGGTACCTGCCTTGGAAAAACCTGTTCTAATGTCTGTGCTCCTCACTTACAGGCTTCATGTAGCTGGGAAGTGTATTAATGACTGGGCAAACACATCAGCGTATCAATGGCAGCAAGAGCTCTTGAACCTTTTGTAAATAAGGATGATACAGAAAAGACAATAGGATAGAAATGAGAGTTACAATGAAGGCTAGTTTGTGCAGACAGGCATTTTACAGGATAGGAACAACTTGTTGCACTGAAGAGCTCGGAACTGTTCAAAACCGATAATCAGATCCTGATTTCAAGAACTAAATGAAGACCTTCATCTTCTTTTGCAGAACCAAAAAACAAAAGAACAGATTGAAAGCTTGTTACAGAATGGAAAGCATAAAGAGTTGCGGGATCGTCTCTGCTGCAGGCTGACCTTTGGGACTGCCGGGCTTCGCTCTGCTATGGGAGCAGGCTTCTGCTACATTAACGATCTCACGGTGATCCAGTCAACGCAGGTAAGCTGGAGAGTCGCGTAGGAGACAACCGAGTGGTTTCACGGTGAATATTTGGGTCATACAGTGTACCGCTGAAATACAAGCTGAGGGTGAAACACAGCAGTCGTTCGACAGCAGAGGGATAGCATGAAGTGTTTAGTGCTGGAAGAAAATGAAGTAGCTTGAACAGGTTTAACTGGGCATCGTAGGAGGCAGAATATAATCACTTCCACTGGAATTTGGCCAGTAGTTACAGTCTATTATACTGCTTTGAAGTTGGAAATCATTAGCTGTCAGAAGAACTTGTAGTATTTGTCAAAAACGAAACAAAAAACCAACAAGAAAACCCCCAAAGCAAACCCACCTCCAACCAAACAAGCCTTTTCCTTCATTTTTAGCCAAAGTTGTGAATAACTATACAAAAATAGCAGGTTTTACTAAGAAAATGAACAGGAAGTAAGATGAAAAAGCAAATGTAGACTAACTGTGAAGAACGTGTATTGTAAATTGTTTAACTTCTGGGGAATCCTTCCAGTAACACTGGATGTGTTACCTACAACTGGACTGGATAGTTGTAGAAAACGTTGTGGTTAAGTGCACTGGCATTACTGTAGTTCTTGGCACTTTTTCAAGTAGAGGTGCAAGAAAGTAATTTGAGATACAAACTTAAAATCCCAACCTGCAAATCTTATGTTACATATTGTATCAGAGACGTCATGGTTTATCTATGATTTAATACTTGTGTATTTGGGTTAGAGCTATTACAGAATTATTTGCTAAGAAAACATTGTAAACAGATGTTGATCTTTTCAAGTTCTTCGAAGTTTGGAGTAGAGTGTTTTGGGATGGGCTTCTTGATTTGAACATAGCCAGGGAGATCTTGGAACTTAGCCACAGCTCCTGACTGCCGTTTTGCTAGTTGTGTATTAGTGTTGTTGGAAAGGCTCTGATGGGATGGGTGTGCATGTGGGGTAAAGTGTGGCCAGGGAGGCTTTAGTCCTGATTTCCTGCTTCTCTGCCAGAGATTAGGCTCCGCTTGGTGGTGGTGCTGGTTGTACGTTTAGAAGGGCACAAATGCCAGTATGTGGAGTTGAGGAGCTGGATAGAGGCTGCCATGGGGTATCAGTGCTGTAGTGGGAAAGACTGGTGGCAGAGACTCCTCGCTTCTGACACATCCTTTCCTTAAACCATTTTTTAGGTTCTTTTGACTGTTTAAGCTGTTTAGGTTGATTAACAACCAGAAATACAATTTTCTGGACTTGTTTCTTCAATGTCTTTTACCCTTCTTTTTTCCTCTGTTGATTTGGGTCTTGCATAGCAGAAGAGGGCTGGAAAATGATCAGATTTTTCTCAGTTTCCCTTCCTGCTTCTCTTTCAAGCAATGTTAATAAGTTGTATGTGTGTTGCTTGTCCAAATAAATCAACCTGTTGATTAGTATAAGGCTTAATCGTCTCTGCTTTTCTTTGAAGCGCTGTTTTCTTCAAGGACAGATGATGTATTCCTCCTGAAAGAACTCGGTCCCCTGTTGTCTCATTTCTTTCCCCACCTTTTCAATAAACACCTTGGGAAGGAACAGTTGATGTTGATATAGTTTTTGATCAAAGGTGCTCCATGCTCCTTTTCTGTATTGCTGTCTCATAGTGGATTTGTTCTTACATTTGCTTCCTGTACAGTACCAGGGTGCTTTTCAGCTGATGTGTTCCTCTGTCAATTTTTCCCCAAAACAAGTGGATTAAATAACTAATCTTCACAACTAAACTTCATAGAAATTAATTCAGGATACGTTTGACATTGATCTGGTATTATCCAGACTTTGAGCATGTGAAAGAAGAGTCTGAATTTGAACATTGATTTATCTAGGGTTGTAGCCCTGTTAAACTATCATTCCTGACTTGGACGGTCATTCTTGCACATGCTTCATTAGGGTAAACATTAAGCAAAAAGGAGTTGGATTCTTAATCTGCAAAATACAGCTTTCTCTCACCCCGGTGAAGGTAGTGGGAGGCAAGGAAAGAGAACTGTTGAATCCTTTTGAAAACGAATAGCATGAGTCAGAAAATGGATGTTCCGTATTTCCTTTCCTTATGAACATATAAAATACAGATGGGTTTGGACTGTGTATATTAAGTATACTTAAACATCTTATCTGTTCCCACGTGTAGTCTTGACTATTGAAAATACAATGAACTGATCTATTTGTAACCACTGTACTTGGAACATCAATAAAAAGTTTTCGTTATGACAAGCCTACTGAATCTTATCTACTTTGTCAAGTCCTTTTTCATAAATGGAGCTTCAGCCGTATGATAAAAGGTGTTTTATTACATGATTTACAAAGGTTGATAAAATCTCTCTTTAATACTGTGTACGTAAACACTTCAAAACAGTCATCTCTGCAGGTTAATGCTCTGATACAAGTCCCTCCGTAGACATGACTGAAATGATTTGTTTTCTGTTGGCTCAGTGGTGTGCTTAAAACTTGGAAGAGCTGGGACTTTATGAAGCTGTTTGACATACTGCTCATGCCTGACTTGTACAACTGGAGCCCAAGCTCTTGCGGTGAAACCAAATTCCAATAGCTGTTTCTACAGGCTTTGAAAAGAATAGAAGTAACATGTTGGAGCTCATTGGTCGCGTTTGGAACCCAGCCTTGTATCTGACCATTTTTTCTTTTCAGTTCGTCTTGGGTCTGACAGAAAGTTTTCTTTAGGTTTCCAACCTCTAAACTGGACACACAGAATGATGCTTCCTTTAATTCTAGCCTTACTGATCTGAGTATGCCTACCTCATGTGCTACAGATACTGTAATGCTATGAACAAAACTGACTGATGTGGTACGGGTGGTCTCCACTGATACGGTGGGAACGAGCTGAAGAGATTAAGAAAAAAATAGTTTAAAAACTTGTAGTTTGTTGCCAGTGGTGGAATGGTTAAGAGTAGCGAAGTTGCTTTAAGCAGGTCCCCTTCTCTTTGAAGCAGAGTAAACATCTTGATAATGCAGAGGAAGTCAGTAATAGTCACTTTATTTTTTTGGCCTGCGCAGTCTGTTGAATTTGGAGTTGCTCATGCTCCAGGCGCCTGAACGTTGCATGCTGCCTCTGTGTTTCCAGTCTTGTGAAAGCGTGACTGAGCTTGGATCGGCTGACCGATACGCATTCTTGGCAGAAAGTGAAAAGTTTCATTTTGATCAGCAGGGAATGTGTTTGCGAGTTCAGTTTCATGGGCATTACTGGTTTCTGAAAGTAACCAACTGGGTTGTATTCATTTGCTCCCTCTGGGGAGCTTTTATTTTAAGTTGTTTATTAAAGCCATATATCAAGTTAGAAAAAGCAGTCTCTGGGAGGCGAATTAAAACTTGTTTCTGAAGCAAACCGCATCAGATTTAATCTCTTTGTTTGAGTACTCTTGTTTCAGAAGCTAATGATGTTAACAGTTTTGCTGAACCTAATCTCAAAATGGACAACCCTGTCTCTTTGTATTTGTCCTTACCTGCTACAGGAATAAATGACCATTCAAAAAAGTAGACTTCAGTGTAATTAAAATATTTCCTTCAATTAAACCTTAGTTGCATGCTTAAGCGCGTGCTGTGTTCTTCATTTGCATGGTTATATTGATATAATGAAAAGTCAGATCCAGAAAGGTATAGAATATCCCAAAGTTGCTTTTGACTCTTCTGAAGATTGTAGGTACGTAACCTACGCATAAAGCTGAGATTTTCCTGCTAAAGTATTGCTTCTGTCCTCCTGAACCCGTTGCTTTTATTAATGGGTAAAAGTAACCTGCCAGTAACCTCCACGATGGCAAAACCAGTCATCGTTGCGTCATTGCTATGAGTTTCCTGTTGCTATATAAGCAAAGCTAAGGAGAATACTTGAAAGATTTAAATACTGGACTTCATAAAGCTGTTACTATCTCTCTTGATTCATCAACCGAAAGTCTTTCCATCCCATTCTGGATACCATCGCTTTCCCCTCCCTTCTCTTTTGCATTGATCATAAGGACCTGGACATGCAACAGGACTATTTAAAACACGGCAGTAGAAGCAGACTAGATCTGTGTCTGAATTTTATGTAGGGAAATCACCTGAACTGTGCAGTGGTATTAATATTTGTAACACTTCAGTGCATCTAAAGAGAATTTTGGTTTAGATCCACGGAGGTGGTTATACGTTTGTATGCTGGCACTTGCTAATAAGTTATTAGTTATCACCAAGTATGTAGTGGCAAGATGTTGACTTGGGTATCTTCAATTTAGAAGCAGTAGCTATCCCAGGAGAAATTAGATGGGGACACTATCGAAACCTGAGTCTTGTAAAAAGGAAATAGAAATTTTTTAAACTGAGAAACTTATTAAAGACAGGACTTATCCCGAGAGGTGTTGGAGTGTCGTGGTTTAACCCCAGCTGGTAACTGAATACCACTCAGCCGCTCACTCACTTCCCCCCTCCCCGGTGGGAGGAGAATCGGAGAGAAAGGAAAACTCGCTGGTTGAGATAAAAACAGTTCACCAGGACAGCAAAGGGAAATATAATAATTATATATTAATAATGATAATAATAATATATATAAGGATAATAGAATATATAAAACAAACGATGCACAATTTCTTACTACCTGACGACCAATACAGCCCGTCCCGAGCAGCAGGAAGGGAGCAGGGGTATCCCCCCAGCTATCCCAGAACAGCAAGTTCCAGAGAGAGCAGGCGAGGGAGCCAACAGCCGAGTGAATGAACAAAAAGGCCTGAATGAATTAAAAAAAAAAAAAAAAAGAAAAAAGAAAAAGCAGGGAACAAGAAAAAGCAACCAGAAAGGAACACCAAGGGGAGTGGCCCACCGGCCCACCCTCACTTATCCCGGCGATGCAGTCCATGGTATGGAACACTCTCTCTGGCCAGTTTGGATCAACTGTTCTGGCTCTGCCCCTCCCAGGTTTTTGCACCTGCACATCAGCAAAACCTGGGAAACTGCAAAATGTCCTTTGTCGTTCAGCAGCAACCACCAACATCAGTGTCCTGTCACCGTTCTTCTCACACTAAATCCAAAACACGGCAGCTGCTGGAGACAAAACTGGCTCCGTCCCAGCCTAAACCAGGACATGGAGTTACTAACTGCCCTCTGAGAAAGGGAGAATGACACCTGGAAGAAAATAGGTGTGAACTCGAGTAGAGGGTTCAGATAGTGGAAAGACTCTGCATTCACTGCCTCTCGCTATCATTTTTTATTTATTTTTATTTCCTGCAGCTTTAATAAAGGTACCTGGATAGGAAGCGAGTCCAGTAGGGCTGGACTAATCTCAGCTGTGGGATCTTTGGCTAAGCTTGAGCTATTTTGTTCTCTTACTGCATATCACGTTGTCTTAATTTTAAGCAAAACTACTCCATGGCAGAAGGTAAAGACATGCCTATTTTTATTCATATGAAATCTATGATCTCTGCCAAACAGTGAAGCTGGTTTAAGAGGATGTCCTAGGAAAAATCTCACCTCATGCTTGAGGAGAGTGTTACTGAGACTGTAGCGGCACCCAACAGCTGCCAAAAATGCTCAGGCAGAAATAGCTGGGATGAGGTGCAGGGGAGAAAGCACAGAAGATCAAATCTACTAAAAAGATCAATATAGGCCCTTACTTTGCAACAAAAATAAATCAGCTCTTCTGTGTTTGAGGAGTGGAGGGAATGGAAAGCTGGGAGATGTGTAAGGGTGCGGGCACTAGAGCCAAAAAGCCAAACCAGCTCTGATGGTTGTCACTTGGAAGTAAGGGGCGAGGAAGAAACCTGACGTGCAGGATCCTAGAGGTGCCAGGAGGTTCAAGGGAGACCGCTGCTGTCGAGGGAGAGCTCTGGGCGGTAGGCGTGAAACAGAAATCGTGTGTAACACTTCTACGTTTGTAACGTGTTGACTTCATGTGGATAGGAGTACTAGTTGTTCTATCTGAACTTACCTTAATTCCTGCTGCCTCTAACCAGTTTGCTTTCTGCTCCTAACTAGTACCGGTTTGTCGGCCATGGTCCTGCTGCTTCCGTAAATCTTGTCTTTTTTTGTGCAGTTTCTTGATGTTTGAGGAACTCGTTCAGATAAAACTATGCAATGTGCTCTGACCTCAAGATACTGCTAGCCTAAATAAGGGGTCTGTTGATAAGAAATCTGCTTTTCGTCTCTTTAAATGTTACTCAATCTGTTCCACTCAAACTTGAACAAGTTCTTCCCATTCCTCTGTCTCGTGTCGCTTTACAACTGTGAATGAAAGTTCCTGAGAAGTCGTCGGGGCGGTGTGAACATGTTTGTGTATCAACACGTTTCAGTTCAGCGTGAAGGTGACTTCAGCTGTCGATCATGCCATGGCGCAGCTTCCAGTTCCGTCAGCATTCAAAGGTGTTTGTTTATTGTAAAGTTTTTCTCTCTCTGTGAATCCCTCTATAGAAACACTACATCTGTGGCTGAAATGCATCTTCAAAGAGATGCCAATATCCACTTGTTCGTGTTTGAAGTACGTTCTTTGGTGGAAAGGGAAATAACCATTAAAAAAATTGAGCTCAACTGAATTTCATGGGTAGGAGTCAGGCTAGCTTTCCAGTTGAGAGATTGCAATGTCCTTATCTGGATCTGACTCGATACCACCAATAAGCAAAGAATTGCACTTAACACTGGAGGAAGAATCTGTTTAATTCTAGTACAACCCCCCCCCTTCTATCAAGGGGAAGCTTGTGCCCTCCTAAGAGCCTTTTTACGATGTTTGGCTGTGGTGAATTCACAGGGATGTGTTTGTGTTAGGGAAGGCTGCTTTCTGATTGCAGTGAACCGTAGCCTCTGGAAACTTCTGCTAACAATAGTGCTTCCACCTTTTTGTCTAAAACTGCTGATCCACCCTGGGTTGTTACTGTGATGGGTCTCCAGAGAGATTCTCTCTGGGAAGTGAATGGCTGTGAAGGCCACAGGGGAGGTGAAGCTGGAACGCCGTGTAATGCGCTATTGCAAAGAGTACCCGTCTCCTGTTTGGAAAAGAAGGGGCGGCTGGCTGAGAGGCTGTTAGGGTGTTTGTTTTTCTCTTGCCTATGTTTCTACACATATTTCTCCTCACCCCCAATGTTCTTTAAAAATTTACTTTCTTGTCCCTGCACAGGGGTCTTCTCCAATATCATACCATTGGAAATGTTCTGCCTTGATGTATAGAAGACAGCTTGTATTTGTGCTATTGTGTCTGCGTAGTATATAAATCGAGGACTTTAATCTGTCCGCCTGGAGCAGGTCACTAGTAATAAACCTTCTATTGAAAAAGTGGGTAAGGATGAAGCAGCCGTTTAATGCAAATGTGGAACTAACGCTGTGGAAGCAGTGCTGAAAGGTGTCTGGCTCGGGCTGGGAGCCAAGGGGAAGGACTGGCTCAGCCCAGCGCTAGCCTTCTGCGGCCTGAGCAGAGGGACCTTCGAAAAATGGATCGTTCCCCATTGCGTCCTGAAGAAGATGGTTTGAATACGTGAAAGCACAGGACGGATTGAAAACAAGTGTTTGCTGCTTGAGGATTTTGCTGGCTCGAGCTTTCTGTTCATGCTGTTTGGTCACTTAGTGTTGTACTGCTTTTATTTCCCACAACTGTTTCTCTGTTTGCTTTATTTCTTTCTTTCTGTGAACACATTGGGGAAAAAGAAATACGCTGCTTTGGTGAATATCATTATTGATGTTTTTGCTGAGCTGTATTTTGACTACTGATGGTTTATGTCCTATGAGAAAGATCATTTTTAATGCTTGTGTGTACTGCACTAAAGCTAATTCTTCCCTGCTTTTTTTTTTTCTTCTTGTTTTTCCTTTCCAGGGGATCTACAAGTATCTTGAGAGGTGTTTTTCAGACTTTAAGCAGAGAGGCTTTGTGGTTGGATATGACACACGAGGTCAGGTGACCAGCAACTGCAGCAGTAAGAAGTATGAGTATTGATTACATTTGCAAGACTAGAAATTAACTTGTGGCTTTGAATGCATTCCGTTCTGTCAGAATATTTTTGTCGTGAACCGCGCACGCTCCTTCCCCTCCCTTAGTTCATTTAAATAGTAATGAAGAGAGGCATGGACTAAAGCCTTTAGAATACCAGTTGCCAGCAAATGTGGAATGTAAGGCTAGTCACTTCACCAAAGACTTTACAGTCTAAATGCACAGGAACATTAGGCAGACATTAAGAAGCTGATATGCCCGGAGAGAAATTTGAATGTGAAGGTAAATTCAGAATACTAACATCTAGCTTGAAATCACTAAATGTTAATGCTCTAGCTGTCCTTCTTTAGTATTATGCATCTGATTTAAGCTTGCTTGGGGAGAAGAATTCTACCTGCAGCCTACCGTAACCTAGTATTTTGGTACCCTTGTGCTAGTCTGCGATATCGTCGTATTTCCACATTGGGAATGTTTTACCTGGAATGCTTAAAATGTAAACTTCCAGTGATGCCAAATTGTGCCCTTTGCAAGGAAAGGGGAGAGAGGATCTGTAAAAGAATTGCTTTCTGAATTCTCTAAGGAATCCTAATCCCTTGTCGTGTGGGGAGCAAAACACATGCTGTAATGGCATGCTTTACAAAAAAGCGAGCCCTGTAGCTAATTATTATTTATTTAGTTAATTATTGTAATTAATGTAGTTATTGTAGTTAATTGTTGTAACTAATGTAGGGGGGTTTTTATTATTATTTGTCAACATTTAATATCCAGGGATGTAAAAGTTGTTGGTATAATAGAGCACAGAATCTAGTCGCTGTCTTCTAAGAGTTTCTCCGCTCCCCTGAAGTCTGCCTCTCCACGCCTTCCTGTCTGATCTTCAGATGCGTGTGGCACATTATCCGCCAGGCTTTGGCATGAGGGTTTTAAACTTGCCTGTTATACTGTATTTGCAAGGCTATTACCCAAATTGTCTGATTATGCACAGCTTAAAAATATGGAAGTGTAAGAAAACCATTCCTTTTCAGCCACACAAAGCTTGGAATTCAGACTTGATGGCAGCGCAGTTGTGTTTCACATGTCAAAGGAGCAAGTCAGTTCTCAACTACATGTTTCTTTTGTCCCCTTGGGCTGACACACAGTTACAATAGTGCTAAAATCAAATTGAACCTCCCCAAAAGAGTGTTTTCAGTTGGATCAGCATGCTTGTCCGGCACTGGGTGAGCAGGAGTGCCCCTTTCTTTGCATCGGTTCCAGTGCTGAGGGAGGCGGCAGACTGTCCGGCTGTATCCCGTAATTAAGTTGACCTGAACCATTGTGATACCCAAGCAAAATTTCAGTAGCTCCAACTACCAGCTGAGCTCTCAAACTCTTTTAAGTGGTTTCAGGTTACATTTGGTAGGTGCTACAGAGAAATTCTGAGGAACTGGAACTTGGACTTATGGAATACTCATTATGGGAGACAAGGAAGCAAGTATTAATGCTTGTCTGTAAAAACAAGTGAGCAAAGCAAACTTGTGCTGTTTAATGTCTCATCTGTTTTGACGTTGAGTAAGACTTCCCATTAACTGCTGGGCTGTATATACCTGACTTGAAAAGAACAATTTCATATCAAAGTATCTGAAAGAATCATAGAATCATTTAGGTTGGAAAAGACTTAAGATCATCGAGTCCAACCATAAGATCATCGAGGCCAACCATAAGATCATCAAGTCCAACTGTAAAGAAATGAGTTTCCCTGCTGCTTGAAAGGAAAAGTTTATAATAAAGGCAAGGTTTAAAAACTCATGTGCTGTTACTGTTTCTAAACTTTCTGGAATAAGAGTGTACTGGTTTGCAGAAGTATATTTTAGGAATAGATCTGCTTCATGGATATTGTCTGAAGCTCCTGAACAAGGCTGGCAAACAAGCATGCTGTGTGGGATACTGAATCCTTTCCCAAACCTGCTGTTGCAGATATCTGGCACTTTAAACTTTCTGGGAGATTGGTTCTGTCCTTGAATGAAGGACAAGTGGCACACCAGTAGGTCCTGTATCTTTGGTTTTGATAGCACTGGTTTATTTACATGGTTGACTGAAGTGCCTTGTGCTTTTCAAGCCACAAATAAAAGCACTGTCTTGGATTCTGTAACCTGGAGACTGTCTTACATTGACTGTGTGAACTGTAGGACACTACTTTTAGTGTAAGGGGGGATTTAAGAAACAAGTGAAATGAAGGTTACAGTAATGCCGTATGGCTATTGGATTGTCACGGGGAGTTGGGTCGACTGAGTGTTTTCTTTTTCGTGTTGGTAGACTTGCAAAGCTCACTGCAGCAGTCCTGCTGGCTAAAGATGTTCCTGTATACTTCTTTTCCACGTACGTCCCTACACCGTTTGTGGTGAGTCATCTTCTCTTTTATATGGTTAAACCATGCAGTTAAGGGAGTATTTGAAAGTTTACTAAAAATATGAGCTAGCAGTTTTCTTCTCAAATTCCAGCATTTAAACAGAAAAATAAGGGCTGCTTGTACACTTGGCTCTTCAAGGAGGCTGTAAAAGGAATGTCGCTGAATTTTTCTGTATGCAGATAGTCAACAGAATCACGTTTCACCCTACGCTGCTGTGTGAGGGCAATAGTTATGGCAGTCCAGGCTTTGCTCTGTTACTTACAGGTGAAGCATTCTGCTGTTCTTTTGTTCTGTGCTTAAACACCTGAGTGTCATAAGGGTCAAAGAGGATATTTATGTGTGTGTGAATATATACACATACATAGGGACGGTATGTTTTTGGACATAAGACTCACACTGCTTAGAGTGGGAGAAATGAAGGATTGCCTCTACTTTTAATACCTCAAAAAACAGAGCTTTCTGTTCTAGTCACAGAAGCTTTTTCTTGCAGAGTTTTAAATCTTTGTTTTCTGTTCCGCAAGCTTTTGTAGTGTGCTGTGTACGCTGTGGAGCTTGTTTCGAGGGGCGGACTGAAAGGGCTGGATGCTCTTTAGCTGGAAATACCTGTAACTTGTTTTTCAACAAGCCTTTTGGTGAATTCCTTCATTCTGTTTCAACCTGTTTTCTCTTTCTTAAATACTAGTGTAATCTGAGTGTCGACTTTCTTTAGTTGGCCAGTTAACAATTGTGTTTATGTAATTGGGAAATAGAATAATGATCCTTTGCAAGAGAACAGAACAAGCTTTCTCTCTATTATAAGCTACAGGAAACAGAATGATGAGTATTCATGTATACAATTTTCAAATAATGTGGTGAAACATTAAGAGCCACTTCTCCTGTAGCATCCTATTGTACAGCTGTCCTAATAATACGATGTTTTTGTGCCAGCTGCAGAACTTGTGGGTAAATTGACATTTCTGGGTTTCCTTTTTAGCCCTATGCTGTTCAGCAGCTCAAAGCTGTGGCTGGTGTGATGATCACAGCATCCCACAACCGGAAGGAGGACAATGGATACAAGGTAAGGCTTGAACTTGAAGTTCGTAGCATGTCACAGCCAGCTGCTTTCCAGTATTACCTATGTGCCTTTGGCATTTGGCTGCTTCTGGAGCACACGTGTGTGTACGTTAGAAGGAAAAATGGTTTCAAGTAATTCATCCTTCTGTAACTTTCTGAATTGCACGTTTTCTTCTGCGACTAGAACTGAAGACCACACTGCTTGTGTGTCTTGAGCACAAGTCTGTTGTGCCATTCCACGGAGTCTAAGCAGCAGCTGAAGAAATGCTTAAGCAATTTATTATGTGTTCACTTATTAGATTTAAAAATGAGTTTAAAAATAAGCTAGAACTTAGGTGAATTAGTCAACACAGTAGGTGGCCATGCTGAGGATGGTGATGGTTTAATAGTTGATTAATAAAACTTTGTAGTAGTCTGTGGCTCCCTATAAGGTTGTTTTTCTGGGCACTGAGAGAGGGGTAAGTGGCTTCATTCTGAAAGCTCAGAACAGTATAACCATCTGTAATAGCACATGCGGCTTATGCAGTATTGTAGCACAGTATTTCCTTTCTAAACTTTCTAAGAATCTGAACTGAACTTTAACTAAATTTAGCATTCTAGAAGCTTAGTAACAGGTCAGTGATTAATGGCAATGATAGGAAAACCAGTCTTTCTCTGCACAGAGGTAGCTCTCAGAGGGGATTGTGCTGCGCTCGTCCTCTGTGGAACAAGTTGTAATGTACTCCTCCAGCCTTTACTTCTGCTTAGCTATAGCAACGAAGAAGAAAATAAGCCACATCAGTTTTCCAGGTGCTTCATTTATCAAGAAGCTATTATGTTTGTGTCTTCTGATACAAAACATTTTACTTTTGCCAGGATATTGCTTTTTTCTATCTTTCACAAGAATTGTTTTACCTTCCACTGTTTCCCCTGTGAATGCAGCAGCTTCTGAAGGTTTTGGACAATTCTAACCAAACTTGACAAACCCATAGTTTTGAAGATACTGAATAGCTATGGGCTTCATGAAAGGCAGCGGACAGGAAAAGAGAGACAGGTTGATCTGAGTAGAAAATCTGCTCTGTGAACTCAGCCATGCTATTGGAAACAAACTGTGGGAAAACTGGCATCTAAATAATTCTTTAACAAAGACTTTTTATAGTTCAGAGTTTGATAGTGTTTCTAGCTGAAAGATTACAGTTGTTCAGTTATGGAAAAACATGTACCTTGGCACACTGCTTATCTGTTTTGCTTTGATTTCAAAAACAAGTTGTACTTCTTCAAAAGGAATGCCAGACTATGTAGAAGGTAATGTTTTTCTTCTGTTACGGTTTGCACAACACTCTCAAATGTAAGTGCCCAGTTTCGGTTTCTCGCGTCCTGATGATTTCAGTCATAATAGCTGAATACCAGCTTTTTTGAAAATAAGTCATGTTGCTGAGTAGCTATCATTGCATAACTAAAATTGTGAACTATATGATTCCAAATGACTTTGAGAATCCAGCCAGTCTTTAGCCTTTTCTGTGTGACTTCAAGAAGCAGGAAGTATGTGGAATCCTATAGCTAAAAGAATTTATCAAGTTGATAATCTCTGTAAATAAACTGTGTCTTGTTTTCCTTAAACTTATACCAGGTTTATTGGGAAAATGGAGCACAGATCACATCTCCTCACGATAAGGAAATTATAAAATGTATAGAAGAGTGCGTTGAACCATGGAATGGCTCTTGGAATGAGAATCTAGTAGACACCAGTCCCCTTAGACAGGATCCTCTGAAGAAAATTTGTGACTGTTACATGGAGGATCTGAAAAAGATCTGTTATCATAGGTATTGTATAAAACAAAATGTACTTAAATTATGTTTTTAAGTAAGCTCTGGGTTACATGTGGAAAACTGTCTGCTGACAGACTTCAATAATAAAGCATGCGATGCTGCCATCCATAAACATTTTTGATTTGGGTATAGGGATTGGGCTGGCTTCCAAAATTTGAATAGTTTCGGACCTGCCTGTAGCGATTTTTATCGTCACAAATCAATGACTTGATTTCTGTCTTTACGGTTCACAGAGGCTGGGTGCTCCACTCTGCCACAGGCATCACGGTCTGCTTGAGGCCATTGCTCTGTGCTCTTCACGGGGGGAATAATTTTTGGTCATCTCCCCCTTCTCTCTCACCCCGTCCCTTCTCTGATGTGTCATTAAGTTAGATGGTCACCATGGTTAGGACGAACCCGTACTTCTTGACAATAAAGCAGCCTGCCTTTGGACACTGGGATACAGTAAAGCACCCCGATGGGAACCGTTTTATGCAAATGAATATGCTCAAAGAGTTCTGAATAAAATGCAGAAATTCAGACTAAAGGGGAGGTGTACGTGCATGGAATAGAGGTGAGAAGGTTAAGTTTAAAGGTTAGGTGGGGCAGAAGACAAGAATAAAAGGAGGAGGATGAATAATGTAGGTAGAGTAGAGCCAGAGTAAGATCTTCAGGGTGGTGGAAGAGCTTGAGTTTGATGCAGAAATTAATAGTTCATTCCTGGGAGACTTTTAGCCGATTCAGCAGAAGGTAAATATCTCATTTTCCAGGAGAAGCAGCTTCTAACCAGCAATTTCTAGTGAAAGTCCAAATGAACCCTTTTCACTCATTCCTTCTTTGAAATTAATGCAGAAATCAGCAGAATAGTGCAAAGTGTAATGGCATTTTCTTTTGCTTTCCCACATGAAAGTAGTCTTGCTAAATAACTGAAATCTTACTGAAATTCTTTTTTCCTTCTCAGGGAGCTAAACGTACAAACAAACTTGAAGTTTGTTCATACCTCTTTTCATGGAGTTGGACATGACTACGTGCAGTTGGCTTTCAAAGCATTTGGCTTCCAGCCCCCCATTCCAGTACCTGAACAAAAAGATCCAGATCCAGACTTCTCTACTGTCAAATGCCCAAATCCTGAAGAAGGAGAATGTGTGCTGGTATTTTTGTTTCTACTTCATCAGATTTCTGTGAGCTTTCCTCTGTTTGGATATGATACTGTGTTGAAAAACAAATTGAGGAAGAGAACAGGGAGTACCTGCCAGCTGTGTTAATACAGTGGGCAACCCATATGAGATTTTCTTTCACTGAGTGTTATATCTAACTAGGAAGAATCTGGATTTATTTGCTCTTGTGATTTTATTTTTTTCCCCTTCCTCTTCTCCCACCAGGAGTTGTCACTGAGGCTTGCAGAGAAAGAAAATGCTAAAGTAGTAGTGGCCACTGATCCAGACGCAGATAGACTAGCAGTGGCAGAACAGCAGGAAAAGTAAGTGATGGGACCTTTTATTTTATCTCTTTCTGCAGAAGAAGTGGTGGAAATCGCGGAATGTCCCCAGATGGTTGACAGGCACACACCTTCAACCCACTCTTTCCTGTTGTGACTTAGCTATTTGGATATTTTTCTTGCTAGCTTCATCTTTTGGTATAGCTCACCTGAAATACTGTATTTTAAATAAAATCAATTAATAACTCAGAAAAGATTAGATTAAATACTTACCAGTGTCACAGTAAACAGCCAAATAAAACTTAACTGAAAAGTTGAGTGGTTACTAGAGACAGTAAAATCTTGCTGTTACTGGTCTTTCACTTCTATTAGGCAAACAAATTCTGCCTTGGGACAGTTAGCTCTTGTGGGCTGTTTGTTTGTTTTGTTTTTCCCTGGTTTCTTCATATTGAATAGAAATTATTTTTCTTTCACTAACAGGCCAAAATTCTGATCATTGTGTAAGTAACTGTCTATAATGCGCAGTTGCGCAGGCATTGCCTGACTGCAGTGTATAGACTGAATAGACTGCTGTACTTCTGTTGGATAAATTAAAAAGACCTGAGCTGTTTTAAAGCTGCCAGTAAGGATACTTCATTGGTATCTTTGCTTGCTGACAGAGTGCACGGGGCTTGTAAATCATGGGGACGTGATAACCGTGGAGTCCTGTTAGTACGGTGGCTTTGTGTAGAGCAGCTTGTCCGTAGTGTGCTCAGATTCCTGTTGTTCCAGTGACTGCAGAAAACCTCTCCCGCTGCGTGGATGCTCCTGGGAAACCTGAAAGAGCTCTGGTATTTTCTGTCCTGTCTGCAGTGGCTGCTGGAAGGTGTTCACTGGCAACGAGCTGGCAGCTTTGTTTGGGTGGTGGATGTTTTCTTGCTGGAAGGAAAACTGCTCCGAAGATGCCGATGTGAAGAATGTTTACATGTTAGCGACCACAGTCTCCTCGAAAATTTTGAGGGCAATTGCACTTAAAGAGGGATTTCACTTTGAAGTAAGTGTGGGTTTTACGATGTCGTCTTGGCAGAGCAAAATCTGATCGCCATGTTCTCCCTCTAGCCCCCCCACTTAGGACTTTATGAAATGAAAAATCGACAAATGACTTCCAGTCTTTCGGCTGGGAGTTTTTATGCGTTCCAACTTGCCGAGAATGCTGTTTTACCTAGAGAAGCCCAATTTCGGCATCCGCAGTGTTCTCAATGCACAGTGAATGCAGGCTGTGAGAGCAACTCATGCAAAGCTGCAAGGAGGCTGTAACAGGTGACACAAAACCTAAATTACATATAACCAAGGCAAAGGCATTTCTATTATTTTCCTAGAGATAAATTCTTCTATGTGAAAGAACGAAAGTGTGTGCAGCTTGGTGTGTTTACTACAAAAATGGAGTGCTTTTTGATGGATTTGTAACAAACACTTACAGGTTACACAATGTTCCTTCAGGTGCCCAGATCACTAGTAGGTTTCAAATTTGGTTTTACTTCAAATTGTGACAGACAGAGGAACTCTTATGTTCAGATCTTTAATGTAGTTTCATTAAGGACTTGCTAAAAAAGAAAATGGGGGGTGCCCCTGCAGACTGACAGTTATGATTTTAGTTCCTGCATTCAAGTTAAGAACTTGCGCTGATTTCTGAGACTGTTGGATGTTAGCCGCAAGAGATGCAAGTGCTCTAAAGCTTAGTATAAACACACAAAGATCCAGGCCTTGTTTAATACATGTCTTAATTAACTCCATGTGCAATGGGAAAAAATATTTTGCCAAGCAATGAGGAATTAAAAACTAAAATGAAAGCAACTCTGAACACCATTTTGAGTGACTGTCTAGATATGCTTAATCAGGGGGAATATCACTGACTTGTAGTGAATTTCAGTATCTGACTGAATACTGTTTGTATTTTTTTTTCTGGAAACGGACACGTCTGACTGAAAAAGCAGCTTGGAATTTACAGAACCCCTCAGTCTCCTCTAAAAGCTTCCCTTCTTTGTACCTTCCGTCTCTCCAAGAAGGGCTGTTTCTAAGCTTTTGACTGCTCTTGCATGATTTGAAGAGCACAAGCAGTGCTATTCCCACCCATCACCCCCAATTGCTGTTTATATTTCTCTAACTTTTCCTTTTGAATAACTTCGTGCTGTTGTCTCATCTGATAAGCACCACGGAAGATCTTATCTGATCTCAGAGAGAACCACAGTCTCTCAAGCACGCTTACTCCTTGATTTGATATTCATGTCCTAGTTGAATATTCACTAGTAAAGTGCATTAGTGCTATCCAGTGACTCTTTGCCTTAGATTCATATTCTGAACTGAAGATATGACTTGTCCAATGTTTGTCTTTACTGTCCCTGTTCTGTTTGTCAATGAATTAGATTTAAATTCAGGGAAATTATTTCAAGAAAATCAGAAAAATGTCCTTAAGCTGCAGTGTTTTGACTGCAGCAGTCTTTCCCATTGACCCTAAAATTCAGGATGTATCATGGTTTTTTTTTTCCCTTTCTTTCTTCTCTCCTCTTCTGTCTTCCCCCCCCACCCCTCCCAAGTCTGCAGCATCCCACATGTGAAGGGAATAGTGGCTACACTTTCTTCTTTGACTTGAGACTAAACTGAAAATGTGTATTTAATGCACTTCCCCCTCCCCCCCCCCCCCGTTTCAGGAAACACTCCCTGGTTTTAAATGGATTGGAAGTAGAGTAAAAGATCTCCTAGATAACGGAAAAGAAGTTCTTTTTGCATTTGAAGAGTCTATTGGTATGTATGTTAATATCACTTCAAAATGTTGAGAACTGTGTGGGGCAAGTGCAACTAAAAAGGAGTGGTCTTCGTTATGCAAGGAAACACAGAAGTACTTTATTTTTGTTCTTGAAGTTACTAGTATTGGTATTTTGCTCTCATCAAATCAACTTGCCAGCTACCATAATAAATGGTATATAAATCTCTGATTCTGGTATTGTGCTTGTGCAGTTTCCTGGTACAAACCTGTTCTGATACAGGTTGAAAGTCCTGAGGTGCCAGAGCCAAGCTACTGTTGCTCTGTGGCCTTTTAGCTGAGATTAAGCATAGGATCTGCTCTTAATCAGTTTAATATCTTAGCGGTCCTCTCTGTGCGGACTCACTGTTAATGGCTACGTGGAACTGGGAGGTGGCTGGCTTCGGTCACACTACCCATCGCGCCAGTCCTGCCGCTCCTCCAGGAGCTCGACACCGTCCCCTCAGCCTTCAGAACAAGGCGTGAGGGATCCAGACGTGTGCAGGAATAGCACTAAATACCTGGTGGAAGTGTGTGAGTATTCCTGCTGACCTTGCCTCGAGCACTCTATTTATCTTGGTAACCTGGCTGACACCACTTATCTGCAGAGAACTGTGTGGTGAACGTTTCGGCTGTAGGAATTCTCCACTTCTTAGGATAAATGGCAGCTTTCTGGGGCGGGTTATTCACATATAACACGGCATTTAAAAATGAAGCACGCACTGAAGAGGGTGTGTGTCCATGCCACTTTTATTCATGAAATTAAAGAAGCTTTTAACCGTAAGGAGTTTGCATCTTGCTCATGCATCCCTCGGAAAGAAAAGGCATCCTGGCAGTACTGCCGAGCCCTGGTTTGTGGGTCACCGGTGCTGTTACCTGTTTGGGTTCCTTTGATTCAAATTACTGGCAAGGCTCTTTGCAGTATCGCTTGCACAAAACAAGCGGGTTTTTATGTTTAGCACTGTGCTATAAGAGATCTTCTCAGAGAGCAGATCTGTCAATCTGGAATTAATCGATTAGAGCATGTATCTTTCCAGCCCTAAAACCCCTAAGTTAATTAGATTTCTTAGAAAAGGGGAATGCATATGCAGTAATAAAACCAGCTCACATGTATTGGCCAATTTTCTTTTACAGGAAAAAGGTTAAAACTTCCATCAAGTAAATCAGTGTAATAGTATGTCAGGTTATTTTTCCACGATCAATTTTTTATTTCTAGGCTTTATGTGTGGCACATCAGTGTTGGATAAAGACGGCGTAAGCGCAGCTGTGGTCATAGCTGAAATGGCAACCTACTTGGAGAGCAAGAACCTAACACTAGCACAGAAACTCATCGAGATATATGAAACGTAAGTTGTATTTTTCATTAGTATGTTCTACTTGACTATTTTGGAGCTGGGAATAACCTAGTCAATATTTTTAATGCAACCCTCAGATGTTTTCTCATTGCAAGTTGTTTTTTTCTGGTGTTATGATGGACTGAAGTCTTCACTATTACAGATACCACTTGAATACCATATCTCCCAAAGGACTAAAGAGGCCCTTTCTATCATGTTTCTGCAATAAATTGTGAAAGAGTAGAATTTTGCATATGGATCCACCAGGGCAAACTTTTCTTTCATAGTTCATTCATGCTATGGTACTTCTCTTCTGATGGGTAGCTGTGTCTTAGTTGTGGTCTGTGTGCCTCTCTTTAAACACTTAGTTTTCACTGAAACACGGGCTGGGGATTGTTAGAAGATCACGTGCTGTTCTTGCAGAGGTTTGTAATAGAGCAGAGGTTGAAGGAATGGCCTGTGCTCAATAGCTATGGACACGATTCACAGCAATAAAATGAGAAACGTGTTTACGTCAGAATTAAAAGTCATACTGCGGTAAGCCCAGCTCATCAGCAGAAGTTCCCATGCTTTAACGGGATCAGCGGCACGGTTACAGCAAATCATATATGCCATTCCTTTTCCTGCCGGCCCAGCAGACAGACGGGCTGTGTCCCTTAGAAACCTGGAACGAGGAAGCACAAACGATGGTCAGCATTTGTCTCTTTGTGGCACTCAGGAGTTCGCTCTGTCCTGTGCAAACTGTAGCAGAAACAATTCTGCACAGCTGGATTGAAAAGCTGTCAGTGGTAATGATATCAGAAGGATTCATCTTCCAGTCACACTTAATTTTTTAATTAAGGATCTCTGTAGAATGAGGAGTGGGTGGAATATAGTGAAGAACACCTTAAATTTCAACGTGCAAACGTGGTTGCTGCACCTAGTGAGTGCTCGCGTTAGGTCTGATGGGGGATAGTAGTTTTACCTTGGATGGAATAATCAGTCACCTTCCTCAGAGGCTGTTGAAACAATCTGTTGTTGTGGCTGCTCGCGTGGCTACAGCAGACAGTTTTTGGCGGTGTGGGAATGATACTGCATATTAATTTCCTGAGGGCTACCAAGGCTGCACTTAGCCAAATGGTTGGCTTTTATTTCTTTGGAACTGAAACCTTTGCTTGAATTTAAAAATAGCTTAAGGTGATCTCAGTAATGCAGTGAAATCTGCTTCAGAGTCCAAACGTTTGCCTATAAATATCTGTTTCCACAGCTGTGAGGACTGCATTCTTTTTCTGTTAGTGCTTTTCCAGACAGGGGCTTTCTTTAGATACCACATGTGCGGAAAACTTCTGAATCTTGGAACTGAAAATGTTAATCTGCTTGTAGGTACGGATATCACATATCAAAGACTTCCTATTTCTTGTGCTATGATCCTCCTACTATCAAAAGGATATTTGAGAAGCTTCGGAACTTTGATGCCCCTCAGTCTTATCCAAAATTTTGTGGTATTTACAATATATTACATGTGCGAGATATTACCACTGGCTATGACAGCAGCCAGCCGAATAAGAAATCGGTGAGTTACGAAGTATTTTTGCAGGAGAGGTTCTGTTTTTGAAGAGACTGAAAGTTAAATACACCGAGAACTATGCAGAAAGATGTACTATGTCAACTAAGCTACCAGTATAATTACCATCATCTGTGGTAACAACATTTACTGGGGAGAAAACTGCTTAGATGTGAAATGGCTTGGCTATTGTCTTGATTATTTTGATATAACAATGAATGAACTTTATTAGTTGAAGTGAGCGTGATGCTCCTGCAACTCTTAAGCTGTCTAGCGGGCTTCCAGATGTTGGAATTCCAACAGGAGTAAGAGGCAGTCCTGTTATCCTGAAACACTGAGTCTGATCTGGGCGATAGGCCTGTTAGGCTGAAATGACTCGCTCCAGTCTGTTGCCCTGGCTGGTGGATGTATGCTGCAGGGGATTTCAGCAGCTTTGTTTAGCTTTGTACGTACTGAATGTTGTGTTTAAAAAACCAAAAAACCCCACTTTTGTGTTAGTTGGGGTGTTCTGTAATAAAATGTTGTTGTTTATGTAGGTGCTGCCAGTGAGTAAAAGCAGTCAGATGATCACCTTTACATTTCAAAATGGTTGTGTTGCCACCCTTCGGACAAGTGGAACAGAACCAAAGATCAAGTACTACGCAGAGATGTGTGCGCAGCCCGAACAGAGGTCAGTAGCACGTCTGCATGCACGCGCTGCAAGGTGCCTTTGGGCTGAAAGGTCAGTACACGGGGATCGCTCCCCACCTGGTGAGGGATTCCTCTGCTGCCTCCTTGGAGACTGAGCCTCGGCTGACTGTTCCAGCCTGTTAAACTGGTCCGAGTAAGGCACCTTCCTGCCAATAAGGGATCCCTTCAGTAGTGGATAAGACAAAGAATTGAATTTTCAGCATCTGCTACAGTAGGAGACTTCTTTTATTAACCCAATTCCTCATTCACTTAGAATTAAAAGGTGACGAAGTTGTGCTGCCGCTGGCAAGTATGCTTAAACCCAGGTGGATTCCTGTTGCATTTGGGAATCTGCTGTGTTGTTCTGAGCTACTGCATAGTAACTAGGGATCTGTCCCCTTTTGACAGCCACCTGGATTGAGCTTCTTCCAGGCTAAAAGGGGGAAAAAAATACAGGGTATGTTTGCACCGTTGAAATCAGGAGTGCGAGTGAGGAGCCTAGGTTCTCAGTCCAGCTGACGGAGAGCAGCAGGCTCTTGAGCTGGATTCCTAACCTGAATTGCGTGAGTACCCCTTCTTTTAGACTCGTGTCCCAACATTCCTGTGGGGCAGAGAATTGAAAATAACAGAAAGGGGCCTCTGATTTGGTATTTATTTCTACTTGTTGGCAGGAATTCAGGGTGAGCATATTTTTATCGCTGAATGTCTTGGTCAGATGTAGGCAGTCAGTGGACAGTGAGTGGTAGATTGCCTTTGCTTGTAACGTGTGCACGGGAGGGGATATGCAGATCCACGCCTAGGCAGCGTTCCACGGGTTGCTGACGTATTCTTTAAAACATGGTTTATTGCTACGTGAAGTGTATTAACACAGGTATGGCCCATCTTTTGAATCATGTTTCTAAATTGTTCTGAATTGAGCATGGAATAACAGCAGGTCAGAGAAGTGCTAGGAGGTCTACATCCCAATTTTCTGCATGAATACAGGCTCTTGCCAGAGGCTTGTATCTATTTGGTCAGAGAGCTTTCCGATTGTCTGGTAGATGTCTGATTTCTGATCTGTGAAAGCACTTCCTTGTTTATGTGGGTATGGAAACTCTCACTTCAGCTAGAACATGCTGCCGTAAACCTAGGAGCGCGCAAGGTACCGTGTGGTGGACATGCTGAAGGAAAGGTTAAGATAAAGTTGAGGCAAACAGCTGTGCCAACAAGGAGGAAATAAATGCTAGAAATATGCCCGTAATCTAATCTTAACACAAGCGAAAGCCAGACGAGTAAGAGTAGTGGGGAGAGAAACAAAGTACCCGAGATGCTTTGATGCATCATTTGGGTTTCTGCTGTTGTTCAGTCTGGCAAGTCAGAAAAATACATCGACCTTTAATTTCAGTAATACCTGTGGTTAATGGCAGTTATTATTTGGAACACGGCATTGAAAAGCTTTCAAGCTTCCCTGGTTCAAGGCATAAAATGGTCTGTGGGAACATCAAAAGGCATTTGTCTCCCTGATAGCTTTGCAAATGTTTTTCTGAGTTGCTGTTTATTGATTATTCTTAAAAGCTGAGCATCAGGAAAGTCAGTTTTATTGCAGCATTTTGGGGTGTTTTCTTTAAAAGAAAGTGGTGACCTGAAGGGCAATGTATATTGGCAGTTCTACAAATGGCTCCCCAGTTCGAGAGAGACGAGGAGCTACTGGAGAGAGCCCAGCGGAGGGTACAGAGATGCTGAGGGGCCTGGAGCATCTCTCCTGTGGGGAAAGGCTGAGGGAGCTGGGGCTGTTCAGCCTGAGGAAGAGGAGACCGAGAGGGGACCTCACCAACGCTTATCAATATCTCAAGGGCGGGTGTCAAGAGGACGGGGCCAGACTCTTCTCAGTGGTGCCCAGTGACAGGACAAGGGGCAACGGGCACAAACTGGAACACGGGAAGTTCCGCCTGAACACGAGGAAAAACGTCTTCGCTGTGAGGTGCCCGAGCCCTGGCACAGGCTGCCCAGGGAGGGTGTGGAGTCTCCTGCTCTGGAGAGATTCCAACCCGCCTGGACGCGGCCCTGTGCAGCCTGCGCTGGGTGACCCTGCTCTGGCAGGGGCTGGGCTGGGTGGTCTCCAGAGGGCCCTGCCAACCCCCACCATCCCGGGATTCTGGGATTCTGTAAATAAGCGTGGTTTGCCTATTTTCCTTTAAAACTAGACTGAGTTCCTCCAGTAAGCCTTCGGGGTAGGAAAGGCATTATGCATTTTTAAAGGAGTGTTGCAATGCATTAGTGTTTGTGCATGTGGATGTTGTCTTTTTATTCAAACGAGTGTCTGGGCATTTAAATAGGGAAAGGATCAGTGTATTACGGTGTCCTCTTGCGAGCTGCGACACTTTGCCTGATTGCTCAATCCCCCCAAATTGCACTTCAGGCAAAATACAGTCAGATACCCTAGGTGGGCATCTGGACACTGTGTGGAGAAGAATTTAGGCTATCGACCTCTTCTATTGGCAGCTCATTCTTACTTTTTAATTCATTTACAGTCTGTGTCTGACCAGTCTTGCATGGGTTTTGCAGTCATTAGTTCTCTCCGCTAGCCTAGAGCCCTCTAGTGGCGATTATTTTTAAAATTAAATTAAATTAAATTAATATTGCAATAGTCCTTACCGAAAAGTAGCTTGTTAAAGCAAACAGCTTGGAGTCTCTACACATCGATGCTGGTAGGAAACATAACAGAGCTAGTCCATCACCATCAGATCTTGCTTTTTTTTTTTTTTTAATAGATGCTTGGTGTTTCTCAAACCTGTGACATCATGTTGTTCTCTTTCTAGTGACAGAACCATGCTGGAAGAAGAACTTCAGAAGCTTATTGAAGCTTTGATTGAGAATTTTCTTGAACCTGACAAGAATGGACTGATCTGGCGCTCTGCTTAGATCTCCTGCACCTGGTGTTCAGAGAAGCGACCGCCTGCACTGCGTCATGTGAAACAAAGGAACCAAGAACAGAACTCAGTTTCATGCGTGTGCGTGTGTGTACGTGTGTTAAACAGCTACGTTTGTATTCTATAAAGAAGCAGCATTCTTTTGTCAGGCTTTTCACCAAAGTCTGGGCTAGAAAATTGGCATAAGGAGAGGAAGCGAGAGAAAAGGATGGAATTTATTACTATAATTTTCTGTCCTTTTGACCAAAAGACTAATGAGCCCACACCGATGCGAATGAACTGCCCTAGCAGGTTGAAGACAGCTGATCTTAGCCACTAGGTCTTGTCTTAAACTGATTTCAGGTACCAAATACCTTTTGTGTGAAAGGCTTTAAAATGAGGCAGTCGCAGTGTTTGAAGGCAGCGATCACTCCAAACTGACGAAAGAGCGTGCTTCTTCATAGCTGTTGTGCGTGGATGTAGGTATCATCGTTACAGGTCTTAATTTCCAACAATATTGAAGTAGAGTTCAGTGCTTAGCATTTCTTGTTTAGGCAAGTGGTTCAATATGACATTTTTCAGCTACTTAAGTATCCTTCTGTTGTTAAAGGTGCTCTCGGTGCGTTGTATCTTTCCTGTGTGTATCTTAAACTATTTACCTGACAGTGAAACAATAGTGGCAACACGTGCAGTTCCGCTTGCAGCCTGGGTTTTGAATTACGTACTGCCTTTCCAAGGCTTCCAAAGGAGTAGAAACTTGTTCGTTCCGTGGTTAAATTGCCCATTCAAACTACCATAGGCTTTGTAACCATTTTTGTCCCGCATCTCTGAAGGATCTTACACTTTTTTTTTAAATAAAGGTTTCAGAAATTCATAACTTTGTATGAAAATTCCAGTTAGTGACTTTTTTGGTGGCTTGAATTCATGCTGTCTATAAAAAAAAAAGGAAGAAAGTGGAGGTGAGACACTAACATCCTTGATATTTTTTTTTTTGTTCCTAAATCATGATTTTTTTGGTCACATCTTGTAAACTAATTTGTTAGAATAGCAGTTTGCCAATACTATTATTCTTTATCTTTTACAGCAAATTTTTAACAACTTCCCGTTATCTGTTTCCTACCTTTGCTTGAGCAGAAAGTGACACTGCTAATCACTTTTTCCAAAAAATAGACCGATACAGTAATTCTCATGTAGATATCTAGGATTTCAGGAAATAAAAGCCGTGTTTTGGCACAGAAAAGCTGTGGAAGATAATTTAACTGGAACAACACTTCAAGAAAAACTGCATATTGGTTAACTGAGAATAATACTTGATAATGTGTGCTACTAAATTCCTAATATAAGCCTTCAGAATAAAGTCAGCGATGTTCTGGACGTCTCCCGCTCTCACTTTACAGTAATTAAATAAAAGAAATAGAGAAAACGGAACACTTAACCGCTGTGTTGAAGGTTACACGAGAAGAACCCGAGATGCACTTAAGTTAAAGCCGTTGTTTTGCCACTATTGTTAAATCTCTACATTTGTGCTCCATCTTATTATACCCTTACAGCTTGATGCCATAGGATTGCGCAGAGTGGTTTTGTACGTGTTGCAGCTAGATGGCTTTAAAGAGCACCAGGGTTTCTGTGTCTGTGCGGGTGTCGGGTATTTCATGCTGACAGCAGCTTTGCACTATAACCGTAGATAAGTATTTTGCTGTATATGAATGTACATGTACTGCAGAAGGTCTGTGTTGCACAAATTCCTGTTTGCCACTGATATTTATTTATTTTTTATTTTAAGAGAAAATATTTCCAAATTGTTCTGCAATTGAGTGAAATGTATCTAATGCCAAAAACGTTTTCTTTTTTCCTGATTGTACATTTGACTGGTGTGGTGGGGAAAATGGGTGAAAGCATTTACGCTTAGAGTATACTCATGTTCTTGTACAGCGCTGCGTAGGTCTCGAAGGTGCGAAGGCATTTCTGACTGCTGCTTTGTCTTCGGTTTTCACGGAAAGGTGCAGATCTGGGTCCTGACTGCGCTGAATTTGAAGGAGGTTTTGCCGCTTGTTTCAGTGGCAGCAGATTAAAGCCTTAGGCGTTCTGGATTTTGTTTTTCAGTAGCCTACTAGTAGTTCAGAAGAGAACAAGTGACTTGGAACATAATTTTGAACAAAGGTAAACACTGTAAAAAGCGTAGTGTGTGTGCTGAGGCCAGCTGTGTGTATATTGTAGCAGTTAGCGCTAGGAGTTACGTCTTGTGAGTTATGTTTGTGCTCCTGCGAAGAGCAGGAACCTGCAATTTCCCAGAGAGATCTGCTTTGTGTCGGTAGGCAAGTGTTATAAATGCAGTAGGGAAGAAAATCGTGATGATGTCTTCAAATCAGCATTCTTAGAAGTTGGTAACTGTTCATAGTCTAAATATTTTCAATAAAAAACAAATACAGGGAGTTAAGTATCTGGGATTCTTCTCATCAATAGATTTGAGCAGTAAGTTATAGACGTAGTAATGCTTTTGGAATGACAGCAACAGGCACAATGTGTTGAATGTATTTTAAGGGTATAATAACTATTGCTGTTTTTAAACTGCTGCTACCGTCGTTTTCCTACTGTATTTGAACTGTTTGATATATTTATACTGTTCCATTTGTGGAACTCTTCCTTTCTCTCCTCCCTCTGATCTTGCTTCCCTTACTTCTGTTACTGTGAAGGACTGTAATTCTCTTATTTCATCACCCTGTAACTTTGCGAGACATCGTGTTCGACTTTGTTGGGCTTGTGCGCAACCTTCTTTCAGTTGTCAGATGTTCTTTACTACTTTTCAGATAAGAACAAAGGCTTTTCAAACTTGAGTAGGAAGCAGATAATAGATCAAAGTACGTTGTGGATGTTGTTTATTAGGCACTTCCAGTTAAAATACGCTGTTTCAAAGGTTGGTCTACAGCAAGTCATTGGCTTATACTGTAATTCTGCAGCCCATGGTTTGGTTTTAGCATTTGGTAAAATTCGGAGGGCTTGGTTTTGTCTCTTCCCTTTTTGATGTGACAGGCTTAATCTCTGTCTCAGATCGTGGTAAAGTTGCGTTTCCCCGGGCCTAGGATAGGACCTAAGTACAGGAGACTTGCCAGGCGAGGTTGAATCTCTATGATACAGAGCTTGTAGCCAAATTTTTTATTCTAGTTGTGATTTAGTGTCCAGTCTGTGATTTAAATAGCTTCAAGTGCTATTCCTGTCTCCCCCCCTGCGCCTCTGAAGGATGCCTCCTGCCACGGCATGAGCGAATCCTGAACTCTTGCGTGGAAGAGGAGGATGGAGCGTGTTTGACACAGGCGAGTTTGCCTGGAAGCTCCAAGCGCAGCTCCAGCTGCCACCCAGCCCCCGCGTGGGTTTGGGGTTGGCGGGGTGTCCCCTGCTCCAAGTGCACCTCCGGCTGCCGCCCAGCCCCTGCGTGGGTTTGGGGTTGGCGGGGTGTCCCCTGCTCCAAGCACAGCTCGAGCCGCAGCCCAGCCCCCGCGTGGGTTTGGGGTTGGCGGGGTGTCCCCTGCTCCAAGCGCAGCTCTGGCTGCCACCCAGCCCCCGCGTGGGTTTGGGGTTGGCGGGGTGTCCCCTTCAGAGGGTGAGGCAGTTCCGCTCCACCCGCCCCTCCCGCAGCCCCGGCCCCAGCGGGATGCGGTGCGACGGGCGCCTTTCCCTCGGGCTGCGGGAGAGCTGGGATCTTGCCTGAGTACTCTCCTGACTTCCTTAATTTTAAATACCCAGCTCTTCCTTCTAAGGCAGGGACGTGCTCGTTGGTGTCATCCACAGACTAAATTAAGAATTGCGTTTCTATGTGTTTGTGTTTCAGACGTTGAGGTGAGTTACAGCGCGCGGCACGCGCTGCCTGGGGCTCTTCCCTGCCTTGGGCAGTTCTTGACTGCTCTCAAGCTGTTGCCGTGTCTTTACTCGGAGGATACCTGCGTGTTGCAATGATGGCGTTACTCCCTGACTTAGCGGTACGCAGGTAGCAATTCGGGTCCCCTCCCTCCCTGGCTCCCGAAGTATTAGGGATTTCAGCTCCTGTTTTATTAAAGGGATGTTTTTGCGTGAAACTGCCAGAGTATCGAGGGAGAAGCCACCGGTTGGGATGATGGTTTCTGTCATTTGGAGCAGGGTGGAACTCGTGGTCTGCTTTAGAAAGCACTTGGATGTTCTCTTTAATTTAAAAACTGTTCTTGTCATCACTTCATTTTGTCTTCCCCCCCTCTTTTTGCCCTCTTCTCTCCCCAAGTAAGAGGGGGGGCTCTTTGCATGGCGACGCCTGGATGATCAGAGTCCATCCTGATACCAAATTCCTGGCGCACGGGACATTTTCCATCCTCCCCTGCCCTTTGCGTGCTCAAGAGTAGCTTCGTACGAGGTGATTGAAGTATGCGTCGTTCTCCTTGTCTGGAATCCTGGGGAGGTCTGGATCTGTACTCGTTTACCCGGTGTCTGTTCTTCTGTAAAACTAGGGCATATTACAAATACCGAGTGAGAATTTGCACTTTTCTGAAGTATTCCTGTGTGTATTGCTCTGTGGATTTAGCTGAATGAAGTGTTCTAAGTAATAAAATATTCTCTTCGTAGTAGCAATCCTTTGTGTTTCTTCGGTCTTCTTTAGTCAAACACTTTTGCCCCGAAACCGGAGCTGGTGGATAACTGTTCCGGACTTGGTGTAGGAGGAATATTGACCGTGAGCCACTCGGATTCCTGAAGCCCCCGGAACAACAGCGTTTTCTGAAGAAGCTGTTCAGAGGCGCGTCCTGATGACGCTAAACGACATCTGTCCTCTCAAACTGTGATGCTGTTTCCAAGGGACTCGGCACTGAAGGTGTCCCAGGGCAGAGCCCCAAGGGCTGAGGGGCTCGTTGTGACCTGAAGTCACCACCGATGGCCCCACGGAGAGCCACGGTCAGGGCACCAAGCCGGGGCGGGTGCCTTAGTGGAGAGGGCGACTGCCCAAAACAGGGGAGAGTGGGTCTGGCAGGCGACACGTGCATACGTAACTCTTCTTCCCTTTAGGCAGGCAGGAATCGGAGGAAGAACGTGCCCCGCGTCTACAGCTCCCCCCTCAAGGGATGCTTCGGCCACGCTCGGCGGTTTTTAGCTGGTGTGACACAAAGGTTGTCTCCGTCTTCATGAACGTGGGAGAGAGAACACGGAGAATAGGATGTAAAGGGGAGTGTGCTCCGGGAAAGGCGCGAGGTCATCGCAGGTGTACTCTTAAGCAGGCTTAGGTGGATGTTTGGGGCTGTAGGACGGGCGGGCACCAGCCAGCATGAGGAGAGGCTGATGTTTTGGGGGAGAAGGTGCTCCAGGAAAAGCAACAACAGCCTGGAAGAGAGCAGGGGAGGGGAGCGAGAGGGTCTGCGAGCCTGCGGCGGGGAAAAGGGGAGCGGGGAGAGGAGCGGCCGCCGTTGCAGGCGAGCTGGGGTGGGCGCTGCAGGTGAGCGCGCGGGCCTGGAGCAGCAGGGCCAGCCCAGGGGTGGCATCCACCCGGAGGGAAGGCTTCGGCTCCGTAGGGAGAGTCCCACCAGGAAAGCTGGTGAGGGAGAGGGACCACTCTAGTGCTGGTCCCTCTGTCCTCAGGAGACCAGCCTCTGCTTGGGATTTCATGGGGTTCTTACGCTCACTGCTAAACTCCGAGACAAGAGTTGATTTCACCCCAGCTTGGCTTTGATATTTTAAGGCTACTTTAAAGCATCGTCAAGGTTGGTGTAAGATGGTTCCTGGGGCACAGCAGCGTGTCCAGGAGGGTTCCTGCATCCCCTCAGTGATGGCTGCAGGCTTCATCTCGGGGGCTCTGCATGTGAAGCGTCGTTTTTTCTCCTTGCCAAGGCTGAGGAGCCCCCTGCCCCACATCAGAGCCCCTCTCCTCCTCCCAGCTCACCAGAATCAGTCCCGAATTATCCCCTGTGCTGCGCCGACAGCGCAACGGGCGGCGCTTTCCAGGGAGAGATTAACCATACCCCTGAAGCCTTCAGACTGGGGGTTCAATGAGAAAATGGTGAAGGGCGTGGAGATGGAGGGGTTTACTTGGGCTGGGGGTGGGAGATGGAGGGGTTTCCTTGGGCTGGGGGGGGAGATGGAGGGGTTTACTTGGGCTGGGGGGGGAGATGGAGGGGTTTCCTTGGGCTGGGGGGGGAGATGGAGGGGTTTCCTTGGGCTGGGGGTGGAGATGGAGGGGTTTACTTGCGCTGGGGGTGGAGCGGCGGCACCTCCCGCGGCCGCCGCAGGGCAGGGACCGGGAGGGACCGGGCTGAGCCTCCGCGGGCGCCGCCGGTCTGTAATTGCGGGAGCGGGCGCTGGGTGTCACCACGCGCCCGCGCGGGGCCCGGAGCCTGCTGCGCCCCTCTGCACGCTGCGGGGACCCCAGGGCCGGGCCGGGCACCCCGGGGCTGCGGTGCAGGGAGGGGAGGGCCCCGCGGCCCGGCTCTGCTGCCCTTAGCCCTGCCGAACAGGGACATCTCAACTGTGTCAGCACTAGTGTGGCCAGCAGGACGAGGGCAGGGATCGTCCCCCTGTGCTCGGCCCTGGCGAGGCCGCACCTCGAGTGCTGGGGTCAGTTCTGGGCCCCTCACTCCAAGACAGACACTGAGGGGCTGGAGCGTGTCCAGAGACGGGCAACGGAGCTGGGGAAGGGGCTGGAGCACAAGTGATGTGAGGAGCGGCTGAGGGACCTGGGGGGTTTGGCCTGGAGAAAAGGAGGCTGAGGGGAGACCTTCTCGCTCTCTGCAACTCCCTGAAAGGAGGTTGGAGCCAGGGGGGGTCGGTCTCTTCTCCCAAGGAACAGGCGGCAGGACAAGAGGAACCGGCCTCAAGCTGCGCCAGGGGAGGTTTAGGTTGGATCTTGGGAACCATTTCTTCCCCGAAAGGGCTGTCAGGCCCTGGCACAGGCTGCCCAGGGCAGTGGGGGAGTCCCCATCCCTGGAGGGATTGAAAAGCCGTGTAGATGTGGCGCTTGGGGACATGGGTTAGTGGTGGCCTTGGCAGTGCTGGGTTAACAGTTGGACTCGATGATCTTGGAGGTCTCTTCCAACCTCAACGATTCTGTGATTCTATGATCTCTTGCCGGAACAGCAGGACACAGCCTCCTCCAGGACACATGTGAGTGGTTTGGGGGACCAGAGCATTGCGTGGAGGCTCTGGGGTCCATCCGTGCTGCCGGCTGAGCACCGGGACCCAGGGACATCAGGCTGGGAGCAGCCACAGTTGCTGGAGGCTGGTGAGTCCTGGCAGACAGCAGTGCCTGGCTTCGTATTCAGGTCTTGTCAATTTATATGTTAATTTAGTAACTAAATTAATTACCAACGTGCCAAGCCCAGCCTGCATGGCCTGTCCCTTGGGCTCAGCTCTCCGGGGGCTTGCGAGACATCTCTGGAGCCTGTGTCTCATGGTTTTGTCCTGCTGGTTGGATCCATCTCGCCGTGGGAGGACACGGCTGGTGCCCCGGGTGCTGGTGGGGGCTGTGGGCTGGTGTCCGTGTCAGGGCAGCAAGAAGCGATAAGGGTTGCTTCCTCCCGTCGCGTTATGGGGGAAAGCTAATGAGTGGTTTCTGTGTGTATGCAGCAATGTATGGAGCACACTAGAGCACCTGAAGTCCCTTCAAAGGGCTTGGGGCTGGAGCAGGGCCAGCAGCCCCCAAAACCCAGTCCCTGGGGTCAAGAGGAGGCCCTCAACTGCACTGCTCCCCGAAAGGGAAACTGAGGCACGGAGCAAGAGAGAAACACCACCCAAAAGCCCAGCAGTACAGCCAAATTCAGCCCACGTCCCCGAGCACCAGCTCTGGTCCACGGGTGATGGACCTTGCTTGTGGGTCACTGGCCAGTGGGATACGGGGTCCTCTGCAAAGGGGTGGCAGTGATGCTTCTCCCTCAGTGCCACTGCCATGCCAGGCCTGGGCAGCTCTCGCTCCCGCTGAGCCGAGAGGGTTAGGGCAGGAGGTGAATCCCCCGGGACCGTTGCTGCACCCTTGGGTGCCCCCAGCCTTCAGGGTGCTTACCCCAATGGCACAGCGTCACCCAGTGCCTGCTGCACTGCAGGGATGTCCCCTGTTCTGCAAGGGCCAGGGAGCTGGGCAGGACCAAGCCGAGCCCCTGGGGTGCTCGTGGCCCCCAGCTCCTCTCCTCTCCCACGCCTGAGCTGTCTGCCAGATGGCTGCAAGTGGTGTATGGAAACCCACCTCTGAGGCTGCGAGTTTGGGCCATCCCAAAGGGAAGGGCTGCCCTTCTGCTCTGGAAACCTGTCCCATGGGGTGGAAAGGCGCTCATCCAGCCCATACAGAGCAGCATCTCCATGGGGTTGGGACTCAGGGCCTCATCGTGCCCATGCAGAGCAGCATCTCCATGGGGTTGGGACTCAGGGCCTCATCGTGCCCATGCAGAGCAGCATCTCCTTGGGTTTGGGGCGCAAGTTCTCCACTTGCACGTTATGGAGATGATTTTGGCTCCTCTTTGTGAAGAACATGGAAACCTTCCCCCAAAAGGGCATCACAGAAAGGTCCTTCTCAGGGGCTTCCTTTGAAGCAGGAAGGTTTGTGTAAATGGTACCATGATGGGGAGGGAATGGAGCTGTGAGCAGATGTGACGTGGCAGCATGGCCAAGGGCTGGGGCCAGTCACACCGGTGTAAAACCGCAGGAGGGGGAAGGACCGGAGGGAGGGGACTGGTTTTATCTCCATCCAAGCTGAAGATGCGTCCTCTGAGGCTGAGGAGCCTGAACAATTAGAAGTGATGAAGATCATCTAAAAATAGGTATTTGTAAATGTCAGGCTGGCTCGGGAAACGTTCTTTCTTCGCTCTGAGGGTGGTGAGGCCCTGGCACAGGTTGCCTAGAGAAGCTGTGGCTGCCCCGTCCCTGGAAGTGTCCAAGGCCAGGTTGGACGGGGCTTTGAGCAACCTGGTCTAGTGGAAGGTGTCCCTGCCCATGGCAGGGGGGTGGGACTGGGTGATCTTTAAGGTCCGTTCTAACCCAAACCCTTCTGTGACTCTATGAAACGTGCTGGGAGGATGGAGCAGCTCTGCGGGGTTATCTGGTGCATCCTTATGCAGGTTGAGGGACCGATGCAGCTCTGCCCTGGGTTGATCCTGCTTGCCCTGGCTCTGAGAGACCCTCAAGCCCCCAGAAACTGGCTGTCATGGATCATCCCAGACATCCACAGCCAGAGACAGTTTCTGTGCCGTGTTATCCCGCCGGGAGCCTACAGGAGATCCCAGCTCTGCTTCGATGGGAGATGGGGTGGAGAGAGATGGATTTGGGGCTGACACCTGTCCCCCAATGTAAATTATTTCTCAGTGGCTTTTGATCAAGAGGGGAAAACTTCATCGAAGACCACCCCTTGCCCACAGCAAGCGCCGTGGGATGGTCCCAGCCCCGTGAGTTGGGTGATGAGCTCCCAAAACCACCTCGAAGGTGCTCTGGTCCCCACTCTCCAAGCAAACGATGGGAGCCCGGTGGTGTGGGGACACCCAGCAGATGGGTCATCCCCTCCATCCCCTCCACCCCCAACAGCTTCTCCCACCTGTCCCTAACATGCCAAAAACTTGCTTAAAGCAGCCTGGAAAGCAGGTTTATTTTGAAAAATAATCCAGCTCGGGACAGATTAGTGGAAACACGTCCTTCTCCATCTGCGCGGGCTCTGCGGTGCCAGCTCCCTGCGGGGCTGCCGGAGCCAGGCTCGGGGGAAGTCACACGCCGGGGTGCACAACCACCCTGAGAGGGACGGGGTGGCCCCACGCTGGGGACCCGTGTGGCAGGGAGGGCATGAGGATGGGGGGCTGCAGCCTCTGGGGGTGCCACAGGGTGAGGTGCTGGGGTTCAGACCCCTTTGGGGGTGTGGGGAGCTATCTCCCCTCCAGCCCCGCTCCCATGAGACCGAGGTGCCCTGCCTGGGCAGCCCTGCCTGTCTCTGCCTTGCCTGTCCCTGCCTGGGCACCACGGCCTGGCCTGGCCCGTCCCTGCCCGTCCCTGCCTGTCCCTTGCCCAGCCTGGGCCTGGCCCTCCCTGCCCTACACATCCCCATGTCCTGGTTTAGGCTGGGACGGAGCCAGTTTTGTCTCCATCAGCTGCCGTGTTTTGGATTTAGTGTGAGAAGAACGGTGACAGGACACTGATGTTGTTGGTGGCTGCTGAACGACCAAGGGCATTTTGCAGTTTCCCAGGTTTTGCTGATGTGCAGGTGCAAAAACCTGGGAGGGGCAGAGCCAGAACAGTTGATCCAAACTGGCCAGAGAGAGTGTTCCGCACCAGAGACGGCATGCCAGGATAAGTGAGGGTCGGTCGGTGGGGCTTTAGTGCCTTAACTTGCCTTAATCCTTAAGCTTCCCTTGGGGTTGCTTTTTGTTTCCCTGGTTTTTTCCTTTTTTTTTTCATTCATTCATTCGCTTGGCTGTTGGTTCCCTCGCCTGCTCTCTCTGGAACTGGCTGTTCTGGGATAGCTGGGGGGATACCCCTGCTCCCTGCCTGCTGCTCGGGACGGGCTGTATCGGTCATCAGGTGGTGAGAAATTGTGCATCGTTTGTTTTATATGTTCTATTATCCTTATACATATTATTATCATTATTAATATATTTTTCCTTTGCTGTCCTGGTGAACTGTTTTTATCTCAACCCACGAGTTCTCCTTTCTCTCCGATTCTCCTCCCCACCCCTCCGGGGAGGGGGGCAGTGAGTGAGCGGCTGCAGGGTATTCAGTTACCGGCTGGGGTTAAACCACGACACCCTGCCTCAGCATCCTCGCCCTGCCTGTCCCTGCCTGTCCCTGCCCATCCAAGCCCTGCCTGTCCCTGCCACCCCAGGGCGGGCTGCGGGCGGGGGGGGTCACACCACTGCTCACGCTGGGGGCTTTGACCTGCCACCCTGTGCCCTGGCGTCCCCCCCAGCCCCTCTCCCCCAGGACGGGCCCCCAGCCCCCTCCCTGCCACTGGGGGCTCATTGCTGTGCTGAGCGGGTCAGTGCTCGGCCGCACCGGGAGACCCCGTCCTCCAGCATTATCCCAACACAGCTCATTAGAAGCACTCGCAGGTAAATAGGTGGGATCCCATTTAATCCCAATTTCTTTGGCAAGGTGCAGGGGTCACCTCTGAGCTGGAGGAAGGACAAACAGAGTGGGGAGTGTCCCAGGCCTGGCGGTCCCAAAGCTGCCCAGAGTTTTCAGTGAACCCCGCTGAGGTTTGGAACCCATTTCTGTGGTTTTTCTGCCCAAACCCTTCCCTGCTATCAGGAACTTGGCTCTGCTTTGTTCGTGCCTCAGTTTCCCCAGTGCACGAGGGTGACAGCTCCCACTTGCTCTTCCTAAAGGAATAAATGAAAAGCAGAGGGGTTTTTTTCCTCCCTCCAGAGGCAGTTTGGGTTAATCCCTGCTAACAGAGGAGGAGGAGGAGGATGAAGGCGCCTGGGGTGAAGCTTCACAGGGGTGAAGCCACTTGGGGAGAATTAATTGTTATTAATTATGTGTATTTTTGGAAGGGGGAGGGAGCCAGTGGCTGATTTTCTTCCCTGCCCAAGTGCCGGGGCGTCGCAGCCCTGCGGTCAGCGGGGACGAGGACGATGCCCCAGCCCAGTTATTTCCAGTTGATAAACCAGGCAGCAATCACCGCGCCGGTATTTTTGGTCTCTTCCGTGCTAAATGAGCCCATGCTCAGCGTCTCTCCTACAGCTCTGGGCGCCACGGAGCAACTTCCACCAAGCTCGAGCAAAAGTGCCCCTTGAAACACACCCGGGATGCTCCGGTCCAGCGACACGAGCACCTAAACCCCACCAGGACGCGCGCAGGGGCAGGATGGATGCAGGCAGGGCCGGCAGGGTTGCCTGGCCCATCCACCTCCTCGGCTAAATCGCACGGCTTGCCTCTTGGCCGGATCGGCCCAAGAAACAGCTGAGCTCTTTGGAAAATAAGGAAGGAAAAGCGGATCTGAAAGACCACGCTGGGTTGCAAAGCACCGACGGCTTAGAAGCTTCTCATGCACAGGGCGTAGAAACAGCCCTTTTTGGGTTTTTCCCCTGATTTTTGGTGATGAGCCACCGCAGAGGGCTCTGAGCATCCTCCGCTTGATTCGTATCGCAGATGCTGTTTATATCCTGCATTTCCTTTGGCTCGGGGAGCCCTCGGGGTAACTTTCTGCTCGCTGCCGAAGGCTCGGGGTGCCGGGAGGTTCTCATCCCCCTCGCCGAGCCCTTCGCAGGAAGGGGCCGCACAGAGACATGACGGCAGCCGGGTTTCTCTAAACACGCGGCCGTCGTTGGGAACCCAAAAAGCACATTTTGGGTCTCGGCTCGGTGACGAGTCTTAGTTTCACTAATCCAGAGGTTCCCTAATCCTGCTGATTTGTCATGCGTGGGGTATGCGCTGTACAGAATAATATTAACATTAACAAGCCACAGGAATTACGCTCCTACAGCTGGTTATCGACCCAACCGCCCACATCCCACCGCTCGCACGTCGCCTTCGCCGGGCTGGCGGGGCTTTGCCAGCACCCCGGGGCCTCGCTGCACCCAGCGAGGACGGGGAGCACGATGCTCCGAACCTCCCACTGCTCGGTGCCGAAAGGAGGAGCGTCCTCATCCCCGGGGACCAAAAGCCACCGCATCCCTCCCTGCAGCCTCGGGGAAAGCCGGAGCAATGAGCTGCCCACGCCGGCCTCCCCCTCTGCTGAAGGGCTTTGGGGCCAGGATGTGTTTGGCCACTTTTCCGTTTGCCCGGAGGCGATTTCCTTCCCATTATCCATCGCCAGGCACCGGGCGGATGCTGTGTTCCCTGCACCACCCGTCTGCCTGCAAAGCCCTCCAGGCACTTCTCACTCCAAGATGATGTTAAATCTCGCCAGGGCTTCCCCACGAACTGGTGCTGCTCCGGTGGAGTCGCAGCCCGGGACGGCCCGTGATGCTCAGCAGCGTTCGCTCCCGGCACGGCGTGTCCTGCCAGCTGTGGGTGCCAGATGTGAAATCCACCCCTTCGCCCTTTCTCTTGCTCTGGGGCTGCGTTTTGGCTGCATGGGGACGGGAAAGGGAGGGAGGAGGTGGGAAAGCAGATGAGGGTGAGGGGCGGGCTTAGATTTCTCCCCCATAAACCTGCCCGGTAACTCATTGCATGGGGTGGTGAGGTGGGGCCGGAGCCCACAAGCTCCTTGGATGGGGAGAAAACCTCAGGAAAAGGTCCCTGAAATGCAACAAGTTTCTGCCGAAGCAACTCATCTCCGATGAGCTGAGCCGTGGGGGTCTGTGGGGCTTCCCAGGAACCAGGTCAGAGCCAGGACCCGGCTCCGGTGGGGAACCACCTCCCTGCTCAGCAGGACCAGCCCAGAGCTCCCAGGAAACTCATTTTGAGTCCCAGTGCCGTCTCCCTGCCCGAATACAGCTCGGACGCACGGCTCTGCACGCACCCCAGCCCCCTTCCCTGCCGGCTTGCCCACCTCGACCCTGGGCTTGCAAGGGGAGGAAATGTAAAGGGGGAAGATGCAAAGAACCCTGCACCAGGTCGCGTCCTTCCCGGGGCCTCCGGGCACGCCTGGGATGGAAACAACTCTGCTTTCCCCCGCAGAGCTTTCTGCCCGGCGCAGGACCCGAGTACACGCTCACACAGGCTCAGGGGACCATAAATCCTACAAAACTCTCGCTTACAAACCCAACGCGCCGGGTATCTGCTGCTCACCGGGCCAAGGATTCCACAGCACCCGGCAAACACCGGCGCTGGCCCCGGCACGGCCGTGGGGCAGCGAGGAGGCAGCCCCCGTCCTCACCCCCGCCCGCCTTGCCCGTATCAGCCTCCCGGGACGGACAAAGGCAAACACGGACGTATCAAAATGCAACACACACATTTTCAGCCCGGCGCTAAAATTCAGCATTTTAAGATGCCACCTTGCAAAAGCTACAGCTTCGTTTTGGGAAATGCCGTGAGTCGCAGCCCCCGCTGCCTCTCCCCGCGTCTGTAGATGCTCAGCACTCCGGTGTCTCATGCGTTATGTACCAAAAACTGCTTTAGAAACCCATTACCTGGATAATTTTCCCGAGTCCCCGTCCCGCTACCAGGGAAGGACCAGGGCCGGCAGAGCCCGAGCTCTGTGCACGAGCCGTGCAAAACCTCTCTGCATCCCTGGCCACCAAACCAGCCCAGGAAAAGAAGTTTCTAAGCACCAGCAAAACTACAGAGGAGCCCACAGCTACCTCCCTCTGGCAAAGCACCCGCAACACCACCGCCTCAGCCGGGGGCGTTCGGGAACGACTGCAAGAAGCTTTACAGAAAATAGACGATAGAGTGGATGCAGCTTCCAATATATTTGCTCTAGGATATAGTAACAGGCACGGTTCTAAAGCAAACACGGGCGGGTGAACTAGGTCGAGAGCTTTCGCTTCGCTCGTTTTAAATTACGAAGTGCTGAGACAGCCTAGTCTAGGATATATTTTAGAGTCAGAAAAGGGCTGCCCCCGCGTGCCCTGGGGAACATGCACGCAGCCGGCGGAGGCGTTTCCCACACAGCTGCATCGTTTTGTGCCCGGAAAGAGCTGGAAATGTCATCGAACAAAACCAAATGGATAAATGGGCTCGGAAAAGCACGTCGCTTCTCGGGGGAGCAGCAGGATGGTGTGTTTTCCTCTGTGTTTGGAGCAACAAAAAAAGAAAAAAGAAAGAAATCAAGTTAAGTTTTGCATCTGTCAAATAGAAATCTAATAGGAAAGAAAGCTGTACATGGTCAAAGTCAAGTCCAGGCTCCAGGAACATCCAGGAGGACAGTTTCAGGTATTGCCCGCTGCTTCCCGGGATGTGCCAAGCA